>CANTUZ010000026.1:71512524-72112524 GCA_947846985.1 Fratercula arctica | reverse complement strand
ACAAACAAAATTGCAGCTCCAAATCTGATTAATGAAATTAAGATTAATGACCAAGGAGGATAAGATTTCCTCATGCTGATGATCTAATGCTGTTTATAGCTTGGTCTAAGGCCAGCCTACACCTGCCATTGCATTTTTCTCTCTTTGTAATGAGGGAGTCAATATTTCAAAAAAAGGCAGGATGTAAAATTAACTCTTTTGAGGAACAGGTTTTGCTTGCACTTTTAGAATTACAGTCACTTCTTATGAAAGTGGGAATCTCAGAACTAGAATGTTCCACTGAAAAACTACTATTTTTAGACAACCATCTTCCTTTCTGATGTCCAAATGGTGCATAAAATCTTTTTCTCATCTTCATTCAAAATCTGGAAAGTTACGTAATGAGAGGCTTTACTTACATCATTGATTACACAGTTGTACCATAGACACTCTGTTAATAATACGAAAATTTTCAAATATTGTAAACATGGACTAACTTCACTTTAGAAAATTGTATGGAATAGAGCCACAAAACATATCAGTATAAATTCCATGAGATTGCCAGTTCTGATTGGAAATAACAAGATGATCAACAACATTTTTCTCTTTATATATTTCTTGTTTCAAGAACATGTTCAGCTGCATGTTCTGAAAACTTTTAGGATTCTTAATGATTTCTTTAGAATTGAAATGTGAAAATCTTCAAATAAAGATTTTTTTTTTTTTTCAGTACAAAGAATTTCTATTCTCCTAGAATGTTCCTGGATTTACTTCAAAATTTCTAGTGAAAATTCCAATAGACAAGGCCAGCATGATTTCAGTTTTTGTAACTAATTGTAACGAGGTAACATTTCTCCATTTTATGAAGAAAAACATGTGTTTAACAATAAACTGTTTTAATCTATTTTATTTTGTTGGTCATTTGCAGGGAGGAAATGTCATAATGCAAGATACAGAAGAGAGAGCTACCCACAGTCACATGATATGTCAATGGCATAGCGAGAAATAAAAAAAATCTATAGCATTTTCCTAAGTCTTTTCCTTCACTTGCAGAGGCATGTTGTTCACCTTGAAAATTGCTTTAGTTTGTAATACTTTTTTGAAATTTTATTGCATTAACAATGGTAAAAAAAATGAATAGTACTTTTCATATGGCTCACAAAGATTTTCAAGGGTTCTGTGTGTTCCAGGATTAAACTGTTTAGTGAGAGTTGAATAACAAATATATATCTTTTCTTCCACTCACCAACAAAATAAGAAAGGGTAGAAGAATAGAGGAAATTTGTTCCTTGTAGCATTTAAAATGAGACTGTGAATGGGAAAAAAAAAAAAAAAAAAGATATTTGGTAAAGATTTTATAAAAGAAGAACAACGTTTCAACAATTACTGGTGTGGGAAAATGGACTGAAGGGGGAAAAATTGCTAGAAATGGATCAAGCACATGTGCTAGAGTGGACTAGGACTTTTTCAAAAATTAACAGTTTTAAACTGCATCCAAAAAGGATTAAAAAAATCAGCAAAATTATCTGAGGATGATGCTTATGTTGCTAAAGACAATTTTGATGATGATTCCAACGATCTGCTCTTGCAAGTCTTGGAGGTTCAGACTGGATTTAAGGTGGATGTTTGCCATGTAAATTAATTATTCATAGCCAAGGAGAGTACCTTACTGTAAACAATTGGTTCCATGTTAACCACACTGCATAGGAGGCTGGAAAAAGTCATTCCATTTCTCCTTGGAAGAACTGATATGCTGCTTGTTTTAGGGCCAAGGGAAAACTTTTATCTAGCTGATGGACAAAATAGTGTCTTTCTTACAGGGGTTATATTGCAAACAGGTCAACCCTTGATGAGGCTAATAAGGGTAGAGGCGTTAACTGGGAGAAGGAAAAATAGGCCCAGTTAAACTATTCATCAAAACATCAAGATTAAGTGCAAAGATAAAGCAAGCATTTACATGTTGGATGGTCTTTAGAGAACTCCTACACTCCATGAAAGGTTTTCTTCAATTAAGATTGACAGTCTCTCCCTCTTCAGGAGAGTGAGAGAAAACGGCACTTAAGGCAGAGGGAAACATTAAGTAACTGCTTAAAGGCAAGAGGTGAAGATGAAGAAATAGGTAGCTATGATTATGACTCTTTCCTCTTCCAAATAAGTTTGCCAATTGAAAATATTTACTATGCTAGCTATTTGTAAAATTAAAAAACGCTGATGAAAGTTTCAGCCAACCTGCAAAATGTGGTCAGGTAGCAGGGGTCGTCTTTTTTTGTCCTTCTGTGATGAATAAAGGGCTACAATGTTTTTTTTTAATTTCTTTTTTTTTTTTTTTTTTTTTTAAATTTTGTTTGTGGTTTTTTGTTTGGGTTTTTTTGAGTGTGGGTTGTTTTTTTTTTTTCCCCTAGAGTATTTTACTGCTTGCATTTTAGCTTTAGGAAAATGGAAAATGTCAAATCTAATTGCCTCTGATTCAGTTAGAGGATCATTTGGCATTCTCTGGGTTGTCTAATGGAAGGACTGGGAGAACAGATCTGCAAAGATCTCTGTATCTGTAGTCTTAATGAAACCTTATATTTAAAGACTGCAAAAATACTCATCTTTCAGTTAAAAGTTATACTCTTTGAGAAACTGTGATTGAAATATTTTATGCATCTCTGAACACAAACTCTTCCAGCCTTTCTTAGAAATTACTACATTTTTCTCTATTAATCCTTTACTGACCTTCAAGACCACTTTTTCTAGGCAAAACCATTCCTATTCCATGTTGCTTCTCAAGTTACAAAGACAAGTGAGATGTTCAACTCCTTTCGAGCACTGCTTTCACTTGGAAAAGTGGCAATGGACAGCAGGCCAAATTCTAATGAGGACAGGCACTTCCTAGTTTCCATCTCTACGAGCGTTAAGCCTTGCAGGTGTAGACAAAGGCACTGCACCAGAAACTTGTGTCACAAACTCATGTTGTTGTTGCTCATTAGCTAACCTGTTATTTTTTTTTGCAGTGAAAACAAAGTGTGAATATAAATTGATGTCTTATCTACCCTTTAAGATTTTAACAATATTTCCCCTTCAGCATTTAGGATTACAAACCAATCATATATTTTTTTTTTAGCAGAGAGCCTGCAGGCTGCTTTCTATTCAGCATAACCTATTTTAAAAGGACTCTTTTAATGCTGTCTGTCTTTATGGGAAACGCTACACCTCAGATTTGCTTATCAGGTAAAATTTTTGAGACATAATTGGGTAATATCAGGAAACTGACATTATGAAATAAATATCCTCTTCCTTCTTTAAGTTTTGGCATTATAGTGCTGGTTTCTTGTACTTTTAAATATCTCATACATAAGGGGGAATAAATAAAATTAATATTTGAAAAGGGATATAGTCAAGTGTTGCAACTAACTGATTGGGTTAGGGCCACAGAACACACGATAGTCAGGATAGTGATTTCTGTTAAAAATGAGTGATATGATTTGCGAAGCATAAAGGATCTCTTTTCTGTCTGGTGCACTGGAGTTTATATGGAGAGCTCCCTTCACAACAAATAAAAGGACTTGTCAGTCTAAAACCCTGCACATGCTTCTGAAAACCTACCACGTAACATCAGCAGCAGATCTGATGATCTCTGAAACAACAAGAAGATTTAATGTGCTTCTGCAGTTGTGACCAGCTGGATTCTCTTTCTGTACATATTGTAGCAGTCAGGTAGTAGTCATAGCTACAGTTAAATGACCTATTTGCAATAAAAAGGTATATTGTTTGATCTTTTTATTTTTCTTCCCATTATACACAAAGGAGGACCTGCTTTTTGCAGAGGTTTATATGGAATGAGATTTTGAATGTTGCATCTTTGCTCACTTCATCTTCTGTGTTTTTTCCAAATAAAATCTGATCTTGTTTCAAAACAAATTTCTTAGTAGGTATAAACAAAAGATGGCACGTCAGGAAGTACCAATGGGTCGTAGATCAAGTTCAGAGAAAACAGGCATAAGAGCATAGCCTTAAGACCATGAAAAAGAAACAAATCAACTCCTTAATAGCTTGTCAGTATCTGGTGTGTTTTTAATTACTTTTGGTGAGTCTTTAAGCATCCGTAGAGATGCCAAAGCAGCATTTCAGGTCTCTGCTTCCACCCCATCTCTTTGTGTCATTGTGGTCCTCCTTCAGCAGTCACCAGTATCCTTCCAGTCAGGACTTTCTGACCATGCCACCTCACAGACAGATGCACAGCATCGCCAGCCAGTTGGCAGCCCTCTTCTGCATCCCCTCTGGTAGTCCCTAGTGAAAGCCCCAGGAACTGCAGGAATACAAATGCGATGTCAAAACTGCATGCTATTTTTCACTCAGCCCCTTTCTAATGGAATGGGTCTATTCATATGGCATTACACAAAGTTCTGTGCTAAGGCAAAAATTTAATCTCTTTCCAACACAGGAATGGAAGACGACTATTAAGTACTGGGTTTGAGCCACTTCCAAACCATCAGGAGTAAATGGGACTCCAGAGAATTCTCTGGAACAGGAAATATTTGAAGTTAAAACCATCCCCCTTCAGCTGTTTGCAGAGATGCAGTCTCTGAAATTCTATACCCAACATCTCTCTAATTTCTCTTTATCCATGTCTAAAGCTTCCTGTCTGCCTGCTGAAGGCCATTTGACAAGGGAAGCAGAGAAGCAGCATTTGTAATATCTGTTTAATGTAACCAGAGGAGAATCTTATGATTTGTAATATGCATTATGAATCTTAGAAACAAAATGTGAAGCCAGACTGCAGATTAAGCAGGCAACTAATGTAACTAATCGAACTGTGATTCTTGTGATGTTTACTTGAGCATCATGTTCAATTCTGAATCAGAAATCCCAATCAATAAATACCACAGAATGGACAGGATCCATCTGCATCCTTGTAATTAGGTTAAATTATAGGGCAGTGTTCTGTTGTAAGGTTGTTGTGAAACCTTAATAACTGGACAGCTTTGACTATACGTAATCTGTCAGGGAGTAGTGCAAGTTGGCACAAACTAGCACATGCAGGTTTACAGTTTTAAATGTGCCCAGATAAACAGTTGTGATTTGCTTTCATGATGTAACCGGTTTGATCCATTATACTTGTTCCTTATCTTTTATTCCACAGTCTTTATCGCTTTCTTTTAGATTTCTTTACTATGGGCACCAAATTACTGTGATGGACTTCATCTCATTTGAGAGCATGGCACCTTTCTTCACCTGATTCGAGTGCAAATCTTGTCATTACACTTAGAAATTTGCTGGTAGCCAGCTGAATAATTATGAACACTATTGTTAATGTCAAGAGTTGCATGCTGAACTAAAGTAATGTGATAATTGTAAAAATGTTGACAATGGGACTGTGAGGTTTTGATTATTTCTTAGTTTAGTGCTGTGACAAATTTACCAAGAAATCCAGCTTCTGAGCTTCTGATATCTACCACTGGCCCCTGTGAAAGCTGGACCAGATGGCAACCTATCAAGGACATCTAGATTTGCCTCAGTTATAATTATTAGTAACAGGAAATGAGAAGGTGCACTACCCCATTGCAGACCTAGGTGTTCATGGCCAGTTTGCTCTGCCAGTTTTGTCATGGGCAGGTGCAGGTTGTCTCTGATGCAATTTGTAGGATGAAAACTAGCTCCTGTCAGGCCAGATGGTTGTGCTTGTTATCTTTCCTTCTGAAAGCCACCTGGGTGTAGCACTGAAACCTCCCAGATCAGGATTTATTTTCTGAGCAAGAGGGTACTTATGTGGCATTTCTTGATAGCAGCTTCCTGACTGTTGAATACTGCATGCTTTGGCCTGCATTTCAAGGAGAGAATATCGATGCTAACTAGCAGGTGTTAAATTTTGAGAAGACCCAGATAAACAACAATTAGACAGGAAAAGAAATTACTCTTTTAGGAGCTTTGAAAACCAGTGACGATGTGTGTGGAAGAAACATCTGTCCCTTCATAAATGTGGAAAAAAAAATTACTTTCTTCCAGAAGGATATCCCTGATGGGAAGACAAGTCATAGTTTTTCATAGTTTTCTGGAGGAGACAAGGGAAGAGAGAAGAAAAAGACCAAGGCCAAGGAAGGACGAGGTTGATATGAAATGGGCAAAGGCACTCCAGTCAAGCTCTTTGCACGGCCCATCTTCTTTCTTCCAGAAAGTCCTTTGTGACTTTTGCTTGTTCAATCTGCCACTCTTGGTGGCAGTCACAGTACAAAGGCAAAAATAGTCTTTAGCAGGCAATACTCTTTTAGCATGGATTTCTGACAGCAGGAGGGCTTCTCTGAGCTACTTAGCTGGTAAGCAACACCTTTACATAACCTTTAGTCAGTTAATGATACATTATTATTCAACATCTGATTTAATGAACTTTACTGGTCTTCTCAAACCTAATCAGTTGTGGTGGTGAGAACTGCGTGTTTCACGAAGGAAAGCCTTAACTCACTCAAATGGAATTGAGTGGAGCTACTTTCTTATTTGTTCTCATGAGTATCTTCAGAGGCCCCAAAGTATGCATGTTAGACTTCCACACACACAGTGTATATATGCAAATACTTATTTCCCCAGCAATGATGAGGAAAATTATGTCTGCCCGTGCATTCACCCCATGGGGGTTGAATTACATCAACCTCACCATACATTGGTCTGCTGACTTCCTGCACTGATGATGACTCTTCCAAAACTCTGTTTCAGGGACATAAACAAATGTGTGAGACTGCTCAGCTAATCTTTCACCTGCTGAGAGCACGGTACAGGTTTCTGCTATGCTCCTAAACTGTTTTCGAACATTTCACTTCTTACATACCCCGATCTGCAGGGTTGGCACCTGCACAGCACTGCAAGCTCTTAACTCCTCACATTTATCATCCTGCTCAATAGCTAGCTTGAAGAAAGCTGCTGATAGTTTCCAAAACCCTACAAAACCTGCTGTGTAGATTTAGGTGTTCTCTTTTTACATATTGGTGTGGTTTGAATTGCCTTGATTGGTCAAATTGGAAATTACTGATGACCAGAACATGCATCTCTTCATTTCAGAAGCCAGTAAATGGAGTTCCATGTTTTAGGGATAGGTTTAGGAAACTCCATAGTGAATGATAATGTAAAAACAAGTAGGGAAAAAATGCCATGGGTGAGGAAGAGAGAGGCAGAATTTCTCCATAAGGCAGTCATCATGTCGTTACATCAGAAGATTAAAGGCATGTATTTTTTAAAAAATATTCTCTTCTTAATGCAACTTGAATACCCTGAATATTTATTGGTTTCTTTGTCTCCATGAATGTTACACACTTATGCAAAGTTCACCTTTCATTACTACTTGAGAACAGGGAGCTTTTGGCAACCATTGGGAGAGGAACAAGACTGTGGGCTTAGTCTTTTATAGGTTTGATCCTGTCTCAATGGAGATCCTGGTTTGAGCAAGCTCTAAAGTGAGCTCTAATTCTTACATTCTAAGTTGAACACTTTTCTTGCTTGTTTATTTTAACATTCATAAAATCTTATGCAGTGTCAGTTTGATATGGGAACTCAATTCTCGCATGTACAAAATCAAGCCCGTTTGAGGCAACAATAATGTAAATAAGTTCTGCCCAAAATACTTGTGGCAGGATCACTTTGAAGGTAATAAATAATGATTTAGTATCCAGAATGTCCATTCAGTCCTTGGTTCATGCAGGCAAGACTGTCTTTTATTTCTTTCAGTGGTACAGCACAATGGGTCCTTGCAAATATTGTTCTGCCACCCTCAGCAGTCCTGAAAAGTGCCTGAAACCACAACATTTTGTCATGTTGCCCTTCCTGCTACAACTGAATAAACTATAGGCTGGCAAGACAGTACACCATGTCTAGCATGTAAATTGTATCCAAATTCAAGACTGCATGATCTAAGTCAAATGATATAGGCAAAAGCCTCAACCTGTGAGTGGAACCAGATGCTCTTGTAGTATTGACAAAGAGTTTACCTGCTGTCTGCACAGCACAGCTGTATGAGGATCAAGGTGTTCAATGACTCAAAGAGTTACCCAGTCTGGAACTTAGGAGTGGCTTCAGATCATCGCTTGAGTTTCCATTACCACACTATTTTAGCAGCCAGGTCAGATGTTTGGACATCTGTGCTTGGGTAGGAGGTTGTGACCTTTTCTTTCCCAGGATTAAATTACCCTAATATGCTCTGTTTGAGCTTGTGCCCTGAGTTCATCCAGAAGCGGAAGCTGGTGCTAAACGCATTACTTAATTTCTTTAGTGCACTTATCAGGATGGCAAACAGTTTGCTCCGTTGTCTCATCTGTTGACAGATATCTGGGCAGAGTTTTAGGTGCTTGGTTGGAATTATAAAACATTTAAATAGTGTTGAATCTGGGGCTTGTCTTTCATACTATCGTTAACATAGTACCATTTTTCTCTCCTATCACAATAAAAGCCACTATTGTCAGGGCACTATGCACGGTGGTGTCTTTGTCCTGACATTTGGTTCAAACTTTTTAAGAAATTATTTTAAAGCAGTTAAAGGCTAGGGCTGTCTGTTGTGACTATACATCTGCTGAGGCTTCAAGGTATTGTGTAGTATAAATGGGATAGAATACAACAACTTGTTTGAGCTCCTGATTGTGTTGAACCAAATTTCGGTGACTTTTGTTTTGTTTTAGTTTTGTTAAAATTCTTACCTGTGAGTTGTCATTCTAAATAATTATATGTGTTCTAAGCTGTTAATGTGATGCTGATTGATTAAATAGAAATAAATGGTAGTCTCACCTGTGTTCAATATGGCAGGATTTCTTTTGTGACCGAACTTGGCCTTCCGGTGTGTTACCTGGTGTCTAGAACCCTGTTAAAAAAGACTGAGCTAAATTTCACGAGTCTGTATCTATACTGGTACTTTACGCCTAAGAACAAAAGCAAGTACAGAACTTGTACTGAATTCTACTAGCTGTGTAAACTACAGTGAATGCAATAAAGTGCACATCTATGTGTAATGTTATTCTTAAGAATCTTTTACATCATATGAAGTCTGACTTATGTGGTCTTCAGCCCGGTGAAGAGAAGGCTCCAGGGTGATTTTATAGTGGTCTTCCAGTACCTAAAAGGGGCTATAGGAGAGATGGGGAGGGATCCCTGATCAAGGAGTGTAGTGATAGGATGAGGGGTAACAGTTTTAAACTGAAAGAGGGTAGACTTAGATTAGATATTAGGAGGAAATTCTTTACTGTGAGGGTAGTGAGACACTGGAACAGGTTGTCCAGAGAAGTTTTGGAGGCCCCGTCCCTGGAAATGTTCAAGGCCAGGTTGGATGGGGCTTTGAGCAGCCTGGTCTAGTGGGGGGTGTCCCTGCCCTTGGCAGGGGGTTGGAACTAGATGATCTTCAAGGTCCCTTCCAATTCAGAGCATTCTATGATTCTATGATTATTCAGATAGTGTGACCATTACTGAGGTCAGTTGTATTAATAATTGCATAGTATTTTAGGGGAAAAAGATCAAGATACTTGAAGCATACTGAAAGGATGTATATTTAGCAATTCTGTTCTGTTTTTACAAACATTATGAAATACGCAAAGATGTTCAGTTAGTGTACCTATGGATTTCAAATTCTGAAATATAATAATTAAAAACATATTATTTCATCATTAAACAAACTGATCTGTCAGTACACTGAATTGATAAAAATTTTATAAAGCTCAATTTCATAATCAGTGGGGATTCCTTGCACCTCCTATTAAACCAAATTGTAACCTTGTCCAAATTTAAAAAAAGCAGGACGACTGTCTTTATTGTCATTTATAGACACGCATAGTAGCTACATATTTATGAAATGGAAGACCTTACAGCTCATTGATCAGAGCATAAAAGGGATAGAAACAAAGCTATGTTGCTCAGTTCTGTATGGGTGTTGAGATATTTAAACTTTACATCAGATTCCTGTTCCTCTAATGAACCAAACCAATCCCCTGATCCAAAGCCTCGTTCCTGCTAAAGATTAGAGTAATAATATTTATCTGTTCTTCACCCTTCTGCTTCAGCTTCTCCCTCTTTCCTCTTATACTACAGCTGGGTAACGAAAACAAAACTGACGGTATCTTATATATTGATTTAAGTAGGACAGGAGCAGATTAGTGCACATGGTGACAAAGAGAGGTGTGCTGGAATCCCTGGGGAGAGGGGTACCTGAGCTTACTGTGACTATGGAAAAAAATAGACAGAATCTTTGAAGAAGGAAGGATGGTTGGGCGGTGGAGGGCTTGCCTTCGCTGGCAATCAGAAGACCCTCAAGGCTGTTAACCTAGTTTGAGGGAATTTCTCAGAACCCAGAATTTGCATTACAGCAGAAAGTCCTAAGTGTCTCTGTGTGTATGTGTGTGTGTGTGTGTGTAAATATATATATATATATATACACACACACATATATGATGAATATGTTCCAAACAGCCTCAAGTTGCGCCACCTGAGGTTTGGATTGTGTGTTAGGAAAAATTTCTTCATTGGAAGGTTTGTCAAGTATTGAAACATGCTGCCCAGGGAAGCAGTTGAGTGATCATCCCTGGAGGTATTTAAAAGACATGTAGATGTGGTGCTTAGGGACATGGTTTAGTGGTGGACTTGGCAGTATTAGGTTAACGGTTGGACTTGTTGATCTTAAAGGTCTTTTCCAACCTAAATGATTCTATGATTTATGCAGGAGGCAGAAAGAAAAGTAACATCTTCATCATGGCCAGCCAATCTTCCCGTTGTGCTGATTATAGAGTTTTATACTTTGGTTTATTCATTAAGCATGGTTATGGAAAGATTTTGTTTTTTGTAACCTTTGAGTCATGAAGGATGTTCTCATGGAACTGATATAACAATTTGCAGTATATTTCTTGTATGATGTTTCAGTAAAGTGTGTTGTTTACTTGTTAGCTTATTTAGATGGAAAGGATTGTTCTTCCTCCTAACCATTTTGTGCTCCAATAGTTAAACTTCACCATAGTTCTAACACCTGGTTAACCATATAGTTATTCCGTGATTACAGCTCTGTATCCCCCTTGAAGAAAAAGTGATAAAATAACAAAACCGCCTCTGAAGGGGAGCTAAACCCCTGTGTTCATGTATTAATCTGCATTTGAGAAGGCTGAGAAAGACATCGGTTCCAGTTTAAATATGTGTGTGTGTAGGGTAAGATCAGTGTGGTCCATGCATGAAATTTTCTTTGGTAATTGGTTTTGGCAGCAGTGAGGTACTAAACCACCGAAGCTTTGCTAAATGTGGGGCTCAAAAGAGCAGAGTGTGCAGTAATTAGCCAGTCATTTGGACATCTCTGACATGACTTAGCATTTATTACTGTTTTGCTCACTGTACTAACCTAATTCAGTGACCTTTAATCTGAAATACATTTTGTTTTCAGAAAGGAAAAAGATCTTTTAAAAACTAGGTTACGCATTTCCAGCTGAGGATGAGAGAGTGCTTTTATTGCTTTGTCTGAGGAACATTGGTAGAGCCCTGCTCCTCTCTGATGTGGCCAGGACCTGGAAATGCCCTTGCACCTGTGAATTTGATGGCATTGCCAACAGTTAGCTAGGAAAACTGGAAAGCTGCTTTTACCTTCAGTCTCCCTGTGGGTTTTGTAAGTCTCTTAAAGGACTCTTGAACTGTGAAGATGAATAGATGAAGGCTGTTCTACCTTGGACTTTGTTTTTTCATACCAGGAACTCTA
This sequence comes from Fratercula arctica, assembly GCA_947846985.1. Taxonomy (NCBI): domain Eukaryota; kingdom Metazoa; phylum Chordata; class Aves; order Charadriiformes; family Alcidae; genus Fratercula; species Fratercula arctica. The sequence goes on along the minus strand of CANTUZ010000026.1, from coordinate 72,100,868 downwards.
CTGAATGAATAAGAAAAAACAGCAAGCAAAAGCTTCTTAACTATAAATAAAGTACAACGTATGTATGCATCACTTACATGGAAGTTGCAGTGGATCTGACAAAGCAGTGGTATTTTGGACAAAGCTTTTTTAAAGATGCATTTAACAAAGAAAATTCCTACTTGAAAACACTCCAACTGTGAACTCTTTACTAATTTCTTTCATATATTCCTCTCTTTTAGAATAAATGTACTCTTTTACAGTCTTTATGTTATTTGTATGTATACTCTGTTTTATTTTTATGTACATGTGCATATGTTGGTGTTTGTATACATATTAAAAAAATAAATGTAAAAGTCCTGCATCTCAGCAGTTTTACAAGTTTCTTCACTCTCCTCTCCTTCCCATGTCACTGTATATATTTTAACTTACATTGCAGTCTTTTGGAAAAAGGCCAGTATTTATGCTTTTTTCTCTTCTGGCTCATAATTTCTGAAGAACAATAGCCATGGTTTAAGTAATATCCTGATTTTTTTTTAATTTTTTTTTTTTCCTACAGGCTTTGTAACATAGCATTTCTAGCCAAATATTCTTTCATAAAATGTATTAAGTAATCTTGATTTCTCCTTTTGAGATTATCCTCCTCTAAAGATTCACCTCTCCTCTATAAATAAGCTTATAATGTGGGTTCTACAACATTTGACTTTTTGGATATGAAGGACTAATCACTATGTGTGGACAATTTTAAAAGCAAAATTACATGTTTGCTCTGTAAGCTATTTATGCTATTCTAGCTCTATTTCTTTCAACTCCCTAAGATTTTTATAGCTGATTGACTCTCTAGAGAGTTTTCCTTAAATAGGTAATTTGGATTTCACCTTGCCCCACATTGTTTGTTTGAAAGGAAAGGAAAATAAGCAGGGAGTATTCACATCAAATCTCTGTTGTTATCTTTTCTCCATTCTCTATTAAAAATCGGGGGATATATTTTTCTTCCCATGCTTTCTGTCTCTCTGCAATTTATTTATTTATTTTTGAAGTCCAGAAAGGAAAAGTTACTCTGAGGCATTCTTAAAGGCAAAATGACTCAGATGGCAGAACTGATTGTGAGAGATTATTTCAGTCGTATCTAATTTTGTCTCAGAACAGAAGTATGTCTTTCTTGGATCCCTTCAAGCTCTGTATTTCTGTGTTTTCTATGAAAATTTGGAGTAACTCAAATTGGTGTGTGTCTGGTTATACAATATTATATATAAGCTATCAGAATAGAAGAGGAAGGTTAAAAAATGCAGTTTTATAAGTTGGAAAAATAAAAACTGAGCTTTCTTGTAGAAACACTTCCCCCCATGGTTCCTTCCTGTGAATTGTGCTTCAATATTAATCAAATTAGTATGTTTATTATTTTTTTTTTCATTGGAAGCCTAGATTCATTCAGCAGTAAAATGGGAATACCAGAGTATGTGTGACTGACTTTAAATTTACTGGCAAAACCAGCAGAAACTGAGTAATTGTATCAGGTTAAATTGATACGTTTCAAGTGTTATGATCATACAGGCTGCAGAAAAGGTACAATATAGAAGTCACACATTGTAGAGGTCTATCTGCCCTTGCCCTGGAAACAAGAGAAACTTCAGGGAGAGCAGAGGTGGGTAACATCTGGAAGGATCCTAAGGAGGGATTGAGACGAAGTCTTATGTTCCTGGCAGCTTGAGTTACACCTGGATTTTGGCAGCTATTCCCAAGAAAAATGAAAAATAAATGAGCAAACCCCACATCATTACATTAAATTCAGAATAACTTAAAGACAAAACTGCTAACACCAACATTTGCCAGTGTACCCTCTGGTTCTGTCTCTACTATGAGTGTATTTAGGAAAATACTAAAAGGACTAGAGGCTAACGTCTCTAATTATTTGTGCTTCACTGAGCACGTCAATCATTTCCAGCCCTCTCAGATACAATCATCACCTTCTAGCTTAATTCATGGATTAGAGCCACTTGCTCTTCCAAGCTGATTCTTTGAGGTATTCCACCAAAGTGTGCAGCAAGAAATGTCTCATGGCCAGACCACAGTTAAGAGCATGGTCGAGCATGGTCAGCTTTACTTCTAGTGTTTCTTAGCATTTGAGGTATTGCTTACACCAGCTGCTTGCTGAAATAATTCACAAACATGAAGGCTGAAGTGCTGTCTGACTCTTGGAAGAAGAGCAGGGAAGGAAAGTGAAAGATATTTTCATGTAAAACACAATGGCAGAAAATCTATGCTGAAAGCCAGCATGTTGAGAGGAGGTGAAATTTATAGTAAAGTGAAAAATCACTGTGTTCTTGTAAAATGCCATACAAATTTCCTTCAGCTCTTTCTTCTCTTAACTGTGAAGAACTCTGGGAGAGGAAGTATGAAGGTTCCGGAGCATGTGAGCCTTGAAGGCTCTATATTTGTCACACTGCTGAATCTCCTCTGCAACAGAAATGTCCTACCTGCTATATCTTCCCTTTCAAACACCTGGGTTTTGAACTCCCCACCCCAGAGGAAGCTATGTGTGTATGCAATGTAAAATATGTATGCAGTGGACACTGATAGAATGTCATATACATTGGACTTTCCAGATCACAAAGCATTAAAAAAAATCCAAACCTTCTAGGGGTGTTATAGCCTTCAAAAAATGTTGGGAACTGAATTGATACTCGACTTTATCCACAGTGGCACTAGTGGGTGCTGTAACATTTCTTTCCCACTGCAAGCAACTATTTGAGTTGAATTAACATGAATCCTTTAAAATCCTGGGCTGGTCTAGGCTAAAATTCAATTGAAAAAATGAATGTACAGTGTGATAAAAGAGTCTAATTTTAACTATATTAATAGGTTCACCTGATGAAGAAAGGATCTGCTTTAAGAGAATAAACCTCTCGAATCCTAAATTGAAGTACACTTAATACAGTATAGTCTTATGAAAAAAACTCTGTCCTGTTGCAGCACATTTCTTCTGCGCTGAGATCATTCATTAAAATGTGTTTCTTCCACAATGCAAGTACTTGTCTGAGTCAGTCCCTCTAGGAGCCCATCATTTTAAAACAATGTGTTGTGCCAGTTCTTCAGAAGCTTTCTTTACCCCCCTGCTATTTATCCACAAATATGCTGAATTATTTAGGTAGGTTTTTCTGTTTTGTTTTTGGCCATTTTCTTTTTGTTTGTTTGTTTGTTTTTGTTTTTTAATGCTGGATTACTGTGCAATCAAATGCACCTTGTGAGAGGTCACATTTGCTTCAGGAAGAAATTAATTGTTAAGCTGCTTACTGATGGAACAGAACTATCACTTCACATTGTTGGGGATGGAAGAATGTAAATACTGTTTATGTAATGTTTTTCTAGCTTTAAAAAAATGAACGCCTTTAAAATAATGGATACAAACAGAGGGCTGTTACACTTCCTCATCAAATTTGTTGGAACCAAGATTGCATGAGACTCTTGGATGCCAAAAGTATCGCTTTCGCTCCCTCCTTTTGTTGCTTCTCTTCAACTTCTCCCACTTCCTTGAAAGCTGGGTAGAAATTATAATCCAAGAAGAGTATCTTGCAAATGAAAGGTTTAAGAAAATGTACAAATACTGAGAAAAGATCCTCCAAGCCTGCTTTGAAATTTTTCAAAATGCCAACCATCTTACTTTTAAAATGAGGTTGGGGCATTTAGTTCAAACACTGTAAATCAGGCTTGATAATTTCAGTCTTCTGTATTATCCCATGAGGAAAAATATCTATCTTAACAACAACTAAGAACCCTAACCTTTTGAAAACTGTGCAGTTGAAAAGTAATACCATAAAATGATAAGACCTTTAACCTATGTGGACTCCTGGTAGCCCATGAAATGAACAGCAATCATGCATTTTTTACCTCCAGATCCACATACCTTCAGAAAAAATCCTAATTATCTGCACATATTTTAGATGGGACTACAAATGATGGCAGACAGTGTAGGAAGGTAGTTTACAGGTCTGTGGAAGTTTTCTGTGTACGTTGAGTATCCTTGAAGTCAAAATGTGAACACACACTATTATAAAACCTGTATCTCTCCATATTTTGTGCTAAAAAGCCATGACATCCTTATAACAGGAATACTTCCAGTGGTTACCTTCGTGTTAGTGAAAGAAAGTATATAGCTTCTCAAGAAAACAGTGCATTCCTGCAAGAATTGCAGATTTGAGCCTCTTCCATCATGTTAAGTGATACAGTAAGTACTGCAAAATTAATTTCTTCTGGACACTTCTATTTGTCTATTACCTAGAAGAATATACTGACTAACAACCACTTAGGTCACCTGGCTTCAGAATACTGTTTGCATTTTTCATTTTTTTGCATTTGCCAGAATGCAAAATAGTGCCTTCTATTGTGGTTTGTAATGGTTCCCTTTTTTTTACTACAACAGTCCCAAGCGTATGTGAAAGTAAAATCAGTACTGTGGCCTTGAGATTACTTCATACGCTCTTTTCCAGGTAAGAGGTAGGTTTAATCCCCATTAAAACCTATGGAAGATACAATTGTGTGCATTCCTGCTGAGGTTTCTAGTGGTAGCAGGAACCATATTCCTGAAAAGAGTTTTCACTAAGGGTCATATGAAGGCCAAACATGAGGACCACAAAAAGGTGTCTCAGTAATAATGCAACTTCAATTAGTGGTATCAGAACACCTAATTAAGGTATCTTGGGTGAAGGAACCGTAGGAAAGTCTGTGTATATCTAAGGGAGCAAATCTAGAGACCAAATTGCGGGAAAAATTTGTAAGCCAATCATGGCTCAGAAGTAATGCCTGTCTGGTGTTTTTCACCATCCTCATCATGCAGAAGGATTTGTGTGAAGTTAAAAACAATGGAGAACATTTTGTCTTGCTTCCTATTTTTATTTTTTTAAATATGAAGTTGAGACATTAAGTCTCAGTAACGTAACAAGTCAGGGGTAGTAAGCAGATTTGAACCCAAATTCTTAAAGTCTCAGGAAGCAATTCAGACTCTAGATAAACCAGAATAGCTTTCCAGAAGATAATAGTTACTCCAGTTTAAATCAACCAAAGTCAAGTCCGTTCTAATTCCTTGTTTTATGTCCTTTTGATCCATCTTTTATAATATCCCTCGATTTTTTTACATGAAAATCCCAGTATTTTGATTGGATGTAATTCTTTAAGTCACTGCAGATACAGCCATGCCTATGGGGCAGGATGTTACTCTGCCTTTTATGACAGTAAATAAATACAAGGTCAGTAATTCCTGGTCTGGGGGGATTTTTTAGGGGTGTTTCTCTCACCCGGTCTTTGCTTTGCAGTTTTGGGATGCCATGTCTCCTAGTTACTGAGACAGTTTATATTTTCAGTTACACCAAATGTATCCTTTCTTGCTTCCATGCTTGTTCTGGTGCACCCTTTAACTCTATTTCTAGTTGTTATTTCCTTTCACCTTGAAAATCTTTCTCTCGTTATAGCATTCATTTTCACAGCAATATTTACATTTTCTGATGCCTTGTTCCTTCACCTTCCCTCAAGGAATCCACAGCCTCCCTTGCCAGCTTCTTACTTTTTATGTGTTTGTAAAATCATTTATTATTTATCATTTCACCCTGTGCTTTATTTTTAATTCATTTTTATCACAGCATTCTTGATCCTTGCATTTATTCCTTTACTCTAAGCTTTTATGCAACCTCTTTGAAGCACCGATTCTTCTTCTTGTTGTGGTTTCATTTACTTTTTCTCTCTGTTCACTTGGTTATCCACAGTGGTCATTTGCTTATTGAAGTTTGTCAAGTTGCTTCTAATCTGTTCTTGTTATGCCACACAAAATTCCATCTGTTCTTAGAAACTGCGTAGGCATTTGTAATTTACATGTATCTTGCATTTATTTCTCACAAAAAACCCCGAAACATTTAAAACTCTAAGCATAGCCTCTGTGTCACCAAAATACGTTAGGGATACTGCAAAGTAAAACTAATTTGCAAGCTCATGCAGTGAGCTTGAGGATGTTTGAAACTATTACACAAATATTAGCATCCTCTTAGAACTGTCTAATATACCTGTGTTGTCTAAATATGTCTGTGCTGTCTTTAATTTTTGCAGCCTAGTTGAAGGAACTTCATGGGTTTCTGGTAAGAGTGGAGAGGAGAATGACTGAAAAGGAGTATTTTTCATTTTATTCTTCAAACAATTGACCAGCATTTTAAAGGATGATTTTAACTGATAATTTAAAGAACCATGTCCTGTACCCTCTCAAGGATCCTTGGTATTCTTAAGTAATTTTTGCTTGCATTTGATTAGATGTAGTAAAATTTCACAGTGTTTATCTCAGCTTCTTATATTAATTTGGACTGAAAATACTTTTAAGGTTTCCTACTGCTTATCCAGTTTTTCCGTTGTGTGGGAAAGGGATTTTTAAATTTGCTTCTTTCTCCATGATTTATACATATTTTGGTCAAATTGGTATCTTGCTGTTCTCCCTTTTGGTGCCACATAAAATTTATGGGAATCTTCTATATTGGACTTCTGCTTCCTCCTCAAAATGAATGTACCACCTGGCATGGTTAAGGCTTTTGGCTCACTTAATATCCCAGGCAAAATAGCAGGTGGTTAGGATGATCATGGTATTTTGGCAGAAACTTACACATTGCTAATGTTACATTGCATTTGGCCCTACATGTTAGTTTTACAGTCTCAAGCAAAGTCCAGTGACTTCAGGCAATTTAAATAAAAACTTGCGGGGAATTCATGCAAGAGCTAGGCCGAACAAGAAGATAACTAGACGGGTAACGTTTTGCACCATGCACAAGGTAATAAGTGCATGTTTCTTTAAGTAAAAGGCGACTGTGAGGACATCTAGAAAACCTGTCTGAATTTAACAGGAATGGGAAAAAAAGATAGCTTTTGTCAGTCTTTGTGACTGATATAAATTGTTCTTAAGGAAATAATTATTTCAATAGGTGATACTGTATGTCTGTATTTCATATATGCAAAAGATTCTGTTCAGTAGCAAAATAATGATTTACTGGAGGCAGAAAACAGTGTCTGGTAACATTCAGGTGACATTAGGAAATAATTTAGAGAATATGTGCAATGCCTCTGGAAGAAAGAGAAGGGGCAAAGAGAAGTGGTATTTGATGTCATTTAACTCTCATGAAGGATGAATAACTCATCCTCATGGCAGTGCTGAATTAGCTGCACTGCATATATACATTTTTACACTGGGAGAGGAAAAGGTTAAGAGACCTCATATGCAACATTACTTAGTAAACGTCTAACAATTTCATTTTTTACCTGTTGAATTTTAACTCAACAACATAATGCTGTATGAATATAAAACCACATATATGCGCACATATACATTTTTCTTTTTGGTCCATATAGTTGCTGAAAATGTGCTTCAGTTGTACCGAGCTCTGGAAAGTACGTTTGTTCTTGTAAATACCATATCTAATTTCAGTAATGTAGTTACCCAGGTCTTTCCCATTTATGGCAGTAACGTAATCAAAGTTTCATATACACTGTTAGCCATTGGCCAAACATATGTGTGTATTACCATTTTTGAAGGAGACTATGAAATAATCCAGTAACAAACCTCCAAAACTGGAACACTGGTGTTTGTTTTATCACAGGAAAAGGCTAGATTTTAATTTTTTTCCATTATTCATATTTTAAAAATAGGTCTATATTTTGCTACGTGTAAGCTCTATCATGTATAATAATGCACGTGAGCGTGCTTTCTGTTCTCTTGGGTATAATGTCAGGCATGCCGAAAGTGTGTGGCTATCAAGCTACCATGATTACCTTACAGCAAACAGAGTTAGTGTAAGTGTAGTATGTTTCTAGGGGTGGATCAATTTGGGGTGCCATACGTGAATTACTTTTGTCAATAGGTGTGTGCCACAATGTCCCAAGTGGTCACAGTGAATATAGCAGCTTATGACTGAAAAAATACCTGGCTGTAGATTTAGCACCAGAAACTGCAGTAGTTTTTATTTATTTGAAGGCTTTTAAAGATATATTTCAGCCTTCTTCCTCCCCCCAATTTCCTAAAGAGGTTATTAGATTTATGTTCATTTTGCGAGGCCTTATTTCAGCACTTTTCACTCAGGCAAAAGGTCTGTTGATTTCAGAAGTCTAAGTGGAGGCTGCAGGATAAGGGCTACTTTTTGAAAGGATTTTCCAAATTTTATTTCTTCTGTGGGATAGATGTACGTATTTAGAAAATAGAAAAAAAATGTTGAGTATTGAAAGGCATGACAAAATTTGTGACTTGCTGAAAAAAAAGGTGCCCAATGCAGTTGTAACTAATCCTTAATTTTAGCATATAAAACTTGCTAAATGAACAAGGTGGAACAAATGTACTCCAGCACTGAATGCAATAGTGAAAATTTATTTGGCTTAAGAGGGAGTTAATTCTACTGAAGCGGATGAAACTGTCGAACTTTAAATAGTGTGCCAATGTGTCCATTCTCAGTTTCACTGAAAAACCTTAAAAACCAAAGACAGACAAATTTCAGATGGTTGTGTGCGGCTAGTTATCAACCTGTGTGTTACAAGGACACTTGCAGGGAGCAAGAGCTGAGGGGTCACCTTTACTTTTGGTTTAAAATGGAAATAACTGATATTTTTTTCCGCCCGCTTGCAGGTCTTTGACTTTAGAAATGAAGGCCTGACTACACTTTGAAACTTTATTGCCAAACCCTAAAATTACATTGCGATGGCCAGGCTTAAGTTTTCTGCCTCTTTACACAGTATGAAGACTACTAAATAGTCTTACCAAAAGGACATTCTGAATTGAAGGTGTTTTGTGAGATCCTACAGAGTAGTGAAAATCATCTGTGAGTTAAAGTATCCTACTTTCAAAAGAAGCTTTCAATAACTGCCACTCCTCCTCTTCTGTGAATGCTTTATTTATGTATTCATTTTGCAAAGTATTCAACAACTAAGTTTCATTTCATTTTTGTCAACAGAATGTAATTTTGCTCAGACCATTCTGTCAACAAAATGGCAAGAGCATATAATCTTTTTGTCCACTGAACTAAATTGCAGATTCGTTTTGTGTGTGTGGATCAAATAGTGAATGTTTACTAAGTGAAAATATGACATCTTCTCCACTCTGAACAAACTATGGTTAAACACTGAGAATTTTAAATACAGTTAAATTCTGTAAACCACCTTTGACTTACCACTTTTGCCTAAATTGCGTCACTGCTGAGACATCCCTGTCTGGGTCTCTGTAACAGTCTGTGGGATTTGGGAGCCTTCTTCAAGACAGTAAATTTTCTCCTAATTTTTCAATAGATAATTACTATGAGTTTTTTTTCATACAAACGATTCCTGAAAATACAAGGGTGGATGGGCTGATGGCCTTTTTACATATAACCTTATGTTTTACATCTCTGTTCATTCCTGCCTGGATATGGGAGGGGTAAGGTACAAAAACCTGAACTTTTACTTCTCATGTTGCCTGTTGCAGAGGAAGTATCTGCCATCATGGCTACTTTTTTAGGTGTGGTTTTCTAGTTGATCACCTTTTTGGAGTGTCTTTCTGTTGCCAATTTAAATCTTTCATTATTGCTCTGTGATAGCATTATGTTGCTTGTACAGGACATGTGTGTGACCACAATAAGAAAATTCATGCAAAACTGTCACTACTCAGCTTTATGTCAGGTTATAATACTGCTCTGTTGAAGTGATGGCCATGTTTGGTCACTTGGGAGGCTATTTTCGTCTCTTACACTATGATTCAATGGTGCGAGCAAAACAAATTCACAAGTATTTGTGAAGAGGATTGAAACCGAAGCACACTGTGACCTTGTACTTGGAGTTTATTACTGGAGTTCAGGAGACCCAAGTTTTCTTTCTAAATTTTTCAGTAGCTGGCCTCATGACCTTGAGCAGCTCTCTTTAGTGTGTCTCCAGTTCGCAATGCTCTGTGAAGCACCTGGAGATCTGTGGAGTGGTACTACGTAAAAGCCAAGTGCTACTCTTTGTCGTACGAGTGCAGCAGAGTGTTTTCTTGCAGCCTAGAAAGAAAGATTTTCACAAAATTGCAGTGTATCATTAAAGGAACTGCAGAGGTTCTGGCAGAGATGATGTGAATGCCCAGATATGGTGAAAATAAAATGCCCTGTGAAATGAGAGATTAATTAGGTGAGAACTTTTTGTATTTGTGTTATTATGGAGGCCTTTATTTTTCTCTCCTGTTATCATGCAACAGAACTAGGATTTTGGTCTGCGTGGTGTTTGAGTCAGCCTGCTACAATGAGTAGCAAGCTAGAGAAGGACTGATAAAATGTGTTAGGGTTTTTTTTGCACAATATGCACAACTGTATCTGTCAATAGTTTTGAACCTTTTTTTTTTTTATCATTCAAAAAGCAGGAAGAACAAGTACCACGAAATATCATTTTATAGAGAGAGCTGATGATTTGTTGGAAAGCGAATGACTGCAGTGGTAGTTAGCTATTTGTACACAATGGCTGATACTGCATTAAGAAAAAATTGCATTGCAAAAAATTGTTTCTTCCTTTAAAGTGGATAAAAAAAAATTGTTCTAGGTTGTTGTCCTTTTTGCCAATTGTCTTTTTAGGCGATAATTTTATTTTTGTCCCTACATATTTTTTTTTTTTTTATTTTCCCGTTCTATATGTATGTTTGATATGTAAAATTGCCTTTCATGTTGCAGTCATAAAGGGTACATTCTACTACCCAGTGTCAGTTCATTTGCTTCCTCCAATAAAGGAGTGATCAGGAAAAGTGGCATGAAGTTTTACTGTACTAAAAAAAAAAATTGCCCTTGACATTCACACCACTACAATAAAAAAGCAGCTCACAAATTCTTCATCGGACAACTGTTCTTCACATATTGTCAAGATATCTGCGCTGTCAGTACTATTGCCCCAGCATTCAGGCAGCTAGGATAATATTTCTTTATAGTATAAGAGGTACTGTCTTTTCTAGTAAAGATAACAGCTAGAAATATTTGCAAGATTGAGAAGCATATCTGCCTCCATGAATTCTTTCTATTCTACATTTATGTGGAATAGAAATTGGCAGAACCCTAGGCTACTGAAAGTGACCTTATATTTTTTCTAACTTCCTGTTTTCTAACTTATGGTTATTATGTATATTTATATGCACGTATATATACACACACATGCATATATATATACATGTACAGGCTGATTACAGAGAAAGAAGACTTTGATGACTGCAACGGTGCTTGGTCTGCCACTGACTCGTGCTATCATCTTAAGATGTATAGCTCCCTGCATATGAAAAGGAAAAGAGCCATATCCCTTTACTGTTCTGCTGTCTTTGTGCTACAGATGATTCACAATTTTCAAGCACTAATTTCTTTCTGTCTTGCTCCTTTTTTTTTTTTTTTTTTTTTTTTTGAATTCTTCTCTGTTATGCAGATTATAACAAGGAGGCTGTTTGGTTTTCAGCACAAAGCTTTTACTTGGGTACCTGCAAAAATAGTGGTTTTATTCCCCAGTGTGACTCTATAGGGCCATATAATTTCATAAGTATATGTGCACATGTTTGTGTTTATATGTCTGGGGTGGGGGGGTGCCCTCTGTTGAAATGACATCCAACTCTAAGAGCACAAGCTATAGATTAGACATTCAGGGCATCTGTCCAAAGACTGCAGTTTTGATAAAGCTGTACATAGAGTAAATATTCCTTGTGACATAACAGTTATAAAAATATTATGACAGCCTTGAAAATGTTTTGACAAGTAAGAAAGCTATTTAAAATAGAAGAGACAACCTGATTAAAGGGAAAAAATAGGACGGCCAGCTTGAGAAGCTGTGGGAAGGTCTGTGGTCTTCTTGCTTCTCTTTTGTTGACAGTAAAGGGAGTGAGTTGCAGAGATGTTTAACCACAATTGTTCTAATGAAATGTCAGTCCACTGGTGAAAGGACCAGAAATGAAATTTGGAGTTAAAAGAGGTGAAAAGAGGAGAAGGATTTTGTCTTGAAGTGCTGAGTGGGAAGAGGGTATGAACGGGGGTGCCTGGTTTCTGTCAGCTAGGCTCTCTTTCAGATTCACCTGTAAGGAAAAGGACACTAGTGTCCCATTTAATTGGCTTCTGTATATTTAATATCTGTAATCTTTGTTAGGCATCTTAGGAGAAATTATTACAAATCTTAGGTATATTCTGAGGACATATTTCGTTGTTTCTCATTTAATTTCTTGTAATCTTGTTTCCCGTTGTGCAATTACCAGTTTTGTCCTTTTATTTGCTAGAATAAGCTTGCAATGTTTTCATTTTTTAAGCTTGTCTGATATTAAGTGTGAACTCAGGTGAAAATGACAATGACAACACTAGAAGCATTCTTCGTGTATTTGTTACCTTCAAAGAAAAATAGTCATGTGTGTAGGCAGCCCCTTGGTGGGGAACACCAGGAGGTCCTGAAAGGAAGATGAACTCAGCAATCTGGAAGGTGGAGTATTTTCTTTATGAGTTACTTTGACAGCTTTATTCTATTTCAGGAAGGGGTTCTGAGAAGTGTCCCTTGTGCTTCTGTTGTATATGGCATTCCTGTGCACCTCCCAGATAATCTCACAAATCAGTGCATAGAAAATGGAAAAAGTGATAGTTAATTTTTTGACTGCCAGTAAGGGGTGAATTTATATTTTTTTTTCTGTTACTTGTTCCCAGCCTAGATCTTTTAGTGGTGATATTGTGATTCATGAGACTGCTATGTGAAATCTGGATTCTGTTTTAGATACATAGTTTAAAAGATGTAAAATTTTCTTTAAGCAAACATCATCACCATGTATCAGTAGATATTTTTCTGCCTCAGCCAAACCAAATGATTTTTTTGGTGATGAGTATTCCACCTTGTCAAGAATAGATGAGTAAGAAGAGTATTTCAGTGGGAATATAAGCATGAACTATAATTTAAGGTATGTTTGCGTGTGCACATTAAAATAATTTCTATCTGTAAGTATACATGAACCTGATAAAATGAAAACTCCAGTACAACCTTAAATGTAGTTAGTGTTACTGTCTTGACATAAGACTATAATGTGCATATATTTAGATATCTAATAACATAGTTGAAGCTAATGCTGACAGTTGCTATTATGCCTTTTTTTTTTTTTTTTTTTGGCAGTTGTGTGAACTGCTTTATATATTTGACCCTGTCCTGACTGAGTCTGATGTATGTTCCTCCTAAAACTGAAAGCTGTTTGGCAGGGTACCAGATATTCTTTTTTCCCCTTCCACTTGCAATTTTGCTTAAATAGTGTCTCATTTCCATTTCTAATTTAACATTGTATTTTAGCTCATTGTGATGGTATCTCCACTTGACAGATTTGTCACAGTATTTGTCCTATTTCTATCAACTGTCAGATTCCTTTTCTTTTTCTTGTTCTCCATATTTCATTTGTCTCAGTACCTGCTAGTCACCATATTTGTCTTACCAGAACATAACTGAATTAAGATTTGTCTCATTCACTGGCATTGGTCTAATTTAGAGTACATTTACTTTTCAGAGCAGTTTCACAGCATAAAGTATATAGAAAGTTATCAGAATATTAATCCTTGTTTTACTATTTTACCTCTTAATTTAGTTGGGATTTGGAGTTGTATAGGGCTGCCTTTACAATGGATTTTCAAAAAAGCAAAAATAAAAAAAAAAAAAACAAACAAAAAAGTAAACACCATATCCCCGTTGCATTATGTATTATGTAATTTCCAGCAAATAGACCCACAGTGCCATTTAGACAGGTGAAGCACTGGATGACAAGAATTAGACTTATTTTATAGCAGTGGCTCTTCTCTTCTGAAACCAGAAATGTCGTGTTGGCTATTTATTATCTCCATATTTGGTGTCTATCTTATTTTTTAACTCATTTTCAGGACATGTTTTAGACCAACATAGTTAGATTTTTGTTTCTTTTTGGTCTTTTCTTGTCCCAGTGACCCATAAGCATAATTCGTTTTTCCTTGCTGACTCTGAAAATGACCGAGTTGCGTGTGCATCTCTAAGGCAGGATGTCGTGCAAGGTCAGAGCTGCAACAGGAGTGAATGTGAATGTACAAGTTCTTGCTCTGAACTCGTACATTCTCTGTAAGTTCTTGCTGTGTATTCATACTTGATCTGTAAATTCAATGAGGGAGCTCTGGAGCAATGTGATCTATTGCTTGTGGGTGGCCAGTGTGGTTTTTGTAAGTGCTTAGATTTAGAGGAAGATTCCCTTCAGTCATAATAGCATATTATCTACGTAGGCACTCGTATCACTTTTTTTTTTTTTTTTAAGGATGTTTTAAAACACGCTTCCTGAAAGTAATTTTGCAAGAAAGAAATGCCACTTTTCCACTCACAATTAAAAAATATTTCATTTACAGGGGATCTGACAAAAAGCATCACTGAATGTTAAATGTATATAGACTATTATCTAGAAAAAGGAAGTGAACGCCTGCTTTCAGAATCATGGCATAAGACATCCAAGGCATAGGAATGGGATGTGGAGGTGAAAAGCATGATAAGGACATGGTCTATGTGTTGTAGTAGTGGTGCATACAGGGGCTACTGCTTTCTTCAGACTAACTTTTTCCATGCCCAGAGGGAAATTCACACCTTGTAAAAATATTCCCCAAAAACTTGGTAGGAGGCTGTTTCTTAGACCTCTGCATTTAAAAATTTCCAGTAATCCAGGTTTTGTAAAATCGGGTGTTTTGTAAAATCTAGGTTTCATAGTTTTCACTTTTTTTTCTTAGCATGTTTGTGCTCTTAAATGAATACTGTCACAAAAAATGCTCAGAGGGAAATGAGAAATATAAGGGATCACATCTTAAAATGAGGTAATTTAATGCTACTAGAATAGGTTAGTAGTTAGAATTCAACTAATTACCAGTTGTGGTTTACTTCTGACTGCTAAATAAGCTCATTCCACCATGACAACTGTAGCGTAGGAAGTCACCATGTATCCACGCGTGTTTCTTTCTCTCTCAAGAGCCATGATCACATTAACAGGACTGACTTGATCTAGAAAGGAGGCTTGGGTGATAAGTTAGTTGAGTCCACTCTTTTAATTCTAAAAAATGTACCTGTAGACTATGGTTCTATGCTTCTGACAGACTGTGTAGCATTGAACTCTTGGCACATGCTCCTGTGTGGGTGTGCCTGGGTGGTCCTTCAGCACCCTTCAACACATGAAACGACTATTGTCATAAAATAGAACTAATTTCTTTCTAATGGGCATGTGCTACTACACCTTATTCTAATTCCTTGCCTGAGAAATAAAAGGTAATTTTAAAATTCATTTAGCCAAGAAGATATGAAAGAAGTCTTAATACTCACTATTAAATGTGTATTAATATTTGCAATAACACTAACTGCTTATGTGTGGCTTAGATTTACAAGATAACCAGCTATTGTGGTTTTGAAGGTGTTAGCCTCTTTAGGATGAGAAGCATCATCTCCATGAATTCAGTGAGTTGTGCCTCGGAAGTCAAGAACCTTTGAAAATAAGAACTTTAAAATTTAACATCCAGATGACAAATAAAAATGTAAGTAGTGTTATTTTTAGCCTGCATGCTTGAGGAATATAAAATTACACATTAAACAGAGAAAAATTGAAATACAGGTACTTCTGCAGTCAGAGCCTAAAGAAAATAGCAGATTTTACATTCCTCAGGATGAAATTGAGGGAGCTGGCAGCACAGGCTAGGTGTTGAGAAGCATGTTGGATTATGTTGAGCACGTTCCCTTCCTTAACTTCTAAAGGCACTGCTTTTCCTAGTCAGTTCCTAATTTTGGCAGAACCTTAAGGAGATAAAAACTAAGCAAGCTTTGCTCAGAACAATTTCCCAAGCCACAGGGTCTTCCCTGGTAAAAGGACTTTATTCTGAAGGTTATTTGTGGTTGGTTTGAATCAACACATCAACTTTAAAAATGTGCCTGGTGGAACATAAGATTTACAAGAAGTAGTTTTATTTCTAACCTGTAAAATATAAATCGTTATTTTACTTTAGTATTATTCAGTCTCAGATGGCAGATTACCCACTAGAATATTTTCTGAAAGTGAAAATAAAAGGAGTCTGAATACAGCTAGGTTTGTTTGCTTTGGTTTGGGGGAAAAAACATAAGCTTTTTTTAAGCACTAATATTAAATCTTTTGACACATTGCTGATCATTAAAAGGAAATTCTTTAAAAAACATATTTAACCACAGTATCACAGAATGCATCTATTATATTTCATGAGTTATATTTGTTTTTCATTTCTGCTACTGCATATGAAAAAGTAATAAACAGAGAAAGGGTGCTTTAATAAAGCTATAAACAAATTACTGGTTATATTTTTAAATTACCTGCATGTATGGATTCAAGAAACTCAAATAAAGCTGAATTTGAAGACAGCTCTAGCATGGAAAAGACATTATATATTACATGTACATTGCAGCAGACACCAAAGGGATATACTCCTTGACAGCCCAGGTGGTTCAATTGGACACAATGTCTTTGTCCTGGTGGCAAAGTGGATATATGTGGTTGTTTGGCTGGTGTCCTGTGGACAGCCATTATCATCCTGTCAATAAGAACAGTGAAGATTAAAAATAATGCCTGAAAATACCATCAGTATCTCTCTGATTTTTACCCATGAGTTTTCTGAAGACTTCTTGCTGTCTACTCAAATACACTAACAGCTGGCTTCTGAGCATAACCTGTCACTTGCAGCACTTTGCAGGCTTTCCATCTAAACTAAACATCATCTGGGAGCTGAGCACCAGTCACTGAGGTAGAAGGGTGTGTGAGCAGGCATAATGCCAAGGGAAGACATGGGTATAAAGACCATTACGTGGTCAACGAGTGTCAAGCATTATTAGGGAAGACCAAAGTCCCAACTGGGAGTATCCAGTTTGATGTCCAGTTTCAGGTTCTGACACTATACAGACAGTCCAAAACATGTGTGAAGGCATGTAAAATTATGTGGAGGGTCACATCTTCATTTACAGTAGTTTGATCCGTCTCTGCTCTTGATAGCACTGATATATCATGTGACTTTTGCTTAGGTATTCAGTTTATTATTATCATTCTTTATCAGTTATTTTTTTTATTGTTTATTATTTTTTTTTTGTTTCTCTTCAGGCAAATCAATGTCAGGAAACAGAAAGGATGAAATCTGCGGTTTATCTATTTGCCACAGCATGAGAACCAGCTTCTCTGTGTGTCACTGAAATGTATGGAAGCGAGTGTACAACCCTATGGTATTGTGACTCACAGATATTTGTGGTAAATATTGGCGACTGAGTTAGGAATTAAAAAAAACCCAAATTGTCTTTTCCTCAAGGACACATATTTTGGCCCTTCAAAAAAACCACTCTCTAAATCTCCTTGCTCTGTTTTATTTTACTGCAGGAGATCTATCAATTCTTAAGGGGATTAATAGTGTCTAGGGGAGTGGTCATTTCATTCTTTTCTTACAATCTTAAAATTAATCCACTTCCAATCCCTCAATCAGTGGTCATGGTTTCAGGCTGGCACTTCTCATTGTAATGGAAAGAGTCTCATTTAAATTGATTGATAAACTGTGAAACTTTGATAAAATATGGTCTGATTTTATTAATCTTTTGACTTAATAATGAGCTGTTCTCTCTCATTATAATATTTCTTTATAATATAAGAAAATAATTTCTTCTCTCCATTCACCCACCCTCTCCTTCCCCCAGCTCTTGTTGATATATACTGCGTTATAATATGACTGTGTATGGCTGTGGTTGAGGGTTGATTTTTGGGGTTTTTTTTTTTTTGGTTTTGATTTGTTTTTTTCAATTCTGTGGCTTTTTTTTTTTTTTTATTTTAATTTTTTCTGGTGTGCTTGAACATATTTTCCCCTGCATTTTATGTACTATCATTCTGCTATCTTTTGGCTTAGCCATGCAAAAAATCATATGAATTACTACAGCAAATCAGATCACTGATTTACATGTACTGGTATCTTCCCCTTGGCCATGCCAGAAACACCAGAGGGATGTGTGAGAAACATCTCTTCCTGCAACATCCTTTGAAACGTGAGGATTATTCTTATTATAAAAAAATAACCTTTCTGTATTTTCAATTTCTCCAGTACTTTGGTGTTTTCATAATAAATATGTCATAATTTATTTTTAATTCTCCTAAGCATTTGGTCTTAATAATACTTTCAGATAATTAAAAGGTTACTGTATCATTCTGTTCAAAATGAAGACTTTGCTTTTATACTCATTTTTGCCTTTTCTTTTTATATTAGAATTCAAGAGATAGTAAATATAAACACCTGATTAACTTCTTTATACCAAATGCTGTTTTTTATCGTTTTGACCTAGAGTTTCTTACCTGATGCCTCTTTGAGAAGTCCTTTTTGCATTTTCATATTTCCAGAAATTTTTTACTTCTGTAGCTGAGTTGATCAGTCTGTGGACAGCTGTGGCACTTCAGCTATTTTGGTTTAT
The DNA here is from genome assembly GCA_947846985.1 of Fratercula arctica. Taxonomy (NCBI): domain Eukaryota; kingdom Metazoa; phylum Chordata; class Aves; order Charadriiformes; family Alcidae; genus Fratercula; species Fratercula arctica. The sequence continues at coordinate 72,082,445 of CANTUZ010000026.1, read as the reverse complement.
TAGAAGTAGGTGCCATCTACTACTTCTTTTCCCCTAATCGTCCATATATCACCAGTCCTACCCCTGCAAGGTGCTGCACATGGTTGTGTGCAGTGTTTACTGCTTGGTCTGCTGGCTGGGAGAGTGTCTAGAGGGAGATGTCCAGTAAAGTATGACTGCCTAACTGCTCTTACTTTGGCTTCTGGAAGGCCAAACAAATTATTTCCTCGGTCGCATACATAGTTCACTGCTCAGCTCCATGCCATTTTCAGTTCCTTTGTGTGTGCTTGTGCATGAGTGTGTGTTTGTGCTTGTCAAATGGGTAACGAGAGCTCAACATAGAGCCCAGTTTCTTTGCAATAGAATTCTTCTTGTTGAAATTAATTTTACTGCCAGGGAATTTGAACCATTGGTCCAGATGAAATAATATCATTGATTTATATAGTGAGATTATAATTTCTTGCCCAGTTCATACACTGCATTATATTTCATTTGCCTCTTAGAACTTCAGCTGTCACTTGGGGTCAATGACATAAGAAGTTTCATTTATGTGACATATCTCATTGAACTCAAGAGTCTTAATGGAGGCAGGTGCTAAAGAGTGCAACACAGTGGTAAATGGTGTGTCTTAAACTTGTAGGTGATTTGTGTATCTTAGATCTTTTGCATTCAGTAAAAAAGTGCCAAGTCTCATTTTCTAGTGGTGCTAACATAGTAGCTTGTGTATCTGCATCGTTTAAAATCTGGTGAATAGATTAATCTGAGCATGGTTACACTCTGACATTAAAGATTTGCAGACCTGGCTTTGCTTATGTACACCACCATATAATTTTGCCCAATGCATCTGAGATCAGAGCTCTATGGTAAACTTCTATGACAAGGAAATAAAACTTTCCAGGTTGTGTTTTCCATCATATTAATTAAAAAAAACCCCAAATATTTTATTGATTTCTGTGTTTCACATATGTTTTCCTGGTGAAATAAAATACTTTTCTAACAAACTACCAAACACTGTGAGCTTTCAACTGGCAAGCCCCACTCTCCTGAAATGAAATCAGATAACTTGTTTTAATAAAAAGGTCAGTGTGACAGCTGATGTTAGCCAGCATACATGTAAATGTATAGATTTGCGAACCCTGGACATTTGACTTTTCGTGTTGATGTTGGTGTTTCTGGAGCTAATCTCAAATGCCAAATTGATCTAATTCCCTTCTTTCCAGAATTTTTTTACAACTCTCTAATTTGACTATATATGCTTCTGCTTTAGAGGACTAGTTTTCTTTCTTTGTATACTTGATAGTCTTTATTTAGAGCTACCAGTAGGAAGCATACAAAAATAACAGCTATCTCTGTGCTGGGAAACTACTGCCAACAACCAGTATGAATCCACAAAATCACATGTTTTTATGGAACAAAAATGCACGTGTGTGTGTTCACGTGCAGTTATTCCTTTCAGCTAAGGTGCACTGTCACTAAATATCCTCATGGTCCCACTCTACTCTGATATAACACTCCAGATTTGTAAAAGGTATGAGGTATTTGTGCAGAACAACCAATTGCAGGTGCTTAGGGTCAAAATCCCACATCTCCCTTTTGTTTTCGATGTTATATGTTCATTTATCTGCTTGTCTGTTTGAATCTTGAAGTTACTGGGCTCTTTTAGCAAGGTCTGTAGTTCCTTTTTTTCTTCTGAACTCATCAACTTGAATGTTACACAGTCATGGATGTTTTCATGTTCCTGTTACAGTCATGCTATATCGCTGTTTTATCTTCATTTAATCTCAAATACACCTGTTACAGAGGTACTTGGTGACTCCTTAAAGATGAGAAGGCAACGAAGAGGATTAATAAAAACACCAGGTTGTTGCAGGTGAATGGTGCTGCTGCCAATTGAATATCAATTCTCAATTCTGTAACGGCATACTTGAGCCCAGCATAGAATATAATCTCTGAAATTTGCTGTGGAGCTCAGGAGAACAAATGAGAGTAAAATAATCAGGTGTGGGGGATGTCAGTTTGCTGAGCTTATGGGAAATCTTTATCTGCTCTTACTGTAACAGTCAAAATAATTGGTAAAAGTTAAAGTGAAAATGAGATTGATTGGGACTTTTGTATTTGCATCTGAGAGAAATAAGCTCAATTTAGATGCATGGGAGAAAATCTTAACTGATGCTGAGAAAGAAAGATTCAAGTAAGATAGCTGTAATTTTTGTCAAATTAAATAATGTTATAAGTAGAAATGATGCAATCTGAAAAAAAAAAAAAACCCAAACAAATTCTTTGCTAAATGTTTGATAGTGTAATAACTGTTGACTAGTAATGGAAAGCATTTTTTTATTTTAAATGGATGCATTATCAAAACTAGAGTGAGTCATAAACCACAGGCAAGCCATCTTAAATACTGAATGTATCTGTGAGTGCAAAACTCCAATGTGCACACATCTAATTCTAGTTATCATGGTGGCAATGAATTGAAATGTAGTGAAGTTCCAGCCCTTACATGGAAGTAGTAGAGTACAGTGCAGAAGGCAGGTTTGTTTATTTCTTACAGAAAATTCTCTAAAACTTTAACATAAGAACCCATAAAATCTGAATTTGAAAGTTCACTTGTCTTTCTTTTTGACCAATTTATTCCTAAAAATTTCAAGTGCAACTATTTTTAATTGCAGTCAATATTCCAGAGATGCTTTGTGCATCTGATTTATTAGTGCAGTCAGATTTGATATTCAAATAACGCTGTGCTACCAGGAAGAAAACTTGAAAGTACAAAAAAGGAAGCCAAGGTCTTAATAAGGCCCTTTTAATTTAATAAGGTAGAACTCCACAGAAGTAAGTAAAACTTTCCTTTCTGCTCTACTGCAAGTGCATCAATTGCTCCAATATCTCCAAGTGAAACACACTTTAGTCAATGCTATTATCAGTTAAATGGCTCCCGTTAGCCAAAGGACCATCTGCCTTATTACTTAATTTTCTGATGATAGCTCTTCTTGAGTTCCTTTATTGTACCTGTACTCATGGTTATGCTACATATTTATGGAGGTGTTTTATTATTTAGCAGGACTGGGTTCTACTTGGTATATGCTCAGTTTCTTGAACGTATCAATATAGACACTGCTTATTTTCTTGTATCTCTGAGCATTGTCAGGAGAAAGGTTGCTCATGTGGTATAAGAAGTCTTCTGAGGATTCTCTGTGCTAAAGAGCTGTATTTGATTTTGCTCAAGGGATGATTGGTGCAGAAAGGCTTTAAAGGGGTACTGTTTGTTGACTGAAGGTTTTGTCCTGGAATTGTTCTCAGAAGACCTATGGAGGGAGTCCCAGGACTTTATTTTTGTCTTCTTCCTCCTATTAGGAGTATTTTCTCATTTGCTCCATCAGTTCCACTTCCAGGCAGTGGAGCAATGAATGTTGCTGGTGAGCAGCTGATAGGCAAAAAGTAGAAGGGGTCACCGTGTGGTTTGTGACAGTCCTGTCTCTGTGGAGCTGCTGGGATGTTAACATTTATTAACATCTATTTTAATGTGAAAGCAAAGGGAAGATTGATAGTAGTTCTTCTCAGGAGACAATAAAAAAGGAGAAAGAAACATCTTTCCTCACACAATGTTCTTTCTACCTGCGGGAAAACCCAAATGGGAAAGAGATGAACTCTATGCCTTCAACAGCTGTTCAGTCATCGGTGGGGGCACAGAGGTGAAGGATAAGTGAGATTGGAGCCTATAGCTGCGGGACAGGCAGGACGAGATGGAAAGATTGATGTGTGATGTTCCTGTCTTAGTGTGAAGAAGTGTGATGGGAGAGAGATACTAATGCTCACAATGCAGAATTGGTAAAGGAAAAAAGTTAAGGATGGTGATTATTTTAAGGATAAAAAAGAATTAATTCAAAGTAACTGCTTTTGCCATACGACATACAAAATGTGTATGCATAAACTCAAATATGATGATACACAGTTAACAGCCTTTCATAATTGAAAGAAAAGCTATGCTTATCTGAAATGTCACACATAATACCCAAAAGTAAAGCATTGTCTCTGCCTTGGGTAGAATGTGTGCTTCTTAGCTGTGTCCATAAGTGAGAAGTAGTTAATAATTTTCTTGTTTACCTACAGACAGTATATAAGAGATTCTCTACATCAAGTTCTGCCTGATAATTCAGCCTGAAGGCTTTATCTGATAGTTTTACCTACCTCATTTTCAGATCTGACTCCCATTACCTCCTGTTGAACCTTAAGTGAATTTGATTTTCTGACTGATATTTTCAAGGCCATGCTTCCAGTTTGTCTTTTCTGAATTTCCCAAATCTTAATCATTCAAGTTTATGATGTTTATGGTGGAAACAGAAGGTCCTCGAGCTTTGACCTGCCTGAGCTGATTTCCTTATCATTCATGTGCACTAAATCCAAGCAAACATATTTCTGAATTAAGCATCTATGAATACTAATGCAGATTTTTCTAATCGATAAACACACAGACCATTCACGAATACAAAAACCCCCATATATTTACCCGTACTGAAAAACTAGTGTTATTAAGCATGGACACTGTAACTATTGTTACATCAAGTGCTCAGAAGGCTAAAGCAAATCAGCTAAAGCTTGTACAGACACTTGTATCTAAGAGGAAGTTATCTAATCCCCCCGATCAAGCAGAATCAGCTAGAGTTCAGGGCTGTGTCTGATTGTGTTTTGAATAGCTCCAAAGATGGAGATTCCATAATCTCTATGGGTAGCCTCTTCCAGTACTTGGCCACTCTCACAGTAAAAAAGATTTTTCTTATGTTTAAATGTAATTTCCTGTATTTCAGTGTAAGTCCATTGCCTCTTGTCCTGTCATTAGGCACCACATTGGCTCCATCTTCTTTACTCCCCCCATTATATACTCCCATTTATACACATGGTAAGAGCCCCCTGTGCCTTTTCTTCTCCAGGTAAAAGAGTCCCTGCTCTTTCAGCCTGTCTTTGCATGACAGATGCTTCAGTCCCTTCATCATCCTGCAGCCCTTCTCTGGAGCAGCTCCAGTAAGCTGACTTGCACCAGGGAGCCCAGAACAAGACACAGAACTCCATATGTGTCTCACCATGGCTGAACAGAGGGGAAGGATTGCCTCCCTTGACCTGCTGGTAATGTTCCTCCCAGGAACCTCCACTGCACTCCGTGGAAAGGAGCCATGCTGGAGCAGTTTGTGAAGAAGTACAGTCTGTGGGAAGAACTCACATTGGAGAGGTTTGTGAAGGACTGTCTGCCATGCATGGGACCTCACACTGGAGTAGAGAAAGAGTGTGAGGAAGGAGTGGTGGAGACAACATGTAATGAACTCACTGCAACCCCCATTCCCTATCTCCTGTGCCACTGAGGAGTGGGAAGGCAGAGAAGCTGGGAGTGAAGTTGAGCCTGGGAAGAAGGGAGGGATTGGGGGGAAGGTGTTTTAAGTTTCGTTCTTATTTCTCATTATCCTACTCTGACTTGATTGGCAATAAATTTAATTAATTTCTCTGAGTCAGTTTTGCCTGTGACAGTAATTGCTGAGTATCTCTCCCTGTCCTTACCTTGACCCATGAGCCTTTCATCATATTTTCTGCCCTTGTTCTGTTGAGAAGGGGGGGGGGGGGGGGGGGGGGGGGGGGGGGGGGGGGGGGGGGGGGCGGTGATAGAGTGTCCATCTAAGGTCAAACCACCATAGCATTACAAACTTACAGTTCTTATTGGGACATCTGTAATAAAAAAGTTAAACTACTGGTGGGCTAAACCACTAAAGAACAGAGGAAAAACTCATATTATTTATGTGCAACATTCTATCTGAGTGACAACATACACATTAAAGTCCAGAGGACTTGCATGGGTCACCTGAGATGATAAGCTGAATGAAGTGGCCTATATACGTTCATAACAACAGTGTTTGGCAGAATCACTTTTAAAGTAAAATGAATAACAGGCAATAAAAACAAATACTGGTAGTTATACATTTATTATTTTAATAAATACAGATATTATTACAGAAGTTAGAGATACATAGATATTATAGCTATTATTTATTAGTGATATGACATCTTAGATAGAGCATACGTGGCACTTCTCAGAGAACTGTTAAGTGCACCGCTGGCAGAGGGGAAAGAGAGATAAATTGTTGGAGAACATAAAACAACGTAATTGTGCTGTCACCTGGAGATTGTTAACCATACTGTGTTCGGATCCTTTGATGTAGCAGCATAGCTTTTAAAAATATGGTTTATAGGTTGGCATAAAAAAATATGCTTGGGCAGGAGGATAGGAGATTATATGGACAGCACTAGAAGAGAAGTAGGTATTGGCTTTTGTGTAAGACTAAGACTTCAGGGCTAGTTGATTGGCTAAATTGTCTATTGGGAAAGGTGTGGAGGTGTGCCAACTTTGTCCAGAGGTACACAGGCAGACATGATAATTTTCTATGAATAGCTTTAAGCTTGATCTAAACACACACAGCTTTGCATGAGCCATTTAAAAGTAGGATTTGGATTAAGTCTTGTCTAAGGAAGAATTGTCAAAATGAATAAAAAGCAATATCTAATTTGCAAAATCTTTGAGTTATAAAGGACACTACAGTTCTTGAAAAGAATGAGGTAGAGGAAGAGAATGGATTTGTGAAGAAAATAAAGAATATAATTACCCATGAATTATAAAATAAGATTATTTATCATTTATAAAATAGGTCCTTTTATAACATCTTCATAATCTACTAAATATTTGAAAGCTGATAGGCTTATTTTCCTGCTGCTGTGCTGCACATAGATGGGCAACTCTTGTGTTCACAGATCATAATTCCCCATATCAACACTATCATAAATTGGTTTGTTTTAAAAAGGAGTACCTTCTTTCCTGTTAAGTTCCTGGTAATGGATAGAATAGTAATTTCATTTTGATCTTTCTACTTTCATTTTCACAGAATGTACTTATTCTTTTGAGTGCATTTGTCTCAGATTTATATAGAGATATTTATTGAGAATACGGCCACAAGTCAGTCAGGGGTCAAAAGGTGCAGTATCTACCCATTTTCCCTGGTTTCTGGGAAGCTGAAACTTTGCCGAGGAGTACCTTAGGAGTATGTAATACAACCATTTTTTTTTTTTTTTTTAAGATAAATCAGGTTGAAAATAAAATCTCTCCCTTTCAGACTATTTCTTCTTTAATTTGTCATTTTAAAGGAATTGTACATATTGTACACAATTAAAAAATATAAAATATATATACTGTATATAATTTAAAGGAATTGTATATTATGTATAAGAATAGAAATATTATACAGTTACCAAAAGAATGGAGTGTTGTTTTTCCCTGCTCCCAGACAAATCCAAGCAATTTCATCCACACTGAGAGCACTGTAACAGTCCATGTGGTTTATTTGCAGGGGTGGAAACTTTCCTTTTTTCATACATTATCTGTGGAAAGACGGCAGATGCTAATTTTATCTTTATTGCTATTGCACCTTTCTCATGAAGTATACTCATCTCCCAGAAGCCGAGATGGGGTTGCTTACTGTTTATGATGACAGCTGCCTTTTAAAGAAGCAGGGAATGAAGCATCTGAGGAATGCATGTGTCCTGCCAGGAACACAGCAGGAAAGATATCTTCCATTTGGGATAAGATGTACTGACAGCACAGTAGGAACAGCTGAAATTAACTGTGCATTTGGAGTTTTCATACTGACCTGGATCACTGAAATGAACTTGCATGTGTCCTATAGTTTGACAAAATCTTGCTTTTTCTGCATAGCAGAAAAAGGAAAGATGTTGCATAGCTATTAACTGGGCATTTATCAATATTTTTGCCATAAACAGGAATTACACTATTTAAAAAAAAAGCACTAATAACTGTTCGCAAAGTAATTTATTGTGCATTTTATTAAAAAAAAAAAAATTATGTAGGTGAGGGGAGAAATGAATCAGTGATTTTCAAGTTTTAGCTCTCTGCCTTTGTTGCAACCCAGCCAGGAATTGAACTAGAGCTGTGGTGAACAGCCAAGTCCTGGGGAGTGGGGCAAAACAAGAGGAGCAATTGTAGGTGTCAATGGCCATCAATACATATTTAAAACTTAAAGTTCCACCAAAACTGATATATGCTGATAAACCACAGGATGGATGTCATGTGTGCATCCATTTGTGCCTGCAAAAATCAATGAAAGAACTCAAACTTCTAGAGAAACATCAGTCCTTAATATCAAAATGCATTTGCAGCAATTTCTGATTCCCACCTGTGTTTCTGATTTACACCCATTTTCTGCTTCCTGAAACACAATAGAAGGTAGGGGGGGAAAAAACAATCAGGTCTGCTGATGCTAATTGTCTGTTTAGGTTTGATGCTTTCAGTGGTTTGCAATCTGTTTTTGGAAAGTGTTCCAGTCCACATCCTGTTCAGTTGCTGGCTGAGTTCATGCAATGTTCATTGTCTTTCTTTGATGTGAAGCTATAAATATGTTCCAAACCTTGTCTTTTCTTGCAAGCTCTACAATTTATATGCTGATACACCAGCAAGCTCTTGTAGTAGGAAATAGCATCCTTCTAAGTTTTGGTGTTAAAAGTAGAGGGTTCACTTGTCCAGCTTCTAGAAATAAAGTTTGTCCATCAATTTATGAAATGGCTTGGGGTGAGAATTAATCGTGCCTGCAGCTCATGGAAGGTATTGAAGAGTCAAGTCCATGGTAGTTAGCAAGTAGTACTTCTGAAGAATTATTTTAAAGGAAGACAGAATGTTTAAGACAATTGCATTTCTATATGATTTTAAGAACAGAAGCAGGGTTAGATCTAGGAATGATGACATTTAAAATAACACTGAACACTAGTTTCAAGATTGTTTCAGTTGGCTCAGAGATTGAATGTGAAAGAGATTGTGTCTACATTTACAGCAGTGCTTTCAGGTAAAAATCACTCCCAAGACAAGAGTAGTTTAACAACACTGAAATATAGGTAATTATATTGCTGAAAAGTAAAACCTAATGTTTAAATTTGGCAGCAAGTGGTAAAGAAGGATGAGAGCTAGTGGCTCATGTGAAGAAAGTAACCATTGCACAAGGGAGGTTGAGAGTTTTCAATGCATGAAGACTTTTTAGTGGGATCCGTAACTGATAACACACAGTGAAAGTGTGGAAGTTGATTGTAGAAGAAAAATAAAGAGGCGACAAATGAGAAATGGAAAACTCTCCATGGCAATCAGCTGAGAAAAGCAGTAATGGGTATCCCAGATAAAGTGTCCTTCTCCAGGGAGGGACCAGGTTTCTCCAGTGCAGTAGGAGATACTGATGATGATGCTGACAATTTTTGCTGTGCTTTTTGCCTAATACTGCATCCTTTTCCTTAGGGCCTGTTCAAATTTCCTATTGTTTGTTCCTGATTGTGATGCTACTGGCACTGGTTGGAGCGTGCTAATTAGACATCAGTGTTGCATAATCATTGGCCGTTCAGGCTCTGTGCACATGAAATATCGGATAGGCTTTCAAGTATTTCAATGATTTACCTGCTTTGTTGTGCTCTACATTTGGTTTAATATAAACTAAAATCTGCAAACCAAGAAATGAGGGAAGAAGAGGCATTTCTCATACCAGTGACAATTGTTTCCCATGGGAACCTGTCAGAAGAATGATTTCAGGTGCAAACCCATGAGAGCAATTTTACTGGGAAAACTGGATGGGAACACAAAGGAAAACTAGCACAGAGGCTCTGGAGTAACATTGCCATGGCAGCTTGGTGAAAGGGTACAGACCCGCGAACAGCTGGCCCTTAGCACATCTGTAGCTTAGGCACTAAGGCACTTCTGGCACTGTGCAACATAACTGTATAATCTCCGAGGAACAGGTTACTATTTGGAAATGAACTGTTAAGTTTTGGTCATCTTGTTTATGGAAGCTCATATGTAAACCAGAGTACAGCATTAATCTAGAAAGCTGATAAATGAAATGAAGAAAAATGAAAGACAGAGGTGAAGGCTGGCCAGCCCAGAAAGGAGATGAATTCACAGAACAGAAACGTCAAGGCAAATCTCCATAGCTACTGAAGTGACACATTCTTGTATGTGTCCATACTGACTCCATTTTTACCTTTTTTGTCAGATAAGACTACAGAAAAAAGTGCCAGATTTTGGACCAAAAGGAGTTTAACATAATCAAATATAATGAAGCCACTGGTACTTGTATGGCAGAGAAACTCTTTGACACTGAAAGGAGGAAAGGAAAGAAATGAAAAGTAGGCTTGCAAGAAAAAGATAAACCAGGGAAACGTAAGACTGCATTTCAAGCAGAATAGCGCATTTAGGTGCAATTAAGATTAAAGAAAGGATTGTACATTTTGCACTTTAAACTACACTTTCTAGGAACCTACTCATGCTATTTCTGGAGACTGGCTTTTGCTTTGTTTATTTTGATCTTTATGAGACAGTAGGACATAAAGTGTCTTCATTTTTTTTTAGAAGTATATCCACACATTGTTACCAAATTTTTGCAGAGAACAGAAAGGGAGACAAAATCACATGCCTTCACTTTAGAATCTACCACCCTATGTGGTAGTTACCATGTACAAAGTGTTACCTGCTGGTGGCACAGACCTCATTTGAGCTGGTGGTCCTTTCACTCATCTCAGGGAGATTTTCTGTTCCATTATGGTAGCTGAGTGACTTAATTTCATGTTCATACAATCAGGAAAAAATATTTTAATGCTTTGCACAATGGTCAATTTATAGCAATTCTGAAAATAAAATTAACATCTTCTGAAACAGTGTACTCATATGAGTCTGTCATAACTGGGGTCATTGCTCATTTGGCAGGTTGTTCCTTCCACTGGGCTGCATGCCAGTCAACTGAAGTATGCGCTACTTTAATTTTTTTAGATGACCAATATGGGGCTTCTGGCTTTTGCCTTATGCTCTTCCATTTTTGGTTGGATTATAATAATTTGGGTATTTATATGAACAGTAGTAATTATATTCTTATAAATAGACTTTGTGAATCCGTAGGAGTCTTTAACAGATTGCAGACCTGAGATTTCTTTTGGGTATTTTTTTTCTTTAGCAGTTTGCTAGTGATAAAAGAAAGATAAATCCCTCTATATGTTTACAGGTGGACTGGAGTACATCAGGATGGCTAAACTGGAAACGTGTAGAGAAAAATTTTAAATACATTCCACAGAAGGTGCACACCTTTTGTTGTTTCTTTTTTGTTTGTTTTGATTTCCAGGCTTATCTGCTTATGAAGAAAACAGGCTAATCCTAGATTGCTGGGACAGAAAATACACTTCTCCCAGGAAATCCATAAAAATGGATTATTTTCCCTGTGTATTTACATTGTCCCCTCATTAAAATGCCCTGCTAACTTCACATGATATCTTCTTAATTCCTCTGTTGTTGTTCTAGTTGGGTTTTCTTTGGTGTCTGTACCTCATGACTTATTTTATGTGTTTTAGTGTGTCCATTACACAACAAAATCTTTGTTATTTTTGCATTATTTAGTGTGAAATCTCTGGAAAATGGAAGAGACGGACATGGTTCTGACTCCGTCTTCTGCTGCTCTGGCAGAAGTGTAGTCTTTGTGGCTTGCTTTTAGAACAAAAGCAGGATTAACAGTCTTTTCCCAGGGACTGCAGAAAAAAGAGGCACAAAGTGGCTAATAGTTTCTCTCCTTTCACTTCCTCGCTGCAAACAGTGGTTAAGTGCTTAGGTCTAATTATACAAAGCAGTGGCAGCCATCTACCTTCTGATCACATTTCATTATTGCAGGACAATGGAGTTTGTCTTTTAACCATCTTTTTATCTGGTGGATATGGAATAAGTGTCTGAAGCTCTGACCAGGTTTGTTCAGCGTAGTCTCTCAATCAGTATATTTTCCCTTACTTCTGTCTTTCCTGAGAAAATCATGCTTTTTTGGTTTCATTTTCAGGTATGGCATCACTTTCTTTGACAGTATAAGGAGGAAACCTCAAATATTAGTTATTCTTATATAGTAGGCACTGCATTTTATATAGAGCTAATGTTCATCTACCTGTTGAAGATATGTCCACATCTAGAAACAAAAGGAAGAAAAGTTTTCTCAAGTTGTTTCTAAACTCTTTTTGTAAAGTCTTGATAGTCATGCAAGTGATTTCAAAATTTCTGTTAACTGAACATGCAGTGAGAAGGTTCATAAATCTGGAGAAAGTAGATGATAGTGTTCATAGATTTAACGAAAAACCTAGATGTGATAATTTGAGTTTGTGTAGTAATTCTTTTCCCTTTGTCTCCTCTATCTTCCTCCTGTTCACTGTTGCTGCCCAGGTGAATCTGCAAGAAAATTCCTGAGAGCATTTTGACATTTGGATTTAGTGGCAAGGTGAGGGCAGAGTCAGTGACATGGAGAAAGCCGAGTACCTAACCGGACTACTTCCCGACAGCCTGTAAACACAGCACTTTTTGTTAATCCTATGCAGAATATCTGCCTCCATCTTAATCTTTTAAAGTATATTTCTCTTTGTTGAATCCATTATTAAATAATGTGTAGATATGTAATTATTTTTTGTTCTTTCTTTGAGTCAGCTCTCAACAGGGGTGTTAGATGCTAAGTAGAACGGGTTAGGCAAAGCCATCAATAAACCAAAGCTTAACAGGCCATTTCTAGTGTAGAGTGGATGAGTGTGGGATAATTTTTTGGGGGTTTTGCAGTTATTTCTCCATGATTCCCAAGTAGACCCAAATCTGTCTCTTCAGTACAGCTGCACTGATTTGCGTGGGTGTGGAATCACGAGAGTGCAGAGACTAGATACAGCGTCCTCTCCCTAAATCGGAAATTTTTTGAATGGAAATAGAAGTGTGAGCTGATATCTTTTATTTCAGTCTTCTTCCTCTGAATTTTGGTAGGCTCTGGAAGGAAATCTGCTAGGAAAAGAGTACCAGCCAGAGTCAGTCTGGTACCAATATTAGTACAGGCAGCTTAGTGGCATCTCTCTCTCTCTGCTTCATTTCTTTCCAGCCTTGTCAGCTCGTCCCCATGCCTATTTTTCACTGTCTTCAGGTGCTGTCCATTCCTCCTGATAGCCTCTCCTTCTGGGGTTCCTGGTCATTTTTACCTATTCTTACATGCTAAGTAGTCTTTTGACCTTTTTTTCTTAGCTAAAGCATTTGTTGCAGTCATTAGTTATAATCATTAAGGGTCAGATTTTTTTTCACGCCTATTTTGCATAAAAAGTTTCCATGGCCGCATAGTTTGAATTTGAGTTAACCTAATACATTTATGCTTATTAGCTAGATTGCAGTGTGCATCATCCACAGAATAGGTAACTCAAGAATCATGTAACCATTGTCAATTCAATAGGGTTTCTAGATGAAAATTCAGACAACAAATAAGGAAGCAAATTCCTCCCATCCTGCCTGAAGCACGGGAAAATAATAGATACAAACTACTGAGTCAGAGTTACTCAGAAGACATATGGCAATCCTTTCACCCAATCAACCATTACTCAGCTGTGAGAATACCCCTACTACCAGTGTCATTGTTTCAGAAAGAAAACTAGCATAGCACATGTATATAAATAACCTGGGTATAAAAAGCTAAGGATATTTTTATTTTACTTAGAAATATACAAGCCACATTAGTGGAGTTCATAGGACATCTGATTTTTCCTGTTCACTTCATGCATTCTCTGGTTCAGAAGAGTAAACAAAAAAGTTTGGAGATGGATCCTGTGGAAGAGCCTTCAAGAAGAGAATTTATAACACTCATTTTCTTGTTTAACCTCCAGAGAATACATTTAAAAGAAACACAAATTAGAGTTTTGAGTTTTCTTATTATCTGTTTAAAAAAACCCCTTTTTTTGTTCTCTCTATGGTATATCATGGTATTTGATTCTGTATGCTAATATTTTACGTCTTAAAATACTGAATGACACAAAGACACAGCCAGAAGAATCCAACAAAAGCACACGAGTCATAATGAAAGACTAACACACACAGAAGAGCACAGTGTGAAATAGAAAAAATATCGGACTGACTAAATGGAAGATAGAAAAACCATTTACTTGTGGATAGTTAAAGGAAAAGCAAAAACTAGTCTTCCATTTTGTGCTACTTGTGAATTTCCCCAAAATAGGTGTTTGCTGTTACATTATACCATGTATTTTGATTGATAAAAAGAAAGGAAGAGAACTAACAGAAATCTTGCTTTAAAATCAACCTAAACCCACAAATACAAATGGAGATAAAATAATTTCATACAAGAGTTTTTCAGAAAAATTAGAAGTACAACACAAATAAACTAGGAGAAGGAAAAAACATAGTATGGTGTTTATAAAAATCCTTGAGAAATAATTATGTTTCCATATTGCAGATATCGTGAGCTAGTTAAAAAGCAATATAAACAATGACAATGAAACCTCATTCAGGTGTCAATTTATTTGCCTGTCCTTGCTACTGTTTATAAAATATCTCTGCAATGTTTTTTCTTTTCCCTCTCCACAACAAAAGTCATGTTTGACTTGACATTCTTTGATGATTTCTAAAGGGAGCAAGACTGGGTTAATTTAGGTTTGTTTAGCAAACAAAAGAGCTTGAATTCTGTGTGAAGAGATACTTCCGTTCCACAGCTCTCTGTCAAAATATAATTGCTCTCAGCTTGTTCAAATTATTGACATATTAGCTTAATGAGTCATCATTCATTTTTCTGCCTTTCTTTGTCTACTGAATTACCAAAGACTTTGGGTACCCTCTCCAAAATCAGAGCCAAAGTTGTTAATAAGTTATCATGTGGGGCTGCACGCTAACACAACACATCTTTCTTTGGTTCACCCATTGTGCTGAAATTTCCATGTGTGAGTTACAGTGGTGTTATGTCTTTCACTGAAGAAATAGCTGTTAATGCTTATGTCACTGTATAACAGTAGGCCAAGCAGCAGACAATATCTGTGAAGCTGCCAAAGCTCTTGGAGAGTTCAGTTCAGACATTAAATTTAAACAAATTTAGCTGCTGTTCCTAGGTATGTGCATTCGTTTTCTACCTCAGTCCCATGGAAGAGACTCCCTAATACAAACTCTACATATATAAAATGCTCCATCCTTGCTTGAATATCATATCTGGCACCAAGAATGCAAAAACGTTAGTATAAGATTTGCCCTGACCAAAGCAATCCTAATTGGACTATTATAAATTATCATTTTTGTGGAGGAAAACTGTTTGGAAGTAAAATTGCCACACCTCTGGACTTTGTACCTTTCTGAGAAATTCTGCCCTGATCCTGAGAGTTACAGGTCCTTTATTATTCACCTCAAAACACTGAAATATGATGATCTAGTTCAGTTTGTTATAATCCCTTATAGTCGTGCTTCTACCGGCTAATTTTTGACAGCGTGGAAATAATTTGGAACGGGATAAAAAAAACCCACCTACACCTCTCAATGAAGAACAAGTGGGGGATGCACTTAGAGGTGGATTGATTGTAGAGATTAATTATAATCTTGAATGCTTTAGCTGAACTGTAGTGTTAGCAGAAAAAAACTTTAGTAGGACAGAATTGGAATGACTTGCTGTGATGGACCAAAATCAGCTCTTGCAGAGAGTACCACTACTAATGACAAAGGAATAAACTTTTTTTTTATTTTTATGTAGACTCTGGTCTTCAGAATCAGAATGGAGAATTGTGGAAGCTTTACTCATTTGATTTGCTCCAGATTTTTCTTCAGAAATGCTGTTGTAGTTCCACACTCTTACCTTTCTGTTCTCATTATACAACCAGAAAGAATTTATGTTTTAATATTGACAAGTGCTAAAACTCACTCACAGACATTTGTAGAGCACATGTCTCTTCTTACAGGAAATTATGATCTGTGGAGTACGACCCAGAATGGTTACAGGAGATTCAGATAATAACATTACCTCTTAAGGCACACTTAACATTTGAGCTATCCTTTTTAAGTTTTGTGTAACTTTGCATATGTTTGATTTAGATGATGTGTTTCTCTTAGGCCAAATTTAGGTGGTAATGTTGGAAACACCAGCTTGTTTGTCAGCAGACACAGAGGAAACTACCGTCTGTCATTTGTCTGAAAAAAAAAAAAAAAAACCCAAAAACATAGAAAAGAATGTCTTTTTGCAAAGAAACTCTTTGCCCTGTCTGGCAAGGGTTTTGAAAGTTGTCAAGGATATTGCATTGGCCTGATAGGTGGAGAGGTTTTTTTGGTTTTTATATTTGTCTTCCACCTGGAAATCCTTTAAGTCATTGTAATTTTGTGAAATTCTATGCTGTAGGAAAACGCAAAAAAACCCACAGTTTTCCATGTCATTCATGAAGACTTTAATTTTAGAGTGCAGCATTCAGCTTTGTGAAAGGTGGTCTGTTCTGTACACATCATGCCTGGGGTTTTTAGGTTTGAGTAATATTTTGTTATATTTTCTTCTTCTTGCAGCGAGGGACTGGAGCAGTACAAAGTACTGAAACAGCAGTGAAATTGTCTTCCCTGTGCTTTCCAGGCTCCTGCTGTCGTAACTCCTGTAGAGAATACCAGGACGCAGAAAGGCAAGTAACTGATGAGCCCTTGGAAAGAGTTTAGCAAGAGCAGATACTGAGGTAAAGAGTTCAGTGGGAAGGAAACACTGGAATTACAGTATAGCACTGAGTGAAAGTGAGAACCAGGATTGAGATGGAGCTGAGCTGGAGATAGTAACTGACACAACAGATCAGAGGTGATGGAGGAAGAAAGGTGTGTAATTGCTACCTTGCGTCCCCAGGGATCGGAGAATAGAATCTGTGATTGAGCACCCTGTCAAATAGCTGTTATCCCCATTATGCAGATAAGATTAAATTACTTCCAAATTTGAAAGAAAACAAAAATCATTGGTATTGGTAGGAAGAGAAATTGCATGTTCTGACTCCTACATTTATGCATTTGCATATATTTTCCAGTACCTGCCCTGCCTAGACGTTAGAAGTTTCATCTGTCATTTCTAAGGCCAAAATCAAGTTGTGGTTAAAGGTCCCGAATTTTATTGAGTGTCTGTGGAAAACGCCAAGCATTGTGGATATTAGATTTCAATTTTCATTGCCATAGAAAGGCAAGTCATATAAATGCCATTTCAACCTACAAAGTATATAAGAAGTAAATATTGTAAAATCAGCATACGACATTCACTGACGTTCATGTGAGACCTTCAGAGCTTAATAAATGTCACTCTAACTGAATTGTATATTGCTCATTCTTTTCTCCTGAATCCTGTGCACTTGATTATGGGAGTGCACTGTTTGTGTTGCATGAGGTGGATTGAAAGGAAGAGCTTAGGTATTGGTAAAGAAGGAAATTCCACCTACAATTTGATGTATGAAAAAGAGCATATGGGTTGTACTAGACAATGTCAAAAGGTCCTCTCCAAACTCAACTACTCTGTGATTCTGTAACACCGAAATGTTCTAAAGAACACCTTCCCAAGATGTACATATGCATAGGATTCCTGTCTGCTGTTTAGTCATTCAACTTGTACTTTTCTAGTTTTTGAATTAATAACAGTTTTCTAACATTTGTGGGAGAGGAGATTGAAGCAAGGGTTAAGTAGGACAGACTACTCAGTTGTCAGATGTAGATATATATCAGTCCTATGACATGAATAAAGATGTACATTTCATTTGACGTTCTCGTGATTTCATTTGTCAGCACTATTGACTTTTTTCCCTGCCTTATTTCATAGTTTCTTCCCAGCAGAATACCTGCAGCCTGCTGAGTCATTATGCCTAAACACTGGCTTTGTGTCATTATTTCATGGTGTAATTTCTCCTTGATTCTCACTTTTAATAGAATAGTTTCGGCTTTGATTTAGTGACAGGGATCACACCCTTTGTTAGCGATTGCCAGAAGGCATGCTTGTCTCTATCCAGCCCAGTTTATCCCTTTTGTTAAGAGACAATAAAAAATGTTTCTGTAAATACATTTGTAACAAAAGGAGGGCTAAGGAGAATTTTCATCCTTTAATGGATGTGGGAGGAAACAGCGACAAACGATGAGGAAATGGCTGAGTTACATAATGCCTTCTTTACCTCAGTCTTTAATCGTGAGATTAGTTCTCAGGGAACCCAGCCCCCTGAGCTAGAAGACAGGGACAAGCAGCAGAATGAAGCCCTAATAATCCAAGGGGAAATGGTTATCGACCTGCTGCTCCACTTAGACACATACAAGTCTGTAGGCCAGATGGGATCAACCAAAGGACCAAAGGGTACTGCAGGAGCTGGCAGATGTTCTCACCAAGCCACTTTCCATCATTTATCAGCAGTCCTGGCTAACCAGGGAAGTCCCAGTTGACTGGAAGTTATCAAATGTGACACCCATCTACAAGAAGGGCTGGAAGGAGGATCTGGGGAACTACAGGCCTGTCAGCGTGACCTCAGTGCTGGGGAAGCTGACGGAGCAAACACTCTTGAGGGCCATCACATGGCACGTACAGGACAACCAAGTGATCAGGCCCAGTCAGCATGACTTTATGAAAGGCAAGTCCTGCTTGTGCTTGACTAACCTGATCTCTATCTATGATAAGATGACACGCTTAGTGGATGAGGGAAAGGCTGTGGATGTTGTTTACCTGGACTTCAGTAAAGCTTTTCGCACCATTTCCCTGGAGAAAATGACTACTCATGGCTTGGACGGATGTTCTGGGTAAGAAACCATCTGGATGGCCAGGCCCAAAGAGTTGAGGTGAATGGAGTTAAATCCAGCTGGTGGCCAATCACAAGTGGTGTTCTCCAGGGCTTAGTACTGGGGCTACTTGTGTTTAATATCTTTAACAATGATCTGAACAAGGGGACTGAGTGCATCCTCAGTAAGTTTTCAGGTGACACCAAATTAGGTGGGAGTGATGATCTGCTGGAGGGTAGGAAGGCTTTACAGAGGGATCTGGACAGGCCGGATCGATGGGCTGAGGCCAATGGTATGAGGTTCAACAAGGCCAAGTGCCAGGTCCTGCACGTGGGTCACAACAACCCCAAGGAGCGCTACAGGCTTGGGGAAGATTGGTTGGAAAGCTGCTGGGCAGAAAAGGGCTTGGGAGTGTTGGCTGACAGCCATCTGGATATGAGCCAGCAGTGTGCCCAAGTGGCCAAGAAGGCCAATAGCATCCTGGCTCCTAGAGAGAGTGTGGCCAGCAGGACTAGGGAAGCGATTGTTCCCCTGAACTGGGCACTGGTGAAGTCACACCTTGAATACTGTGTTTAGTGTTGGGCCTCTCACTACAAGAAAGACACAGGTTCTGCCCAAAGAAGAGCAACAAAGCTGGTGACGAGTCTAGAGCACAAGTCTTATGAGTGGCTGAGGGATCTGGGGTTGTTTAGCCTGGAGAAAGTAAGGCTGAGGGGAGACCTTATCTCTCTTTACAACTACCTGAAAGGAGGTTGTAGAGAGGTGGGAGTCACTCTTTTCTCCCAAGTAACAAGTGATAGAAGAAGAGGAAATGGTCTCAAGTTGCACCAGGGGAGGTTTAGACTGGGTATTGAATAAAATTCTTTACCAAAAAGATTATCAAGCATTGGTCCAGGTTGCCCAGGGAACTGTTTGAGTCACTATGCCAGGAGGTATTTCAAAGATGCGTAGACATGGTTCTCAGGGACATGGTTTAGTGGTGAACTTGGCAGTTCTAGGTTAATGGTTAGACTTGATGATCTTAAGGGTCTTTTCCAACCTAAATTATTCTGTGATTAGTAAGTCATTCCAAAATTAAAGATATATTTGCACAAAGAGTTTGAGAATTCTATGGTTTTCTCATTACTGAATTCCCTCATGCTTCAGAACTTGAAATCTTTGTATTATTTTCACGTTGTAGACTTCTTCAGGAAGGCTTGGGTGTCCAACTTCTTAATTATGAGCTCAATGACCATAGCATGCTTTCATGGTTTCAGCTGACATAGAATTAACTTTCTTACTAGCATCTGGTGTGAGCTTATGTTCTGGATTTGGGACAAGAATGGTGTTGGTAGCACACCAATGTTTTTGGTTGTTGCTGAACTGTCAAGCCTTTTCTGCTTCTCGCACTATCACACCAGTGAGCAGGCTGGGGGTGCACAAAAAGTTAGAAGACACAGCCAGAACAGCTGACCCCAGCTGACCAAAGGAGTATTCTATACCATATGACATCATGCTCAGTATATAAAGCTGGGGGAAGAAGAAGGAATGGGAAGATGTTCAGAATTATGGTATTTTGTCTTCCCAAGTAACTATTATGTGTGATACAGTCCTGCTTTTTTGGAGGTGGCCGAAAACCTGCCTGCCAGTGGAAAGTGGTGAATGAATTCCTTGTTTGCTTTACTTGTGTGTGTGGCTCTTGCTCTACCTATTAAATTCTTTATCTTAACACACAAATTTTTTCTCACCTTTACTCTTCCAGTTCTCTTCCCCATCCCACCGCCAGCAAGTGAGCGAGCAGCTGCATGGTCCTAGCTGCTGGCTGGGGTTAAACCAAGACTCATGCTTAACTGAAAAGATTATTTGATTCTGATAACTGAATATTGAAGGAAAAGTTGGACATTTTTAACAGTCACTATGTACTTTTTCACACAAGAAAGTTGTATGAAATAAATCAACCATCCTTCTATTCATATTTGATCTGAAAGAAGGCAGTCCTTGTGTTGCAAAGTGCTATTATGCACTATTTGTCAATGTGATCTTCTGGTTTTTTAAATTATCTGTTGGCTTTACCACCTAGAATAGATCTGTAACATCGTTTATTCCCCCCCTTTTTATTACATGGGAGATTAATAACATACAATAAATATTGTTGCATATTATTTTTAGAATATGTGGCATTTAGCATTATATATTAAAATCCCAAATACTAATCACAATATGAACTCTGTAAAGAAAATGAAAATGAAAATTTTATGGGGTGTAAGACAGAGCAAATGCTTACTGCAGACTTCTCAGAAAAATCTCTTTCAAGGGTCTGTCCACAAATTGAGGATTCACTCTTTGCTGCAATTTACATTCTTAGGCCTATAAATGTTTTATGACCTCCCTCTATGAGCACTCACAGGCACTCACAGCCAGAAGGAGGTAATGTAAAATTGATCTGTGTATTAAAACTGCTGAGCCAAGCAGACATCTCAGAGTTACAGTGATTGTGCATTGGTGATTCAGCTGGCCTTCATCGAAATATTATTTGCAAAAAATCTATTTGTTAAATGTGAGTTTCCAACACACTCTTCTAGCTTTTGTGGTGCTCAGTGCCTTGCATCTGAGATATCAAGACTGGGATATTATGGGGAAACGCTTGCCTTTCTATAATGATGTTTTCCAGTTTCAAATTAGACTCAATTCAACACCATTACCAAGTAGTGGGTTAGATGTAACATCATGGTGACCTTTTTTGAAATATTTTTGTAAACTCTTCCACTTCCAATCATCACAGTAGCATTAATGAGATAGAGATGTGTAGCTAAGAACTACTACAACAGAGTTGAGCCTGATTATGATGGTTTTGTACTTGGCCTCATTTTTTTACGTAAAAAAGGCACAAGAGTGATTTTTGGTGGTTTGAGTATATTTGTGATTATTATAACGCAGAAAGCTGTCGCTCTTAAATTTTTCAAAAACTTTCAAGTTTCAGGTAATTTTTATTACTTTCCAGCAAAAACATCGCAAAACTTTACAGCATGCCTTGTTTAATATTTGAAAAAAAATCCTGGAGCTACCATTAGTAAACCCATGATGGTTCACTTCCCTGTTTTTTCTACGTTCTAAATGTCCAACGCTAAGGAATTTACAAAACAAATTAGATTTAATGCCTTATAAGATTTTCCTAAGCAGCTTTCAATTGCTAATGCTACATGTAATATTCCTATGTATAAAATACATATTTATATGCGTGAAGTTACAAATATATACCTGTAATGCTACATATAATATTTTTATGTAGCCCTTAGGAAAAACAGTAGCCAAAAAAACCTGTAATGCAAAATTAGAGTTTGATATTGTCATGGTTTGGGCTGGACTGGCCGCTGCAGTGAACGACAGATGCTCTCCCTCACCTCTCTCTCCAAGGAGAGACTTATGAGTTTACAAGAAACTAAACTACTTTAATGAAAATATTAATAAAATAATAAAATGTCCCCATAATATGCTGTTAATTTTCAGAGAGTTTGGTTAGTTAGAAGTGGCTTAGCTAAGAAGTAAAATTACTGAACATAAAATTGGTTCTGTTTTACCTCAAACCAGGACAATTACAGTCATTAATTTTGCTTTTGAGTGTAATAGTAATTTTTGTGCACTGAAGACTTTAAAAAATGCTAAAGTCTACATTTAAGATCCTAAATTTAGGCTGATCTTTTTTTTTTTTTTTTTTTTTTTTTTTTTAAGTCAGCTATGTGCCAATAAAATGTATTTCCTAAAAATAAAAGGGCAGGGGATCTTTATGCAGCATTTTGTGTTATCTTGTGAATCTTCTCTCAGTCACATAAATCTTTGTGTAGAAGAATGAGACTGCTGGGTAGAACACAGACAAAGCCAAAATGCTGGAAAATTCTTAGCTAGATATTAAAGGTTTATGGGTTTATTAATCATAAAGAGTTCACTGCAGTGTCAAATCAGAGTCTTAAGAAAAGGTTAACTTCTCCGTGCCTAAAATTCTAATCTTACAATCCCTGAAAGGCAGTAATGTCAATTAAATTCCAAATTTCATCTGCACAGAATGTATTCTTTGTGACAAGCATTCCTAAAATATAATCTTGTTTGTAAATTTTTATGGAAATAAAATGAGTCTACTTTTGACAGATGTGTTGAGGACTTTAAGCAAATGTCCATTTCATTGTGTGTCCAGGCAAACTTTCACTTGAGTAGAGTCTGGATTCAGATGTCAGAGCCCTCAACTGCTCAAAATTATGTCTTGTTTTTATGATTTGATTATTCATCACTTTGTCCTTTAACATGATTGTGTAGAATAGTTCTTGGACAAAAATGAAATGGTTTGTTTTTCACAAGTTAAACCAGAGTCACTTGACAAAGCCAGGTGAGAGGATGAATAAGAAAACTGTGAAACAGTGGTAAACACGGATGCAAGGACATCAGGACAAGGTGGAGATAAAAAAAACGAGGTAGAAGGTGGTAATCTCTTAACATGAGTCAGCAATGAATGGGTCAGGTTTTGTGTTTACTTTGGTGCTCGTTCATGCTCTCCACTGTAAGTCTGCATGCTAGTAAACGGTGAATTCCAGAGAGCATTTTTGTCTCACAATTTTTGGTATTTCTCGACTTAAAATGAAGTGGTAAGTTTCTTTATGTAGTGCAATAACCATAGGCTGGGAAGATGAAAGATATACATAGAAAGACAGAAGTTCAAAACAAAAAGCTCTTTGATGGCTTTGGATGAAAAAGAAGACAAAGAAGTGCAAGCTATGTTCCTCAATCTTGTACATGAGACGTGTGAACTTTTAAAATCTCAATTAATTTCCACCATATTTTTCAGACAATCCCACAGAGATATAATATTGTCCAAACTAATTCCTGGAGATTATCAGTATGTTTTCTACAAACAAGATCTCAGACAAAAAACACCTTCTATTTGTCTCATTAATCTATCTTCAGAAAGGATCTAGGACTCAAACAAGCTCCTGAAAATCTGATTTATGTGCAAGGTCTGTCTGTTTCTCATGTTTCTGATTAATTTTTTTCACTAGTAGATGAATTTATTCTTCATGGGAACACTTTAGAATGGGATTAGACTGTGTTATGTTTTGCTGTGCAAAATGTTTTGCTCACACATGTAATGACTAATGAAGGAAGTTAATCAGTTGTACATGATAAAGTTTTAGACTTCAATATAAAGTACATACCTCTAAATAGATGGTTTTCCTACTTCTTCATACATATAATATATGGAAAGAGCTTTGGAATATTGTATTCAAGTTTTGACCACTTTCTATGATTTTTCTCATTATCCTCATTAAACTCAAACTTTGAGAAAGCTCAGATTTAAGTGCAGATTTCAAGCCTTTACATTCATAAGTGTATTTTTTAATTCTTACTGTTATTTAAATTATTATTTGCCCTGTCTTTAAGGGCCTGGCTCCTTCCTGAAGAACCAATGTATATTGAACCATCTCCTTTGTAGAAACTTTGACCTGAAGCCTGTATGTATGGTTTGTGCCTCACTCATCTCTTAATCCTTGGCAGTGGCAGGTTTAGGGCACAGCAGAAATTGAGAGGGCAGTTCTGGAAAGAATACATTGCTTTATCATGCAGTAGTTTGAGAAGAACAATTGTTTTCTTACTGGAGCTGCTTCTGATTTCAGGGAAAAAGGTTGTTGGTACTGTATTGACTGTAAAACATCAAGGTTCGGGCACATAAATGAGTTTTGCATACATCTTTGCGTATTGGTGCTCCTGTGTAGGCTTCAAGAAGTCTGCCAAGAATAGGCAAAAATTTTTAAGGTCACCTGTTGGTAGAAAATATCAATACACCTCTGAACAACTTCCAATGAAAATTTGAGGAATGCTGCAGTTTTTGGGTTAAGATTCAGTATGAAACTGCACAATATTAATTTGCAAGGTGGTAATTACATAGTTTTCAATCAAAGCAAGCTCTCAGATTTTTCTCCTCTATGACAATAACAGAATTGACTTTTTCACCAATGGTAGATTCAAGGCAAGAAACTAAACACCTCAGGTTAATATAGCACTTAATTTCAAGGTCTTTTTCCTTGCATCATCGTGTTTACACAGCTTTTATGAGGTAGAAGTGCCATTTATTCTCTGGTACATTATATGGATTTGACACAAATCCAACTCCATTTACTATTCTATTTGTTTAGATTTAATCTAGCTGGCATGTCTTTTCCTACATTTTAAAGAGAAGTCAGTGTACTTCAACAAATGAAAGAAATTTTTATGCTTTAAGCATAGGATTATTCTCTATAATTCAGGACCTACTGAGGAAATTCTCTGAAATTCAAGTTCTCAAGCTTTACAGCTGGCTTAGCTGGACTCAAGTGACACAAACTCCATCAGGTTGGATTGGAGGTTCCTCCTTTCTTGGTTTAAGTAGCATAAAGTAAAAAGGATAATTTCTGTAAGGACTGCAGCATCAGTCTCTAATTTTCCTTCACACCTTTTCACCATATTCTTAAATCAATTAACTTGTTCCATGAAAAGTGCATGTCATTCAATGATTTTTAGCATATTTCCCCTCAGTAATATATTTTCAATAAATTATATAAAAATATGCAATTAAAAAACCCTACCAAGACCCATAATTTTCATACTGAACCCATATATCAGTGTATTCTGCATGTGAGGATTAGAAGTTTGTGAAGTAGCATCTATCTAAAAGCAGGATTAAGATGTTTCTCTCAATAAGACTTACAAGTAAGAAGTAGGGATGCAAAACTCTTCCAATATGTAATATGAATATTAACCAAACATTAAATGGCAGTGAGAGATTAATCTTTATGCTCTGTCAATTCTTTTCATTTATGCCAAGGATTCAAAACTTTATATTACTCAGTGTCTCCTGTAGAAAGTCTTTTCTCATGCAAATGAAAGCACTAGAAACCAGTATGAGGAACAAAGTCATTCCACAGGGTTGTTGGAAGGCAGCTCATCAGAACACCTAGAGATTAAAGATTTGCTTGTTATGTTAACTATATGGAGTTTTTGTCTCTAAATTAGGCAACAAAATTAGATGCCTAAAGTTAGTGAGAATACATTTATTATTGGCCTAAACCAATTTAATTTTAGCCACTTTTATTCTATAGATATCCAAATGTAAGCCCATTCCAATCCATTGAAATTGATTTTAGAAAACCTGTTTTTACCTATATTTAAGTCTATTGGTAGACCAGGGTCTTTTTAAAATAAAGAAAAAAATATCTTATTCTCTGGAAAGTAAAATCACAGAATCACAGAACGGTAGGGATTGGAAGGGACGTTCAGAGATCATCTGGTCCAGCCCCCTGCAGAGCAGGTTCACCTAGAACAGGCTGGACAGGAATGCATCCAGGCAGGTTTTGAATATCTCCAGAGAAGGAGACTCCACAGCCTCTCTGGGCAGCCTGTTCCAGTGCTCTGTCAACCTCTCTTTATGTTGAGATGGAATTTCCTGTGTTCCAGTTTGTGCCCTTTGCCCCTTGTCCTGTCACCAGGCATCACTGAAAAGAGTCTGGCCCCATCCTCTTGCCACCTGCCCTTTAGATATTGATAAGCATTGATGAGATCCCCTCTCAGTCTTCTCTTCCTACCAGGCTAAACAGCCTCAGGAAGAAACAGAACCCTTTCTTTCTGAGAGAGGTTCTCCATTCCCTTGAGCATCTTTGTAGCCCTCCGCTGGACTCTCTCCAGTAGTTCCTTGTCTTTCTTGAACTGGGGGGTGCAGAACTGGACCCAGGACTCCAGATGCAACCTCACCAGGGCAGAGTAGAGGGAGAGGATGACCTCCCTCCACCTGCTGGCCACACTCTTTTTAATGCACTCCAGGAGACGGTTGGCCTCCTTGGCCATAAGGGCTCATTGCTGGCTCATGGTCAACTTGTTGTCCACCAGGACTCCCAGGTGCCTCTCTGTAGAGCTGCCTTCCAGCAGGTCAACCCCTAACCTGTACTGGTGTGTGGGGTTATTCCTCCCCAGGTGCAGGACCCTACACTTGCCTTTGTTGAACTTCATCAGGTTCCTGTCTGCCCAACTCTCCAGCCTGTCTAGGTCTTGCTGAATGGTGGCACAGCCTTCTGCTGTGTCAGCCACTCTTCCCAGTTTTGTATTGTCATTGATTTAGGAAAAAATTCTTCATTAACAAATATTTCAATCTTTTATTTTTATTTTCTGAAGTCATTTGGAGAGGTAAACTCCCCCTGAGACTTTCCGTTGTGTCTACAGCTTACAAGTTCTGAAGACACTTTGTTTAAAAAGAAAGCTGAGTTTCCATGTCAGCTCAAATGGCTTGTCTGGTACTTTTTTTTGCACAGATGATGACAGCTGCTTGTTATGAAGTGAGTGTCCTAAGTTACAAAGGAAACTAAATGGTAAATTATTATGTTGAAGTTTTAGAACTTTAACACATCAGTCTTCAAAACAATGATCAAGTTGATTGTTACTTAATTTTGTAGATATCCATTGCTGTGTGGCATGTGTTTGCCAGCTTGTAAAAATGACATGTAAAGGGTCAACTATGTCATCACTGCGGAGAGGTGCAAGAAATTGTTTTAAGCCAATTTATAGTTGTATTAAATAACTTTCTGATTTGGTATTTTGGGGTTTTCAAAGTTCTTTATTCTTGATGGCTCCTTTATGTCAGGTTGTTAATTTTCTTAACTTCTTTGTGCCTTGAAATGCACCATTAACAGAAGACTTAGAACTTTCCCAGTAAGCCCACAAAGTTTATGTCATGCTTTCTGACAATAGAACTTCTTATTTTCTCTCCTTATGACTGAAAGAATGCTGACTTTAAATTACGTTTGTATGTTTATTAATGGTAAAATCACTATAGAACAGTTGAAGGATGACCAGCTGGAGGGGAGGGAGAATTATTAGTGCTTTTTTATGAAGGAGACAAAGGGGTG
Source organism: Fratercula arctica (assembly GCA_947846985.1). Taxonomy (NCBI): domain Eukaryota; kingdom Metazoa; phylum Chordata; class Aves; order Charadriiformes; family Alcidae; genus Fratercula; species Fratercula arctica. The sequence goes on along the minus strand of CANTUZ010000026.1, from coordinate 72,054,977 downwards.
CCATCTCTAAATGACATTTCTTTCCCTGATTTTGTTTTTATATTAGATACTCCAACTAAATTTAGCTGGAAAAATCTATGTTTGTCTGGAACATGCTGACTGGAAACATCACAGGTGACAAGTCTGAGACACTAGAATTAGAGAGAATATTTTACTGCTTGTACTTACATTTTTTTTAGTTGTCCTCTATTGTCACTTTATTCCAACAGCTGAGAAAGAAACAAAAGGAAAGAGCTTTCATAGACGGTCAAAACTATGCTCTTGAACAGTCTAATTTATAGTTTCTTAGTGCTCTGAGGAGGCAACTGGCAAAATCAGGTTAAAAAGTATGTGTCTGGGGTTTCAGGGTAGGCTTAATCTGATCTGCGGGTGGACTACTGTCGAAAAAGGGTCAGGGAGGATGGACTCGGTTCCTTCTTTCTCCCCACACTCAGATGCACTTTCCAACCTGTCTCTTTAATTTTACAGTTTATTAACCCACAGTACTGGCCCCATAATTTCACTAATGTGGCCAATCAGATCTAAACTATGTTTATTTGGTTTTTTTGTTTGATTGTTTATTTATTTATTAGTTTGTACTTTACTTTTCAGCAACTGTTTTTTGGTTAGTGCATCTGCATTGAAGGAAATGTCTGAAGCATGTTGTGGGAAGGAAGGAAAGGAATGAAAGTATAAGGGAAGATGGAAACTTACTCTGAACCTCATCCTTCAATATTTTTCATAATTCAAAAGAACAGAGAAGGCATATTGTTGTTTTTTCTTTCTAATTTAATTCCCTTAAAATAACCATGGAGAGAATACTGTTTTGCAAGGGGTCCCAAAGCAATGTAGCCTGTTTCTAAACATAAGACAGATTAGAAATACACTTTCTTATTTCTAATCAAGTTTTGACCTGTGTTACCACCTGACTCACTTTTTCTTCTTCCATTGCTTTGCTGTATGTATACCAAGGAAAATGTAAAAACACTAGTGAAATGTAGGTTCACACTATTACTTTCCCTGATGATTCACTATTTTAAATACTATTTTTTTTATAGACTGTAGAGCTCATAGGGAGTGTCAGCAAGACACTCAGGGAATAGATTGGACTCTTGAAAAAAGACTTTCAGAGATCATAGTTTAACATGACTGTAGCATCACAAACTTGAAGACTGACAGACTTTTAAAATGTGCTTTCTCTCTATTTCTGGTGCTGTTGCTTCTTTTGCTGGAGACAGTGGATTCTACACGAAGAAGAATACTTGAAATGAAAGTCTGTTGCTAAACTAGCTGATGAACTTATTGTAGATGCTTATCAAATAAGATCAGCTTTATGTTCCTTGTGTTTGCATCTCTGTCAGTGGAAGCACTGGGATATTCAATGGGCACAACATGAGCTTCTAAAATTCATGAAGGTGTGTCAAAGAGTCCTTTAATTTCACTCTTTGATTCCTAAAATCAAATAGCATGAAAACTCCTCTTTTGTTGCACACATTTTTTTTTTCACATTCACGTATCTATAAAATGATATTTAAAATCCTAAAACTAAAGAAGTGTTTCTTGACAGAAAATGCAATTTTTTTTACAGTTTTTTTTTACCCTTTTCTAGAATTCCTAGTAGCAGATTAAAAATGCCGAAGCTACCTGATTCAGAGTGCTGAACTGGTATAAACTTATTGTGCTGGCTGAAACACACACCAGGTAAATGACCCTGCTTTGGGACAGCTATACCACCCGTTACGTTCTATTTGTTAACTACAATATCTGTGAGGTTATCTCTGTGAGAATTTAGTTAACTCGAGACAGCCAGATGTAAAGTGTTTAAGTATCTAAACTATTTATCAAAATTATTATGTTTGTATTGCATAGTATTTTAATGGTCTCTTACTAAATCGTAGTGAAGATTTTTTTTTTTTTGACCTTTACTATGATGGTCCAAAGTAAGATCAGAGTTCTAAGGAGGACATATTATTCTTTTTTTCATTCTCCTTCCAGTCTCCTCTCAGTAAAATTTCCAGAAAGCCCACTGAATTGTACATTTTTCCATACTTAAAAAATAAGGAAATGTTAACTCTCTTAAATGTAAATATTAATTTAAATTAATAACAACAGCACATATTTTAATTATACTTTCATTAATAAAATACATTATGACAATGATGTAATGTGCATTTTTGTAGTTACATTAATTGTATCACTTTTATATTAATAATAAAGCATACTTTAATATGATCACTTCCTCACATAATAGTGAATTCAGTGTACAAAAAGTTACGTATTTTTAATGTGTAAACCACAAAATGTATATAAAAATAATTATACCTGTGCTTTTCTCCTTAGTATTACTCTCAGCTGCTTAGATATCATCCAATAACCTACTGTTATAACCGTAGTTGAGATACTTGTTTTTACTAGATTTAAAATGATGGAGATGGCAGATACCTCATGTTATTATGCTAGTAACAGAGCTCCAGATATGGTTCTTAAAAGCTTTACTGTTACAAATGGGAATAATTATAATTGCTAACTTGAGGACCAGATCCTACCGATCTTGTTAAGTCTAGCTCTATAAAAGGAGCCATTGAAACTTACTAGATAAAATCTGAAGAAAGCTTCTGCTCAGTGCAAGTAAAGGGGCACAACCCAACTTATAAATGGACAACTAAGCAGAAGGTCTGGTATGCTGGAAGAGAGGAGAAGTATGCATATGCTAAAAACATATAAGAGATGTCTGTCCATTTTTTTTTCTTGTTGCGTTTGGGGGTATGTATAATATGTATGCTATAAATGTATGCTTTTAAATGTGAATTATATTCCTTCTTTTTAGTGAAATCTATCATGGCCATTACTATTTTAATCAGCTCTGTATATCTTCTGAAAGAGTAGATATCAGTTATTCTTTATCTGACCATTACTTACTCAGCAAAGAGCTATTTGGTTTTGAACCAAGAGCAGAAATCATACCCTTGTGTAATTATGGCTATTTGATTGATGATCATGACATTTTCAAATTTTATGCATCGTAGAATATGGAAAAAATACTTTTAAGATTTGCCCTTTATGAAATTAAAGAATTAAAAATTAATCTGGCTGAGAATCACACAACTGCAAGTGAGGAATTTCCAGTTATCATTTCACCTAGTAAAGGGCAATAGTTCTCCCTGACCTGTTCCCCTCCCATGCTGAGAAACTAGATTTAACATTTTGATAGCACCTTGAGATGAAAAGGTAAATCTTGTCAAGAATGTCCAGACATAGTTGTTTGGGTAATAGGCTTAAAAGCTGGGCAACCTTTGTAGGAAAATCCATTCATATTTAAATGAGTAACAGAAATTTGTTTGCCTCTCAGTAAGAATTTCTATACTTCTTTGAAAAAGTATGCATATCAACAGTTGGCCATGAAAAAGCTTGTATGGTAGCATTTTTCCAGTTATCTGGGCTGCCTGTGACACAAAACATGACCCTAGCTGAAAGCCCACCATCTAGGATCAGTCTCAAGGCTTTACGCTCACCCCTGAACCAGTTGTTCCTTGCTAAATCCTTTACATCCTTTGCAGCTCCTTTATCTCCTTTTCATTGATGTCTAGTGCAGCGATTTCCCATGTGGATTGCAACTGCAGAAGAAAGAGAGAACAAGATGATTTTCCTCAGATTAATTGCTCTTGTTGATCTTCACAGGCTGAAGAAGTTTGGGGGTCTCTGAGTTGTTCTGTCTGAAAAGGTAAATGCAGAAACATAATTATCCTTTCCTGGTTTCTCTTCGTCTCTTTCTCATTAATTTCTTGAAGGGAATTCTTGCACATTTTTTTTTGTGCTTTTATCCATGCAAACTGCTGAGTAATGTGAATGAGACAAAGAAAAAAAAAAAGCAGCGCACTGTAATTGTTTTACTTTCCCCCATGGCCAAGAAAGTACATTTCTACCTGGATATACATAGCTCTGTGTTCTGAACTGGTGCAGATGGGAAAGGTACAGAATTACTATGAGTAATAACCCCCAGAGAAAGAAGGGTATTTTGTTTAAAATTCACCACAGCATTATTTCTGAAAAAATAAAGTTCTTAAGTATTCTTTCCACAGTAAGTGTGCATATTGCTAACTATGCTACTTGAAAAATAAGTTTTCTGCTTTCAATTTTTTTTTGCCAGCACCAGATGTTTTGATAAAAAATTCAAGAAGAAAACTGAAATGATTAGTTCTACTTTATAGCCCTTACTAAAATGTGGAGTGAAAAATTAATAACATTTGAGTTAGTATTTTCCTATTCTTAAGTTTGATTCAACCATCCATTTTTTCTTGCTTGTGTTAATATTATAAGGGTTAAGTTTCCATAAGTAAATATTTTACATGATGCTCCTGTACAGGGAGAGTTAATTTTCAAGGATGCAGTGATTACACTGTATTGTCAAGAATGATTTATTAGGAAACCCATTAAAACCCATTAAAATGAATTAAAAAATTCTACCTATTTTGAACTTTTATTTTTGAAGGTAACATAGCTGCAGGTCATGTAGTAATTTCACTCTAGATTTAGGGAACAAAAATTATATCCTGAGGTTCCAATCAAAATTTATTAACACATTGTTATTCATAATGCTTACCACCTTACTAAATTGCTAGGGGAAAGATCCAATGAAGAATGAATACAGCAGTTGAATGAATGAGTTTTCTCCTGAGAGAGAACCACGATATGATTTCTTTAAAAAGGAAATCTATCCCATCCAAAACATCTCTACTGAATAGATATTTTGGCAGTGGTCTTAGCATTTTATAATGAGCTGACCTTTGTTATCTGGTATTGTTCTGCTGTGGAAAAGTGTGTTACTACTGACAAAAATAAAACAGTCCAGCGATTAGGTAGTTTAAGATAGGCAAGACTTAAAAAATAAGATGAAAAAACAGAAGTAATAAAACTCACTTAGTTTTCTGTATCTTAGTTCTTTATTATGGAAGAACATCTTCCTTAGAATTTTTTACTGTCATGATGTTTGCTGGTTTTTTGGTTATTTCTATAACTTTTAACTTGGATGTGACTACTAAACAAGAAGGTATAGTAGTTCACTCAGATCAGAGTTGCATTATTTAGTATGTTCATGTTCAGACAGGTAAGATGATCTGAACAGAAATTATTCGGTTTTGTTCTGGACTTAATTTTTAGAGTCTTTAATTAAAGATTTTAAAAAAACCTTACAGATGTTAATTTAATCCCATAACTATTCTTTTAACAGAATAACTTTTTTAATAACACAAATGTTTTTGTACGCCATGCACTAAGAAGACTGTGACACTTGTAAAAGTGGAAATCCAAGGTCACTCAATATCAGATTTTGCACAAAGAGTAGGAACCATTTCCCTTCTCTGTTCGTATGCCCGCAGATGACCTAAACAGTCTTGCAGTCACATCTAAATTTATACGTAGAAATACTCTCTCTCTTTCACCTTCTAATTTTGCGATTGCACAGATCAGCAAATCCCAGCAAGATAATTTAGAGGTATTAGGATTGCAGTCAGCCTCCATCTATCCTGGCTTCAAATCAAAACAAATTTTTGAAAAAAAGCACTAGAACTGGAGTATCTTGCTGATCTTTATATATTTAGGACTTTTGGAGCCAGGTTGGATTATTCCACTATCTAGTTTGTGCTAAGGAATACAGATAATTCTGAAGTCTTTGATGGGGATTTCCAGTTAATATTGCCCTCCTTCCTATTTGATACTCATAGATACATTACAATAGAAGTATAATAAATCTTTCAACACTTTACAGCTGTGTTTCAAATCCAGGTGTGTTCATTCATGGACAGAAGATAGAAAAGAAATGTGCAGGGAAGAGGAGATATGGGAACAATCTTTCTCATTCTTTTTCCCTCTTTTTTGCTCTATTAAACCGATTGCATGACTTGCTTAATAAGTTTGCTAAGGTTCATATTCATAAAAATCTGGTTGTTTTTTTTTTTTTTTTTTTTTTTTTTTTTTTCCTTTGGACATGATAGTAAATATTGGCACTGCTTCTTCATCTGCAGTTATACTTATAACCTTCCAGTTACTGCTCATCTGCTGGCACTGGCGTAGCAAATATTTTGGAAAAGTGTTTAAAAATGTGGGCTGTTAACTCTGAGACAACTGAAAAGCTAGCATCATGCCAAAAGAGATACTAGGATTTTCCTCCACAGGGCTACTTCTGAATGAAGTTAGTGCCAAACACTAAATGAATCTGCCTAGAAAAATAGCCAGTACTCCTTTTGTGTGTGTGGGAAAAAAACCCACCCCCAAACATTAAAGCTTTGTATTTTTATCACCTTTCTTTGTTCTTTTGAGTAGAAGCAGAATGCACTTTAGAACAATACAACATACTTCATACTACTTTGAAGAGTTTTGTGATAAAAGCTAGGAACTTTATTCATATACCAGGTCACTGTTGTCTAAAGGGCTGTACACTCTGTCACCTCATCCAAGTCATTGATGAATATGTTGAACAAGACCAGACCCAGTACTGACCCCTGGGGAACACCACTAGTTACAGGACTCCAACTAGACTCCATAAGATGTAAAACATATAATATATAAACCGTAAAATTACTATAAATTGTTTTCTCTTGCCCCTGCCACTCAGGAGCCTTTGTTTTCAGATTTTTTCTTTTTCAATTTTGATGGACAGGAAGCTTTAGGAAAGGATTGGAATCTTATTTTGGCAGGGATTTACATCTTATCCAGACTAATGTTTCAATCCCTTTTCAGAATCCGACAGCCCTGAGACAAGCTGCTACTAGGTATGTGTCTGCGCAGCTAATGCTGCTGTGATGGATGTACAGCCTTGGTTTATTGTAGGGTCTCGAGTTCAGAAGAGTAGAGAGAAGGTCATGTGGAGGATATTGAATCATACAACTTGGGCAGGGGTAGTGTCTGTGTGCTATAAAATAAGAACAACCTCCAAACCTGTCAGGTTTAACATCGAGATAGAGTGATATAGATACAGACTTAAATTGATGAGGCACACGTGTAAATTGATAAAGGGAGTTTGATGCACCATATACTACTGAAATTTATCTAAATTCAATATTGTTAAACATTCTTAAAGATCAGATGAATTATACATGAAGTATATAGATTATTTGTCCCAGGCAAACAATGGTGACATTTCCGTCTGTCACTTAGTATGACAAGGTTGGCATGTTTTATTCAAAAGTTTTAAACAGTAAAATCATTTTTATGCATTACTCTTTCATTGGACTATTAGAAAAAGCGGAAAGCAACACAGTTATTCTATGACACAAAGTCAGATTTTGTATTCAATAAATAAAGTGACAAAACAGGATTATTTCTGACATTTTTAAAATTCATGCTGAAGTTTCTTGTCATCTGGAAATCAAAAAAATAAAGATGAAGGAAAAGGAAATAAGGCAGCTACGTCCTTCCCCAGAAAGGTTGAATAATGAGCAGCAAGGTAAAAAATCAAGATACCTTGGTAGTAGAGTTCATGGTTTTATATAAATTAAAAGAAGTATCTCTGGAACATAAAATGGAAAGATGTAATCTGAAAGGAATTTTCTGCATTAGATGAAATTAAAAAACGGCCAAAAAAATTCTCCTTCCTTGGTCATACTTTAGGGCCTAATGAATCATTTAAGTTTGGGGTCCAAATTCTGCTCTCTGAATTCAGAATCCCTTAGCTTTCTGCAACACACTTTGGGTCATCTTTCCTTAATATCAGGAATTGAACCTTTTCCAACTGGAAAATAAAATTAATTATTCAGTGAACCACAGAACAGAAAAATGGGAATAACTTTCTGTGCCTGTGGATGAGGAATTCTGCAGAGAAATGGGAAAACTTGGTCCAATATCTGCTCTAGATGGCAGGAAGGGGTGATGGGTTTCCCAGGTCCCAAATAAGTGCCTCAGTGTGTGGCAAATTCTGCATACTGAGATGAAAATAAGGGCTGATAAGACAAGACTCAGCTTCATCTGCTTCCAGGCTTGCTACTCAAGTTATCAGCACTTCTAACAGGAGTCAAACAGGGCACGTGGGACTGCTTGATGGTTACAAGTCAGTTTTGTAATCTCAGGCAGGATCTTTTCTGGACTCTACAAGGCATCTGGAAGACCTTTTTTGTTCTAACACTTAACATAGTTACTGACTTCTGCATCTTGTCATTAAGGACTCAAGTCTGCAAACTTTGTGGCATTCCAAATGTTGCTAATGTTTCTCAATGAGCACACATGGTCCAGTGATAATAGAGATGACAACTTGCTGACAGAGTACTTGTTCCTCTACAGCAGCCAAGGGAATAGAAAGGGTATCACAAGATTTAAGCAAGGAGTCATATCGTGTAATTTAGGATATTACTTGTCTAGCATCTTGTCTCTGATAGTGATCAGTTCCAGATCTATTAGTGGAAAGCAGATAGACTTTTCCTTCATTAACTTCAGTTCTGGTTACTTATCTTGTTGGACACATAAATCCTCAATCCTTAGTGGTGGTTTTGTTTTGGTTTTTTTTTTTTTTTTTTTTTTTTTTTTACCTCAATGACATTCTGTTGTAGAAAATTTCAAAGCAGAACGGGGCATTGTGTGAAAACAGATTTTTTTTTAATCGTTTCTGAAAATACTGCTCTTCATTTGTTTGAAAATTTGAAGCCCAAGTTGATCATGACTTTAAAATTCAGCTGAAATGTGAAACACGGAAAAAAAAAAAAATTACCTGTTTTTAAAATATTGGAAGAATTAGTGAATGATCAGTTGTATTTATGAGCAAGAGTTGCAGGTGCACATTGGCAACTTTTGCACTAAAAATAATTGCATGCAGTATTCATGAAAGACACCAGTTCAAGACTCAGATAGATTGAACACTATTCATAGTACGTGTGCGTTATAGATTAGTGGCAATAAATTTTTCTCCTTTACCTCCTTTATTTTTTCCTAGTGTTCTTCACAGCTGAACATATAAAAAGCAAATAAATACACTTACATGAAAGGTGGACTGAGAAGATGAGGCTAGGAAATTGTGGCATAGAAAGGAATAGATAGTTGGGTATGACTGGAGGAGAAAGGGAAGTTCATTGCCACAGTAATGTAGCCCTGTACCAGTGACAATGCCAGAAGCGGCATTTAAGCTTAATAGCCATCTGACGTGTTTCACTGTAGGCTTGCTGGCCATCAGCAAATACCAATCTACAGTGCACAGTATCTGTTAGTCTCAAAAGCATGATTTTTTTTTTTTTTTTCTTGAAAGTAGCTGTACTACCCAAATATTAATTTATCACATTTGGTAGAGGAATGAATTTATACGACATGGAACACAAGCTTGGTACAGCAGGATTTGTAAATGCTCTGTCCCCATCTTAAATCTGAAGTGGTAAAAAATGCCAGGTTTCTTCAAAGCTCTTTTTTGACTCTTTACATCTTTCATCATTATTTCTAAACATATTTTAATTACTTTAATTTGCATGTGGACATTATTAATATGATAGTTACAAAACTAAAGATTATGTCTGTACGGCATGGAACACAGTACTCCTTCAGCCATATGCCATCTACTTCTCTGTGCAATTATAATTTCCTGTTCTCTAGACTCTAGTTCTTAAAATCCTGCTGTGTTTGTTGTTATAATTTGGTCTCCGTCTTAACCAAGAACTGAGTGACATTTCAATAATGCATGATCTCATTGTGCACTGAATAGCATAAATAAAACAAGAATGCTTCTACATGCTCTTGAATTGAGAAATGTGAATCTTATTTTAAAGATTATTTCTTAAAATTGGCCATGAATCAAATTCACAGCTCACAAAATCACAATTTACTGGTTTACCAACTGGTTACCTTTTGATTTCTCATTCAGCTGTCACAAAACTACTTCCACTGTTCCAAACTTAATATCAATTTTCCTTTAATGAACAAAAGTACTTTTGCTACATGTAGTGCTTCTGTGTGTTGCCCTCATTTGCTCTAAAAGCAAGTGGTAAAGGACAAAAAGATAATATACCTGTGCTGGTTGTCATTTGTAGCTCCCAGATGAAATTTTTCTGAATTCACTGATTGGAATTCTTTGCCAAAGTATTGTCTTGCATGCTTTGAGCGTAAAATGCTGTTATGCTACATCCTTTTGAAGTTAAAATTATTTCTTTGTTTTATTCCTGAAGTATGCCAATTTTCAGAAATATTTATTTCAAAAATTGTATTTTCCTTATATTATGTGTCTCTGTTTACCTCATGCTGTAAGCTAGTTTAATAAAACTGTGTTTCCAGCTTGAGACATTATTAAATGGGCACGCTTTTCAAAAAGTGCTAGGTACTTGCTACTTGGAACACAGGGTTTGATGTCACTTCCCACCCAGGAACACTGTGTGTAACTATATTGCATTGCGTATTTAGTCTCCCCAAACCTCTCAATATCCTATTTTTCACCAGAAACCGAGCTAATAAAATGCATCCCTAGTTGAAAGAGTAGGAAGAGAAAAAGGTTTGTGCAATTTACCAGTGTAACCACATCACGTGATATTTGGATATTTGCCTATACGCTGGAGAATTTTCCCTTAACTTTCCCTGTAAACCTGCAGCTTAAGCCACAGCCAAGTTCTCCATGCCTTAATCCTGAGAATGGATTTACTAAGGTCTATTTGTCTCTCAGGCTAACACATAACAAAACAGTTTGTTTTCCCAAACACTAAGTTGTTTGCCTCATGTGCTATATAACTTGTTTAGCTATTTTTATAACTTTTTATCTATGGTAGAAAAGATTTACTGACCCACCTGACTCTTAGTTGAATGCATTAGGCTTCTTGTTATATTATGCAACTACAGTTAATGGCTATAATTGATTAGACCCTCATCTGAATTCAGAAGATTAAGTAATGCAAATTGTTTTACAGTTCCTTAATAGACAACCAGGTGACTTCAAGGCGTACTCTCTGGTGTTACACAAAAGCAGTGATATTAACTCTTAGGTATGCACGCAGAAAATAACTGCCATCTGCATTTGTAAATATTGCCATTCTCTTCATTTTTTAGTAATAATTAAAAGAAAAAAAAGGCAAAAGAACAGCATGTTCCTTCATCCTTTCCCACTTCCACGCTTCCCCCCCCCGCAACCTCCCTTCTATCTCTACTTTCATTTTCTCCCTGGATTTTCTGCACAGCTCCTGAGAACCAGAGTGATACTACGTGCTCTGGGGGAAATTTTCAGCAGATAAAAGATTTCTCAGAGAGGGCCTGGAAATTTATCTCAATGTTTACAGTCCCCACCAGAGCAGTCACCTACTTAAATAAATAGAATAACCAGATGCATAACTTCATGTACACCTGTGTCAGCACAACGCCATCTTGCAAGTGCATCTCTCCTAGGGATAACATCACACTGCCAGGCTGTTGGCCTTAACAACATCACGTGTATCAGAGGTTGTACTTCTGGGAAAGGCAGTCAGATAGCCAAAGCCCCTTTATGAGAATTAAGCTCTTCTGAAGCTTGTACGAATGTAATTCATCTCAGTTTATTTTGTGTATTGCAGACCATGAAAAAAAAGCTAAATATTTGGGGCAAGACTCACAACTTATTCAATCAGTCTGAAAAAAATATTGAATTTTTGGACTTGTCCAACAGGTGTGAGGACAGGGCTTGACATTCACTGTGATGGGGACTGGCAGGAGGAAGGGGCTGACGGGACCCACATCCACCTGGGGCAGGAGCACGGTGCTGCCCTGTCCCGCGTAGGCAAAGTCCCAGCAGTGATGCTGGTGGACTGGAGGCAGCTCTGGGGAGAAGGTCCTGGGTTTTGTTCAGCAGCAAGCTGATCAGGGCCAGAGAGGCTGTACATAAAGGAAAGCTTTTTTCCTCCTGAGAATGGCGGCTGAGTGGGGCCAGTGCCCAGGGAGATGGTGCCATCTTCCCCCATGGAAGGTTCCCAGCCCCCTTGGGATAAAACCCTGAGCAACCTGGTCTAGGCAGGGAGTTGGACTCTGCCCTGGACTGGGCAGGGGGAACCCTTGTGGTCCCTGACAGTCTGAAATATCCTAGGATCAATCCTATGATCTTCTATTTAATTTAAAAATATGGAATCAATTTCTGGATTATTTTTTGATTACAGGGAAAGAAAAACTTTTCCTGTGTTGGTGAGTCAAAATTTGTGCTACCTTATGTAGGGAAGAAACATTTCATGAAAGGAGCTTATTGTAAATTCCATTGCAATTACGAATTAGGATCTTCTTGTTTCCTGCCATATATAACAGTATTTTTTTTTTGTTTTCCTTTTGATTCTGAAGTATTTAGAAAGCTTTTTACAAGGCAGATACAAATTGCTTTTGAAATGTGCATTGCAATAAGGAGATCTTTGCTTTTCTGATTTTGTTGTGAAACACCACCTTTGTTCATTCAAGAGCTACGTTTGCGCTGCAAGAATACTGTTGAGAATTTTACACTCGAAGAAGGAAGGTTTAAAGATGCTTCTGTATGTAGAATCCTTGGATATAGATATTCCAGAGGGCTGATATTTGCACCCACCTTTTTTCTCTCTCTCTATTCTCTTCTTTGTGAATATTTGCATTTCTAATTTTTTTTCATAAATAGCACGTGATAGTTCAGAGATGAATTCACACAGACTATGTAGTGTTTGTGATTAATTTACTAACCACATAAATAGTAATTTTTCATTCTCTGTGTGTGTGTACACTAAATATTTGCACTGTCATTTGCACATTTTTATCTTGATGTTTTTTTAATTACTGCAGACCGGTTATCTATCCCTGGTATAAATCTACTAAAGAAAGCCGGGTCCTGATCCATCTGTAGTGTGTGCATCCTGTTTCCCCTCCCGTCATCACTTCAGCTGGGGAGATTAGATTTAAAAGGCCCTATTATTCACTGTTTACACACCCCAATCACTGATTAAATTATTATGAGTTCACAAAACTGAAAATCAGGAATTATTTGGCTTGAAGTGTAAATAGTGCAAGTCCTACTTATATTTAGTCGCGCTGTCTCATATTTGATAGCGCTTTGCCTTTTCCAACCTTTTTAGAAAAAGATGTGATAACAGAATTCCTTTTAGCACTACCTTCTATCTGAACATTACATGAAGCAATTTACAGGATCAAATCCTAGAATTTCTCCGTAGCAAACAGCCCTAGTTCATGCAGTGGTGTTACATCGATTGCAGATCATGGCATGATCTGACACCTGATTTAATCATTGAAGCTACTAAATTTAAACACTAGCATGTCTTCCATCTAAGAGTAAAAGCCAAATTAGTCCTTCAATGAAAAAAAAAAAACCCTAAAAGATTCTTACCTAACAGGCAGGATCAATGAAAATATATGTTAAAAATTACTTCTGATTTTTTTTAAATAGACTTGATATCTCAGTGGTAAATAAAAAACTGAAAAACGATTCTTCAAGTGAAAGAACAAGCAGCTATGTCTTGATCCCTCACAAGAGGCAAAAAGCTTCAATATTGCATGCTTACCTGATTTTTGAGATATGTATTCATCTGTATGGCGGATTGCAGTATAGATCTTTATACTCAACAGCAGACACTCTCCTCTTGTGCACCACACTCACTACACTACCAAGAAGCTAACTGGTCAGTGACTGGAAGGAATTACTCTCCAGGTCTAAAATGGGATCATCAATAGGTACTCTTCCAGGATATGAACCAGCATGCTCAAGTCATTAGTATTATCCATCCTTCTGAAAATAAAAATGGATTAAAAAGCATTAGCAGCATTGCCAATATTCTGCTTTTCCTTCTTTCTTTTATTTGGAAGAGACAGAGTTTTGGTGTAAAACTGATTTGTACGGATGCATCACATGGGTTTCACTATTTACAAAACAGTAAATAACTATTAATTAAATTCCTCTTAATGTTAAGTGGAGGATAAAGATTAACAACTTCATTGGTGTTATCTGGACACTGTCTCTCTATGTGTTCTCAATTTCTAAAATTTTTCTTCACATATGTTTAGAGCAATTCTCCAAGGATAACAGATTCTTGTCCAGCTAACCTTAAGTATTATAGCATGTAGAAATGATCTAAATCATGCAATAATGCAGTAAGACTATGATTACATTTTGACAGTATTTCTTTTACTGATGGTAAATCAGACTTGAAACCTATTCAGAGTTCTCTTTATTAAAGGCAAAAGAAAATGCGTTCATATGGTTTCTGAGAAACCTTAATGTAGAAAGTAATCTTGTTTGGAAGAAAGAGCTTGAGACAGGTAAGAGAAGGGTGTTTTCCAGCGAAATAAGACTAGAAAGCCTTTAGATAAAATTGAAAGTAATGAAAAAATGCATGCTGCCTTCATGAGGGATTTTTTGCTGGCTGCACTGTGATTTGGAAGAACCGTGAGAGAAAGAAACTCAGCAGCCCCCAGTGTGGGGGAGTTGAGGACTCAGAGACTTCTTGAAGCCACCAGTGGTATCTGCCTGAAAAATCTCCTAATCCCTCAGGTTGTTGATAAAGCTATCATCTAAGAAGTGTCTTACTAGCCGAGATAGTAGAAGAAAGGTTTTCTAAATCATCTTAACAGTATGACTTCTGGTTCTTTGCAGAAATTCATTTGCAGGCTGACTATGCCTAAACCACATCATAGCCTTTGAGATCAGGGGAAAGAAGGAAAGCACACAGCTAGTGCACTTTCTAAGAAATCGAAAGTTTGCTGTTGGTAGTACTAAGATGAACAATAACAAAAAAAAAAAAAAATCAAAATATTTACACTGATTTAGCAGGACTCGGTGAAAAATAAGTTGTAGTACTCAACTATGCTTAGACCTGTAGATGTTTATACAGGGCTTTACGTGTATGTCATTCAGCATGACTATGAAACACTTATACTTAGAGGATTATTTGATGTTTGCTACACACTTGTCATGACAATAGCATTGAAATACCCATGTCAAACTCAGCAGTGTGTTTTGAAAGATCTAAATGTAAAATTGTCCTTGCTTTGCTTCTTTAAAGAAATGGAAGGAAGTTATCGGGAAAGACTATAGACTGCGGAAGAAAATAGCAAAGGCAGAAAACATGGTACTGATGATCATGGTGAATCTTCATATATAAATACATATATATATATACACATGCATATATAATATGTGGATACAGTTTGCATACATACATATTTATATATAAACCTACATTGCTGACTCTTCCAGAGGCCATTTGCTTTTCCCTTAGATAATTTGGAGCTATGAGGGGTAAAAAAGGCAATGGGATAAATAGTCCAAGGAGGAAAGGTAACAAATACCAACGTTTTTGCTAGACCATAGTTATTATTTTTTTTTAAGTTTGCAAGCATTTCTGGAGGAGTTACAATCAGGGTACACAGATGACAAAGGAGAAATATGAGACAGCATGACTGGAACCTTGGATAGGGCAGAAATATTAATGAAAAAGGACATCATCAGCATAGATGATGCAGGAATGAGCTGTTCATCTGTGAAGATAAAAGGGTTGACAGATCTCTACTGCTAAGTGGGACAGGAATAGGGAAATGAGGGGAAATGAGATATTGTGACTGCTTTCCCTCCCTTTTTTCAGCTCCAGCAACTTCTTAAACTGCCTTTGCTTGAGTGCAAGCCTTTTGCAGTCTTCTTTACTTTTATATACAAATTGTGTATCGACTGAGATACACAAGGGTATCTCAGGGTAGGAAAGGGTAGGGAGGGTAGGAAAAATAATAAAACGATGCTGGGAAGAAGTTCTCTTCTTTGGATTTTCATCTCAGGTATAAAAAGGCAAAAAAATGCAAAAGCCTGAAAAAAGTCTAAAAAAGCATTCAAACTTTAGATAATTTGTATTTATCTGGACTTACTGTGGGTCACCAAACTCAGACTTCACCCTCCGGTTCCTAAGAGCACAATTCAGAGCTTCTGATCTAAGAGGAACTGAAGCATGATTCTCTTTGTCTTGCTATGCCCAGGCCATTTATTTCTATTTATGGCATTACAGAGGTTCTTATCAAGTTCCCACAACAAATATGTGGCTGTGTCTTTTATTTTGAAGACCTAGAGAACTACAGAAAAAAATGAAAGGCTTTGCACACCACATGTACAGGCACTCTCTGGAGAAAAGAACTTTATGACATACCCTTTTTAAAAGCCTAAATAAATTATGTTCTTTCAGCCACATGAGTACTTTAAATGGATGAAAAAGAATTATCCAGAAAATACAATGTTCGTTTTATGTGTCCATATGGGAAACTTTATTTAAATCGTATTCTGTATACACTCTGGTCAGTTGAGAAAAATAGCTCCGACTCTGATAGTCTCATTTTCTAGCAGCTTGACTACTTGTAGGTTTTTAAATGGCAGGACTTTGAAAAGGGTTGTACACTAAGTACTGTAGCCATATCAACAGTAAATCAGTTTGTAGACTCCACAGTGCACACTGAGTAAATGGTCCATTTTGCAAAAATCTGTATCCTACACACATGGTTTGCTAATTTTTTGGTATTGCCAGTTCCATCCCTTGCTCTTTTCTGTACCTCCTGCACAGAGCTGCACACAGCTGTAGTGAGTTGAGGTCTTTTATCTTCAGAGGAAACAGGGACCGATGAACATCAGTTATTTATTGTTATTTATGATTTATGATATAATTTGAAGGGAAATAGTGCAGAAAACTGTACTTGCACTTTAGGTGTGTAAAGTCTGCCTTAGAACCAGAATTGGGACATTTTTCTTATATGTTACACCCCCTGTGACAAGGATGACAGCAGAATTTTAAAGGCCATTTATGAACGACTACATATGCTGAAGTCCTGTTCTGAAAGGTGCTCAGTCTCTTTAGTTTCCTTCAATAAACCCAGGATTTATGGAGAACATGTTTATTCCAGATGCTATAAAGAGAAGTGGTGGGTTTTGTAACGGTAACTTATGACCGAGCAGTACTTTCATCATCCGTGTTATAAACTTGATGCCTTCAGTAAAATAGGACAGAATCAATACAAATAAAAATGTTAATACATGCTGCAACTGACATTCACAAGATTACTCAGCTGTTAAAACAGCTCACGGTAATCACAGAAACTGTGCCATACAAAAACCAATCCAACAAATAAAAATACTTTCTGGAAATATTCCATAATGCAAATAGAGAGATCCTTCGTGTTTAGATTACTGCTTTTACCAGGTTTAAAATATCTTTAAAAACAAAATAAAGGCACAAAAATAAGCTGGATCTGCTCTGAATTTCCTAACATTAGTTTTCTTGTGTGGTAAATGTTCCACCATCTTTTCTCACATAATTATTATTAAATAGTCCACCTGTGCGACTTGACTTTATTCTGTGTATGCATAAGGGGGACAGAGGTACTGGAAGAGAAGGATTGCATCAGGTTAAGAGTATGTAAACGTGCAGAGAGAACATAGTGGATATGCTTCTGAACTTTCCTTGACTAAACTGCTGCTGGCTCTAGCTTGTGTTTAAACAGTTTATTCGATCACTCCAGCACTCTAAGGGCTACTGAGCGTGAGAAGCTCTGCCTCGTATCATTTGCCACTGCAGAGATTCATCCCCTGCTCACATCGTGTGAGAGACTAAGAAACAAACTGGAGGCAGAGAAGGATGAAGAAAGCCTTACGAGAAATACTGCATTTAGCTTCTTTCATTTGTGCCTGAACCACGTGCTTGTCTATTATGGGCTTTTGGAAATTTTGTGGATATATGCAAAGGCACGCAAACACAGGTTCACACATTTTAATTAGAGTTCTGAACCACAACCTCTCATCTCCAAGCCTTTTCTCTCTCTCTCCCTGTAACACTTGCAGGAGTAACATAGTTCTATTTATATAACTTCAGGTCCCCAGTTCTGGAGGATCATAATTACAAAGCACTTTACTCCATCTAACACCATTTCAATAGCAATTCCATTCTAAGAGAAATTTGCTGGAACATTCTTTTCAGAAGTGGAAGTAAAAAGATAGGCCCTAACTGAAGTCTTGCACCACTTTGATGTTACAGATGGGCCAAATTAGTCTGTTGAGCTGTATGAAGCACCTTTTAATTTAAAAAAAAAAAACCAAACAACAAAACAAGGTGGAGTTCTTGTATTAGCCAAGGGTGAGGGACTTTTAGTGTACATATCAGACCATTTCCTTCTAACTCCTTCCAATACTTTTTTGTTAGTTATTTAATTAGGATTAGTAAGTTGCACCAACCCTTCACAATGTCCTACTTAGTTTTCTATTATATTTATCTGAGAGCTTTGTTTGTTACCACTGTTAAAGCACATAAAGCTGCTGAAAGGAACAATATTTTGTGATGAATTTTGAGATTTCGAAACTATTCTTCATTATGGAGTATAAAAATACATCTTCTATGTTTTGGAAAAAGATGTGAAGACAAAGAGAATAAACCAGAAAACACAAGATATGCTCATGCAGAAAGATGGTTAAGAAACTCACATGAGATGGGCACAAAGCAAATTCTGAATGCAGGAGAGAAGGTGTTTAATCCTAAATGGCTTGTGCTTCAGGTGTAATCTTAAATATCAGCTGCTGGCAGCTCTAGACTATTTCTCATTCTCTTGCAGAAACATTCCAACTAAAAAAATAATTAGAATTATTTTTTAATTAGAATTAATTCGATTATAATAATAATAAATAGATAAATAAATAAATAGAATTAATTAGAATTATTTTTAAACCTTAAACATTTTGTTTTAAATTTGATAGAACTTTCACCTGGAGAACTTCATAAGAAATATTTTATTAGGTGTAAAAATATGTGTTGCAGGTTTCATTTTTTTTCATTTTTGTTTTCTGTTAGGCTTTTTCTTTCCTTTATATAATAAAATATTCAAGAGTCTTCTGCAAGATTGTCTCTCTCTCTCATGGACATACTCATTTTATTTGTTATTTTTCTGTGCTTGATTTTTTGACACCTTGGCAGTGGTTTCATATAGTATTACTTTGTGAAGTTGTGGAGTGTTTTGATTATGACTTTGGATAGGGAGAAAAAACCTTCAGCCAGCATGTATTAGCTGTATTTCAGAAATCAAGGGAGAGAATTGAAGTAATATAAATGGGAAAATAATTAGATCCTGATTTTATTAAAAATTTCTAGATACTGACAGTACTTTTTGCTGCGTAGTGATACAAATAAAATAGTAGAGAGTAAAAAGTAATCCTTTCCTAAGCACCTGTCAATGTTTTTGTCATCCAGTAACATAAATTTATTATTTGAAATGATATCTGAATTTAATACGGGACATGAGAATTATTTCTGTGGTACAAGCATAAAACTCATCTATTTCCCTATGCCCCATATTTATGGTGAACACAATTTTTAAATGATTGCAGATCAAATATAAGAAGTTTATCAAAGTTACAAGAAAATGCAGAAGAAATGGGTTAGAGGGAAAAGAGAGTGTGAAAGGACTAAATAACAAAACACAAGTGCCCATCAGATGAAATATAACATTGAAAGAAATAATCAGATTAGAACAGCAGGAGAGAAACAGTCCTGAGACTTCGAAGAAGCAGGTTATTTGATCTCCGAGTGACCTTGGAAGAATCTAGTCAGTTTTTCTTTACCTCGGAACCAGACAGCGTAGTTTTAGGCTTGTTGAACCAAAGTCAAAAAACCCGCACCTTCACAAGGGTGGCTTTGCTGTAGTTGGCCAGATAAGCGCATAATGCTCACAGAATTGATCATCTAATGGAAGTTAATGAGACAGAAAGATCACTCTTTGAAGTAGGTAGGTGGCAATCCAATCTATCAAGCTAAATTCTGCTCTTACACCCCCAAGTACAACCTTAGTGGAGCCGTGAACAGAACTTGTCTAAAGTGCCTCAGCAAAAAGTGTGGACTTCTATGTAGTTGGTATTTTATACCTCGTATGTTCAAAACCATACCCCATTATTTTTAGAGGAGGGTTGGATGGAATGAAGACTTCCTGCCAGAAATGGAATGTCTAATTCAAGTGCTGCAGAGAGCCCTGGCAAAAATCCTCTTGACCTCAGTGGGTTCTGCAGCCGGCAGCAAGCTGCTGAGCACCTGTAGCTCCTTTTGCCTCCCAGAGCTGCCATGGCAGAAATGCACAGTCAGTGCAGCCGCAACATTTTACTGCTGTGCAGTCAGCATAAGTCCAATTAAAACTGTTGGCAGGAGTTATATCAAATCATGTGCACTGTTAACAGCACTGGTGGAAATGTATGAGTAAAAACACTGTATCAGCCAATGCAGACAGACTGTGTCTTGCTGTAAAGGCTGTATCATACACAGAGCGCTGCAGGCCATATCATCAGTTCAGTCCTCCTCCTTTCTCTTTCCCTTTTCCATTAAAAACCATATGTTACCACTCTTCACAGATTTTTTAACTTTTTTTTTCTTCCCTCCTGCATTTTACTATGGAAATGATCCCGAACTCTGATAACACAATAAGGGTTTAGGTAGTAAGCAGTAATTTCAGAACAATTTCTTCTTCAGCAACTGAATGTAATAGTTTTTTAGGTTATCAAGTGGATCACATGGTTTGTACCTATTATTTGCTTTTTGCAAAGGGACTGCCAACCTAAAATGTTCATGATACTTTTCTCTAAAGAGATTTGCACTGTGATATCTAAAACTGCAGTGCAACTCATTCTCATCTCCCTTTCCAAAGCCTAGTGCAATGGAAAAGTGACCTCTGATGAGACTTTTGTGTGATACAAACATATAATCAGGCCAGAAGATTCATGAGAGGCAGTGGGATGTGTTTTGAGAAAATGAACCAACTGAAGTATCTAAGTGTTATGGTTTTAGAAAACCCATAACAATTTATTGTCATTTAGACAATTATTCTATCACCCAATGACCCCTCCCCACCCAGAAAGGGGAACTGGGGAAAGCAAGGAAACACGAGGGTTGAAATATAAATAGATTTAATAGGATAAAATTAAATAATTAACAATAATACTAAAGAACCAGTATTAATCCTGATACTAATATAAGATATACAAGGATTATAACCAGTCAATTGTCTCAGCAGGAAGCCTCCCAGCAGGGGACAGCAAATGTGGGACACTGCGAGCCCTGCGGCTTTGGAAGGAAGGGAAGGGCTCAGGGGTTCGGCACCAGGGCAAGGAGTTTCCGCCACCATCAAGGGAGAGAGAGACTATGGAGCAACATTTGTAATTTATATCAAAAGTGATGTTCATGGCATGAAATAATCCTGTTGGCCAGCCTGGGTCAAATGCCCAGGCCTCGCTCCTCTTCATCCCTGCACCCGTCCAGGCTCAAAAACACTTTGACCTTGAAACCCACGTAGCCTAGCTGGTTATAAAGTAAATATTTTCATGAATTCAGGTACCAGGGTCTTCCAAAAGTGGGGTTTTCCCCAGCATTAGAAGAGAAATTAGTCCTATGTTGCTCAACCCAGGACACAAGGCAAGCTGAAGAAGTCAAGTATAGAGTAATGTGAGATGGAGACGTTTTGATGAATTACATTTTTTCTATCTTAAGCTGTTTGAGATTATAGAGAGATATTTGACAATGCCACACTTGAACCTGAGTTTTACACAACCTAGACCTCTCACAGTACTTGTCAGTTTAGTCTTAGAGTAGCAGAAACTCACACTAAACTTTTTATTTGAAAGCATCATCACAAATGACTCAGCTTTTTGTATATGGGGACTACTTGCATAACTGCCAAACCACATCACCTTCTGCTGCTAGGTGAAGACAAGGAATTTCGGGTTTGAATAATAGTATTATTAGCTTTGTAGAAATTACGTGGATGAATAATAGGAAGCAGTTCTTAATTGTTTGTTCTCTTGATCACTACTTATTTTTATTTAATTATTATTTATTGTATTCCTAACAAATGAGAGTATCTGAATTCCACATACCTGACAGAAACAGGGTGTGATGCATTCAGCAGATGTTCCATTTGAGCAATCACTCTAGCAACTGCAGTCACTAAGTACACTGGTATTGCATGTATAAATATATGGGTTTGCTTTTAAGCACATGTCTTATTTAGAGGCACTCAGGATGAATTGGTCTGACTGGTGCAATGACACTAAAAATGACAGCACCTTTTGCACTTGCAGATTTGAATTAGAGCTGAGGAAAAATTGATACATTCATCCCCATGGGAAATTTTACCCTTGAACTGTCAAGCAAATCTTTCAAGGGTTTGTTCAGTAGACTACTCTGAATCATTCTCAACATCTTCCAGTGAGCTCTATGCACTGCAGAAAAGGTTTGAGCAATGCAGAAGAGCTCAAAGAGAGCTCAAGCTGCTGTACACCCTTATCCAACTGCAAGTCTTAAGAACTATACATGAGGCAGGACATGGGATGGGCTCTGTGATCTTAGCTTTCACAGGGAACGAAAGATGTAGCAATAATAAGCTCGTTGACCTACAAGACTACTACCAAATCAGAGTATTTACAATACTTCTGGTTTATTCGGAAGCAGCTCTTTCTTTCATTTTATTGATTTTAATTATTTATTTTATTTAACATCATCAAAAAAAGAAAATTTAAAATTTTCAGAGGCATGGTTTTGAATAAGATAAAAGTACTTGATGGCTCCCTCAATAAAAAAACCTGTCTGTTGCACATATGTCTCTAATATCTGCTAGGCAGGCAATAGACTCGGGTGTATGTGAGACAGGAAATTTCTGGAGTGCATTGATGGCAATTTCACAACACAGACAACTGATGAACTGATCAAGGGAGCTGCTTATGCTGTTTGTCACTAGCAAGGAAGAAGTGGTCGGGTGTGTGACAAACAAGGGCAGTCTTGACTGCAGTCACTGTGAAACTGTTGAGCTAAGATCCTGAAAAAAGCCCAGAAGAGAGAATGATAGAATCTTTTAGGTTGGAAAAGACCTTTAAGATCATCAAGTCCAACTGTTAACCTAGCACTGCCAAGTCCAGCACTAAAACAT
This sequence comes from Fratercula arctica, assembly GCA_947846985.1. Taxonomy (NCBI): domain Eukaryota; kingdom Metazoa; phylum Chordata; class Aves; order Charadriiformes; family Alcidae; genus Fratercula; species Fratercula arctica. The sequence continues at coordinate 72,032,135 of CANTUZ010000026.1, read as the reverse complement.
GTCCCTCAGCACTACATCTACACATCTTCTAAATGCCTCCAGGGATGGCAACTCAAGCACTTCCCTGGGCAGCCTGTTCCAATGCTTGACAACCCTTGAGGTGAAGAAATTTTTCCTAATATCCAACCTAAACCTCCCCTGGCACAAGTTGAGGCTGTTTCCTCTTGTCCTATCGCCTGTTACTTGAGAGAAGAAACTGCCACCCACCTCACTACACCCTCCTTTCAGGAAAGGTCTCCCCTGAGCCTCCTTTTCTCTAGGCTGAACAACTCCTGTTCCCTCAGGTGCTCCTCACAAGACTTGTGTTCTAGATCCTTCACCAGCTTCAGTGGAGTCACAACTGTGGACTTCACGACAGCAGATTTCAGCTTGTTCTGGGAATATCTTGGTAGGATCCCACAGGAAACTGTGCTGAAGAGTGAAGGTGAACAGGAGAGCTGCTAAATTTCAACAACTCAAATCACAGGAGCACTCCTTTCCAACAGAGAGCCAGCACGGAGGAACAGGGAGCTCCTGACTGAGCTCAGAGGTGAAAAGGAAGCATTCAGAAGTGCAAATGGAGGATGACTTCCTGGGAGGAACACAGAGATGTTGCCTGAACATGGAGAGCTGAAACAATCCAGTCCTCAGCCAGATTAGAAACCACTGAGGGATGTGAATTATGAGGAGAGGTTTCCTCCCAAAAGAAAGGTTAAGTCTAACATGGGTCTGCTACTCAGCAGGCAACCTTGTGATCAACGATGTCAAAAAGCCAAAGCCCTCAACATTTTTTTTGTCACAGATTTCACTTGTAAGATCTGCCTTCAGACTCTCAGGGAACCGTGGAGGCTGTGGCCTCCTGGGGGTTGTGGCAACTGTCCCACCACCCCCAGGTGGGGAGCAGAGCAGGCTGGTGGGCAGCTGCAGCATCCTATCCCTGGGCATTGAACACCCCCCTGGAAAGGGGACAGGATCTATATAAGAAAGATGTGGCTTGGAAAGTTTTAGGTCACCTGGAAAATTAGTTTTGTATTTTAGTGTAGCCACTCCTATGTTGTGTTTTGCTCAGGATTTAGTAGATCTTATTCTTTAGAAGAAGATATACTTTTCAGAGCAAGTTAAGTTTTAAATAGCGTAAGTGTGTTAAATTGGATGATTTTTTGGACTATCTCCACAACTGGTGATTGCCAAAAAAAAAAAGATTACTTGTTGAAGAAAAATCTAGAAATGTGAACTCAAACCAGATCAATCAGCTACCATTTAATGTTGGACAGAAATATAAAAAATTTAATGAAGGCAATTTTACATGAAATCTTTTCATGTGAAATTACATATACAGTGATCTCTACAAAGCACAATTGTACATACAGCTTTTTGCTGGATTCTTCTATATATCAGTGGGACAAAATCTGGAAAGCATTACCATGTTATTTTGAAGAATATGGCTGTCCAAAAAGACCCTTTCAACTCCCTTTCTCCCAGTAACATCTCAATTAAACAACATAAAAATCTCATACCTTATGTTAGGCAGCAACTGCCTTCCTCTTTTTTTTTTTTTTTTTTAATTTTTAAATAATTTTTTTTTAATGGGAGATATGTAGAGAAAAAGAAATTAATTTCATTCTTTTCTAAGTCATAAAAAAAAAATTCCAGTTTAGCAGCGTGAGCCCACACAAGATATTTTGTTTTCTTACATCAGAAGTAGATAATTTGATCGTAATCAAAATATACATTATTGTTCTTACATGGATATTGCATAGCGTTTGCTACTGACTGGACACTTCCATGACTGTGTGGCTCATTTTTTGCTTAGCCATGGGCAGTTGCTGGCAATTACAATAGTTCTCCAACTCAGTGAGATGCACGTCTCTCTTTACTGTGTAGGTACAGTGCCTAGCACACTGGCGTACATGCTAGTTATAAACTTTAGATGGCCCAGTTATTTTTCACCTGCAATTTAAAGAAAACTACACAGGGACAGGACATGACTCATTTGAAGAGCTGAGAGGTAAAACATGGAGAAGGCAGTAGGTGAAAAAAGAGAAAATGAAGGAACATTATATGGGCAAAACAATGCTTTATATAGTTGCTTAGATATTTTGATGAAGGTTTGTGAATAGTGTGTGGCCTCTACATGGCTTTTCACCAAAGTTCATTTTCCTCCCTATAAGTGAAAGGGTTACCTAAATCCCTTCAAATTCAATAAATGATGCACCCATTTGGAAGACACAGACTGCTTCCATGCATAGCCACATATGTGGCCTCTGTACCTTAATGGAACTGTTTCTGCAATAATTCCTGTTATTCAGAAAGTAAATGGGGAAGCAAAGTGACAATGGGTTATATTTAGGTTATATTTCAGGAAGCCATTTGGCGCTTCTCGCATTTCATATTTTCAACACTACAATTTGTATTGTCAAGGCTAAAAGAACACCTGCAGTAAGTCCTTCTGTGGGGTGGGGGCTACTAGTTTTTCACACTTAGTGAAAAGGTAGAAACACAGGGAACTTGCTGCAGGAGCCACAGCATTGCAGACACTCTACATCTGCCACTGGGCATGGGTAGTTTAACATATCTAGATATGATAAAAAAGACTTTGAGAAACAGGAAACTAATAAAAATGAATTATTTTTCTGAAGTGCTGCCCTAGACTTATTTCATTCAGCATTTATGTGCGGGAATTTTTTATAGTGTTTCGAGCTGCATAAACTTGTATACTCTTAGTGGTGATACGCAGTCTGTGATAACCATCTGCTTAGAATGACATGTTTTTTTGTTTTTTTCTCTCCTTCAGTCTCACTGAAATTAAAATATTGACAGGAATACTTTCTGTGGGGCACACAAGTCAACAGAAGCGCTGATGTTACACAGACTTTTTTTGGATTAAAGTTACAACTTTATGCAGTAACACACACATAATCTTGAACTAAATAATTATTGTCTTTTACATAAATACGGACACAAAATTAGAACTAAGTGAAGATTTTAACATCTCCAGTATTTTAGATTCCTAGAAAAATAACCTGCATTTTTCTTTCATTAATTAAAGTGCAACATGTAACTTGTAAGAAAATGCAAGATAGTTACTGGCTTTTGTTTTCATTGTCACCGTGGGTTTTCTTTATGTTTGTTCGTTCGTTTGCAGTTAGGTAACAATTTGTGGTATTTCCTCTGCTGGGAAAGTATGGATGCTCTAGCATCTTTCAGTAGAATAACTTTTGGAACTCGGGAGATTAGTAATGGCTCCTTTTGCTCTGACTTAGGGAATTGCTAAGGACATCCAAGGCTTTTCATTTCTAAATTGTTGGTTTAAATCCACAGTGAGACAAGGATGACTGAAAGTCATTACATATGATGTCTGTTCCAGGGTAGAAAGATGTGATTTCAGTTCAGTTCCTAAAATGCAGGTGTCCATGTCATAAAACCATCACCCCAATTTACTGTATTTGGTATTGTTCTTTTTCTCCCCCCCCCCCCCGAAAGGTAGAAGATATAAGGCAGCTGAATAGACAGTGAGTTAAGTGTCATGCCATGTTTCTTATTATCCACTATGATTCACCAGCGATACATTGCTGTGGTGTACAGGGCTGCCTGCATGGCTCATCCCTGTTGCTACTGTGTACCTGAACAGTGTTCTCCGGGTGACACCTTGATACTTTTGGCACTTACATTCATTTTTAAGGGCTGGACCCACAGCCAGTGTGAACACTGAAGCTGTATCAATTTATATTGAGAAGCTGATAAAACTATTAAACCTTGCTTGCGTCCATAACACCACCAGCTCACAGGCATATCAGTTTCTACCTGTTGTCTCTCAGTGAAAACTGAGCTGGTGGTTGCACAGTTGTGCTAGGTATACCCAAGTAGGATGAATACCTCAGTCACTCTGGAGTGTGGAAATTACATACTTTTGAGCTGGCCCACAGAAATCCATATTAGCATGATACAGGGTCTAAAAAGGCCCAAGTTCTGCTGGGACCCTTAGATAGGAAAGAGGAAAAAATGCTTCCCCAGAGAATCCCAGTAATTTCTTTTCCTGGACAGAGTGCCCATAAATACCAGCAGCTCTAACAACATGCCATTTTCCATGTTGAGGCTGCGGCGTTGCCAGTTTTCAGGAGTCTGAGGCTGTGGGTGCTACCTGTGAGATTTCAGCCAAAGGTGAAGCCAGACTCAGAACGATGCCAGAACTCCAGCTTTCATGTCCTCCCAGATCTCAGCCCAGACAAACGATTCTGCCTCCTGTCAGTGCCTTTCTTCCCTCTTTGCCTGCCTTCCTGAAAAGAGGTTTACAGCTAAAGTTTCCCAATTTTACAGGGTGGTACTTGCTGACCCACTGTGGGACCCAGGAATATCAAGGGGGGGGAAAGTATTCTTAGATGAAGGGAAGGAAAATGGAATATGGAGCTAACTGCCTAAAGAACAAAGAAACAGTAGATGGATGTAGAGTGAGGGGATTCATTGATTCGGAGGCCAGGGGATGCTGACCAGAAGTGCTCAGTGCAGGGACACATTCAGGCATGGGAGTGGAAAGGAGTCCCACAGTCACAGACCGCAGCTCCCCACATCCCTCCCTGTCCAGTTTTAGCTTTCTGCCCTAGCTTAATTACCAAAATGAGCCAGGCTTCTTCAAGGTACACTGAACGGGATAATTCTGCTTTTTAAGATGGCAAATTAGTCCTCTCTGAGCTCCCTATTGCTGCAGCTAACATGTTTTTTATACCTCAGCTGGTCGGCTTAAAGGTAACTTGGATATCTGCACTGGAGATTTGTCTTGTTATAGTAAGTGCAAGGTTATTTAAGCCAATACAGTGCCTTGTCTATTTGTACCTACAGCCCAAGGTGTGATAAGATACATTCCCACAAGTCCCATTAAAAACATTTTCTTTTTTTTTGCATTTTCTCTTGTGAAGTTTTCATTGAGATGTGTTAATTAAATTTTGTAATCACATGTAAAGTGATTTTAACCCTAGTTTTTGTTTAAAATATTTTAATTTGTCATAACAAGTATACTTGTAAGATGTGGATAGACCAACATGAACAGTTAACACAGAGATATATAAAATATTTTTTCATTCCTAATGTAGTGTTGTTTAGTTTGTTCAGTCCATTTCACAGTAGAAACCAATGTGACCCTAATGGCAAAACTGATTTTATTTCAAAAAAGTTGTACATTTTGAATATATTAATAGCTTCAGGAGTCCAAAATTCTGTATATGACCATATACATGTATATATCTATTGGAGTAATTAAAGGTAAAGATAAGTGAAACTCACAATGTGGTGATTAGTAATAAATTTTTAAGCTGGCTTCATTCAGCATAATAAATTGTTAAGGTTTCTACATCTCTGTCTACAGTGAAAAAGCACAATACATTAAGGCTGTAGTCTAACAGTTACCTACATTGGAAAGGATCTCATAGCTTTAGGTCAGAGGACTGAATTTGCAGTTCATTAATTGGCAAACATCTGGGTCATTTTGATATAATGTCTGGAATTTATCAATTAATATAGGTGTAAGTACAGATGATTATACTGGTCTTCATATTTGCCATGCACCAACTTTGAGTACAGTGAATAAAGGTACGTGAAACACTTACTTTTGATACAAGTAATGTAAAAAGCAGGCAAATCATATCAATTGGTTCTAGCTTCACTTCAAGTATCTCATTTAGACTAAAGAAATTATTTATATTATAATCACCATCTAGAAGGATTTTGCAAGATATAATTGGGGCCTTATTTTAAAGCAACAACACTTGTAATATTTTTTATTTATAGGTATTAATTTGTTACATTGTATTGATAAATGTGTTTTGATCAGTTTTAGAATTCCTTCTTTTTAGGTATAACAAAAATACCTGTGATTAATCTCTGTAACGGGAAAGACACATTGCAGCAAGTAGTGCACAAAAGAGAAAAAAAAAGAGTACTAGAAAATATGAGTTAGGGACCCAATTTGGGTGACCTTCCCATGTAATATTACTTAGTTTACATAATCTTGCTGTATCAAACTGTCACTAAAAGTGACAGTTTCTACTTTTACTCTTGTATAGTAAGTTCTCCTGGTCAGGACCCTCCCTCCTTGTAATTACTATGTCAGCTATTACAAGTGAAATGTTCTTAATTACAATAAAAAGTACAGTGATACAAACAGTAAATGTTTGTGCTTGCATTTTGAGCAAATATTTTCTTACAATAGCTCTTATCATCAAAAGCAAGGCAGACATGTACTTGAATGTGCTTATGCAACTGTGAGTTTGTTTGAAGACTGGATAATTAGCCACATAAATAGCTATTGATGTACCTTGCTCTTCACTACTGCAATAGCTGAGTGCGCAGGATCTGAGCAGTCTTTAGACCTTATGGACTAAAATCACATAGTTTAGGACAGAACTGTATATTTTTTGGTGGGTATACATTCATATGTACACAGTTCAGAATTTTGCATTCATTTTTATTTTTTTATTATTAATATGTGCTAGGCAAAGCTGTGTTGTTAATTGGTTAATCTCATTTTCCTCAATATCAAAGAAAATAATGCCTTTTTTAAGGGAACAGTACCAAGCAATGAGCTGTATCTGTGCATGATTACTGTTGGTTTTTCACTTAGGTATGTGATTTTTTTTACACATTTGGCAAATCTCTCTCTCTAAAACCTTCGTGATGTCACCTCTCTGTCTTTTTTTACAGACTTGCATTATGTTTTACTGATACGAGCAGTTAGTTCTAGAACAAGATCACTTTCTTACCAAGGGGTGGAAAAACATGTATGTCAAAGTTGGACAACATTTTCTTTCCCCAAAAATAAACAAAGGCATACAGCAGCAAGATAGCTTGGAATAAAACATCCTTGCCAAACAGACCATGCATATAGACAGATTAACTCTAGTTATTTTCCTATGTCCCTGATTTAAGCAGCTGGTGTGATAACTTGGGGAATTTAAGTACATTTTGTGCATAAATTAGTTGTTCCGTGATGATAACGGGCTTTCATTGTTGTTTACATATATTTAAACCAAAATATTCTAAAAGTAACAAGAACTTGAAATCTTAAAAGAGATAATACATCATATATATAATTCTGTGTGACCAGTCTGTAAGTGTCCCTCTTTCAGTCTGAAGCAGCAAGAATTGCAACTTATGTTGAGAAGGAGAAAAAGTATATAATTCTTAAGCATTTCTGAATTCTGGAAGTTAATGTCTTAAGATAAAAACCACAAAAACGTAAGTATTGGGACTCCTTGTTTCTCGTGAGAGGCGCTAGCTGCCTGGCTGAAGAAGGAATCCAGGAGCAGGCGTTCAAGTCCATATTCAACTTTGAGTTGAAATGCTGTCACTAGGAATGAAAGGAAGTCATTCACCTTCCTGGAGAGATGTCTAAACATGAAAGTTGATACTTCATAGCAGGCAGAGCAACAGGAAGAGCCTCAGCAGACACGTTACTGAACTGGAAAGTGCTTACTCTTTATAGGCAATTGCAACTGCAGCCAGATTATAAAAGCTGAACAAAAATACTTGTTTGCCAAATGCTGGCCCAAATGGTCATTGCCATTGGCAGAGGGAAGCATTTCAAACAAATGATGTTTCTTCTCACTCTTGCCAAGAGTGAAGGGTGAGCTTGTCGCCAAAGCCTCTGAAAACTCAAAAGCTTTTTTGGATGTCAGATCGGAGCAAAGCTGCTGATCAGTGTTAGGTACACCTTGGCTATCTGCTGTATGCCAGCATCCATTAACACATTTGCTAGCATTTTGTATGTTTTCGTACCCTTTTTGAATGTATGGGCTTTTTTTCTCCTACGCTGTTTCCAAATTGGCTTCAGCTAATCCCTTGTACTAAGTGTACAATCTGGAAATGCACCATTCACCCAGCCAAAATATAAACTACAAAAGTACTTTTTCTGCTTTCTGAGTTAACTTTCAGCCTAAGCTATGCTTACTATATAGTTAGAGAAACTTAAATTCAGAGAGTTTACCAAAAAGTAAATTCATAACTGCTCTTCAGAATGTGAAGACATTAAATCAATTTCATGGTTTTTTGATGCTGTCAAACATATAATTACCACTGCATTTTTCTACAGGCATTTTAGTTTAGCATTGAATGAAAAATTCATACCATAAACTGAATCAGGACTACACAGTCACTGCAATTCAGGTTTGGATGATATATATATATTGGGGATCTTATCAACACTTATAAATACTTAAAGGGTGGGTGTCAGGAGGATGGGACCAGGCTCTTTTCAGTAGTGCCCGGGGACAGGACAAGAGGCAATGGGCACAAACTTGAGCATAAGAAGTTCCACCTAAACATGAGGAGGAACTTCTTTACCCTGAGGGTGGCAGAGCACTGGAACAGGCTGCCCAGAGAGGTGGTGGAGTCTCCATCTCTGGAGACATTCAAAACCCGCCTGGACGTGTTCCTGTGTAACCTGCTCTAGGTGACCCTGCTCTGGCAGGGGGGTTGGACTAGATGATCTCCAGAGGTCCCTTCCAACCCTATGGTTCTATGATTCTATGATTCTATGATATGATATTACTGAACTACCAGTCAAGATGTTCATTCTAAATCCAAGATGTGAGTTTGTTGATTATATGCTTCCATTAAATTAGAGAAAATGGAAAATGTTTTCCATTTATAAAGTCTTTCTGCACACTTGCTTTTGACTCCAAGATTCTGACATTTCTAGAGACATGCTTATTTCAATCCTTTCTCAAGATTAGGTCATCATTATAGACCATGTGTTGTAAAATATGGAGCATATTGACCTGTATTCTAGCATTGCAGGCACTGGAGTTTTAAGCTTACTTCATAGCTGCTGAGAGCACACTTGGCTGAAAATATTAAGTTGATGTCTGAGACTATGTGAAACCACCAGAGTGTTTTATATTTCTAATTATTCATTGCCTGGAAGATAGAAGTCCCTAAGGTTCTCAAATGGGGTCAGAATTTAATCGTCCCAAGCATTTCACAAATGGCATAAAACAGTCCTTACATTAGAGACTTCAGCCTAGGATTTAGGCATAATGCAACAGGTGGATAAGGCAGATGGTGAGCTGGATGAGAGGACAAAACATTTATAGAAACAGATGCATTCACAAAAGTTTGTAGCCATGGGTTGTCACCAGCCTAACTTGTGCAAGGTGGTATATTGTAATTCTCACAGCAATTGCAACTTCTTTTTTTGTTCTTAAAAAAAAAAAAAAAAAAATTATTTGCTTAAGGGCTGAACTAATTTTTTTTTTGTGAAGTTTACTGAGTTTATAACAGAAGATAATTTTTGTTATTAATATTAAATTTGTTTAAAAGAAGTTTGTTAAACTGTAACATGTAAGATGGATGTTGTTCAGATTTGAATTCTGAAACTGCAAATGAACCTGCTCAGCTTTTATAGTTATCTTCATGTAGAAGAGTAATTTTTGCATGTTTTAGGAAGCTGCTATGGAAAGTAGTATGGGGACAAAAGATGAGTGAAAGGCATGTCGTGGGTTGACCTCGGCTGGACGCCAGGTTCCCAGCAAGCTACTCTATTACTTCCCTCCTCAGGAGGACCAGGGGAAGAAACCAAGATGGAAAAAAACCTAATGGGTCAAAACAAAGGCAGTTTAATAAAGCAAAAGCAAAGGCAATGCATGGAAGCAAAGAAAAACAAAGGATTTTATTCTCTGTTTCCCACCAGCAGGTGAAGTCCAGACACTTCTCAGGAAGCAGGGCTGCAGTACGTGTAGTGGTTGCTCCAGAAGACAAATGTCATAATAATGATTGTCCCCCATTCCTCCTCTTTTCTCTTAGGTTTTGCTACTGAGCAGACATCATGTAGTATGGAATGTCCCTTTGGTCAGTTTGGGTCAGCTGTCCTGGATATGTCCCCTCCCAAGCTCTTGCCCCCCCCCAGCCTCCTGGTGAGGGGAATGTTGGAGAGACAGCGCTGATGCTGTGCGAGCGCTGCTCAGCAGTAGCCAAAGCACTGGGGTGTTACCAGCACCTGTCCAGCTGCCAATGCAAAGCACAGCTCTATGAGGGCTGCTACAGGGAAAATTAACTCCATCTCAGCCAGACCCAATACGTGTTGATAACAGACCAAGAATAAAAGGTAAGAGATAAGAAAAGATGGGCGGGGTGGGAAGGGGGTCAGGGAAGAGGTGGCAGGGGAATTCTTATTACAACCTTTATCTTCTGGAGCAATCACTATGCAGTCCTTTTTGACGCCCAGTGTGGGGCATGAGGAATTCGAGATAAGGATAGTAATTGGGAGAGGTAATGGGCAAAACATGGAATGAACAATGTCAGAGAGAGGGATGACAGTGGGGAACTTTGATTGTTGTAATTGTGGTGAAGGCATGAGGAGTGGATTGTGTGTAAATTGTTCACTTTTGTTTGGTGTTGTGATGATGTTTTGAATTTAGTGTGGAGAATTCTTTTTGCTGATGTGAATGAAATTTCTGAAAATTGTCTAATGAATGTGGATTTTAACGATAATACTTATATATGCAATTCACAGAGGTGAGGGGTAGAATGTATTAGGTTTGTGTGGCCAGGTTTTGGTAGCAGAGGGGCTACAGGGTTGGCTTCTGTGAGAAGCTGATAGAAGCTTCCCCCGTGTCCGACAGAGCCAATGCCAGCCGGCTCCAAGATGGACTCACTGCTGGCCAAGGTTGAGCTTAACATACGCATAATGACCAAGTAAATTCCTGCCTTAGAACACTCTTTCAGATTATTTTCTTAGCTCTACTTGCTTTTCTGACAGCAGATTTAAGTAGGCTTTCAACAAGAAAGATTTCTGATTTTGCTAGTGAAACATAAATCTAGAGGAACATATTTTACTTCTACTTGTTTTCCAGTTGTGTTTTGATGAAATCAATGAATTCAAAATCATTGTGTATTTCTTATCTCACAGGAGGTCTAGTCCACACATTGAACCTAATTCTTTTCTATATCAAGGTATCAATGTCCCATGGTCTGAAATGCATGCAGTCTGAAATATGGAAAAAAGATAATCTGTGTGATGAAAATATATGCAACTAGGAGCTTTACTTCAGAGTTAGGTGTTCGCTTGTTCGCTTAGGGATATTTGGGCTCACTACATTTGAAGTGCTTTACTGGTGTTGCTAAACTGGTTTAGTGTACTGAAAAAGCACTTGGATGTAACTTAAGAGAAACTGAGATTTTGCCAGCAGAGTATGTTCCACATTCCCCTGAATGAAATAAGATAGCAGAAAATGTATTCTAAGTGGTTGTTACAAGACGAATTGATGCTAAAGCTTTTGCCAGACAATCTGTCAGCCCTATCTTTTACCTCACAGTTTTTTTTAATTAACAAAGGCGTCCCCATTTTGCTGGGCCTACCTGGTCTAGCTCTTGTGAACAAAATTACAATTTTCTCAACCTGTAAATTCCTTCCAGGTGCTAACTTTATCTGTTAGCTAATATTGGGGTGCTTAGTTAGCATGCTGCTGACGGTCAGGAACTGTAATGATGTTGGACAGAAGGGGCTGCTTCTGCACAAGGGACATCTCTCCCAGACAAGTTGAACCAGTATTGCCCTCCCTTTGCAGGAATTGCCACGCAGGACCAAGGACTAGACCAGTTGCACGAAAGTATGAAAGGTTATTTCACCAGATGATCAGAAATGGTCAAAAGCTTTTCATCAAAATCTATGGAGGGGAAAAATGTGAATAATGCTGTGAGAAAGGCCAGTGATAAAAAAGACTGCAGGCTGCTTGTAACAACTTTTCACCAGATCAGAAATGGGCATTAATGACAAGTGGACACAGGGGATAAAGCCCAAAACACAGTATCAATCTGTCCTGAGGAGATCACACCTGCCTATGACAGGTACCTGAGGGGTTTGTTTCTTTTGCACTACAGGTGAACTTATAAATATCATCATGCCCATCAAGTCTGACTGTATTCTTTCCAAGCTGTTATAGACAGTGATTTGATCCTTCACACCTTTGTGCAAACAGAGGTACTATATTTTGGAAAAAAAGACAAAGCCATAAAAAATACCTCATTTATCTTAAAAGTAAAGGGTTGTTTTAACAAAAGGATTTTAAAAAAATATGTTTTGTACTATGTACTTGTTGCCTTTAAGCTAAAATTAGAAACCTTGCATGCGTCATTGCCTAAGAAACTGAGAAAACTCATTTATCAAAATGTTCATTTCACTGTATTTTTTCCAGTTTTGTTTTTCTTTTTTTACTTGAACTGCCAGTTATAGGTGAAATTTGGTGCAGTGCACCATTTCTGTGAGAGTTTACACACAAGGAGGAGGGAATAGGGAGAACCAAATAGCGCCTTTTAAAAGATGTATTGCTTTCCTACAATGCTATATACTTCTGCTTTGTGCGAGACTCTGTTTGCTTAATACTGTAGATCAAAGGTAACTCTTGTTGGGTCATCCCTGGCAAATAAAAGAAGGGGGTTTTTATCCTTCAAAAGATGGAGGTATTCTTACATTGACCCTTTCCCTTTCTTGTTGCTGAATATTGAGAGCAAACTGGAACTTCAGAAAAATTTTACACATTGTTCATCTGACCTAAATTGTATACTTTGTGTAACTCGTATGTTGAAGGATGATGTGTCTATCTTCATTTTACTGCTTTTTAAAAGTTGTTTTCTCCCATTTTACTATTTCCTGCTGTTTGCTGCTGCTCTTTCTCTTGTTCTGTTTATAGTGGTTTATGATGATTTAAAGACTAGAAGCTGTGTGTGGGTATGTGTCTCTCCATTTATCCATAGACCAGGCCTCTGTGAGGAAAGCTATCGTACAGTGAAGATGTGCTTTTGTGATTTGACGCATAGGTCACCCTATAGGTGACAAGTCCATCCCGTACCTTTTTTGTGTTGGCTTTTGATGAGGACAGCTGTATTTTGGTGTCAAATTTCACTGCCTTTTTTCTGTGACATGGAAATTTTTCCAGACCCGAGGCAAAAATGAGCTCCGTGTTAAAAATCTTACGTGAAATCATTGGAATTTGAATCCTCAGTTATCAGAACTGTGAGATTGGGAAAAAATGTTAAATATTGTTTAATAAAGCTGTTGTGGACTCACCTCCAAGGGAAGATTTGTCCTCACTTGGCAGTGACTACATAGGTTTCTATTTAAGTTTCAGCTGTTCTCAAAGACTGTGCAGACACTTGATGAATACACCACTGAAGAGGAAAACATGGCTTGACCTGGAAACTTAATTGTGAAAGGTTATCTGCAGGTCAGATTTTGCAAGCAAATGAAAAGGGCTATGTTTCAAATGAAGAAATGTTAGAAATTCCCCAAGAGGTCACACTGATGGTTGGCCTGACCTGGTAGCCTCCTTCCAGCAGTGGCAGTGGTGTTGGTGGTCATTTCCCCTCATATCCCTCCAGCTCCCACAATCATACCAGCATTAAGTGGTTTACCCGGTACCTGTCTACCTTGCAGGACTGTTTGAAGACCTGTTATCCAAGAATCAGGCTAATCCTTTTTTGAATTTGCTAGTGCTGTTTGCCTTTGCAAACCTTTTGTGACACCATATCCCAGAAGCTCAGTACCTGCTGTGCAAAAAGCACTTTCTCTTCTTTTTCAAAATGATCTCCAAATAGTTTCATCATGCACCCCAAGATTCCAGTGTTGCAGAATTTCCTGAGTAGCAGTTTTGCATTCATCTTACCACTACAATCACGATTTTGCAAACCTTAATTATACTTCTCTGCAACATTTTCCTCTTCAAATGGAGAATGAAGACTAGCATTTTTATTATGTACTTATAAGGCAATTAATCCCTCTTCCTAATAATTTTACTAGCCCTTCTTATATCTTTTCAAGCCACACTGTCTGCATTCCAGAGATGCAGAGACCAGAACTGTACATAGTGGCCGAGAAGTGAAAACACTGGACTAGACGTTGTTTTCACATTATTAATTTGAAACATTGCTAGTGGGCAAACCCATCCTAATTGTTTAAGTAACGTGTGACACACTTTGACTTGCCACTGGGTAGATTTTCTCCCTTGCACTTCAAGAAATAGTGGCTTGCAAGCACAAATATATTAGAAAATATAAAACTGGAGGTTTTTGTTTGCTGTGGTTCATATTATTGAGCCTTTTTAGACAAAACCTTAGTGATAATACCTCTGTGTTAGTGCTGACTAGATTATGCAGGAGATATAATAGGGAAGGAGATCTTTTAGTTGATATGCACACTAAGTAATGGCTGTAGGCCAGAATCTTACAAGTATAAGTAAGGAATAAATCAACTGGTTTTCTGCTTTCTGAAGTTATAAACTTTAAACCATATTTGCACCCTGGGATACTGTGAAGAGACAAGCATGAAGTCTGTTCTGTGCTTAAGTAGTTCTTACCCATAACAGGTATGGCCTTTGTTATATATAAAGTAATTAGGTCTAGAAGAAAAGCAGAAGGATAATGAAAATAGATGGATCTATGTATACTGACAGAATATTGCATTTGCTAGAGAAAAAATATGATAAGGACAAGAGACAGACACTGTGGGGAAAACAGCTACTGTTTACACTTGGATGCTCACTAAAATCACAAGAAAATGGGAATTTTTAGACTTCTTCACAAAATACACAGCGTGATCGTTAAAACAACCGTGCTGTAAAAGAAAACAACAACAAACTTCATGCCTGATATTATTTATATAGATGCATTAGTAATTCTAAGTTTAACCTTGCTGATGCCAACATGTTCCCACTCTTCACCTAGAAAAAGAGGAGGCCCAGTGGTTTTGTAGATAAACCCGGAAGAAGGGGATTTTCTGTTGTCTATGCAGTGGACATAAATCTGATATAATTCTCACTGGCTAGATAAGCACAGACTCCACCACTTGGCCTTAAAGGCTAATCATTTTACCTAGCCAGGAGTAGGCTGAGGTGACCAAGATGTCCAGTTGTAGGCTGTTTCTTTGTATGTCAGGTTCAAACCCACCACTGGCAGCCCCAAGCACCACAGACATTGGATTCGTATTTTTAATATTTATACTAGTGCCTGGGACATAGCTGGGATGCTTTTCATAAATCTATGTAGATATAAATAAGCAAGACAGTCTCACTGTTACTTAAGCTTCAGCCTGGCAGTTTTAATGATTATGTCTTCACTGAGTGACTTTCATACAGAAGCTGCAGCAAAAAGGCATCAGTATATTGGTAGCAAGGTAGCTAGAAATTTACCTTCTGTGAGTGAGCCCTTCCTGTTTCTAGGCTTAAATTTTACTCTTTCTTTGTCTTCATCTACTGCTCAAATCACTAAGGCAGTGTGTGCTAACTTTTTTGGGGAATACACACACTCTGGAGGGGAAAAAGAGAGACAGAGTATCTTGTTGAGTGTTTTCTTTTCACACCTCTTTCTGAATTAAGATCCAGTAGATTTTTATGAAATGTTTATATACATTGAATATTTCATTTATTTTCCCCAGGCTAAATAGGTGTCTGGAAAAGTAGATGTATTTTCTCATTTTCTATCTCATAGTGCATGTCAGGAAATTACTTCTTTTCCTATGATGCCTTTCCTTTATGCTAAAATTCTTGAGTTTTTCTTAAATATTTGTCTATTATCTTTGAACAATTAAAACCAAATAAAAACAATTACTTTAACAATATTTTTTTTTTTTTTTTTTTTTTGTAGAAAACAGAAAGGACGGGAAGGGTACCACCAACATTCTTGTGTAGCAGAAAAGCCATTTTGACACAGGAAAAAATATCTGATGGAAAAATATCAACTAGATCTAACAGAGAGAAAAGAACAGCTTCACACCAATATGAGGTTAGGAAAAAAAAACAAACCCTAAATGTTACTTGAATAAGGTGTTTGTTAATTAGATTTCAATTTTAACATGGCCTGCAGATATAGATGGAGCCAAACTTTCAGACCTTGAAGCAAATAGCCCTGCAGGTCAGACGGATTAATATCTCATACTTTTCTTACTGCTATTAGAGAAATTATTGAGGTAAAAAGCTGCAACTCTGAAGAAAATTAGCTGTGGTAGGTGCAAACAGTCATGACTCATTCCTTCCCGTAAAGAGCACCTTGTTTCCTCACCTTCCTGGAGGTTAAATGAGGATGCATTTCTTGGACTGCTTTGGACTTTTCTTGAAGTAATATTTTGCACTGCACATCAATTAAAATTAAAAAGTACACACCCAAAAAAACAAAAATCCTGCAGTTATCAGTGGATTAGCACCACAGCCTGCACAGCAGTTAGTGGTTCCTTTGTGATCCCTTGCAGAAATGCAGATGAGGCTCTTGCCAAAAGGCAGCAAGGCAGGTCACTGCTCTGGATGTGTCCATGAGGATTATTTCTTCCCCATTCTGTGACAGTCTCCCTTCACCTGGTACAACCACGGTGTGCTGTAGAATGGTAGTTTCTTTTTATTCTGGTTTGTTATTGCTTGACTGAATCCCAGGAGAATGGTATGGAGCCACAGGTTTTACAAAATGAAGTGAATCACAACAGAAACCACAACAGAGACAGAAACAAAATGAAAAATCAACCTAGCCTTTTCATATGAAAGCTGTCTATTTGTAAATATTTGTAAGGAAAGGAGCCCATGTAAACCTCTGCTGATATCCCTGACTGCAACTCTTCCTCTGCATGTACTTTTAATTCTGTTGCCAGAGTGTTAGCAATATGAAACGCAAAATGTCACAAAATGCCAAGTCTGAAAATGTCACTGAGGAGAGAGAGAGAGAAAGAAAAAGAAAAAGAAAAAGAAAAAGAAAAAGAAAAAGAAAAAAAAAAAGAAAAAGAAAAAGAAAAAGAAAAAGAAAAAGAAAAAGAAAAAGAAAAGAAAAAGAAAGAGAAAAAAAGAAATAAAAAGAAAGAGAAAAAAGAAATAAAAAGAAAAAAAGATGGTGACTCCAGACCTAAGACAAATGAAATAACTTGTGCTTCACTGGTAGTGAATAGTGGTTTCTTGGGGGATATGGTTTTATACATTTTGCATCCTATTAATTTTCATGGCATTGATGGAGAAATATTAAAACTGTGAGAGTGCTGAAGACAAATTAACTCATAAATTACATGTATGGGACAGTAGAGACTGAGTTTATTTCACCATTTCCAATTGCAATAAAACTGTAATTACTAACTCGTGGAATCTTCATGGAAATCTGCATTCATTACCACTTAATTGGAAGTCAATGACTGCTGTATACTTAACTTTTCAACTGTCTAATACAAAGGATTAGGAGGCAGCTTAGAATAAAGCAATCTTTCTCAGTCCTCAGAGCAGTTTTTTCTCTGCGCTTGCCCAAGCTAAGTTTTCCTGTGACACTAAAGAAATTGGTTTAGATTGAAACAGTACAGAGAAATAAAAATGAATACATTTGCTCAAGGAGACTAGAATCTCTGCCCTTTAATTCTCCTTGTATGTGTGTATCTCTCTTTCTTTTCCTTGAACACATACAAGGATGAGTTCCCTCAGGAAAATTCTGCCATCATTACACTGAGTAATACCCTTATTTTGAGAGCAGTTTCACATAAATTGGTAGATGATACTACATGTGAATCAGTCTAGCGTGTTATGGTTGTAGGGAGGTTCTGACACCAACCTGCTTCTTGCACCCTTCTCTAATGTAAAAGAAGTACAAAATCCTTCATTACTCTGTTTCTTAAAATAAAGCATGAAGGGAGGAGAAAACATTTTGCAAAAAAGTGTTGTGGTTTGATTTGTTTCCAAGGAAAGAAGTTTGTACTTGCCAGTTTTTCAGGGCACGGATGAGTGCAACCTGCTCTTCCTTGTTACCTGAGATCTCCATGGCATGTGGGCCACCCACAAGTGACCTTTCTCAATTATTAGATCATGAGTGGCAGCAAACCGAGTCAATCAGTATTTTACATTTGGAATCTGTGTTGAGTCATGCATAGTGGTCTGCTAGACAGAAAGCAAACCAGAGGCCAAAATCTGTCTTTTGCAGCACTCATTCTAAAATAGCTATACAACTATAGCTTTATAAGAAATGCGACTGCATACAGAAGCAACAGTATTGTTGCTATTGCTAACAATATTGTTAGCAACCCTAACCGTGAAAGGTCATATAGCTGTTTTTAGTGGAAGATAAAGTACATAATATTTCTTATATTCTATTGTTGCTAGAATAAAGTCAAATGTTTCAAATGAAAAGTAATAGAATTACAACCTTTTGTACCCAAACACCCCTTTTTTTCTAAGATAGAAATTTTTGTAATGCTGATTGCTTTCATGAATTGTTTACATTTTTTCAAAATGTGAAATCTGTTTTGATATTTGTACATTTTTACCAGAGAAAAAAATAGAAATAAAGATAATTGGCAAAATTAAATGTCAAAAATCTAAATGTTAATCTATTTTGACAACCACTTTTTTTTTGAAAAAAGTTCATCTTCTAACGATTGCAAAAGAAACATGTTTTTTTTCATAAAGGATTTTGTTTTTCAAGTAGTCTTAATTGCTACTAATGAATGACAAACAGAAAGAAGAAAATGCTAGTACCTTAAGTGAGTACAGAAAGACCCAGCAAAACCAAATTAGATATTTCAACAACTTCAGATCTGTCAATGATATTGTGGGATAGAGAAATAATTTATTATTTCAATTCCTATACTATTTTAAATAGTATTTTATAAAATAGCTATTTAAAATCTTAGGCTTACTATAGGTTAAATGTTCTTGGCTTTTCATTGCAATCAAGCAGGAGCATAGCATCTATTATTGGAAACAGTTATTCGGAATTCATATGTATTTTCACAGAGTCATAGAATCACAGAATGGTTTAGCTTGGAAGGGACCTTAAAGATCATCTATTTCCAACGCCCCTGCCATGGGCGGGACACCTCCCACTAGACCAGTCTGCTCAAAGCCCCATCCAGCCTGGTCTTGAACAGCTCCAGTGATGGGGCATCCATAACTTCTCTGGGCAACCTGTGCCAGTGTCTTACCACCCTCACAGGAAAGAATTTCTTCCTAATATCTAATCTAAGTCTACTCTCTTCCAGTTTGAAGCCATTACCCCTCGTCCTATCACTACATGTCCTTGCAAAAAGTCTCTCTCCAGCTTTCTTGTAGGCCCCCTTTAGGTACTGGACAGCTGCTACAAGTTGTTCCCGGAATCTTCTCTTCTCCAGGCTGAATAACCCCAACTGTCTCAGCGTGCCTTCATAGGAGAGGTGCTACAGCCCTCAGATCATCTTCGTCACCCTCCAGTCCAACAGGTCCATGTCCTTCTTATGTTGGGGGCTCCAGAGCTGGATACAGTACTCCAGGTGGGGTCTCATGAGAGCAGAGTAGAGAGGCAGAATCACCTCCCTCAACCTGCTGGCCATGATTCTTTTGATGCAGCCCAGGATATGGTTGACTTCTTGTGGGTGCACTTTACTGGCTCATGTTGAGCTTCTTGTCCACCAACACCCTCCTCAGGGCTGCTCTCAATCCATTCTCTGCCTAGCCTGTATTTGTGCTTGGGATTGCCGTGACCCACGTGTGGGACCTTGCACTTGGCCTGGTTGAATTTCATGAGGTTCACACAGGCCCACATCTCAAGTCTGTTCAGGTCCCTCTGAATGGCATTCCTACCCTCCAGCGTTTTGAAGGCACCACACAGCTTGGTCTCATTGACAAACTTGCTGAGGGTTCACTCATTCCTAACATCCATGTCCCCAACAAAGATGTTAAACAGCAGCGATCTCAATATCAACCCTTGAGAAACACCACTCATCACTGCTTGCCAACTGGACATAGAGCCATTGAATGCAACTCTTTGAGTGCAACCAGCCAGACAGTTCTTTATCCCCTGAATGGTCCATCTGTCAAATCCATGTCTCTCCAACTTAGAGACCAGGATGTCATGTGGGACACTGTCAAATGCTTTGTAAAAGTCCAAGTAAATGATGGCTGTTTCTCTCCCCTTATCCACCAACACTGTAATGACATCACAGAGGGCCACCAAATTTGCCAGGCACGATTTGCCCTTAATGAAGCTGGTTTTCTGAATTTTTTTTTCTTCATGTAAGCCAAATACCTTTTCTTGACATTTGACACTACATTCCTGTCCAACTAATTATCTATGAATACAAAGCAAGCAAGAGATGACATTGTAACTTGCATCCTTAATTCACTTTACTAGTACATAATTTTTAAAAAATATTGAGTTCTACGTCAAGTTGTGCCCTGTATTAGTGAAACATCCTGCTGTTGAAGTAGAAACGCTATGATTATTAATGGAAAAATAAGAAATGTTATAATACATTAATAAGGATCTATCATCACCAGAAGATTCAGGAGGACTTTCAAAGAAGAAGTTTTAAGAGAATGAGTGCAGATGAGATCTGCCTCTGATGTGCTTTATGTAACAGCAAGCAAGTCACATTGATGACATTTAGATGGGAAATTTAGATGTCATTTAATATGTAATTATTCTAATCTATTAATCTGATATAAAATTTTTACAGGTTATTATTATTTAATAGTCCATGCAGTAGAGGATTGGAGCCTTAGATTCCTGTACTAGAATTTTTTATTTGCATCTAATTTTTGATAAGTTTAAGAACACATGTAGTTAAAAAAAAAGAGAGACAACTCAAAAAACTAGGTTTTCAACACAAGATATCCAGTCTGAAAAATCATTTATGAGACATTACCTAAGACATTACAGGATATTTTCACAAGAGTGTTTGCAAAACATGATCTAGATTAAACTGTAAAAGGCAAGATTCACATGGAGACTTTTGAAAGACAAGACTCACATGGAGTGGGAATTGGTGGTATAATAAATAGAAGAGATTGATGGTCTGCAGAAACACTGCTTGCTTCTTTTAAGTACTTGGATGAGTGAGGAAAGAGTTTACTTAATAAATATGCTATAGGAAACAAAGTTGAATAACAATTGCATTGGAGAAAGGTTTCACAATTCAAAGTCATCTTGACAAATTAAAGATATGGTAATGGAAACAAAGATGAAATTAATTATGATAAATATGAAGAACTCTATTTTTGTGGTAATAACAGGCAGCAGCAATTCAAAACAAGACTAACTCTTTAGAAAGTGAAAAATAGGTGATCCCTTTGGTCCTTTCCAAGCCCACTTTTCTATGATTTTAATTTTACTAATTAAATCAGGAAGATTTTTTTAATTCACTGCTATCCAGTCATATGACTTTTTAATCTCACATTTTAGGGTGAGTGTATATCAAAAGGTAGCATTTTTGATATAGTCACTGTTCAAATATCTTGATAATATTTTGCTCTTTTTAAAAGCTTAGGAGTGGGAAGCATGAGTGAGCAAGGAAGAATTGAAAATACTAATGAAATGTTATGATTTTCTTTCCAAACTTAGTGTTAAATTATTATTGTGCTCATATCTCTTTGTGTGAGTAATTTACAAGCAGGAGCCAGATTACATTGAAATTTATGGAAATATTCCTATTGGGCTTTTTTCAGAGTGGACAGACGTGATCAAATAATAGAGGTTCATGGAGCTTACCTTTGGGTACACAGATACAATAGGCCCAAGTGAAACACGTTGCAACCCCATCCATTTACATTTGCCTAGAAGCAGACACATGCCTTAAAAAGCTGGGCTTTAAGTCCTGAGCCCTGCCAGTTCACACTAACTTTTTCATTTGAGTATGAAGTAGATGACTGGAAAATCTGGCTGCAAAACCAGCTGTTGAGAGCTTTCTGATTTTTGAAAGAATAGACATTATTCACACATAGACTTCCTGTATAGGAGACAATACTTTTCTTTCCTGTCATCCCTGTGGAAAGCGCTGAGGCTCTGCATGCTGTCAATGGTACTTCTGAGGCTGTTCATCCCTCATACGTGAGATGCTTTTGACTGGTTGTGATGTCAAACACCGCGATGTTAGAAGAGATACACGGTCTTTGCAAGAAATTGGATTAGTTTAAAATCAATCATGGGCACCATCCAGAAACTTCATTAAAGGTCTAGAGTTGCTTCTTTTGGCAGAACCATTTGTTCCTGTCTAGAGGAAAACAATGCATATGATATAATGAAGAGAAACAAAAGAGAAAAGAGCAATTAGATACAAAAAGTTATACGTCCACCTGAGCTCAAAAACTGAGAAAGTACAGGATGTGAAAAAACTTTGCTAATTTAATAAATGTTGCATTATCGTCAAAAGAAATGTGATACACCGAATTAACAAAAACAGAATTACAAAGTTAGATGTTCTATTTACATATTAATTTAATCATACCAAAATGTATCTTGAATGTAAAAATCTGTCTAGAAATGCCTGTCTTATGGTCTGTATTTTCCTGAATTCATGTAGGGCAAACCTGCTTTCTCCTATACTGAAAGCAAGGGAAGAAGAACCAAAATGTGTAGCCTCATGGTTTTATTCTTATATACATTTTAGACATTTTAATCCACAACTGGTAGCTGTTGATGTTAACTGGTTAAAGCAATTTACCATGTCAATTTTCATGTTCTGCCCAATCTGTACAACCTCCCTCTGATGCCTCAGGCTTCACATAATTCTTGTGTAGTTGTCAGGAACTTTCCCTGAGACTCATGCAGTCAGCCTGCTTCTCTGTCTCTTTACCCCTGTTTTGACAACAAAATTGTGGGAAGTAATAATGAAAAATAATGAAGCAGACATGCAATCTTTTTTTCTTAGCATTGCAGGTGCATCACACAGGCTTCCTGACTAGTTCCTTTCCCTACAGGATTTACAGTGCTAACACCCATCTCTTTGTCTCCTTACACACAGTACCTCTTTACCTTAGCATAATCCAGCTCGTACTCATTTATTTCCTACATTTTTTCACTTTACCTTGATCTGGTAATGCAGTCCACCCAGTTCATTGACATGGCAAAATCCTATTGGTATTGCAATAGGGTGAAGGGACTAAATGTAATTTTGCACCATGGAAGCCTTTTGTCAGGAACTTTTTTTGGTTTTATAAAACAAAGTGATGCAGAATAAAATAAAAAGAAGGAGGGGAAAAAAATAATGAGCAGCGGAGATCCATTTTTTCTTCCTTAATATTAGACACATCTTCTCTAATGTAAAGCCATGAAGCAGCAGGAAAGTCTTTTAAATCTGAACAATCTTACTGAGGATTTTGTAAACAACCTCTGTAGAAATCAAGAAAGAGTCCGATAGGCTGAGAATAAGCATGGACTGCACAGTCTCAGCAATGATGATAGCCTGAGCAGACAGTTAGGTTACTTAGCGCACAAAAAGACTATCCTTCAGAAGCACATGTGTACTACCATAGTAAAGGTTAGAGAGATGGGGTGCTAGCGAGGAACCTCAGCCTGTTAGTCTGAGATGTGCTGGCTACACTGCAGCACACTTGAAGTCCTACAGAGATGACCCAGGGACTCCTAAGAGCCAACTAAGAGCCAACGGGGAAACACCAGGGAATTATCTCAAGGGAATTAAGGAGTGCTCCTCTAAGAAGATGACATGGTTGACAGGCTAGCTGAAGTGTCTCTACACCAATGCATGCAACATGGGCAACAAAGAAGAGGAGCTGGGCGCCATTGTGCAGCTGGAAAACTATGATATAGTTGCTATTACTGAAACTTGGTGGGATGAATCCCATGACTGGAGTGTGACTATCAACGGCTACAGGCTGTTCAGAGGGATAGGCAAGGAAGGAAAGGTGGTGGGTTGGCCCTGTATGTTAGGGAGTGTTTTGATTTTCTAGTGCTTAATGATGGTGATAATAGGGTTGAGTGTTTATGGGTAAGAATACGGGGGAAGGCTGACAAGGCTGATATCACAGTGGGAGTCTGTTATAGACCACCTAACCTAGACGAAAAGGCAGACAAAATATTCTATAAGCAGCTGGGAGAAGTTGCTAGCCATTTTTCTCATGGGGGACTTCAACTTACTGTATGTCTACTGGAAATACAACACAGCAGAAAGAAAACAACATAGGAGATTCCTGGAGTGTGTGGAAGATAACAAACTCCTGACACAGCTAGTGAGTGAGCCAACTAGGGATGGTGCCCTGCTGGACCTGTTGTTTGTGAAGAAACGAGGCCTTGTGGGTGATGTGTTAGTTGGAGGCTGTCTTGGGCATAGCAATCATGAAATAATACAGTTTTTGACTCTTGGAGAAACAAGGAGGGGGGTCAGCAGAACTGCTACCTTGGACTTCCAGAGGGCAGACTTTGGCCTGTTTAGGGGCCTGGTTGACAGAGTCCCTTGGGAGACAGTCCTGAAGGGCAAAGGAGTCCAGGAAGACAGGACATTCTTCAAGAAGTAAATCTTAAAGGACAGGAGCAGGCCATCACCATGTGCCAAAAGACAAACCAGCAGGGAAGAAGACTGTCCTGTCTGAACAGAGAGCTTTGGCTGGAACTCAGTTTATGACTTTTGGAAAAAGGGGTAGGCAACTCAGGAGGACTACAAGGATGCTGTGATGTTATGCAGGGAGAAAAGTAGAAAGGCCAAAGTCCAACTAGAATATAATTTGGCTATTGTGGTAAAAGACAATACAAAATGTTCCTATAAATATAATAAAAACAAAAGGAGGGCTAATGAGAATTTCTGTCATCTGTTGGATGTGGGGGGAACATAGTGATAAAGGATGAGGAAAAGGCTGAGGTACATAATGCCTTCTTTGCTTCAGTCTTTAATAGTAAAACCAGTTGTTCTTGGAGTACCCAGCTCCCTGAACTGGAGGATAGGGGCTGGGAGCAGAATTAAGCCCCCATAATCCAAGAGGAAACAGTGAGTGACCTGCTACACCACCACACCATAGACATAGACAAGTCTATGAGGCTGGATGGGATCCAGCCATGGAGGATGTGCTCACCAAGCCACTTTCCATCATTTATCAGCAGTCCTGGCTAACCAGGGAGGTCCCAGTTGACTGGAAGTTATCAAATGTGACACCCATCTACAAGAAGGGCTGGAAGGAGGATCTGGGGAACTACAGGCCTGTCAGCGTGACCTCAGTGCTGGGGAAGCTGACAGAGCAAATACTCTTGAGGGCCATCACATGGCACGTACAGGACAACCAGGTGATCAGGCCCAGTCAGCATGACTTTATGAAAGGCGGGTCCTGCTTGTGCTTGACTAACCTGATCTCTATCTATGATAAGATGACACACTTAGTGGATGAGGGAAAGGCTGTGGATGTTGTTTACCTGGACTTCAGTAAAGCCTTTCGCACCATTTCCCACAGCATTCTCCTGGAGAAAATGACTGCTCACGGCTTGGACGGATGTTCTGGGTAAGAAACCGTCTGGATGGCCAGGCCCAAAGAGTTGAGGTGAATGGAGTTAAATCCAGCTGGTGGCCAATCACAAGTGGTGTTCTCCAGGGCTCAGTACTGGGGCTACTTGTGTTTAATATCTTTAACAATGATCTGAACAAGGGGACTGAGTGCATCCTCAGTAAGTTTTCAGGTGACACCAGATTAGGTGGGAGTGATGATCTGCTGGAGGGTAGGAAGGCTTTACAGAGGGATCTGGACAGGCCGGATTGATGGGCTGAGGCCAATGGTATGAGGTTCAACAAGGCCAAGTGCCAGGTCCTGCACGTGGGTCACAATAACCCCAAGGAGCGCTACAGGCTTGGGGAAGATTGGTTGGAAAGCTGCTGGGCAGAAAAGGGCTTGGGAGTGTTGGCTGACAGCCATCTGGATATGAGCCAGCAGTGTGCCCAAGTGGCCAAGAAGGCCAATAGCATCCTGGCTCCTAGAGAGAGTGTGGCCAGCAGGACTAGGGAAGCGATTGTTCCCCTGAACTGGGCACTGGTGAGGCCACACCTTGAATACTGTGTTTAGTGTTGGGCCCCTCACTACAAGACAGACACTGAGGTGCTGGACTGTGTTCAGAGAAGAGCAACAAAGCTGGTGGGGGGTCTGGTGAATAAGTCTTATGAGGAGTGGCTGAGGGAATTGGGATTGTTTAGCCTGGAGAAAGGAGGCTGAGGGGAGACCTTATCGCTCTCTACAACTACCTGAAGGGAGATTGTAGCGATATGGGGGTCAGTGTCTTTCTTCTTCCAGTCTCTTCTCCCAAGTAGCAAGCAATAGGACAAGAGGAAATGGCTTTAAGTTGCACCAGTGGAGGTTTAGATTGGATATTAGGAAAAATTTCAGTGGAAGGTTTGTTAAGCATTAGATCAGGCTGCCCAGGGAAGTGGTTGAGTCACCATCCCTGGCGGTATTTAAAAGATGTGAAGATGTAGAGCTTAGGGACATGATTTAGTGGTGGACTTGTCAGCGTTGGTTTAATGGTTGGACTTGGTGATCTTAAAGGTCTTTTCCAACCTAAACGATTCTATGATTACATTTCTACACCTGCAAGAGATAACTTTTTTTTTTTTTTTTTTCTGTACAGTCCTGTTTCATTTGGTCTAGCTGTGCAGCCTTAATAAGAATCAGTCATTGATGTAACAGGTTCAAAGAATAATTTCAAAAGCAATGCATTGAAGTCTTTCTCACAGCAGATCAAAAATGTAATCTTTTTTTTTTAGCTTTTATGTTATTTTCTAAAAACACAAATGTATATGTTTTCGTTTTCCTTCAATACTTGACTGAAATAAAAATAAAATATAACCACTTGTTTTTTTCAATCAGCAATAATGATTTTTGAAAAAACATTCGTGCTTCTCCTTTCTTTTCAATTAAAGTTTTTAAATTCATTCTCTAATCTGTTTTCATTTTTCACTCAGGTTATAAACTTCTGAAGATCTCTTAGTGTGGTAATCTCTGTACAGTACTTCGTGATTTACACTGGAGAAATTTTACTCTGGTTTACAGTAATTCTTTATTAATAAGTTATGGTGAAATATTAATAATCCTGACAAAAGGTGGGATGAGAAATTTCCATGCTGCTGAGACTCTTTTGCAATTTTTGGTCTGTTACATGACACAGAACCATGAGCGCTGTTCTTACATTAAGATTAGGAAACATACTATTTCATGTCTAGGATTCTGTTTTGCCTTTTTATGTTATATTCTCAAAGCTTTCACAAAACCATTTGCCATTTGGTATCATTTGTCATTGATATCATCCTTTAGGTTTAGTGTAGGTGAATAATTTTTCAAAGCCCGGCTCAAAAATCTCACTTTTTTCTAAGAGATGCCCATGGCTAATGGGCAGCATGCAATGTTCATAAGATTGCCATGTCATATGAGAATCAGTGTCCTTTTGTTTTAAATGGTCTGAAGCTCAACTTTAACAATACAGTTATATTTATGCATTTAAAAATATTTAGCAGCTAATTAGAATGCTATAGAAGTTTTTTTGTGTTTTGCACACCACACCAATTTCTATTCTTTTTCTTTTTACTGATTGCACTAGCTGCTGCTATGTGAATGCATCTATTTAGAAATCTAGGGACAGGTAGAAATATATCCATGAAAACTACGCTAAATGCAGAGGCACATGCAAAACCAAATTGCTTCAGTTTATGCAGTAGAAGCATCACATTTCCATGCTGGCATAAGAGTATGCAATACTCAGGCTTTCCCCGTGTAATTTAAGCTTTGTATCTGAGTGTCAAGCTATGGTCCAGAAAGGAATGGCTTTAAGCACTGGCAAAGCAGGCAGGATGCAAACTGCCTGCCAAGCTCATGCCAGCAGAGGTGGAGGCTGTCTGCTGGAGCAGTGCCTGCTTTCCCAACCACTGATTCTTCTTTCTGCCTGTAAAGACATCTCTTATCCCCAGCAGAAGCCCTGAGCACCAATTCTGTCTCACTTCCATTCCTCTTCCACAACCCTTTCCTCTTGCTGCAGGACTGCCTTTGGCTCCTTCTTCTCCCCTTCATTCCCTCTGCAAAACAAGGGAATAGTGGAGAAAGTTTGTGTATGAAGGGACTGGGCACAAGGGAGACCCCTGTCCCTCCACTCCTCAGCCTCCCAAAGAACTTACTGAACTTTTCCATCTCTCAGCTAGAAGCAAGCCAAACCCTCCTAGATTCTCTGTCCTACACAAAAATTCTCCAATGGCCAAGTAACACCTTTCTATTGCTTCTCCAGTGCCATAAACCAGAATTGTATTTATGTGGACCTTGAAACTGACATTGAGTATAGTTTTACTTTAGCTACACATTGTAAGGGGACTTTACTTGACTTCATTGTTTGTTTTGATTATACCTTTATTATAGACTGCTATCTCCCTCTTCCTTACTAATGTGAAGTTCCTTTACATATTTTGCCTTGTAAAGCAGTATTTAGCCAAAGTTTACTACCTGTTGAACTCAAAGAAGTTCAGAGAAAGACAATAAGAATGATCAAAGGCATTAAATACTTTCCAAAAGAGGGATGAATGGGTAAGCTAGGATCTGAACTGGAGAAGAAACAGTTGAGGAGGATAATACAGAAGTCTACAAAGACCTTAGAGAACTTGAATGGGTACGTCTCTTCTGGTATGGGAGCAGAGGGAAACAAATGCAACTAGGTTCAATAAAAATGAAAAGCAGTGATTCCTCATACAGTGGATTACTGATTTGTGGAAGTTTTTGCTGAGGATGTAGTGGACTCTAGGAGTTTGTGTTTTTGTTAGCTCAAAGTAAGCTAAGGAAAAAAATCCATTGGTGGCTATTAAGTACAGACAAACTATACCTTTTCCAGGAAGGCACTGAAATGTAAACAACCAGCAAAATTCGTACATTTCACCAAAAATGCACTTCAATAGATCTTTAGTTCAACAGTGGAAGAAAATTAAATGCGTCAGCCAAAACCAGCAACAGATATTAAATAGATGCTATTATAGAAAAGACTGTAGAATTAATAATCTTGGCTAGTAACTCAGCTGCTTATAGTTGCGTGAAATGTAGAGAAAGATTTGGTAATATTTCTTAGTTGTAGCTTGTGTTTAGAACATAGCCACATCTTCAAGAGTCAACCACTAGTATTTGTTGGCACACAGGAATAAGTAGGATATACCTTGCTCTTCATTAAACATTCTGATCATTTATTTCAGATTTTGCTGTAAGCTTGAAGACAAGGCAACTGTTGTGGATAAATCCTGTCTAGAACTAAGTCAACCACTTCTGTGTAAAGTGATTTTCAGTAAAAGAATAAAACATTTGTCATAATTCATTCAAGAAACTCATTAGCAATTAAATTGCATTGCCGAGGATGAGCTAATTAAAACCAAAATCTGCACGGTAAACAAATATAAATGTGAAAAAAATCTATGTGTAAATTATTATTGATATATTTATGATTCTTTAGGTCCTGGAAGATTAATATGTCCTTACTTATGGTAGTCTAGAAGGTTTTCATAACCTTAATTCTAATCCTATTACATTAACATCACGTAAAGATTTACACAAAATACTTTATTGCACTGCAGACAGAAGTATGGATTTACTTGTAGTTCATGAAGTTCCAAAATGTTTGAAGTCTTTCAGACTCATGACCCAAATTAATATTGTTGACAAAAAGTATCTTGCATGCCTTTAAAGCAGCAGCAATTGAAATTCTTAGAAAGGGATGTGAGAACTGCTCATTCTCTAAAGACACTGATTTTTTGGTAACAATCTGCAGCTACTCAAGTAAGGTAAACATCCAGGAGAGACATGAGAACAAGACAAGAAAATCCCATCTGGAGAGTGGGATTGAGTGAAAGAATTCAGATCTTCCCTTTGATTTTAAGGGAAGGTCATTGGGTCATACTCAGGAACAATTAACTGCAGCATGATGTGGTCTGTATTAAGAAATTAGGGATTTTTTAATTTTTTTTTTTTTTGTAGGCACGTTAATGTTTGAGAAGTTGTCCAAAGATTATGCTAAATGATTTGTAGATTTACCTGTGAAATGCTGAAGGCCCTGTTATTTTACAGAGAAGAGAGAAGGGCAAAGGAGCTGGGGGGAAAGGTAGAATTGCCAAGGAGATCACACATGTTCACAGAGCATCTGGGAGAATTTATGGGTGAAATACTGCAAGCAAGCTGCGAGGAAAATTCCCATTCTAGAGTCCTGTTCAACAAGCATCCCTGCATGTGGAACCACTTGAATATGCTTTTGATAGTTTTGTGCAGTCTTACCAGCCTCACTGAAGAAATTGGAGGTGTCTGCCAGAATATCCCTGCCAGAAGCATCCTTAATTATGCCTGCAAATAGACCTCATTCCTTTCACTTGGCAGTTTGCTCTTTCATACTGAAATTCAAACCAAACTTCATAGCTTTTTGATAAATACACAAAAATTCTTGGGATATGTTTATAACTACTTTTTTATATTTGGATCCATCATTTCCAGAGAAAGGAATTATTTGTGTTTGATGGACAAAATGAAATGTTATGCAAACACTTAGAGAAAAATCAACATGTATTTCCAGCAATGCAAATAGATAGTCAATCAGAAAATTGTACATACAGTTACCAAAAGAGAAAAGCAAGGAAAGAAAAAAACAGTTTTTGCCTGTAGACTTTCTCAGTTTTCTACCTAAGATTTTCAAGGTATTTCTCAACAGGGGAAAGCAGTTTTGAGACAAATTTTTCCTGAGTACTACCTCTCAGAATTAGCTTCCAGCACCAGTGTGTGGGGCTGGAGATGCAGCACTTGGGCATCGTAGACTTCAGGAATATAAAAAACAGAGGGTCCGCTTACCTGTATACAAGAAGTTCAGAAATTTTATTCTAGGTTTCGGAGAGTGTTGTGCTTCTACCTAACCAGAAAGTCTTGCCTTTGCTGCTGTGATGAGGCAGGATACACTTCATTATAGGGGCAGGGCTCAGTGGTGGCAAGATGACTGTGAGTTCCACCTGATGGGGAATTTTGGTTGATTCACTAGAGCAAGGGGAATCAATCAGCAGATCAGCTTTGGAGAGCACAGCTCACTCTGTAATTCTATAATACGCTGGATTTGGAGGTGAAACCACCTTAGAACAGTTCTGTCTTCTTGTCCTGTGTGTTTTGATGCCAAATGGCAGTTTACATTTAAGTAGGCCTTGTGAAAATCAAACCTCTTACTGTATTTCATAAAAGAAGTTACTCGAGTCACCACTGAAATCTGAAAAATTTCTTCTGATTTTTTTCAGATTATCTTTCATATAACAGAATGAAGCATAGCTGTGGGATGATCAGGATTTTTTTAAGCAACAGTTATAACAGTTATAATAACAGTTTATTATATTGTAATACTTGTAAAACATTTCTGTAGTTTCTTTACCCACATAGTGAAGGCAGATCAGATAAGGTGGTAACAAACAAATTCTCAATACAAATACTATTTGTTTATTTATTTATTTGTTTATCTAAACTAGTAGTGTTAGATTCATATGTGGAGTGTGGGAACTGTAGTGATTGTGATGTTAATATTCATTACTTATCAGAGTTCCAGCTGTTATAAAGAGACAAATAGAGAAAATATTTTGTAGCCTTCAGTAACAAAAAAAAAATCACCATAAGGATTACTGTAGTTCATCCAGTAGAAGGTTCAAATTACTTATAGTGGACTGTCAGAAGTAAAGTATTATGCAATCAGAAGAGATCTTAAAAATTGACCACAATTCTAGAAAATATTTTTTTTGCTACAAAATATTGTAATACAGGCTCTTATACTACCTTGTAGATCGTATGCCACAAGAAAGATTCCCTGAATGCCAACCTGGTGCATTTCTCATTTTAAATGTGTTATATTAAATAATACTTAGGCTTCTTTTTCCCAGCCACCTTTGTCTGGGAACTTTTGTTAGTTCAAGGCCTCCTGTCTTCACATAGGCTATCAATGCTAAACTATTTTTAAGAAGACAGAAGATTTCAGTAATACCACAATATTGGAATGATCTCTTTCAGGAAAACATTTGCCTTATGGCCTCCATATCACCATTTATTTTACAGAAAGATGCTTTTAGCAGTAACAGTCTGGAAATAGGCAGCTTCTAGCTTCAAGCAGAAAACCAACCCAACTTTATGAATAAATCTATGTAGAACACAATTTTGGTTAATATGGGTAGTTCTGGTTGGCAAATTGCTTTTTACTCTCTAAAATGAGTTTTACTAATGAAAACATTTAAAGTTGAAAAGGGAGAAAAATACTTCTCTGATATTAAATTAAATGAAGGACTATCGAGCATTTGAAATCTATTTTGGATGGAGATTGATGGAATTAAGAATACTTTTAAAATTAAGACCATATGGAAGCTTATAGACAGGAAATGCTGTTTTTTGGATATGTTTGTACCCCTGGAAAACATCCAGTTTTGAACTCATAGGGCATGAGGCAACTTTTGGTCTTAAATTATTTTTTATCTGCACAATTTTTAGGATTTTTCTTTACTGGTTTGTTTCTGCTAATATGACAATCTGACTGCTTCCTATAAATGCAAGACTGGAAATGCACCTTCAGACTCCGGCAGGAAGCTTCTTACAAATTCAAAACACCTGTTCTGAGTAGTGAGCACAAGGCTCATCTGACAGGTGCTGGGGACCCATGCGAGGCACACTCCTTGTTTGAGCACGAGTTTCTCTTTCACCTTGAGCAACTCAATTTAATATTGACATATTTTTATCTTAGATAGCATAAGATGCTGGTTGCTGTTGTCTGATACCCAGGTTCATCTTGAACATGTGATGTTACAAGATTTCCATATTGATGCAAACAAATGTGACAAATAGAATGGATACAATCAGGTAATTGTACGCAAAAGAAGGCATTAAGTGCTGGGAGCTAGGCATCTGAGTCATTCATCTGCCTTCTTAGATCTTAAAATAACTTTATGTATCTGGCCTTAACTGACCATGGTGGCAGCAGAAAAACTGCCAGTGAACTGAAGTGCAACTTTTTTGCTTAGAAAAGATTCATTACCAAATTGAAATGCAGCAAATTCTAGGACTGCTGCCTGGACAAATGTTAAAGTCATAGAGTAAATCAAAGTAATTCTGGAGCATTTTTTTAAAAGGTCATAAAATGCTTGTAAAGGAAAATGTTTTCTCTAGAAAGGAAAATGTGGCCAAAGATATTACCTATTACTGCCCTGACTGTACTCTATGCATGAAGGTTTTTAAATTAAAATATGAAATAATTTCAATGTTTCATTTTTTTACACAGGGATAACTGTGTAGGCAAATTTTGCCTTTTTGACAAATATTTTGGTCTCTTTGTTTTTATTTTGCATTGCTTTATCTATTCAGTCAATGTCCTTCCACTATTTTGGCATGCAAAACCTGCAAATAAATAGGGAAAAGATAGGCTTTATCACAGTCATAGAAGACAAATGTTTATTTTTTTTTTTTTAAATACCAAGATAAGAAAAAGGGAAAATATATTTTCTTGGAAGAAATTTGAGAAAAGAGCAACAGAATGGGAGAAAAAAGAGTGACTCGAAAACAAAATTGGTAAAAGACCTCTACAAATAATTTCAGAAAAAAAATTGCTATTTTCCTTTTTTTCAATGTTATGATTTTGAAGACAGTTCTGCATCTGTGTTCTGGACAGGACATGAGGTATCTTTATATGGAATTACTCTTATGATTCCAATAATTCAACCTTAAAAGGGAAAAGTATTGTTTTGGTGTCTCTGTTCCACCTCCTCTGAAGCATGTTGGTATGCCAGCTGGAGGAAGCATAGATGTTCTCTTTGGATCTATTTTCCTTCCTGGGGGGAGAAGCGCATTACATGTATTGGAGGGGTGCAATTTGGTAACGTTGATTTAATCTCAGTCTATATATCTGAAAAAATCTGCTTCATTGTTGTAACCTTCTTCAATTTTTCTTAGATAATGAAGATGCCGATAGTGAAAATAAGTGAAGAAAGCATTTCAAAGCAGGTTCTTTCTGCTTTTCATATTATTTGCCTAATTTAGCTCTGGCTAGCTAGTTATTGTGGGTTTGGTTTGTTGGGTTTTTTTGTTGTTTGGTTTGTTTTTTTTTTTAATCAGATCAGCAAGAGAGTCTGTTATGTTGACATGTTGCCACAGCATTGGTAGATAAGGGGAGAGCAACCAACGTTATCTACCTGGACTTATGCAAAGTGTTCAACACTGTCCTGCACAACATCCTGGTCTCTAAATTGGAAAAGCATGGATTTGATGGATGGACCACTCGGTGGATAAGGAACTGGGGAACTGGCTAAATGGCTGCACTCAAAGGGTTGCAGTCAATGGCTGAATGTCCACAGGGAAACCAGTGAGGAGTGGTGCTCCTCAGGGGTCAGTACTGGGACCAGTGCTGTTTAACATCTTTGTCAGTGACATGGACAGCGGGATTGAGTGCACCCTCATCAAGTTTGCTGATGGCACCAAGCTGTGTGGCACGGTCGACACACTGGAGGGAAGGGATGACATCCAGAGGGACCTTGAGAGGCTTGAGAGGTGGGCCTGTGCGAACCTCATGAAGTTCAACCAGGCCAAGTGCAAGGTCCTGCACCTGGGTCATGGCAATCCCAGGCATAAATACAGGTTGAGTGGAGAATGGCTTGAGAGCAGCCCTGAGGAGAAGGACTTGGGGGTGCTGGTGGACGAGAAGCTCAACGTGAGCCGGCAATGTGCACTTGCAGCCCAGAAAGCCAACCACATCCTGGGCTGCATTAAAAGAAGCGTGGCCAGCAGGTCGAGGGAGGTGATTCTGCTCCTCTACTCTGCTCTGGTGAGACCGCACCTGCAGTACTGCGTCCAGCTCTGGAGCCCTCAACAGAAGAAGGACATGGACCTGTTGGAACGCGTCCAGAGGAGGGCCAGGAAGATGACCAGAGGGCTGGAGCACCTCTGGTATGAGGACAGGCTGAGAGAGTTGGGGTTGTTCAGCCTGGAGAAGAGAAGGCTGTGAGGAGACCTTATAGCAGCCTTCCAGTACCTAAAGGGGGCCTACAGGAAGGATGGAGAGGGACTCTTTATCAGGGAGTGTAATGATAAGACACGGGGTAATGGCCTCAAACTGAAAGAGGGGAGATTTAGATTGGATATCAGGAAGAAATTCTTTACTGTGAGGGTGCTGAGGCACCGGAACAGGTTGCCCAGGGAAGTTGTGGAGGCCCCATCCCTGGAAGTGTTCCAAGGCCAGGATGGATGGGGCTTTGAGCAGCCTGGTCTAGTGGGAGGTGTCCCTGCCCATGGCAGGGGGGTGGAACTCGACGATCTTTAAGGTCCTTCCAACCCAAACCATGCTGTGATTCTGTGTGTGATTCTGTGGCATGGATCTCTTTACACAGTGATGCACTACAGATCTTGTCTCCTAAAAGACACCTCAGAGAAAATAAAACTGGTGCTATTTTGCGATGAGCCCTGCAGTGCCTGAACCAGCCTGCACCTTCTGGCTCTGCTCTGTCGGCAGCTCTCGGACTGGACACTCAGTGAAATGCTGTATTTCAGGCAATTATGACCAAAAAAAGCCTCCAAAGTCAAAAGGGAATCAGATGTGGCTGCAAAGCCTGTTGCTGCACAGCAGCAGGGAGGATGGTAGGGGCTTCTGGGAGTGCAGTGTGCAGGCAGCATGCAGGCAGCATGGGGGCAGTGCACAGGCAGCATGCAGGCAGCATGAGGGCAGAGTGCGGGCAGCATGCAGGCAGTGTGCGGGCAGTGTGCTGGCAGTGTGCGGGCAGCATGGGGGCAGTGTGCAAGGAGAGTGCGGGCAGAGTGCAGGCAGTGCCTAGTCAGCATGTGGGCAGCATGGGGACAGAGCGTGGGCAGCATGCAGACAGTGTGCAGGCAGAGTGCAGGCAGGCAGAGTGCAGGCAGCGTGCAGGCAGAATGCAGGCAGAGTGCAGGCAGGCAGTGTGCAGGCAGAATGCAGGCAGTGCATAGGCAGCGTGCAGGCAGCGTGCAGGCAGAGTGCAGGCAGAGTGCAGGCAGCATGCAGGCAGTGTGCAGGCAGAGTGCAGGCAGAGTGCATGCAGAGAGCGTGCAGGCAGCATGCAGGCAGCATGCAGGCAGTGTGCAGGCAGAGTGCAGGCAGAATACAGGCAGGCAGAGTGCAGGCAGCGTGCAGGCAGCATGCAGGCAGCGTGCAGGCAGAGTGCAGGCAGAGTGCATGCAGGCAAAGTGCAGGCAGAGTGCAGGCAGGCAGAGTGCAGGCACAGTGCAGGCAGCGTGCAGGCAGCATGCAGGCAGAGTGCAGGCAGCGTGCAGGGAGAGTGCATGCAGGCAAAGTGCAGGCAGCATGCAGGCAGCGTGCAGGCAGTGTGCAGGCAGGCAGAGTGCAGGCAGCGTGCAGGCAGAGTGCAGGCAGCGTGCAGGCAGCGTGCAGGCAGCATGCAGGCAGAGTGCAGGCAGAGTGCATGCAGGCAGCGTGCAGGCAGCGTGCAGGCAGTGTGCAGGCAGTGTGCAGGCAGGCAGAGTGCAGGCAGTGTGCAGGCAGTGTGCAGGCAGCATGCAGGCAGAGTGCAGGCAGAGTGCAGGCAGGCAGAGTGCAGGCACAGTGCAGGCAGCGTGCAGGCAGCATGCAGGCAGAGTGCATGCAGGCAGAGTGCAGGCAGCGTGCAGGCAGCGTGCAGGCAGAGTGCAGGCAGAGTGCATGCAGGCAGCGTGCAGGCAGCGTGCAGGCAGTGTGCAGGCAGTGTGCAGGCAGGCAGAGTGCAGGCAGAGTGCAGGCAGTGTGCAGGCAGCATGCAGGCGGAGTGCAGGCAGAGTGCAGGCAGCGTGCAGGCAGAGTGCAGGCAGAGTGCATGCAGGCAGCGTGCAGGCAGCGTGCAGGCAGCATGCAGGCAGTGTGTAGGCAGAGTGCAGGCAGAGTGCAGGCAGAGTGCAGGCAGGCAGAGTGCAGGCAGCGTGCAGGCAGCATGCAGGCAGAGTGCAGGCAGAATGCAGGCAGTGCATAGGCATTGTGCAGGCAGCATGCAGGCAGCGTGCAGGCAGAGTGCATGCAGGCAGCGTGCAGGCAGAGTGCAGGCGGCGTGCAGGCAGGCAGAGTGCAGGGAGAGTGCATGCAGGAAGCGTACAGGCAGCGTGCAGGCAGAGTGCAGGCAGAGTGCAGGCAGCATGCAGGCAGAGTGCATGCAGGCAGAGTGCAGGCAGAATGCAGGCAGTGCATAGGCATTGTGCAGGCAGCATGCAGGCAGCGTGCAGGCAGAGTGCAGGCAGAGTGCATGCAGGCAGCGTGCAGGCAGAGTGCAGGCAGAGTGCAGGCAGGCAGAGTGCAGGCAGAGTGCAGGCAGCGTGCAGGCAGCATGCAGGCAGAGTGCAGGCAGTGTGCAGGCAGAATGCATGCAGGCAGAGTGCAGGCAGCATGCAGGCAGCGTGCAGGCAGAGTGCAGGCAGTGCATAGGCAGCGTGCAGGCAGCATGCAGGCAGAGTGCAGGCAGTGTGCAGGCAGAATGCATGCAGGCAGAGTGCAGGCAGCATGCAGGCAGCGTGCAGGCAGAGTGCAGGCAGTGCATAGGCAGCGTGCAGGCAGCATGCAGGCAGAGTGCAGGCAGCGTGCAGGCAGAGTGCAGGCAGAGTGCATGCAGGCAGAGTGCAGGCAGCATGCAGGCAGCATGCAGGCAGAGTGCAGGCAGGCAGAGTGCATGCAGGCAGCGTGCAGGCAGAGTGCAGGCAGTGTGCAGGCAGCATGCAGGCAGCGTGCAGGCAGCGTGCAGGCAGTGTGCAGGCAGAGTGCAGGCAGCATGCAGGCAGTGTGCGGGCTGTTTGGGCAGCATGCGGGCAGCATGCAGGCAGCCGCCCAAGCCCCTGGTTGCACTGTATGTACACAGCACCACAGTCTGCCCTGGTGAGCTCCAGAGGAGGGTATTTTTTCGTGTGTAAACAAGAGGCCTTTTGTTTTTCAAGCTAGTACAACATCCCCTTCTGTTGAGAGCAAACACAGGGAGTCTGCCAGCACTGAGTTAATTACAGAAGAGCTTCAGCTCCTATTTTAGTGAGGCAAAGCTCTGACACTGCTTCGATGCAGTTCTTCCCCTGCACTTCAATGCCACAAGTTCACGTCCCGGCTGGGGCCTTCATCTCTTGGTGAGACTGTTTTCTGGAACTCAGTGTTCTTGGTGTTAAAAGCAATTATTACAAAGGGGGAAATTCAATCAGGAAGGCAAAAACTATAAGGCGAAGCACTGTGTGGTGCCTGTTCACTGATTCATAACTAAGGATAGGAATTAAATAGTAGGTTGGTTTAGACTTGCCTTTCCCAGCAGCTTGCCTCTAAGGCAGCTGTTATGGTGTCTTGTGGGATAAATTAAAGGGGGGAGGAAATGTGACAGTAAAAATAATAACAACAAAAAGTATTTGTCTTGGTTTGTCTTTTAAGGAAATGTCACTTCTTCTCTTGGGTTGCATATATTTTTCGACAGCTTTTATGTTAAGAGCATCTAAGTTTTATATATATGAGTAGCCATGGATTTCAAATTTAGTATTTTAAAGGTGGATTTATACAAATATGGATAATGGAAAACTATGTGTCATATGCATAAATCTGAAAAACCCCATTTGTTCCTATTTGTTACTGTTCATAAGATGCTGAGGCTTTTGGATGTCAGCCATGAGCCTGAACACTTGCAGGATTGAAGGACCAGACTCTTTCTCTTTGTGCATAGTGGATTATTGCAGTGGGAATAGCTTCTCAGGAAGAAATATATATGTGTGTGTGTGTGTGTGTGTGTGTGTATACATATATATATATATCAATATGTATAAAATTTGTAAAGGTTCTGTTTTGCTTTAATAGAGCACCTTGCAAAAAAAGGGCCAAATCCACTGCTGGTCATTGAGGGAGTGTTCTGTGCAGTTCCACACCGCGTGTGTTACGCGTGTGAGTACTTTTTGACATTTATGGTTAAAAATTAATGGCTAAGATTTATGCAGCCACCCATTTGGAATGTTTTTTATTTGAAAAGTCAAATGAAAGGTGTGCAAGGTCTCTCTAATGTAAACTGAAAACCCCCACCAAGTAACCAGATCATACAGACAGAAAGCATGATGTTTCCTGATGCAATAAACAGTGCTTCCTATCTGTCCTTAGAAAACTATAGAAAACTGTCAGAGCTATAGATCAGACTATTCTGCGTCTGTCAAAATATTCTGTTATTGCTTTCAGTAGTCAGCCAAGGCCAAGAAAAAATAACGCAACAAAAAGAGCATCACTCACACCAATGAGGAGCTATTTATCTACAATCCTTTTATCTGTTCAACAACCTGATGCTATGGGGTCTCTTTCCACCAACACAATGGACTTACACAGGTAGCATCTGTAGTGCCAATAGCAGTGATACATACCAATTCTCAAAGCGTTGACAGGAGACCAGACCACAGTCTCCAAACTGTTACTCTTTGCAGTGGGGGAGTCAAGGCAGCTCCACTGAGTTCAGAAATTGTAATCAAAGACACAGCTGTTGGAAAGGCAACACACTTTTAGTAGCGCCAAGGATAATATTGATCTCAAAAGACAGACAGAAAATCCTCAAGTGTCAAATCAAGCAATTTTGATGGTTCCTAAAAGGTAAGCAACCATTCATGCTCTGACGCTGACTACTGTTTTCATTCATTCTTGTGCTTAATTTAAGAGCTTTTACCATTTTGACTTTTAAAAAGTTAGTGATAATTAGACATTGTCACTAAAATTTGTTTAGATATTTTGATCTCATTACAATGCAATTTCTTGCTGGAAGGTGTGAGACCTCTAGAGTTCATAAATTTACAGAAAAGGATTTTGTGCAAAAATAGGTTTTATTCTTAGAATCCTATCTCTGGGGTTTACATCCATATATAGGGATCTTTATCTGGTCATTTATTCATACAAAGATAAATGTGCAAATACAACCCATCTACACCTAGAAGGGCTTAAACAGTGCTGGACATATAAAAACAAAATAACAGTTTGAGTTGAACTTAAGATTTTTAAGTCAATCTCTTATTTTATAAATATTTGGGTTTATTCAGGATCTCATGGACCTGTGAATACTTTTGCCTAACTTTGTGTGAAGATGAGTAGTCAGATTAAGTTTGGAAGCATCTCCCAGCATTTCCAGAGTTATATTATGTGCATTATGCCTTAAGCATATTCATGGGAACAATACATAAAGTGACCCATTCAGCATCATCATATGTGACATTCCAAACCTATACACTAAGTATTCCTGTATCTACAAAAAAAAAATAGCATTTATACGTTTCTACCTAGGTACTTTTGGAGAGTTTTACCAGCCAGTGAAACGATCTTAAGCTTCCCTTTTTTTTTTTTTTTTTTTTTTTTTTTTTTTTTTTAATGAGCATTTAGTCAAGATTTGGTTTGTTTCTTAGAAGATAAAAACAAGTTGGATGCAAGTAGAAGAATAATTGCATTAGATTTTTTTCATGTCTGCTAATTAGCTGATGAATGATGAACATATGAAGCCATTGCTTGATTTCCTTTTCCTTCCTCTCCATTTTATACTCTGTCTGCAAAAGTCAAATCACATGATTAAATGACACTTAAGTATTTATTCAGGAATCTTAATTATTGAGCCAAACACTTAAACATAGAGAAGTCAATGACGGAAGGTATTTAAGAGACCAGGCAAATGAAAACAGTAGTTGCACAAATATGTGTCTTTTGAAGACACGGCAAGGAAGAGCACTGTGGTAAAGGGATCTAGTTGAAGATGTCCTTGCTCATTGCAGGAGGGTGCTACTAGATGACCTTTAAAGGTCCCTTCCAACCCAAACCATTCTATGATTTTATGATTCCATAAAAGTATTAGCAGATACCGATGTTATAGAAAAGACAGGAGTAAAGTGAAACAAAGACTTAGGAGTAAAGTGGAACAAAGACTGAAGTTTTTATGATAAACTAATGACTAGCTTGAGTTTCAGGAGAGCACTGAAGTGGGTTCTGTTCTTTGTGTGCTTGGCTTGTTTTCTGGATGATTTTGAACAAGTCACCATGTCTGTTTCCCTTTACTGAAATTAAGGATAACAACATTTTCCAAATTTGTAAATTAACTTCGGAATAATGCACTCTTTTGTAGGTAGTTTAATTGATGCTGTAGATAGATATGCTAAAGCAATATGAAAAGAGTGTCTGATTTTGAATTTCTAGTTGTGAAAATACAAATTAAAAAAATGCCTTAAAAATTAAAGACACAAAGGTCTTTTTTTTTCTCCAGAAAAGATTCAAATCTGACCTCAATATTAGTCCATCTGGCTTTTGTGCAATAAGTATAGATGACACGAGTACTGGTACATACAGGGTCTTTCAGTCAACAGCTGCTACCACCCCATGAGAATGCCTTTCATTAATAAATTATTACCGTAAGTCATTTAACATTACAGGTTTTTATATTTTGTTTTGAATGAGTATTTTTATCTTATCTTACTATCCCATCCAAAGGCCTAAATGGAATTCCTGCTAGAGGAGTTGAGAAGTGTCTCCATGGCCCACAAGTTCCTGATGCTAATGGTGGCCATACAACATCCATCAATTGAATTAACCATCATTTTGCAATGGCCTAAATATGCTGACAGTGCAAAAGTCATCTCCAGAATATCACTGTGATCTTGATACACTGGGAAATTTCCTGAAAGCGTGATAATTTTTTAAGGACTAAGAGGTAGTCCTCTGTGGTTTCTCTTTTCTTTGCTTGTGATGATGACCAACATGTAAGCTCATTTAGCTGATCATGAAAGCTTTTAGGGATCATTGCTCAGAGTCACAAAGTAGGAGCAGAATAAATCCAGCCAAGAGGAGGAGAAAACACAGTCGCAGTTTGTAAAATCCTGCTCATTATAGCACTTTGAATATCGCTGGATGAGTCAAATTCCATGCCATGCTGGTTGTGTGCTTTAAAGCATACATTTACACTAGCCATGGAGTATCCACAGCAATGCTACATATTCACACGTAATAGTTCAACTCAAATTCAGATTTGTAGCACACAGAAGTTTTCAGAATTGCACATATTTGCTGGCCTTTTGAAAGGTAGGGAATGTGACAAAAATTATTGGAAGCCAAAAATTATTGTCACCTGAGTGCCTGCCTGGAGTTGGCTTCCGCCCTTTGTGTTTGTTCTGCATTTCTGCTATACATTTCAAGAATTAAATCACCAAAGTGGAATATAATTTCTGTTAGTACAAGCAATCTAATATTTCTACACTTGGGAATTACTAGCTGCTTTCAATCAAATTTACTTAAGTGCTGCCAGCATATCTGTCCTTACCCTGCAGACATAATTCGGTTCCCTTTAAAGCGTACCTTGCCTACTTATGGGGAAATGATCTCTTTTTCCATTAGCATTTCACTGATTCTTCCTTGTCATATGTCTTGGTGGATATGTGCGCAAATTTTTAAAGGTCTTTTCCAGAGGCAGTGTGCTGTTTCTGCATGTTAGCTCTTTTTGGCGTTGGAGCGATGTGCAGAATGCAAACAATGTTTCAGGGTTTTGCATGTTACGCACACACACGTATATGCATGCAGGAGAATGAGAAACATATTTCATTGCCGGATCCGAACTCCTCTCTAAGATCTATTCAATGAACTGCTTCTATTCAAGATCTGCTTAAATGAATCAGTGTTTTGTGGCTAAAGATAAAATGTGGGATCTGTGTGAAAGTTTTCAGGTGGTTGTGTATGATCTTGATAACTTAACAGCCATAATAAACCAACTGTTTACTTGAACACAATTTTCCCTTTATTAAACTCTGATGATTGCCAATAACAGGCAAGTACATAACAGTTCATTTTACTCTGTTTCTTAGTGCTGCATATTGAATTTTTAAATGTATTCTTTTTCTGTTTTAAACTATTATCATAGTAATAACAACCCTAGTATATTTTATGTGAAGGGTCATGGAAACACAAAATTAATGAGCTTCTGTCCCTCAAAATTTACTTAAAACGTATCTCACATATATATAGACCTTCACATAAACCTGAATGGATTCCCCTGGAAGTATTTAACATCGTAGAAAACCTTTTTATTTTTGGCATTTTCAGAGCATATCCCCAGACCTGCTTTTCGCTACTGAAATAAAAAATAAAATTCTATTTTTATCAAATAAGAAACTGTGTATTTTGTATTACTAAAATAAATCAGCTT
Organism: Fratercula arctica; assembly: GCA_947846985.1. Classification (NCBI taxonomy): domain Eukaryota; kingdom Metazoa; phylum Chordata; class Aves; order Charadriiformes; family Alcidae; genus Fratercula; species Fratercula arctica. Next base: position 71,989,300 of record CANTUZ010000026.1, on the reverse strand, counting down.
TTGGATTCTTAAATGTATTCATGTTTGCTGTTTTCTTTGCCAAGCAAAGATTTTTCCCAATGAAATAGATTTTAACGGTTTTGACTAGACTGCAGCACTTTGCTTCAGCCACTGTATGGTGCTGCACTAGGCTGCAAATGCACAGCAGGTTTCTGCATGTCATTTGAAAAGTGTCTTTGTAGATGAAGGCTGGTGTCCGTAATTCACAGCCAAAGGAAGGAGAGGGAACTGTTTCCCTGAGATACAAGAATGTGCTTCAGCCCCGCTTGTCAGTAGCAGGGAGCGTTTCTGCAGCCTGTGCTGGGGCTGGTTCCTCCTCCCCTTCTGCTTCTCTACTCACTGGCATACTTCATGTGAAAAAATAGTGCTGGATGTCCTCTGAAATACTATAATCTCGTCTCAGTAGGGTTTTACACTCACTCTAAAAAGGTGTAAATGACCAGACAGGACAACAGTTGCTGTAAGAGTGGATGCTAAATCATCCCTGGGTTTCTATGTAGAGGTTAATGAGGAAGCGGAAATACCAATCTCTTTAGCTAAATTTCACCTTTCCTTTCCCTGGGCTGGTTATCCTGCAGCGGCAAGATGATTCCAGCACCATCAACCAAAATACAGAGAGCCAAAAAGCATGTGAAGACAGAGGGTTTTAGTTTTTATCAGCGGTAACAGGTATCATGCAATGGAGGCAGGACACTAACAAAGGTGGTTATTTCTCTTGTGGAAATAATAATGTTCAGTTTATATTTCTCCTTATATAAACAGTGCCACAATACAAGCTTTTAGAGTCACTGCAAATGCAAAGCACTCTGCAAGGGCAAATACATATTAATAATAATATATAAAACAGTAGCAAGAAATCAAAGTGCTATGAAAGATATTGAAATTTATATTTTCCAAATTAAGATTGTTTTTCTTTTAAGTAGCATGTGAAGTTAAGATGAAAAGAAAAAAAGGCTGGGAAAACTCAACAAAGTGCTGATATCCTAACTGTAAATCACCATATTTTTTATTTATATGTAGCAGCAGTCACAAATCCCTTAAACATTTTTTTTCCAAATTTTTCACCTTTATCAAAGCATCATTACTTACCATAATAAATATGACATATCTAATTAAGTTAGAAGGCTTTTTTGCTTTTATAGGAATCATAAGCATGGAAGTGATGGCTTTATTGTTATTGTAGATGCCTAGATTTTTCATCTTTCTCCCTCATTTGACTTGCATCTTTTTTGCAGAAAAGTTGTATCCTGACAAAATCACACTTGTATTAAAAAAGAAGAAAGGTGGATTTGGTTTAGTTTAGTCAAATCAAATCTGGGTATTTAGAAAAAAAATAAATTAACCTGGGAAGCTCAGTGACAACCTATAATGTTTTCCTGTATGAATGGATGTATAAATTTATGTGTCTTCATTGTTTTTGTCAATGTTTATGTATGAATATGAATTCATATATATGAATTAAGCATAAGGGTATGAATTCTTAATGCTTTTGTATTTTTGCCTCCTTACTAATCATATGGAATCTATTTATTCTGTATAGCTGCATTGCTTGTTGAAGCTGATTAACTTAAGATTGACACAATATCATTTTAAGGAAGTGTAGGGGGGAAAGTGACATTCTTTTAGCTTATTATGAATACCTAAAGAAATTTCAAAATCCATCTAATGATTTTATTTCATTCAACAAATATGCTTTTGCAGGACAACAAACACCAACAACTGCATTTCCAGTGCACATTTCAAAATAAAAGTAGTGGCTCTGGATTGAATACCTAGAGTTTAAGGAAGGATGGAAGAAAATGCACAATCAAAGACTTCTGGGTATTTCCAGATGTGAAAAATGTGAAAATGAGGAAAATGTTCCTGTAATTCAAAATTAACACACAGAGTTTTTCCTAAAGCTCTCTATTCATATTTTCTGGAGATGTAGGAAGGACAACCACTGGATAAACACAAGATTTCATCTTTGAAGAATGATGTCCTTCTAAATTGGAGAACTAACTTGGTATATTTCAAATCTGGGAAGGTTCTAAATAAAGATGAATGAAAAAGAGAACCTAATATGGTACCTATAAATAATGGTAGCTCCTTTTAATATCGAAGGTGCAAGAAAGACTTTAGATTCTTAAACAATGACTTAGTTGTAGGTCTCCTTATAACTCTCCCAATTTAATCCTTAAAAGCAAACAGTTTATTTCTTCCTTTATGTTTCCTTGCTTTATTAGCTTACCCTCTCAGAAATGTTTAAATTTGTAGGTGGATCATAAAAACAAAAATTGTTAAAGGTTTTTCTTTTTTTTTTTCTCATGTTATATTTTCCTGCTGTTTCCCAACAAAATTATCCTATTGAAAATGGAGATACCTTATCTTTTTCATTTTAATGACTGTGAAAATGCATAGAGATAAAGATTTTCTTACATCTTCAATAATATATTCTCAGTCATTAATCATTCAGGAAAAGAGTGTGAGTCATACTGCAGGAACATGTAAAACAATAGTTGGAAGCAAGCTGGTGAAACTACAGCCTGTGATATGAAAAGGCTTCCAGTTTTCTTTATACAACAGTTGTACAAGTCTGCACAAAATTAGGTTTATTTTAGAATCTGTCTCTATCTGAGGAGTGACCTAAACTGATTTTGTCAGTTATAGACTGTATTCAAAAAAATATTATTCCTCTTAATGCATCTGTGTGTCACATTGTCAGTAAGCAGGCAATGAGTTGCTATTCAGCTGAGGCATACAACTATCAGTATTAAGCTCGCTTGATTTTTGTTATTGACATAGGATCAAAGAAATTTGATCAGAACTAGTGATCAAGAAAACAGAAGACTCAACCCCCACCCTGAATATTTTCAAGTCTGAAGCATTTAAGTCTTCAGGTTTTACAGCTGTGCACTAGAGCTGGTTTGCAGAGTTGTTAAATGCCAAAATTGGTGGTTGAAATCAATGTGTAAGTGAATGATGAGCATACCTGAAAAGGTTTGAAATCTGTACCAGTCTTTCCATTGATTTCAGGACAGAGACAGAAGAAACAAGTCATCTTGTTGGCCTTAGTGAAACACTGGTTTCCTTCCTCTATGACTTTTTCAAAAGTTAAAGCTAGGCCAGTGGCTGGGTTACCAACCTGAGGTGCTGCAGATCAAGTCAGATCCTTTTTGCTACTGTTTGCTTGTGGGATTTTGTTTTGGTTTTGTTTTGTTGCATAATTCTCAGGTAAGTAAATGTTGGAGGAGGCATAAATTACACTTTAAAAATAATCTATTTCCCTAAATCTGTCTAAAAATTCTAGGAGTTAAAATCTACTGAAAGGAGAGATCTCCACATTCACACAGTGACACATTTTTGTCAGGTCAGAGAAGCAGCATAATTTCTCAATATTAAGTCTATTTCAGCTGCAGGCTGATAATTATAATATTTTTTGAAAAGAGGGTATGAGCTACAGTCCTAAGGGAAAACAGGTGAAATACAATTTTTAATGACCATCTTCCCTGACATTCTACTGATGGGGTTTTTTTTTTCCACACAAAACTACAGTTACTTTTAACTGTAGTCCATATGACTGAATTTTTGTTAAAAAAAAAAATAAATTGGTTTTGGTGGAAGATTTCCAACACAAGTCAACAGAAGCTGTGAAAACCTGGTATTTGTGAGAATTACATTTCTAAATATGGATGTAGATGCCTACATTCACATAATAAGATTGGAACCCTGCATATATATCCTGTATATATTGATCCTGAACTGAGTTCTTTGTTTAGTTATTTGTTCTCAGCTCTTGAGGGGCTAGTATCAAAACTTGATATTTTAAATAGATTATGCTGAATATAGTTATAATTTTAAATCCAGAAATAATGCTTCTGATTGTCCCAAATCCATATTCTGAATTCAAAGCTACGTATTTATATCAAAAATGTGTTGGGCCATTCATTAATTAGTAGCATTACACTAAGACTTGATATTTATTGTTTAATTTTCATTTGTGCCTTGTGTCCTGTTCTATCACTTTATGCGAAAATACATTAGTTATACACCTATCATAAAGGTATCTGTACTGGTGATAGTAGAGGATACTGAATGGCAAGCCTACTCTCTCTAGCTGATGAGAGCTTTGTCATCTTGGATGTTTCCGGACATCTGTGAAAGGTTTAAATTAATCTGCTCAAGGGATAACAGCATGATATAGAACTCTTTTGTTCTCTTTGCACTAAAATAACGTAACTTGAAGTGAGTAGGAATGAAAATCAGCCATAATAAAAATGGTTGGTACGAATACTTTCATTTTACTGATGTATCAGATCAATCATACAAGTGACGTTTGACTCAATTCCATTCTTTTTCTTTACCTATTCAGGGGCTTTATTCTTTTCATAGGAAAAAAAAAAAAAGAGTCCAGACTAAAACCTTAGGTAGCTATTGAGCTTGATTTGATTCTGTGTGTCGGACATCAGTACTGAAAACAGGCTGTGGCAACATAAAAGGTGAAACTTTGGTGAATCTGTATTTTGCAAGCTTGTTAAAAATCTAACCATATTAAATATCAGTTGAAGTAGTGCAGATAAGGAGGACAGGGACTTTGGGGCAGCCCATCAGAGAGGTTTAGCGAGTTTTGCAGTCAGATGTACTCATTGCAAGAAGATTATGCTTATAGACGGTCCTTAAAAACTGAAGTGAGAGGAGAGAAATGAAACAAAATAAAATTATTCAATGTTTCAAGCAAAAATTAAGTTTTTTTGTTTGGTTGGTTTTGTTTTTTTTTTTTTTTTTTTTTTTTGTTATTCATTTCAACAGCAGCCATGATCCAGGCAACTTTTATCTGAAACATTAGCTTAGCACAGTAGGTGTCAGATTAGATATATGTTACTCCATTATCTCTGTCTACTACTCTGCATCAAGAGGACTCTGGAGATGGGGCTCATGAGGGAGGGAGCATAAATAAAGGATATCTCTTTTTGATTTTGGAGTAGCGCTTTTACCATTAAGAAAAATCAATAACTGGATTGACTGCATTCAGTAGGGAGTATTATTGTTTCCCATAATGTATCTAACGCATATCATTACCAAAGTAATCACATTATTATCTGCCTCTGACTTCCTACTTGCTTGGCTAGACATAGACCCAGAACTATTTGTAATGGTCTTTTTTCCCCTTTCTTCTTCAAAATTGCTGCAAATTGTATTTCTTCCCAATTCCTTTATTAGCTGTTCAGTACCTCTGAATTCAAATTAAGTGTTTCCCCCCTTCTCTATTTCTGTTTACTCACATTTATCTAAAGCAAAGCTATCATTAACTTGAAATTTGGCTTTTCAGTTTCATGTAATGTCACAATGCCATCTTATCATGGGTATATTATCACATACCATGTAATAGCAGAGAGAGACAGAGTAAGTCCTTCATTCTAGCAGACTTCTGTCAGACTTCAAATTAAGGGTCCCACAATGAGGACCTAGGGTTAGCAAAGCAATACTGTAATACCCAGGGAATTCAAAGTGAAGGAAACTTTTAAAAATGTCTGATAATGACTGAACAGAAAGGAAAAAAAATCCCCACAACATTAAGGTGGTCACAGGAAATTGATAATAGGGATTAAAGAAGAGAAGAAAAAAGGGAAGAGAGAAATCTTGGAAGTGTAGGAAGCAATTAGAGCTTGCGGAGGGCTTAGTGATGAAATCAAACCAGGACCATTTACATTAAATGAGAAATGAGAATGTGCTCTTGTATTAATTCAAAAGCTTGGCCCATAGTCTCCAGCCGACTGGAAGCCTTTTTTGGCACCAGATTTATTCCACAACTCAGGAAGTACAATGATTTTTTCTTCCCTGAATTAGTTGTTAATAGTTGCAAACTAAATCTAGATAGTCAGAAATATGAATCACTACTAATAATTCTCTATGGATTATGATACAGGCATGGACATTTTGGTTTGTAAGGGATGCATTGCTTAACAGAGGTCTGAACTTTGTCAAACTAACTCCCATATGCTTAACTTGAAATGCTTTTGCAGTCACCATCATTTGTCCGTTATTTGTTGGGAGGGTCTTAAGCTTGAAAGCTGTCAATAAATTAAGCTCAGAAACATGTGTTGAACAGCCTCTTAGCCAAACTTGTGAGGTCATTCAGCATACAGATGGGTCTTAAATGGATATCTAAAAATTTTTTTGTTTTTTCTTCCTGTGACACAGTAATTGCAAATCTTCAAAGGCACTGAAGGGTGTACTATTTTCTGACAACGCAGGCATCACTAAGACAGAGTTGCATGAGGCCGATGTATGGTAATCCTGCCAAGTTCTCATGACTTCACTGACTCCCATGAGCATAGACTAATATACAGCTTCAGATAATCAAAACTGCTGCGGTAACACCATGGAGCAGTCTTGAGAAGCTCATTAGTGCTATTAACTACAGCACTAGTAGATACAATGTTTCTAGTCTATATAGCGCTGGATTTATTTTACTTATAAAATATCTGGGTTTTTTTTTCAATAAAACTTGATAGTAGTTAGTATTCTGTCATATCTGAAGTGTAAGAATATTTTTACGGGTAAATTGTAGAAAAAGTCTTTCATAAAAAATCCCATTTAAAAATAACTGAAAACAAATAAACCCCAAACCCAGAAATGGTAAGAAGATAGGTTTTGGTAAAGTAGTATTTTGTACATAAACATCCTGATGTAAAACGCATTTAACTTGACTAGAAAACATGAAGAATAAGTGTGAAAGATGCTGGTTTATACATGGATATTAAAAAAAAGATCAGTGTGGAACTTTAATGTGATTGAAATCAGATGGATTTTCCTGTTAATGACCAAATAAATAAATATTCATTGGGTCTTTCTGCAGTCCTGTATATTCCAGAACATTGCGTACCTGTTTTGCTTTCTTTGAATTTTCACTACATCAGAAATTTCATTTCGTACTTTGCCTTAGTGGTAGAGTAAAATCTTAACTAAGTCTCATTGAAATCACTAGGTTTATCTGGCTTGTATTGGTTTAACAAAAAGCACAAGTTAGCCAAAACATGTGGAGTAGTGAAACGAATTAGAAATACGATCTGCTGGAAAGCGCATAAGATAGAGCTTGATCCCTGGTTTGGCTGCGTTCACTCTGTGAATGTGCATTTTTTGTAATGTGACTAACCTCTGTCATGTGAGGACTCTATACATTAAAAGAAGACTAAAATGCTTGAGAGACGCTAAATTTTTAGGTGCATAATAAACATTCAGTATGTGAAAAATTATGGACTGAATTGTGAGTTGAAATTGGAAACCATACCCACTAACAAAAATCTAGAGATTACGAAATACCTTAAGTATTAGTAAAAGTGGGTGTCTTTCTGGAAGCATTCTTTGGGGACTACTGGTATAGGCTTCATATTTTTGAGTGTGCTTTACTTATATATACACATATATAGGTAAAGATTTAAAATGTTTAGCACTGAACCTGTTTAACAGAAAAAAAGCTACTGAGAACCACGAAGATATTCAGAGCAAACATAATTAATACCTCTGAGCATGACAGAAGAGGAAAAAATTAAGGATGATTAAAATATGTTACATTCCATTAATCATACAGTTCGTTAAACAATAAATTATGGTTGTTAGCTTGAAATATTGCTCCACCAAGTATGCAGAAAAGTACTGTACAGACAAAGAAGTACACCTATGGATGACATCATAACAGCTTCTAGATAGAGTGACTTTTTAAACAACTCTGCATCATATTCAGTGTCTTACTGAAGTGTGTTGTAAGATAAATCTCTTTCTTTAATAATAGAAATTAAGGCCTGAGATTTTTTTCAAGGCCCTTGCCTCTCTCAAAAAGAAGAGGAAAAGGATGTGGGAAGAAGAACCTACATACATTGAAATAAAACAGAATGTTGTACAGAAACTAACATTTTTCACTTTAAAATGATGTCACAGCAGTATTTCATTCAATTTTAAAAGGGAGCTTGGAAGATGTAAGATAAAAAAATACTTAAAAAAAGACCAATCAATGACACATTTCACTGACAGCTAATTATATCAAAGCTATATAATTCGAAGGACGAGGTTAAAATGTGATCAGGGATATTCAGCTGCTGGTATAGAGCTACTGTATCTGCCCTTGCTAGCTTGCTGACAGCACAAATTAAGAGATCTAAAGAAATTAAACTGATGATATCTGGTATGTATACCATTTGAGTGATTCGGCCTGACTATTTTTGAGTTGGTCCATCTGCAGTTAGAAGAGATGCAGTATTATATTTGCATTACAATAATCTACCTGAGGAGTGTAGCTCTTTGTATTTCTTTTCCAATATTTTTAACCCCTCTAACATTATTCAAAATTTGTAAAAAGAACTTTGTATGAGTCTGCAGGTATATATTTATTTATTTATGTATTTATATATTTCATCAGATGAAATAGATTGGAATGGATGAAAACAAATGTAGTGTTTTACAAAACATATCCTGTATGTGAGAAATAGTAAATTAGGATAAAAGATGCAGAGAAGAAACTAAACTCAAGCTTGATTTAGGGGTATTAAAGCAACATAGCTACATGTACATTAACAACAAAAGCTTCCTCTTGTGGTCTTCATTTTTCTTTTTATTTTAATTTTGTTTCTTGGATAAAATAGCTTGCACATGGGCTGCAAAATATATAGTAGAAATAAGAAAGTTCATGAAAGGGGACAATCTCCCGTACATACACACAGAAAGACAATACTGCAAAAGCTATAAAACAAAACAACAATTCCTATTGTAAGTTCTTTCATATGAAGGAATCAGTGTGGTTCATATAGTGATATGTCATGAATCCAATTGAAAAAACCATTGGAATACCTTATCCGCAGTATAAAAAATGTGTAATAAATTTCTATACTTCTTGAAGAAAATCATTAGTTGATACACTGGGTTTTTTTCTTTTGAAGAATTTCAATACTTATGCCAAAACTCATGATGTAATTTGGAGAGTAGAAATTATATATTTTTTTCTGGTTTTAAAATTATACTTTTTTTTCCTCAAGGAATTCATTAACTTGTCACTTATACAAAACAAAAAGTACAGGAAAGAGGAGTGATGCTGTTAGCTACTCCAGGCACAGAAACCTATATAGTCAGGACAAAAATAAACATCTTAAGTCAATTCTTGTAATTTAGTACTTTAGGTTTTAACTCATGATTTTGCAAAATATTCAATGCAAACTGCTTAGATAGTGGTCTCAATTGGATTAAAAGAGTTTAGTCAGAAATATTAACATGCAACCTACTTCAGTAACTCGGGATATAGAGTCTAAGACATTACAGATCAGTATAAGGGGTGTTTAGATTAAGCAATTCACTGAGGAGAGTTAAAATATTCTTTGCTTTTTCAGAACTGCATTAGTGACATTTGCATTATGTGTGGGACTAAGGCAGTTGTGGTGCGCTGGCACAGCAATCTTTTGGAAGATGCACCATTCCTGTCTGGTCTCTAAGTGGTTATACACATGTGGAAAATATCTGAAATCTGCTTGATTGTAAGAGTAAGGCAGGGCACTGACTCTGCAGGCGTAATAAGAATCTTTCTGGTAGATCCAATGAGCAACTTAGGTCCTCTCATCGGATGATGGCAAATCTCATTCACTTTTAGCCGTGAATACTGACTTGTAAGTCAGCTTGAAGATCTAGGTTTTTATTTTTTTGTATAAGAACAACAAGCAGAAGTTCACTACAATATGGATGTTTTTTCATCTGTAATCTCATTGAACAAAACCTTTTTCACATATGCAGAATTTTTTGCTTTGCACAATCAGCATTGCCCCATCAATTTTACTGCAGTCAAGTATGTATAGATTATTGTCTGCTTTAGGTGAGCTGATGACTGCACTCATTTCTACTGAATAAATATGGTTCATTAGAGGCTTCTGTTCAAAATCTTTTAAACCTATTTGCACTCAGTACGATACTGTGGTAGTATAAATCAGGATCTCTAAACTAGGCTGTCCCTATCAACAGCAGGAGTTCCCTTGGTATTAGTTTATCTAATGTAAACAAATTAAACAAAGACAAAAGAGATCTTTTATGTTGGTGTTCACAAAGTAGAGCAGGCACTACTTTGAATTTAAGTAAAGACTTCAGTGCACATCTCTGCACTCTTATATTCATTTTTCTTTTTGACTACTTTCTTTATGCTTTGCTATGACATCAAATGTCTTGCAATTGCTTAAATTTACGACACATTAAAAGACAAGTAAAGTAATGATTTTTACTTTTCAGCCTGGATTACAACAAAATAAAGTAAGTAAGATTTAGGACTATTTCACAGAAAAGAATTTTCTTCCCCTCTGGAAGATGGCATATGGTTCTGACTTATGCTTCCTCTAAATTTTCTTTCCCGTGAACATGGCTAAAATTCTGTTATTCTGTGTGTAAATGACTAGATAAAATTCAATTCTTCAGTTTCTCCATGAATAATCAAGAGAGGAGGTTAAAAGTAAGTTTAACACTCCATAAGTAAAGGGGAAAACTGAATTACTTTCATGTCATTGTGAAGTTAATTGTGACATTATAAAATGCTTTGAAATGCTAAAATGGAAGTTGCTGGGTACAGGGTAGACAAACATATGTGCTTCTACATTCATGCACACACACACGCTAACATGTATAAAACTCTCACTGTGCACTGGGTATTGTGGGGAAGAGTAACAGAGCCATGTTCCTCTAACTACTTTTTAATACAACATATATAGAATGTAGTATGTACTCTCCATTACCCCTTAAACAAAATTCACCACGCTTTTGTTGCTACCGTTGAACACCTGCTCTCTTTTCCAAATTAGGGTCTTAAAAGACAAGCACAAGATTCACAGTATCATACTGGTGAATAGAGAGTAAGGCAAGTTTCAGAAGAGATCCATATTTGGTTTTTTGAACAGCATGTCCTTTATTATTATTGCCTACTTGAAAGTGCTGTCCACAGCCCTGAAAGAAAGTACATGGGTCCGTACCATGCGATTTTCAAACATAACCTGTATGGACAATTAATTCAACTGTTTGCTTTGATATTTTTTCCCAATGCTTCCATGTAATTTTAGCACACAAATTACTTTTCATTATAGTTATTCTTTTCTTCAGTTTGGAAATATTTTGTATGTAATTAATCATTAAAATGTCATGTTCTTAAAATGAGCCAGGATGAAGCAGTTAAGTCTACATGCTAACAATCTCCAGCAATATTGTCAGTACGTAGATAAGGCAGGATGATTTACTGGTGCTAGAAGTTTATTCACCAAATTGATTTTTAAGTGTTTGCTTTTACATCCTATGTTAGTTTAAGTTTATAATGGGATGATGAGTAATTATTTATACATAATGTTCACACTTGAAAAATATGGAATTACCATAGGACCTTGTAGATTAAGCCACAGTTTAATTGGATCAAAACACATTTCTTATGGATTTTGTCTTAAAAACCCTTCAAGATATGTAGAATAAAGAAAAACAGCATGCTATGGGTTGTATAGCAGTTGCAAAGTTCTCTTTGCTACAATGCATTTAGTATAACTGATGTTTTCTGCATAGTGTATTGTGATAGCACATCATATTTACAGGAGGATGATCTTTGAATGTGAAATCTAATATTTGATAAGAATTTTTAAAAGTTAGTTCAATTTTCCAGTCAAACTCAATCTTTTTGCAATAAGGCAGGTTTTTACAACACAAGACATTTCTTTAGGTTGGTGTGCCTCCCAGAAGCACCAACACTTCGATTCTTTTGAATTTTCAGAAAAGAATCTGAGAGTAAGTAAAAATAACTCCTTTTATTGTCTCAGTTTCCAGATTCTTGAGATTTATATAGGTATAACATTATGTAGTAGACATGAGGTAATCACTAGTTCTTTTTTCACACTGTGTCTAAATTTTGAATGCACGTAGTTTCTAGATATGTCTAATTAGAGTCTTCCTTCTCTTGTCTAAATTCATAGCTGGGATTATTTGCCAAAGCTGGAAACCGGGTACTCACATAGGTTAGCATCTGATATTTCAAAGTTCTGAATGCCAGTAGTCTGATTTCCAGCCTAAGCTGCAGACTATAAAGGTTTATTGTGGTCGTATTAAAAAATACCTGTCGACAAGTTTTTCAGCTTCTAGCATTCTTTCTTCAAGTCCCTCTGTGCTTTGAAAACCTTTAAACTAGGTGAAATTAACATAAGTATTTGAGGGAAACCAAAACACAATCATACAATGCTGCTACATATTAACTTTTCCTAATTCTATCCAACGTACTATGTCTTCTCCCACACAGAGAAAACCTTGCAAATTCATTTCCCTAATCCTTGCATTTATTAATCTTCAGACAATGTTGTTGGTCTTTCTGTTGCATTCAGTCAGGATTGAATATATATTTTTAGTGAAAGAAAGCCTTACTAAGTGTCATTACTCTTGGAAAATGCATGCTATGTTATATTTTCCATTGTATTATAAAATAACTGTAACTGAATTTCAATTGATAAAATAAAGGAGGAAATTACAGTATATTATGAAATAACTGAAATGCAATGCAATTGAAAAAAAAATTAAATAGAAAATTGCAATGGTTTCCTTGAAAATCTTGTCAGCTTTGTATTTTCATTTACATAGAATTTCAATAATTCATTCGTAACTGTTTGAATACATGCTTTAAACCCCTCTTACCACCACAAACTCGGGTTTCACCTCAGCCAGATTGTGAAAATAAGAATGTTTTTGCCCAGTTACCAGAATATTGAGTTGACATTGACTCATGGCGTTTCCTTACTGAATCATTGTTATCTAAACACAGTTACAGAAGGGAGCTGACTTTTCTGCCCAATGAGAGTTTTAAAAGAAAAATGCAAGAAAACCTGGTCCTAAAACAAAAGGAAATTTAAATCTTTGGCAAGCTTTATGCAGTTAAGACAAGTAAAAATTTCACATGATGGATCAGAATTGTTCATTTTAGTATTCTTTATTTTTTTAAAATAAATTTTAAATATACGATTTTAAATAGAAATTCATTTTACGTACCTAGGTCAAATTGGGAAAACTAAATAATTTAGAATCCTAGAATCACTTTAAATAGTTACTAAAATAAGCCTTTAAGGTAGCAAGCATCAATTTCAACAGATTAACATTTAGTCCAAAAATTAAAATTTTATTTGATAATAGAAAACTGAAACTGTTGTTTTAAAAAAAATAATTTTCTTTAAAGCTAATTCAAGTACTGATCACCTCTTTTGCTACAATTTCTACAAAGGTGAAGTTCTCAAGTTTCTAAAGCTATTGTATAGATATTAGTGTCCATTTTACCTACTACAATTATTTATCTCTGCCCCTTATGCGTAATGTTTCAGCTTTAGGTACTAGAAGCGTTTTGGTGTGCAGTGGGATGACCAGAAATCCTTGTCTCTTTTGGATGCTCAGAGGAGATAATTGCTCAGCAGCAGTCTTGTAGCTAAAAAATACATGCCATTTTTTTTTTAGTCCTTTTTCTCTGGGTCCCCAGCAGGTTCTTACGGTGATAATTTCAGAACAAGACATGTCTAACCTCCATTCTTACCATCTGGAGCACAGTTGCATGAAATTGACTTAATTCTGGTCTTCTTCAGACTTCCCATATAACAAATGAGGATCTGGAGTCACTCCTTTTCCCCTATTTTGTTTACACCTTGGAAGCTATGTTGAGGTCAGAAGGACTGCATATTTGAAACTGGAGTTGAATTTCCTTTAGAAAGAGTGTTAAGGTGTTTTTTGTTTTTGTTTTTGTTTTTGTTTTTGTTTTTGTTTTTTTTTTTTTTCAAAAAGAGCTTCATAGCCATGGCAATAAAGACTAATAAGTCTGTGCAACAAAGGCAAACCCAAATGTAAACAAACAATCACTCACAAAAGCATTGATGCTAGGAACATATATTCAAATTTCAGCCTGAATACTATTATGCAAATTGAGATAGCAACTTTTTTTGTTTGTAGTAAGTTTTATGTATTGAAATACTGCTATCTTACAGAACATATGCTTTCCTTAAAACACATTCTCAGAGAAGTAGCTTTTCAAAGGGGGCTGGTTTTGCTATTTAGTGCTCAGTTCTCCTGTTCCTTTATGTTCATTTCTAGATTACTGATTTCAAAAAATAGTGATATATGTACAATAATTTAATAAGTTCTATGATAAGCATGCTCATTCAAAATGCATTTCAATAAATTCTATACACAGAATTTCAGTTAAACTGATTGGTAACCTGAGCAGAATTGCTACATTTAGACAGAGTAGCTAAATTAGCAAATATTAGCCCACAATCTGTGCACTTGGTTAATGTAACTTCTACTGTAAAATATGTTGTAAGTAAGCCTAGAAATTCCAATTTATTACAAGAATCTCAATCCCTGGTTTCTTTTATGTCAGAATTTCCCTATGAGAGAAACAGCCCACACAGGGAGGAGGACTTGTGAAAAACAATACAAAACATAAGTCATCTCACCATATTCCCTGAGATACGATTACAGAATTCATCACAGAGATTAATGTGAAAACAGGTTAAAAAGAACTGGTTTAATATTTAGTTATTTTTATTTTATAAAGGGTTGAATTAGACAAATGGGGAGAAGTTGAACTAAATCTTAAAATTATAAATAGTGTACAACTTCTGGTATTTCACTTGGGCCTGTTGAAATTACTGAACTTTAAATGGGCATCTCAAGCATATTGCCATAATGGATTCAAACCTTAGTGGACATTATTTTCTCCTTAAGTATTCTCAGGAGAAATACCTCTTGGAGAAGGTTTACTCTCCAGAATTGTACTTTCCACAACCACGTTTGGGTGTGTTGCAAGAAAGTGCCAAGAGCTTAGTCTTAATACTTAGTCTGTATGAGTCTTAGTACTTAGTTTGACGAATAGGTCTGGGACAGATAGATTCATGCCCCAACTTGGCCTAGCAGCATGAAGCAATACAGATGATGTTATGATCAAACTTTCCATTTTCCCATCCTCTCAAGACAGACTGATATAGAAATTTTTCTTATTGTTCTTTCCAGCAATGCTTCATCAAAGTAAGAGAAAAGGAATGAAATATTAACAAAGGTGAAAATAGTCAATGTTCATCTAGTAAGTTTTGAGTCTTATTTGCCTTTAACATTGGAAGTCTGCTTCACGCGCTTACTAAAATACTTGAATTCTTTTAAAAGTCACTTTATGCACAAGAAGTCCCATTATTTACAACATGAATGTTGTTATACATATGCTAATACAAAAGAAAACTAAAAGGTCAATAAATTATGCAATAAATGTGATTCACACTAACTTATTTTTAAGATTGGAAGTTCATTATTTTATGTTACCTACTCGGTAAAACAATTACACTATATAAACCATGTAACAAACACAGTGAATGTCTACAAATGGTAGGACTTACCAATAACAAAAAATAGTTACTTGTTACTTGTTTTGTAGTTTTTAAAGAGGTGATTAGAGGATGTTATTCTTCCTTCCACTCTCACTTAAAAACTTAATGCATTCTGTTATTACATTTATGCAGGTAAGTTAATTCATTGCCATCTGGTTTCCCTTTCCTAAGTTATGTCTTAACTTTAGTTTACGTGCAAGACTGTAAGGTGGTTAAATGGATAATATACTTCCTTTATGAGAAATACCATCTCCTTTACACTCCATTAAGTTCAGATGTTGAGTTTATATGCTATGTACCAATTATTTCTTACCAGGAACAGCAGCATAGCTTTTCCATAGAGGAAAACACATTATTCCAATGTGTGATTATCTCAGCATATTCTGTAAAGACATAGGTCACCACAGTTCTGACAGATGACTGGGTATTTTTAATATATAGTGTATGACCTGTAACAAGAAGACAAATGTGACCTTTGTCTTCCCATTGGAAATTCTGTGAGGATTTTAACAAGTTAGTGTATGAAGCCTTGTTCTGTACTGTAACTGACAAAAACATAATGGAAAAGAATTCTAAAATCGATGGGTAAATATTGCAATGGATGGACCACAGTAGCACACTGGTAGGTAGATTTTGTTCAGATCATACGTTGTCTTGCAGATATGGAAAATTTGCAGAGATCAGTGGAGGTTTGGGCCGTGTTGCGATTACAGGAAGTAGCTTTCTGAGTGCATAATTATTACTGAAATCAGTGGCATAATGAAAAAAGCACATTAATATCACAAGTAAATAGCATCAGAATTCACAACAGTAAATTTGGAATAGTGTCTAGAGGTGCAAAATTGCAAAATGTGTGAGAAAAGAGGAAACCATCCTAAAGAAACCCTTGTCGCTTAATACCCTACTGTCACAGCAACTAGTAATAATATACATTTTTTTGGTTAGAGAAGTAATTTTTCATTTGAAAGTGATAATTCAGTATATTTACTACCTACACTGCTTTGTTTGAAGATGAATGGTTCCTCTATTTTAGTCACTAGATTTATAGAAAAATTGAATTTTTTAAAAACATCCATCTGTTTAACTTTCATGTAAAATGTAAAGTTCAGTACATCCTCTGCAACTTTAAAGGTTAAGCTTAAATTATCATGTAATTTACCAAAACTAAGTTTGTTTTGTAAAATGATCAGAAAATGTATGCAGGTGTCTGTAAATGTCATCTCTTCAGTAACGTTAAATTTTTTGTAGAGCCCTTTTAGCCAATCCATCATGGAAGCTGATAAGAATTTGTCATGGTTTCAGTTGGGATGGAGTTAACTTTCTTTCTAACAGCTGGTGTGAGGTTATGTTTTGGATTTGGCATGAAAGCAGTGTTGATAGCACAGACATGTTTTTAGTTCTTGCCAAGCTCTCAAGGCCTTTTCTGCTCCTCACACCACCCCACCAGCAAGCAGGCTGGGGGTGCACAAGAAGTTAGGAGGGGACACAGCTGGGACAGCTGACCTCAACTGACCAAAGGAATATTTCAAATGATGTCTTCCTCATTATATAAAGCTGGGGGAAGAAGGAGGAAGGGGCAGAACTGCATGTGCGGCTGCATGGTCCTAACTGCCAGCTGCGGTTAAACCATGACGAAACTACAGAATGACAGAATTCCATTGATTTCTGTAGTAGATTGGACCTTTTATTTTAATCTGTTTCTGGACAACATGTGTATATATGGTGTTCAAATATTTGGGAGTTTTTAAAATAACCTCATACAAAAGTTTAGGGATTTTGGGACGTTCAAAACCCACAAGATTTCTTCTGTGTCTTCATAAATCTTGACATCCTAGCAAGTTACAAAATTGTAAAAATCAAGATTTCAAATTGAATTAGATTTATTCACTTCACAACACTCTCTAAATAACCACAGTAAAGAGAATTTTACCTCTCTAATTATTTTATCATTATACAAGATGGAAAATACTGATATACAAAAAAAGTGATTCTGTGCTCTTATATACGACATACTTAGACATAAAGTGCTCACACTTTGAGATGAGTAATTTAGGGCTACCAGTGGTTTTACCCAGTTTTAACTGTCCTTGCATGGAAACAGATTCAAAACAATGTGTTTGGGTCTGCTAACTTTCTATCTAGAAAAAAGTTACACACCTGGTTTCTCAAGAAGGCATTTATTTCCAGCCTACCAGTAGCAGCTGTAGGAACAGGCATATGTGGAACACAGTACATTCAAATGCACTGCAATGAAAAAGCACATAGAATCATAGAACCATAGAATGGTTCGGGTTGGAAGGGACCTTAAAGATCACCTAGTTCCAACCCCCTGCCATGGGCAGGGACACCTCCCACCAGACCAGGCTGCTCAAAGGAAGAAGTAAGAACAATATGAAATCAGCTAAGAAAAATTCAAGAAGACAAGAAGGCAAAAGGAGAAGGATCATACCAGTACTGCTGGAGAGGACTGCATGCCAATAAAAATATCACTAGGAAAGATTATATTAGCATCCTTCTATCTGAAGCCTGCAAAACACTAGACTCATAGAATCATAGAATTGTTAGGGTTGGAAGGGACCTTAAAGATCATCTAGTTCCAACCCCTCTGCCATGGGCAGGGACACCTCCCACTAGACCAGGTTGCTCAAAGGCCCATCCAGCCTGGCCTTAAAAACTTCCAGGGATGGGGCTTCCACCACCTCTCTGGGCAACCTGTTCCAGTGTCTCAGCACCCTCGTGGTGAAGAACTTCTTCCTAACGTCCAATCTGAATCGACCCATCTCTAGTTTTAATCCATTCCTCAAGTCCTACCATTGACCAACATCCTAAAAAGTCCCTCACCAGCTTTCAGTCTCACAGGGTTTCAGTCCCCCTTGATTCAGAGATCAGTGGAGTCAGTGCTAATTATTTCATTTTCATCCTTTTTTTTTTTTATATTTTTTTTTTTCCTCAAAGTTCATTAGAATTGTGGGATAGTGACTGGTTGTCCTGTCCAGAGAAAAAAGACATGTACAGGTTAATTACGGTAATGCAGCAACATTTGGCCACAGGCTTGCATGAGAGCATCTTAATCCAGTTAGTATTAGACTATTTGGTGACTGTGATTAGACTATGTTGACCTTAGAGACACTTGTGCTGGACAGATTCCAATTCCTCCTTTAAGACAGAGCCTTGGATTTTAGTCTGGGCCGGTCTGCCACAAGCTAGCTAGAGACTTCCACAGACTGAGATCAACAGACATACTTCACGAGGGGTACCTCAAGCAGTTTATCAGTAAATCAGATGAGGCAGATTTCAGCAAATCTGATGACTGGTCAAATATCTGTTTAATGACAAGGTGTGGGGGGAAAAAAAACAACAAAACAAACATTTAAAACTGATAAAGCGTCATCAATAACAATGTTGAGAGTTCAGGGGAAAAAAAAGGGGGGGGGAGGTGGAACGTTTAAGAATTGTACAACATGCTACTTGAACTATATCAAGATGACTTTGAACTCCTGAGATTTTAGGATGCTGTTAGTGTGAATATAATTTATTTAAAGCTATTAGCTCTAGCTATGAACTATCAATGCCTTTGTTTCCAGAAGCTTGTCACTTCAACTGTGTATTAAATAGTTGTGATGGCGTAAGTCTGTATTTTCTTGGAAGAGATGGTGTTGATTTGGGCCTTATCTGATGAATTTCAATGTGACTTTCCATGTTTACATTTGGATTTGTACTAGATGGTTTTGATTCCATTTTCCTTATGTGCAATGCTTATGTTCTGTGATAGAGCAAGTGGAACTCATTCAGTCAAGATTCTGTCATGGATATTTCTATTTATAATTTACATAAGTCATCTACTATATGTATTTGTAAGCAGTTCTCCAAAAATTCATTAACTCACTGTTTCTGAAAACCAAACCTAAAATACAACGAAAAGTTTTATATTTTTAATTTTAACTAAATTAATTTAGTTTTTACAGTCATTGTTATGTATAGTTCAGACATATTACAGGTAACTTATCTGAGAGATTTAAACTGAGTTAAAAATTAGGATTAAAAACTTTAAAAAACTTCTTGCACTATTTTTTATATTTATATGAAAAAAATTAGAAATAAAACACATTGTCAACCTCAAGTCAGCTATGAAGTTTTTTATGTCTGATTCACCTTGACTAATATTATTACAAAAGCCATAAATAGTATGTGTGTCTATTCAGTACATTGTAAATTCTTTGTTTGTTTTTTGGTACAGAGTAGTGGGTTTTGGAAAAGAGGGATGTATACTAAAAAGGGGATCAGAAAGCAAAATTTAAAGAGTGCAGTAAAGGTAACCAAGGAGTCAATGAATTAATTTTAATGCCATGGAAGTAGATGTTAATCAGCAAAGTCTCCGTGTTAATTGATTGGAATGCTTATTTGATAAAGCTCACAAACCAAGGCTATCTTAATTATTTCAGTGAATTTGTTATACAAAATAGTGGTAAAACAAAGTAAATATTCTATTAACATGTGTGTGGGGTTGCCTTCCTTAATATATCCTCTACAGTGAGTCCTATTCAACTTTATTTCAACTATGTTAATATAGTATAAATAAAACATTAGAAAAGAAGAAGAAAACATTTTGCTGTAAAAAATAAAAAATAAAAATTCAAAGCTCCTCTCCCTGAACAGAAGCCAGACAGTGTGCCCTGGAATCATGATGTAAGAGGAAGACTTGCTTCCTTCTTGCTTTCATAGGTGTTTCTGCCCAGAGCAGATGACCTTCACCACCAAAATGAAGGATGAAGGATGTTAATCCATTCCCAAGAGAGTGACAGGAAGATGGCATAGGTGCAATTCTTTTTAATTTGTAATTCTTGGTGACTCTCTGAGCTGAAATAGTTCTTATAAATCCAAAAAGCTGGTGTCGTTATTGTAATTATTTTTTCTGCTGGGAGAATTATTTTTTCTGCTGAGAGAAAAATGCATCCATTTAGCAGATTTTACTTTTTTTAGATGAAGCTCTTTAATGCATAAAAATAATCACTTTCCATTATGGAAATATTTTTCTTCCCCCCCCCCCGGAAGTAGTCAGTTGATGCACTTTTTTATTTCGAAAGAAACCATCAATGTCTTAATTCATGATAGAATGTCAGTTCACAGATCAATAAATTTAATCCTTTTTTTTTTTTTTTTTTTTTTTTTTTTTGAAAGGAAACATGTTTCAGTGGGAGATAGATTTTGGGGGGATATGAAAGGCTAAGGAGTGATTTTTCTATGACTCAAAGCTTTCCATGGCAAAGGTAAATCAACAGCAAATTTTTGCTAATTCAAAGTTCAGCGAATCATGGGGCAATTATTACATATCTTATAGCATATTTAGATAAAAAAAACAAAACAAAAAGCAAAATATGAAGAAAAATCTCTTCTGTGCTAAGTTTGTGTTGATAAATAACCATTAAACATGAAAGGATTTTTAACTTTAAAACTGCACTGATATTTACCTGTTAAGTCTGTGTCTGCTCAATGCATCTTTTTTACGTATGTCTCATACATATATTTTGTCTCTGTGTTTATGTAAAATCAATAACACTTGCTATTTGGTAGCTAGTTACAGTAAATCTAAGTTTTAACACTTCCAATTTTTTTTCAATTTAGTAAGGAGTAGGATATTGCTAAGAAATTTTCAGGAGTTTGGAAAGTGAATGTAGTTTCCTAAACTTATTTCTGAGAATGTGGAATAATGTGGGGAGCATTTGACTGCGTGGTAGTAATCTTTATGCTACTTCTGGTTTTGTTACTAGTGTGATACATTATCTTGAGGAAATAATTTTTATTAATGTTACAGATCCTTCTATAAAATATTTTGCCAGGCAGTAGGGCAATGTGCTCTATCAAAATTTGGTATCTGTACTATACAGCTTTTCCAAACCTTTCATTTTCTTTTGCTGTGTTCAGTTTCACAAAAAGCTAGCATGCTATATACCTTGTTGCTGTGGTTATATTCAGAGCAGCACTCGCTTGCATGTATGGACATTACTTGTTGCAAAACAGGAGCATTGCAAGTCAAACATGGTTCCTAAGGTTTATTCTTAAAAGCAGAAGGAAAGGGACAGTTATATACTTTCACTTTTCAGTAAGTTATTTGATATTGTGACACGTTAACTCTTGTTTCAAAATATTGATACAAGTTGGTTTGTATGTGAATTAAGGTAAAAATTAGTATAAAAAATTTAAAAAAAAAAAGAGAAAGGGAGAAAAATTTCTAGGAATTTATAAGAATGTGCCAAATCAAGGTTCAGTGGAGTATAAGGTTAGGACTTATTTAAAGCCTTATAAATTGACGTCTTTGCCAAGGTCCAGAAGAGGGGGTTAAAACCCCAATAATGGCATTTTGCAATTATGTTGTAGTGTTTTGCTTTAAGTCGTGTCTTTGTCTATTTTTGACTGAGATCAAACGTGAAAATTATCCCCAAACAAATGCATTGTTTCTTTGTTTTGTTTTGTTTTGTTTTGTTTTGTTTTTTGTTGGAAAGTTTCTTGCAACAGTAGATGATTAATACAATTCTCACGGACCCAAGCAACTTATCTTTTTTTTTTTTTTTTTACTTTTGTTACATCATGTTCAAAGGAGACCAAAAATAACATGCAGTGTAACTAACTTCCATAAATGTTCTGTATCACTGAAAGAAAAAAGATAGATGAATAATAAACAAAATAAACCAGGCCAATCATAACTTTATCGTGGTGTAAACACAGTATTTAGACACATTATTCCAAAACAAGCAAACAAAACCTGACAAAATTACTATCTTGGCATAACATGAAAACCTTACCTCTGACACTGAATCTCATTCATGTTCAGAGAGTGTTGGCATATTTCCTAGGAAAGTGAAAAAAAAGTTAAGTTACAGCATAAATTGCCATCCTCATGTTTGGGAAGCAAATTCTGGACCATAGCAGCTGGAAAAACTCATGCTTAAACCCCTCTATTAGCAAAAGCATGTATTCTATTAGCAATATGACTGTATGTCAGAGCTTTGGAAATGGTTTAAGAGCTGATCTCTCTAATTCATTTTGTTGGTAGAGACTTAGTTGAACGCAATGGAAATATGTCCTATGTTGCCCCTGATAGCACAGAATAACGTGTTCCAAGCTTTTAGAGCAATGTTTTAGATATCCTTTCCTTTGGAGGAGCAGCAGAAATGTCTTGTTGACTTTCACTTTCTTTTTATAATTAGTAGTTACCACACCTTTTTGCTGAAAAGAAGCTGTGTATATGCTTGTTGCATGAAATACATAAAGCCATTAGTCTATAATTATATTATTTTTTTAACATAATGCTTCACAAATATTATTAGTCTTATATAGAAATGTGATGCCCAGGGAAATTAAGAAATGTTACAGCATTCAGTGATTTATACAAATACATAGGCCTCCTGCCTTCCTTTTTCACAATCTGTAGTTGAAGGGATGTTTTATGATTAATTAATAAAGACAGAAATCAGATATACTTCATTGGTCCTGAGTCCCCTGTTAAAAACATAGCATCTTGAAGTTCAGAATCTCAATAAAACTAAATTTTATGCTATTCTTACTCATGGATCATCCCATATTATGAAACTAAATACTCATTCTTTGCCTTTTAATGCAAGATTTGCAACAGAAATTCTCAGCTGATTCCAGTATATGCATCTTGTTCAATTTAACAGTGACCAAAACATAAGAGTTGTCAGGTGGGTGTTCTGTGTGGTTTGAATTGCTGGTCTCTGCACCTCTCCATGGAGACAATTTTACCATACCATTCAGAACCCTGTCGTTCCAACTTGAGATATTCTATGATCCTATAATTAATAACTGACATAATTGCAAAAAGGTATCATAAGAAATCATACACCATTTTCAGTCATAAAAGAGAAGCATCTTCCTTGAACCCTGAGACTGTATGTCCAAATGCATGCACGCTCAAAGAACCACGTTGTGTTATTGGGTGTGGTCTGATGACAGCATTCAAGAAAGAAAGGAGGGCTCAAATAAACCAGGCAAGTGTATCACAATGGCTGAAGGACAAGTTTAAGTTTACATACAAAAGATGATTTAAAGGTTTTTTTCTAAAAAGAATTAATGAGCATCAGAAAATGTTAGTAAGAAGCTGTTTCCATGCAGCCTCGAGTTTCCTGTCTACCAACAATTACAAACAGAAAACAATATAATTGTATTTATGTTGATATTAATCTATTTTGATGGCACTTTGGGAAGAGTAGGTACTGCATGAGATAGATTGATTTTTTTCTTCTCCTTTTTCAGACAGCTAAATTACATTTTGGGCCAGAGCAGCAATTCATTTAGTATCATTTAACTGATAGTAGATACCATTCATGCTCTCTTTGCACAAATATGCATCTTTTCTTTAAACGAGAAGGGTCGAGTAGCTCAAAAGAAGAGGCCTGTGAGGTCAGGTGACAGCAGCTGACCTAGCCTTTACTCAGGTCACGGGGTTCCCACTCATCTGGAGTGAGTTTCTTCCACCATTTTGTCCATGACCTAAAAGGTTACACTGACATGGGTGTCTAGAGATAATGGCGGCTGGTTTGTAGGGTAGTGTAGTATGCAAGAACATGGAGGCTTTTATCCTCTAAATTTTTCTACTTGATTACAGAATACCACAAATACCAAAAAAAACCACCACAAGGAGGTATAATACCACAAAATCACCACTAACAAGTTTACCTGTGATTGACAAAGTGAATACAAATACATATATAGAAATTACTATCAATAGTCAATAATATCAGCAATCAATCATACAGCAACAAATAATACTACAGCAACAAGTAATAACAACAAGCAAGTAGGTATATACTATTACAGGTATATACTACTACAGGTATATACTACTGCAGGATAAGTCACAAACTTATCATTAGTGAAGGAAACTTACCAGCAATATAGCAGCAGATACACCTATGATAGACTAATTGTATGGACATAGAATATTAGGATGAAGGGAATTAGACAGATTTCAGAATGATCCAAGCCACCCCAGAGGTGAAGACACGCCATTCCCAGGGGGCGGACCCAACCACCTCCCACAAGAGCAAAGGATAAACCAACCCAACCCCAAAAGTGGTCCCGAAGGGGGACCAATATGACAAAAGACAGTGTCTCCCTTCAAAGCCAATCTGCATCAGAGCCTGGAGTCAGCCAGGTATCCTTGGAGACAGCCCAAGATACTGTAGAAAGCTCGTGCAGGTTTCAACCTGCATAGGAAAGGAAAAGGACATGCAGCATGGACATTCTCGGACAGAGTGACTCCATTTGGGATAAAAATCAAGTCCTTTTAATATCCTAGAGACATAAGAGGGGACACATTGTCCAGCCCACAGATAGTATTAATTTCTGTTTTCACTGGTAACAGCCAGATGATATTTTCTGTTCTTTCAGACCAATTTTATTTTCCCAGACTATTTACACATCCAAAAGTCACTGTTAAAATTTTGGGGGATTTTCACGCTTTCTGGTGGTATTTCAGGATGTCTTCAGTTTCTAGGTATCCCATCTGAAAATCAAAGGGGCCAACTGCACTTTTGAAGGATGTTTATGGTTTCCAGGCCTGGTTACTAAGTTGGTAGGCATTTGTTTGGTTGGTTGGTTTTGTTCAGTAATTTTTCCCTTCTAACCAGGCTGCCTTTCTGGCTACTCACATCTCATTTGCCTTTCAGAGTTTAGCCATTTTATAGTATAGAATTATTAAAAGATACTTTTCTTACTTGTTTTCTTTTTCATGTGGCACTCCTGTCTGTTTATAGCACTTGTCTTCCACTCCTGAGCATTGTCTCTCTGCTGGAGGGCTCACAAAGGAAGATTTAATGAGTAGAGCTCTACAAAAATATGTATTAAAAAATAACTGAAAATGTTCATTTAAGATACAAGTTAAAAAGACACATTTCACCTTGAACATATATTAAAAATATCTCATAATTACACAGTTGGTCTCAATTTTCAGCATTTAATTTTTGGCACAAACTCAGAATACTTTCTATGAATGGTAATCAACACATGTGATGGGTAGGTGCCTGGCCCAAATGGTTTCATAGAACTTGTCCTGCTTTTCCTTGAGCGACTCTGGGGAAGGGAGTTTGGAATCAATTTTAATTTTGCAACTGTTTTCCTTACAACAGCAGAATTTATATGGGGCAGACAACTGCAAATCTAGTGTGTACTCCTCAAGTTTCTTTTGTTCAAGAGACCAGGTTGACAATATTTTTTGGCAAGGCAATCATTACAGCTTAACTCAAAGTTCAATAGATGAAGCAGAATCATGATTTATATGAGTTTTGGTTTTGCAACAAAAGGCATTCTCCTGCTGTACCAGCAACAACTACTGGAATGCATTAATCAGACTTTAATTAACATGGAAGAAAGGTGATTATTTACATTTACTTCAGATTGGCACATTGTACTTTATTTAGCAAATGAGAACTGTCAAGCACTGCCAAAGTACCTTAGACTGAAGGGTGAGTTTCAAAAATGACTGTTATACCTGCTTGAGCCTTTGTAGGAGAGAGCTTTCAGAGCGTTTATACAGGGATCATTAGACACACCTCATGCTAATCTTTCATGAATCTTTGAATAAGGAACACTCAAAGGTCATCAGGTATAAAATATTTTATAATGACACATTGTCATAATATGTATGAAATGATGATTTATGCAAAAAAGCTATGTTTAGGGGTGGAAAATGAAAAAGGAGCAAAGGCAAATTTTGTGTCTGCTTAGATGGATCTTAAAACAGCAACTGCAGGGGAGAGAACAAATTGTGTGCATCCATTGATGTGCAATTTAAGAACTATTAACTTCCCGATTAAGTGGAGGTGGAAGGATAGTGATGAGCCAGATTAGGCCTGTGCTCTGGGAGGTGCATGAGGTTTGCATGAATCACACAGTGTTTTCCGTTACAGGGTGCTCTTGAACTGAGCACCAAAGGAGCAGACGGAAGATAAATAGCTGGGACAATGAGGGACAGTAGACTCTGAAGTACATCCTGAAGCAAAACCAAACTTATGGTCAAAAAATCTGTGTTTGAAGATGCAAAAGGATAGTGCAGACACAAGTGAAATTACTCAGCCAGAAAGACACACTGTAAATTCAGATTTAACAGAAAATATCTCTTATGCAAAACAATCATAGAATCATAGAACCATAGAATTGTTAGGGTTGGAAGGGACTTTAAGGATCGTATAGTTCCAACCCCCTGCCATGGGCAGGGACACCTCCCACTAGATCAGGTTGCCCAGAGCCCCATCTGGCCTGGCCTTAAAAACTTCCAGGGATGGGGCTTCCACCACCTCTCTGGGCAACCTGTTCCAGTGTCTCAGCACCCTCGTGGTGAAGAACTTCTTCCTAATGTCCAATCTGAATCGACCCATCTCTAGTTTTAGTCCATTCCCTCTAGTCCTACCATTACCCTACATCCTAAAAAGTACCTCCCCAGCTTTCTTGTAGGCCCCGTTAAGATACTGGTAGGCCACTATAAGGTCTCCTCGGAGCCTTCTTTTCTCCAAACTGAACAACCCCAACTCTCTCAGTCCACAACTGTTCTGTTTTTCTGTCTGTGCTTGTGCTTGTTAAAAAATGGTTCAGCTGTCCTGCGTTTAGTGAGAAAGCAAAAAAAGAATAGAATACACTGGACAGGCATGAGAAATGCTTATAAGTAGTAGCTTCCAAGATAAAAATTGGCTTCTGATGCACAGACGAGTATAGCTCGGACTGTCTGGGTCTGCTGTCATCTCCCTATATTCTACTAATGTTTGATGTGGCTGGTTGGCAAAAAGATTTAGTATGCTTGATTTCTTCAAGGACAATATATTGCTAAAGGTGTGTTTGGAAGTGCAGATTTTATAGCTCTGTTGTTTTGTATTGGTAGTTGTCCTTTCAGTGTGGTGGCTGTGGGGCTGTACAAGTGGTTCTTGTACAATGAAAGCCTGGTGATTTTTAGGCAGAAATGAACCATTATTTCACCTAACAGCATCTTGTGGCTTGGATATGAATGCAACTCAACAGTGCTGGTGCTTGTGGCCTTCCTGTGCTCTGTTTTTGCACTGAGGAGCCATACATAAAACCAGGGAGTGTAAGACCAAGGGGATACGAGGCAAAATGACGGTGGGGTGGTTTAGTGCAAACCAAGTTGCTTTGCAAGGTTTTTCTCGGCAGTTTCAAGATGTTTCTAACAGTTGGAATCTGTGAAGGTCATCTGGGCTGAGGGTTTCTAACAGCATCCCAGATGTAGCTCTCAAATGACACTTCCAAGTATGCTCCACACCAAGGCAATGTGGTTGGTCAGGAACATGGTTTTCAAGACAGTGTCAAGGAAAAGGCAGCAACACTCTAGGTTCAAACAATAAAATTGCTCAAATTAGTCAAAGTGTCCTAATAAATCAGGATGACCATATCAGAATATGAGCCTGAGTCAGCCTGCAGTATATAGTGCATAACCTCAGTGATCTCTGTTAAAGTGATTTCTGAAGATTTCTGAAAGGTACTTATCCTAAGTCTTCCTTTGATTGTCTGGCTTGTGCAATTCCTTTCAGGAGAAGAAAAATAAAATTCAGAAGTTCATGTTAAAAAAGGGGGGGAAAAAAGACTGAACACATTTTAGCCTGTGTAGGTCAATAAATAAGTTTTCTGTAACTTTTATATATTAATGTTTATCTACCTGTACATGTGCACAAAAGTCATTCTTAGATTTTTTTTTTATCTGACATTAGCAAAATTACTATATTACCTGTAGAAAGTTTCACCTATATCTACCAGATGATGTGTAGAACTGCATGCTCTGCTTTGTGCTGCATGGGTGTATCCATACTTTTCACTCATTTGAGAGGTCAGCGTCTTTATGCTATATATAGTATGGTGCAGGACTGGGATTCCAGACATTAAACATGGAAAGGAAATTTGTCCTGCTTTCATCAATTGAGAATAAAAAGTATTCTATTTTGTCCTGTGTTGTCAAAAATAACACATTAATACAGCAAACAATTTTCAGTGTCTCTGATACTTTTTGTTGTGCTTTTTTGATTTGCAGGTTTCTTTGTAAGTATCCTACCAGATGCTTATTCATGAACAGGATACCCTAATGAATTCATAATTCTGTAAATAATTCTTAAATAACACCACAAGTTAAAAAAAAGTCTCTATAGGTGTTGATGAGTTCAACAAGCCATAGTTTATTTGAAAAGAAAGACAATGTTTTAATTTGTACAAGTAAATATTTTTATCAAACAATTAACCATACAGGCATCTATGGCTGGTAATTACTATTGTTTAAACAAAGACAAATTACTTGCCTAAGAACAGAATTTTTCTATTAGCTTCTCCAGTGTTTTTCAATGAAGTATAACGTACTGGTAGTTACATATAAGAAGTAAGAGAACCAGACTGATTGGTCATAATAATCCTAACTTAGAGGTGATTCAACAAAAATATTTGCCAATTAACTTAAAAAGAAAAATATCCCTGACAAAAAGATGAATATTTTCTTCACTAGAATTATTATTCTTTGGTAATGAACAGTGTTCTTGGAAAATGAGTATTTAATATGTCACCAATTAGTTAAAAAATTAAGTCAATTACCAAACACAATTTCTGTGTTAAATGTTAATTAAATTCAGAGGTATTTTTAATAAGATTAATATGGAGAAAACAAATTAAGAAAAAAGTCAATTTAGCCTCAGTTTAATCTATTAATCAAGAACAGTGTTTGGTTTTTATAGACATATTTATAGCAATACTTATAATAATAGTTAATTTAGCATTCAGAAGTTCAGTTCATAACCAAAGGGCTTGAAAATGCAGTTAAGCCTGCTGTTTATGTAGTTGAACGTAAGTAAAAAATATATTTCAATGCAAACATTAAAAATAAAATATCAGCAATACTCCTTTGATCTTAACAAAAGTGCTGAATTAAGCCTGATCCTGTATTGATTTATACTTTATGGCACTGTTTGAATAATTATGCATCCTAAAATATGCATTAGCAAAGATCTTTGGTTCTTCAAGGTACAGAAAATAAGAAAGACAAAAATGGGTCAGCAGAGAACTCAGTTTCTTCTCTTTTCTTTTTCGTCTTAGTAGTTATGAGGGGTTGGAAAAGATGTTGGGATTGAGTGGGATCGAGAGCACCCTCAGCAAGTTTGCCAACAACACCGAGCTGTGTGGAGCAGTTGACACGCTGGAGGGAAGGGATAACATCCAGAGGGACCTGGACAGGCTTGAGAGGTGGGCCTGTGCGAACCTCATGAAGTTCAACCAGGCCAAGTGCAAGGTCCTGAACATGGGTCATGGCAATCTCAGGCACAGATACCGGCTGGGTGGAGAATGGCTTGATAGCAGACCAGAGGAGAAGGACTTGGGCGTGTTGGTGGGTGAGAAGCTCAGCATGAATCAGCAGTGTGCTCTCACTGCCCAGAAAGCCAACCACATCCTGGGATGCATCAAAAGAAGCGTGGCCAGCAGGTCGAGGGAGGTGATTCTGCCCCGCTACTCTGCTCTGGTGAGATCCCACCTGGAGTACTGTGTCCAGCTCTGGAGTCCTCAGCACAAGAAGGACATGGACCTGTTGGAGCGACTCCAGAGTAGGGCCACGAAGATGATCAGAGCACCTCTCCTATGAAGACATGCTGAGAATTGGGGCTGTTCAGCGTGGAGAAGAGGAAGCTCTGAGGAGACCTTTTAATGGCCTTCCAGTACCTGAAGGGGGACTACAGGAAAGCTGGGGAGGGACTCTTTATCAGGGAGTGCAGTGATAGGACAAGGCATAATGATTTTAAACTGAAAGAGGGTAGATTTAGATTAGATATGAGGAAGAAATTCTTTAGTGTGAGAGTGGTGAGGCACTGGAACAGGTTTCCCAAAGTTGTGGATGCCCCATCCCTGGAAGTGTTCAAGGCCAAATTGGATAGGTCTTTAAGTAACCTGGTCTACTGGGTGGTATCTCTGCCCATGGCAGGGGGGTTGGAACTAAATGATTTTTGATGTCCCTTCCAATCTAAGCCATTCTATGATTCTATGATGTAACTCAAAAAAGGAATTTTACTTTAATTGTGTGAAGTTTGATTTCTCATCCAATCTTTCTATCTGAAATAAATTAATGACCAAAATATGTCCCTTTGTATTGGAAATTCCAAAATGAACTTTGTTCCTTGAAAATGAAACAAAATGTGTTTCGGACTTTTCTATCCCATAATCTAATAAAATTTAATCTGAAATTCATTGTGATGTAGTATAGTGGTATGAGAAATTAATTCACATTTGAAAGAAGTTTTATTTACAGAGAAGTTTGAAGATAGAATTCTGGTTGGGGAAAGAAAGGCAGTTTTGATGGTGATGTTGTCTTTTTTGTAAAAAACCCAAAATAACCAGAATTGTAACTGCTAAATTTTAGTTATCTTGTAAGATGCTAGGCAGAGAGAGAGAATTTGTAATTTTTACCAAAATGTACTTGGATATACATATTTCCTATACTGTGCACCTGAGCTTGTAAACCTTTTCTGATAGTATCATTGTGCTTCTCTTAGTAATACTGTCCCTTTATTCTTCTTAAAGCAGAATACTTGGCATATTTGTTATCCTCTGACAAAGACCCTCCTTTGCTGTGACATAGCCTTAGCCTAGCTTCTCTGGGGAGCGTAACATTTCCAGTCAATCTGCAAAATCTCCCTTTGTGTGGCTGCAGTTACACAGTTGAGGTACAGTGAAAGGAGGCAAAACAACTTTCCATAGCAGGTAGCTTCAAGAGTGCTTACAGCTGCTGAGGGCTTGCCATCTCCTTCCACTGAGATAGTCTTACTAAAACTCTTTAAGACATCATCAAAAAGCCTGTTTGGTAGAGCAGAAAGAGAAAGAAACCTCACAATAGGAAGGCAGAAAATCCAATCACACAAGGTTCCAGCTTTTGAAATAGTCAGTAAAAAATTCTCATATGTTAGTATTCATTTGTGAGAAGCAATGGAAACGCTGTGGCAGAAGTGAAAGCACAGAGTGGTACAGAGATTTGTCCAGGATCACTTCTCATGCCAGTTCCAAGGATGACTTTGGAAACTAGTCCAGAGCTTTCTTGTTGCCACTCTGCTTTCCTTCGTGCTCCTAGGTTAGGTATTGACTACAAAGTGAATTCTAGAAAATTGAGCAATTAATGGCACCATTTGCTAAAGAAACAGTAATCAACTTGCTATTTTTAAGTCAGATCATGAGTTTATGGATAAATTTACAACCTCGAGTATGATATGCGTGATTTCTAAACCATAAAAAAATGGGACTCTTTATGAGGGAGTGTAGTGATAGGACAAGGGATAATGGTTTTAAATGAAAAGACGGGATATTTAGATCAGATATAAAGAAGATATTTTTTATGATAAGGGTGGTGAGACACTGGAACAGGTTGCCCAGGGAAGTTGCGCATTCCCCATCTCTGGAAGTGTTCAAAGCCAGGCTGGATGGGACTTTGAGCAACCTGGTCTAGTGGAACATATCCACGAGACAGAGGGGTTATAACTTGATGACTTTTAGGTCCCTTCTAAACCAAATCATTCTATGATTTAATAAGAAAACTTAGATGGGTTGATACAGGTATTTGTTTCTTGGCCAAATTTAATGAGACATTAATAAAGTAGGAATCCTGAAACTCTTACTAGTTAAATCATCATCTGATAGACCAGAGGTGGTGAAAGAAATGCGAGGTGCAATCTAGTGGGGAACTTATGTGATTAGAAAGGCATTCAGAATGTCTAGAAGAAAGACTGTAAGGCTATAAAATGGGTTTCAGCTGTTGAAAGTGTGTATCAATGGAAAGGTTTTCTGAGATTTGCCCTAAATACCCCCACAGCACAGGTATGATCTGCCAGACGTAGCCTTCATATGGATCAACATTCAAATTCAAACTTCCTTGGTGAGGAGGTGCCTCTTGACAGAAATGGGTGGTGTCATAAGAGTATGCAAAACGCTGACTGTACCAAAAAGGTGGACTAAGTCTTTACTTCCTTTCCTCCCATCACAAATAACCCATCATGCATAAAGGCTAAATTCCTTGTACTGTGTGAAGAAACATTTTCTATAAAGTTAAAGAAGATAGTTCAAGTCATCACTAAGCTAACTTCTCTTTTTGGTGGGAAAAACAAGCTATTGAGTCTCCTGTAGCAGGTCTGAACTTGCATCTCTGCATTAATCCCCCCTCTGCTGTGTTTTCTTTTCATACCTTTGCATCTTCCCACATTTGGTCGCAGCCTGTGGCTGCAGATAGTCAGTTTATCTGAGCTCTTCCATGAAGCTGGCACCTAAGATCTCTGATGATGCACAGCTGCTCAGGAACTACAAAAAGGGGCAAACACACCAATAGTAGACTTGTGCTGTTTTTTGTCCTCTGTTACAGAAGGGTTTTACAGAACATGCCTTTCCCAACACAAAGCCTCAAAAGGCAAATACACTGTTACATGCACCTTGCATGTCAAGAGAGAAGTAAATTAAGAGGTCTGTTTCATGAAGAGCCTACACAGACAAAAGCAGGATTAGCCACTTGTGATTGTCTGCAGCTACCAAAATGACTTTGAATGGAAAACTTCAACCTACCTAAAGCTAACAGTCAGCTGCGGAGAGTATATGGATACAGACTGGGTCATACTGCTAAGGAAATAAAGCACACTGGTAATTATTGTTCCTTCCTCACTGATCATACCTACAGGATTTATAGCATGTGTCATGTCTGCTGGTGTTTATTTGGTGCAATAACATCTAGTCCTGTAGCTGCATTTCCCTTGAGTATAATCTTCCTATGCTTTCCTAGGCAAAAAGAAATGCCCATCTGCTGCTGTCTGTTCAATGGAACAGCAAAAAGCATATGGGCTCTCTCCCTGGTGTGGCTGAATAAAAAGCATCTGTCTCTAGGGCTGCTGTTTCAATATCTTTTATAAACATTGAATTCAATCATAGACATCTTTAATACAACTTTCTCAGCTGTCTGTGTTTCTGATTCTGTATTACATTGGTGGAGGTTTTACATTAAATATTCTTCTCCCTATTGTTTACTTTGGTAGTTTATCCATGTCAGAACCACGTGTGATGCACGCAGAGAAGATTACAGCATTCCCCAAAGAGTTCTCCTTGCCATAGCATGCATATTTCAACAAAGCACATGCAACTCGGGATGTTTTGCCTGTGAGTGCTGAAAAGATGGCTACAAATATCTGGGGGAAATGCAAAAATAACAGATAGGTCTGTCTGCTTATTTGTTTGTGACTTCTTTTGCAATTCAGGAAACTGTCTTACCATTAAATATTCCTGTAATAGTTTATAACCTAGTGGATAGAGGTAGATATTGATCTCTGGATATGCCTACAAGGTCATCTTTTTATGGAAGGGAATACAGTGTCCTCAAAGGTGCTGGCTTCTCGAGAGAGGATATGTAGTTGCAGTGGGGAATAATGAGTAAGGAATGGCCCAGGCATGTCTTGACATCTAAGAATATAGCTCCAGATACTTGTGGCCTTTTTACCCTATTTTGTTGCGTTAAAATGTAACATGTGGGTAAACTCATAAGAAATACATATTTACTAGGCATTTTTGAAGGTCTGCATTATGTGGCGAGATTTAACAATTTGTAATTTAATAGCTTATATTTAAGTAACCCCCTTGAGTTTGCAAGGTCCTTCTGTATGAGAAAGTTTTTCAATCACTTCCAACTTCATTCACCTTACAGATGCTATTCAAGGGACACCTTCAACAGTAGTATGGTAATATAGGGAAGGAAAGAAGGAAACAGTAAGATTTCCATCTGTGCAGCTGGAAAGCTACAATCTGTCCACTGTCACCTCTAATACTTTGTTCGGTTTTGGTCCCCTCACTACAAGAAAGACATTGAGATCCTGGGGCATGTCTAGAGAAGGGCAACAAAGCTGATGAGGGGTCTACAGCACAAATCTTATGAGGAGCAGCTGAGGGAACTAGGTTTGTTTAGTCTGGAGAAAGGGAGGCTGAGGGGAGACCTTAAGACTCTCTAAAATTACCTGGGAGGGTGTAGAGAGGTGGTCAGTCTCTTCTCCCAAGTAACAAGTAATAGGACAAGAGAAAATGGCCACAAGTTGCACCAGGGGAGGTTTAGGATGAATACTAGCAAAAATTTCTTCACTGAAAAGGTTGTCAAACATTGGAACAATCTGCCATGGGAAGTGTTGGAATCACCATCCCTGGGAATATTTAAAAGGTGGGTAGACGTGGTGCTTAGGGACATGTTTTAGTGGTGGTTTTGGCAGTGTTAGGTTAGTGATTGGACTCGATGATCTGTCAGGTCCCTTCCTTCCTAGATGATTCAATGATTCTATGATTCTGTGATTCTATGATTGGAGTGCTGCAATCAATGGCTATAATTTGCAATAGATAGAACAAAACTAATTTTCTTTTCAGTGATTTTATTTTCAGTTAAGTCTCTTCTAACTGACTGCACTCTCTTCTAAATGACTGCACTCTCTGAAATTAATGGTATATTTTTCAGACAGTGTCTGCTTCTAGCAGTGGTAACATCTGATGTTTACAGTTAATGCCAAGGAACGCTATGCAAAGATGCTCCTACTTATACTTATTGCTGTAACAATCAAGGTCAGCTAACTTCGCTATTTGCCCTGTTGGAGGTTTGGAAGCAGAAAATCGTAGAGGGGTCCCACCTGTGGGGAGGAGTGGACGGGACAGGTGAACCAATACTGACCAACAGGGTATTCCATCCCATCTGCATCATGCTCAGTATGAATCATAGAGTCATAAATGGTTCAGGTTGGAAGGGGCCTTAAAGATCATCTAGTTCCAAGACCCCTGCCATGGGCAGGGACACCTCCCACTAGATCAGGTTGCTCAGAGCCCCATCCAGCCTGGCCTTAAAAAATTCCATGGATGGGGCTTCCACCACCTCTGGGCAATGTCCATATCTGTCTTGTAGTAGGGGCTCCAGAATTGGACACAGTACTCCGGGTGGGGTCTCACAAGAGTGGAGTAGAGGGGGAGAATCACCTCCCTTGACCTGCTGGCCACATTTCTCCTGATGCAGCCCAGGATACAATTGGCTTTCTGGGCTGCTAGAGCACACTGACGGCTCATGTTGAGCCTCTCGTCCACCAGCACCCTCAAGTCCTTTTCTTCAGGGTTGCTCTCAAGCCAGTCACTGCCCAGCCTATATCGGTGCTTGGGATTGCTCTGACCCAGATGGAGGACCTTGCACCTAGTCTTGTTAAACTTCATGAGATTGGCATGGACCCACCTCTCCAGCCTGTCAAGGTCCCTCTGGATGGCATCCCGTCCCTCCAGCGTGTCAGCCACCCCACGCAGCTTGTGTCGTCAGCAAACTTGCTGAGGGTGCACTCTATGCCACTGTCCATGTCGCTGATGAAGATGTTAAACAAGACTGGTCCCAGTACTGATCCCTGAGGGACTCCACTTGTCACTGGCCTCCACTTGGACATGGACCCATTGACAGCCACTCTTTGGGTGTGACTGTCAAGCCAGTTCTTTATCCACTGAATTGTCAGTCCACCAAACCCATATTTTGTCAGCTTGGAGACCAGGATATCATGCGGGACAGTGTCAAAGGCTTTGCGCAGGTCCAGGTAAATGACGTCAGCTGCTCTCCCCTTGTCAATTGATGTTGTGACCTTCTCATGGAAGGCCACCAGGTTTGTCAGGCACGATGTCCCCTTGGTGAAGTCTGAGGGATCAAAGGAGTCCCTTTTTTCTTCAATGGCCAGCATCCGAGGAGGACTTTGTCAGTTCATCTGCCTGATCCCAATCTGTGTGTTCCTGAATCCGGATCCGGGATCCAGTTCCTGTCTGTTGCTGAGTCCAGTCTGGGACTTTCCACGTGCCTCATGATGACTTGATTGTCATCCTGAGAGCTTGATACAGTTTTACATATATATTATATATTTCATTTTTAAATAAATATTAATAACTTTTTATTATTTTATTATTAATATTTCATTAAAGTAGTTTAGTTTCCTTTTCAGCCCATAAGTTCTCTCTTTCTCTCATTTTCTCTCCTCTCTTCTGAAGGGAGATATTCTCCCTTCTCTGAAGGGAGAGAGGTTAAAGAAAGCATGTTGTTCATTTGGTGCCAGCACAGCACAAACCACAACACCTGGCTAGCCATCCCTCGTGTGGTTGTCAACCACAACACTATCCATCAAACATTGGCATGCCACCCCCAGGCTTATCTCCAGGAAGCCTGGTTTTATCACTTTTGCCCTTCAAATCTATTTTAAAGCTCTTTCTTCAAGCCCTGCTAACTCTTGCACAAAGATCCTTTTCTCCAGTTGAGAAAGATGCACCCCATCTGTTGCTACCAGTCCTGGTGTCTTGTAGATCTTTAAAGTCCCTTCGAACCCAAGCCATTCTCTGATTCAATGTTTCTATAATTGATTCTATGATTCTATGATTTGGAAGACTAACCATAGTTTAAGGTTTCCAAAGGAAAGAAAATATTACTCAGTTTGCAATTGCCCACTGCAACAGCTCAGCAAAGCTTGCTCTGCTCTTCCTTTGTCTTCTACCAGTATGCTAGTCTTTTTGACATGGCTGCCAGCCTACATGGGGGAAAACAGATAGATTTTAATAGATCTGGTGAACAGTCTTTGCCAATACCTGGGGCAAATGTTCTGTTTCTCCTTTGGTTTCTACATGGGATGGTGAGATCATGGCTTCAGTTTCAAATGAGCTTCTTACCAATACAGGGGTCTTGAGGTAACTAACAAACTATCTTTGTAATCAGAGCTCTGTATGCAGTGTTAGGTTTGCACACTCTTCATGTGTGCACCTCATTTTTGAAGAAGAACAATGTAGGCTTCTATGGATTTTTAGTGTTTCACTTTTAGTTAAGTAGCAGAAGCTTATAATTAAGTCCTAACAGTAATCAAGTTTCAGCCAGCTACATAGAAGTTGGTGTTTACTTCTAGTACAGAGCATGCTTTCTTTAACAATTTCAGAAGGATAATTTAGGATGGCATTTTTAAAGATGCAAAGGCCAGTTACCCCTGCCTGGTGGGATAAATAAGTAACAAAAAAGGAAATCAACTTAGATATAAAAGGCTTCCTGCTGAATGTGGAGAAAGACACTCAGGCTGGGAACAGCTCAAAAGTGGAAGAGGTTGTACCCCTGAGAAGGACTGAACGCCACTTCTGCCTGATCTGAAGGAGGGTAAAGTTGTTTTCTTTTGCTGCTTTTTAAAAAGTGTAACAAAAGTATAGAAATATTCCTTTTTTAATGGAAAACAAAAAGATGACATGAAATTTCCCTCCTGATTTGCTATGGCCTATCAGGTCCTCACTAAGAGGAAGAGCAAACAGTTTACAAAGAAAACAAATGGTGGAAGGATCTCACAGAGTTATGTGGTTTTGGATACAAACTCCATCATGTTATTTTAATATATGTGTAGAAATACGATGCAGTTAATTTAAGCACTTCAGTATTCAATATCTGAGTTTAAATTAGTCTTTTGAAACATTACTGTGAAGAACACAGAATATAAAAATTTTCTGAAGCAAATGGCTAGCTATGCTAGTACTTAATTTCAGGGCTTAAATAAGAGGTAAAAGACTTGAGAAGGTAAGTCACCAGGCACTATGTATGTTAGTTTCTGGAACATAATGGGGAAAAGTTTTTGTGCCTTTACATATTTAAGTACAAAATACAAACCTCTACACTGTTGGGTAGCAGGACACCCTAATACTGGTTGCAGAATATGTACGAAAATCATAAGCCAGACCAGTACCATTTTCGTATTGTATTCTGACAGCATCACGCTTCTTTATTTCTTGTTTTCAGTTTTGTTTGCTCATGCTTACAGGGTAGAGACTTTATAGTTAAGTTCTTTGACCAAAATCTTTTATAGTTATGTCTTCTTTATATTGACTTCTATGTACAGAAAGCATTGTTTTTTCCTAAGTCAAGCAACTTCAGCCTGCTCTTTCAAATTCTTCCTCACATATCACACCTTTTCATCTGCAGTGCAATTCAGATTTCTGCTTTAGACCTGTTTGTTTGGTATATGGTGTCAAAAAACAAATAAGAATACATAAACTCAGACAAGGCCTCACGTCTCTCTTTTTCTCCTATGTGTAATCCTTTTGTTTGGCCTTACTGTGGTGGTCTGCTCTGTGTTCCTAATTCTGATGACAGTCCCCCTCATTTTCCACTAAACCCCATGATTTTTAAAAGGATTCAATGATTTTAAGAAAGAGAATTAGAATTCTGGAAATTTTTACTGCATAATCCACATTTTACTCATTCTATCTGAAATTTTTCATGTTTGGTACTGTATCTTTAACAATTAAATTACTGTATTGAAACTGAGGGTTCTACAACCTTTGTATGGAGCTTGTATTTTTGTTACCTGGGGAATGTGCCACACAGCCTACTGTGATTGAAATTTCACCATGTGCCTCCTGGTTTCCCGGTTTTCTTGGCTTCACTACTCTGTTTCTTAGAATATACTTTTCATGGCACGACCGCTTAGCTGTGCGTTAGAGTGAAGGCTCTTGTGCCCTGCCTCAGTGATACCAGGATGACATGATTAGTTTTTCTTCAATCTGGTTCAAATAGCTAGGGAAAGGTGGTAATAGATGACTTTCCTTATTTTAGTACATGGGTATACATGCATATAAGCAGTAACCCAGCCCAACATAGCAATGAAAACTCCCTAATATGAGTCTACTTAACAGATCTTTACAGTGTACTGGTATGGTGTACTGGTTTTGGCTGGGATAGAGCTAAATTTCTTCACAGTAGTTAGTATGGGGCTATGTTTTGGATTTGTGCTGAAAACAGCATCAGTAATACAGGGATGTTTTAGTTATCGCTGAGCAGTGCTTACACAGAGTCAAGGCCTTTCCTGCCCCTCACACCGCCCCACCAGCGAGCAGGCTGGGGGTGCACAAGAAGTTGGGAGGGGACACAGCTGGGACAGCTGACCCCAACTGTCCAACGGGGTATTCCACGCCATATCATGTCATGCTCAGCAATATAAATCCGGGGGAAGAAGAAGGAAGGGGAGGATGTCCAGAGTGATGATGTTTGTCTTCCCAAGTAACCATTACACATGATGGAGCCCTGCTTTCCTGGAGATGCTGAGCACCTTCCTGTCAATGTGAAGCAGTGAATGAAATCCTTATTCTGTTCTGCACAGTTTTTGTTTTACCTATTAAACTGTCTTTATCTCAACCCACGAGTTTTCTCATGTTTACCTTTCTGATTCTCTCCCTCGTCCCACTGGGGGAAAGTGAGTAAGCAGCTGTGGGGTGCTTAATTGCTGGCCAGGATGAAACCACAATGTATGGGTTAGGATTTTTTTTTTTTTTTTTCAAGAGAGAGCTTAGTCTTAATTCTTTTTTAAAATATCTAAGCAGTCCATACTATCTAGACCCAAGTAACCAAAATGGTACAAAATGCATACTGTTGACACAAATCCATAATGTATTTTCATTAGCAGTCTAACAAAATTATGTTGCTGAGGTAGAGTCTCACTTATGTTTCTCTTTCCTTTTCTTCCCTCCTCTCTCCAAAAAACAATAAAGGAGCAGTCAATCTTTATTTCCTTTTATTTCTGATTTTATGGGAAGTACAGGGGCCATGGAAATGAAAATCCATTAAAACATCCATGCTTTCAGCAAACCATATACACTGCAGCTATAATTCCAGAGGTCAGCTTTAATTGTTCCTTTTTCATTTCTGCAATATATTTTTACAGGGAAGCTATCACTGTAGTTGATTTTTTTTTAAAAAAATCAATACAACTTGAATCTGCATAACACTGGGGCCTTATATTCATGCATTTTTTTTCTTGGATTTTTGAGGAGCTTTACTCTAATACTCTTCATCCCCCCGCATACTTTGGTTAGATATTTTTAAATTCCAGTCATCATATAGTCAGAATTTGCAGGTGGTTCTCAGAGAACTTTTTCCCCTCTAGCTAGCTGGGGAAAGGACAATGCAATTAATAACAGATGGTATGGAATGACCATGTCCTTGAGAGAATGTCTTATTGGCACCTCCTGCTAATTGTATCGCATATAGCACAAGTAAAAGCATAATAAATCTGAACTGGGGGACATTTTATGCAAGAGCTCTTCTCTCTTTCCAGACGGTAAATTGCTCAGCTCTTGAAATATCTATAACCTTGTGATACCCAACTTGCATTAGCTTAATTGCCTTTTTTCTTTCCTTCCTCCCTTCCCCTTCTTGTTTTGTTCCCTGGGTCTGTAAGAGCAATTCTGTTTTGTTAGTCTACCTTCTTTAGTGCTGTAAGGAAAGGATCTATGTTTACTGTCTTGGACAGAATTTTGTTGGATCTGTTCTGCAGACTTATTGGTAAATTGCCCTTTTAAAAGAGCTTTAAAGCACTTCACTTGATCTCAGAACATAACTAAATGCTGAAGGAGTTTAATAGACATCTAGAAAAGCATTCTCATTAACTGTGAGATAGAGTGAGTTTCAGATAGATCGACACATATACCCTATTCTATTTCTGAATATGACTGCCATGACAAAAAAAAAGTCCTGATGCACAAGGAATTTTTCATTTTTACAGTAACAAATCAGTAGCAAAGATGTTCTGTGGAAAAAATAAAAAAAGATCACTGAAGTCTCAAATCTCCTTGTGCCTTGTCACCATGTGGGGGTGAAGCAGGGCTGCTTTGGCAGAGTTTCTCTCTGTTGGCAGTGGGAGAAGGGAAGACTGCTTCTTGTGAAAGTTCTGCTGGATTTTTTTGTTTCATTTCTACCTACACCATTAATTTCAATCCTAATTTGGTCCAAGGAGAGAATAACAGATAAGTGAACAGGAGCATGTATATAGAACTGCTTGAAGGAGCTGCCATTTAAGGCACAGAATGATGCTGCAGCTGCACACAGTGAACAGCATCTACAGTTGCAAGTGCCCCATTAATGTGCAGTTGATTTTTAGGCCTAAGTTATCTCCCTAGCTCTCCTAGTGCCTGCAAGGAGAAGGCAATTTGACAGAGAATTGTTCTTTGTGGAATATTTAAGTAAGATGGAGCAAAGTCTGCAAGTGATTATTCAAATTCTACTTGGGCCTGTACTTTAGGTGGAAAGGTGCCAAGTCATTATAATCCATTCCCCAAGCATCTATCATGCCCTTCGGGTGTCTCCTGTTCTGTGGAGTGATCTGGTGAAAGGTCTTCCCTGGACAAGGATTCCACATCAGTGCAATCCCCAGAGGAAGATATGCATTGGATCGGGAACGAGGATTTCCAAATCTCAGTTCCATTCCTGCTACTGACTTACTGATCATAGACTGTTTACTTCACTTAGTGCTTTTATTTCTGTTCCCTGTTCTGATCTACTTTAATTGCAAGCTCTTGAATGGTTCCTATCCTGAGGACTCCTCAGTGCTATTGGAATACATAGTAATATTAGTAACATAGTGAACTACTTCGTTAAGCAATTTAAAAGCCACGTGTCAGTATCAAGACTGCTTTTAGGAAAAACATAGAAATACAAAAGGCATCCTGCTGAAATCTGAGCTAAAAGTTATTCTTATGATTTTGATTCTTTGTGCACTCCACTTTGAAATGTGCCCTTAAGTACCTATGAGTTTGATTTTTTGTCAGGCTCATCTGGCACTTGTTAGACTGCTTAGAAGAGTGGTTAACTGAGTTCTCTGATATGTCCGTGTGAAGGCATTGTAGTATGACTCTGCACCCACCTAAGTCAATAGTGGGGTTCCCACTAGTTTTCTGAGACAAGAAAATAAGCTTGAAAATATGTTTATTTTGGTGTATAAGTATGAAAAAAAAAAAAAAAAATCATTTTGCCAAGAAGGTGGCCAAGGGCTGAAGTCAAAGAGGGAAAGAGTAGGGTAGACAGTATGAAAAATAACTGAAGAAATGGACAAAAAGTAGAATTTTCATTATACATTTAATATTTTATTTCATCTTGATGGTATTACTACATTCTGAACTAGAGTTGTGCAATGAATTATGATAACCGTGGCATTGTTTACACATCTGAATACCAGCTCTTAAATTCAGAGAGACCCTAACTCGGAAAAAATACAGGAATTGATGTATAACATTAAGGATGCTATTTAGTCCCCTAAAAATAACCATGCTAATCCTGTGTTTATATGAGGAGTAAAAATTAAAATGAGCTTTGTAGAAACTGATGGAAATTTTTCTGTGTCCAAAAAAACTAGACATTTTAATTACTTTAGTAGACCTTGTACCTTTACTAGACCTTGTAAGTATACTTTAGTAACTATGGCTATTCACTTGCATGCATAGCATGGAATCTATTTTCAAGTAGTGTTAATTTCCATACAGAGTTTCAAGCAGTTACATGGAGAAGTACATTCATCCCCCAACTGGCAGAATGTTGATCATAATCAAAGGTAATTTTCTAATTAAATCAAAAGAGTGAAAATCTGGAAAACTCTGCTCTCTCCCTCACTGCAAAAGATTATTTGCTTGTCACTGTAGAAAGGATTTACTTACCATGCATTGACTTCCACCTCTGTATTGTGAAGATTATAGTATTTATGTGCTGTTAGACTGGTTTCTTTCAGATCCTAACATGCTTTGTTTTTCTGAGTACAAGACTGTAAGGTTACACATCCATGACTTTACCCATTCCAATGTTTCACCACTGCTGAAATGAGAAGAACCTGCTCTAGCTTCACAGAGAGAGGTCCTGGCTTTGTACTCCAGCCTCTCTTCAGCCTGGCCCTGGCAGCTCATAGATCTTGCTTTCAAAGAGTTCAGCTGCTGAACCTACAGAAAAACAAACTAAAAAAATGTGAACAGGGCTTTTTAAGAGTGTGCATTGTGGGATTGAATTTAATAATCTGAGAGAAGACTGGAAGAAAGCCAAAGCCAAATGAGGAAGCAGGAGCATGTAATGAGGAAGGCATGGGTTAGGAGAGAGAAGGGAATCGTCCCTCTCTCTTTTGGTCACAGCAAGATCCTAGATTGTCTCAGCTGCCAAGTGTAGGCATCCAAATAGTAGGCATCTGTCCAACTGTGTTAACATTTGATTGTGTGCTATGTTTGTTGGAAAACTATATTTATCTTGCCATAATTTCCCACATGTGTTTAAGTTTGAGAGAAATGCATACTCACTGTCACCACTAAAAGGCCACATCTTCCTATACACTAAATGTTATGACATTTCTATAGCTGAAAGTCAGTTTGACCGGTGTAAGAAAGTGTGGAAGAGCATCCTTTGAATCAGCTATATTAACACATTCAGTAGGGCTGGATGGTTGAACTGGTATTTAGGTATTAAAACAGGTATTCTTATGTATCAAAGGTAGCAATTCGCTGTAGATATGGCATTATCTTTGACAATTCTGTCATTTCCTGTCCTTCATGCCTTTATTTTTTTTCAATTTATACTCTAGACTTAGAAAGGAAAGGTACTTTCCTTAAGGGTCACATCACTTGCTTTGGTAAGTGCATAGTTTGGGTGGGTGGATCAAACTGAGATATAAATAATACTGTGTTCTGCTGATGATGGAGGAATGCTGTCATTTTGTTTATTTTAACTATCAAGAATTTTCTGAGTGGATTCTCTTTCTCTCAGCTGCCATGACTCAAAGTTGGGTAGAAAGAAGAAAGAATGCAAGTTTCCAGGAGACACCCACAAACGCTTCTCTTTTTTCTAGAAACTTGCTGTACGTCATTACTTATTATCAAAACACAGCAGTGCTGTACACTCTCTCTCTACTTTCTTGATTTTTGACTTTTATTTTCACAAGTGTACTCTGCCCATGTTGTAAATATCCATCAAAATTATGATTTATCTTGGTCAGGACTTGTCACCTTTTATTGTTCAAATTTTCTGAGCCTTTTTTTCAGAACTTCTTTAAATTTACTTGTTTTTTAAGGTGAAATCTCTTTACTTTCTGAAAAAGAAGAAAGGAAAAGTATCCTTTAGAACACATTCACTGTCTCTGATGGCTTTGGTCAATTGTGGGGCAATATTTTATTATTCTTAAAATCCATCCAACTACAAGGTAGTGGAATGGAAATGTAAGACATAAATGAGTGCTTCTGTATGGCATAGTGCCCAAAGCTTAACTGCAAAATAAAGCAACTAGTGCTTTCTCAGTCTTTGATACTAAAAATTATAGCAGAGCATAAGAACTTAGATGCTATTGTCTTCCATGAAATCTAGG
Organism: Fratercula arctica; assembly: GCA_947846985.1. NCBI lineage: Eukaryota > Metazoa > Chordata > Aves > Charadriiformes > Alcidae > Fratercula > Fratercula arctica. Next base: position 71,944,737 of record CANTUZ010000026.1, on the reverse strand, counting down.
AAGGAGAATAAAAGACCAAAGCAGGGATGAGTTCAACACATTTCAAAGTACAGTATTGCTACAAGTTGTACTTGCATCATTGTATTTGAAGTTCTTTGAAGCACTTCTCTTCCATGCATGAACCTGTCTAACTCACCATTTTAATCCAATTCATTCTTCTGCTACCCAAAACATCCTATGATGGCAAGTTCCATGATTTAACCATGAATTTACTTGCTTTTTTCCTGTTTAATTTAAGCTTAATTGATACATGCTACTTTTTAGAAATCTCTATCACATTCTCTGACCTGCACTCTTTGAAAGTTGAAGAACACTTGTCTGTTGAATTTCTCTTGTTTGATTCCTCCTTTGATGCAAGTTTTTCCACATCACCAACCATTCTGTTTATCTGTCTCTGTACCTTTATATTTATATTCTTTCTGAACTGACTAACTGAAAATGCAAGCATGGAGCTGTGCCATGTTGTGATAACACTAGCCAGAATCACCAAGGAATACTAATGACAATAGGAAGTAGAATGCACAAAACTGTAAAGCTATAAGGTCAGTGTAGGGGTAGGTGTACGGGCAAACCCCACTGCCACTTTCTGAATTCAGCCTCTTGCTAAACATAATATGTAGTTCAGCCATCTTTCAGGCATGGCAAGTAATCTTATGAAGACTATGAAAAATTATTCAACTGTGTAAGTACAAAGTACTTACGTTATTAACATCAATATACAATATTGATAATATCAAACACAATATTAATATCAGTGGAAAGTTGCACATGTGATAGACTCAAAAAACATCTAATAGGACTGTAGCTGAAAATCTGTGTAAAATAGATTTCCTGAGCATCACTTCTGGTAATCTTACTAATTTATGTTCATTATTCTTTCCCTTCTGAGATGTTAATCTATCAAATCAATAATAGTGATGCATCTCTGAGCCAAGATTTGTCATGTATCTAGCAATCATACTTCTCATTAGGACAACTATGAATTGATTGAAACAGAAAATGCATCACAGGAGAGGACAACTATTTATCTGTCTGCAGTTTGCCAAGAAAGCATGGAGAGGAGCAAGAACAGGCATACACCCCAATTGCATCTGATACAAAATTAATCATAGAATCATAGAATAGCCTAGGTTGGAAGGGACCTTTCAGATCTATTCCAAACCATCACTAAAGCATATCATTAAGCATTACATCAACCTGTCTTTTAAATACCTCCAGGGATGGTGAACCAACCACTTTCCTGGGCAGCCTCCTCAATGCTTGGTAACCTTTACAGGTGAAAAATTTTCCTAATATAGAAACTAAACCTGCCCTGGTGCAACTTGAAACCATTTGCTCATAATCAACAAAAAGATTGTAAGTAACATGAAGAATAAAAAATCGTTATACTTTCTTATACCCCTTTACCTTTCTTTGCATTTTGCTATGTCTGAACAGTTTAGTCACGTAAGTGGGTGTATAAATGCATATTCATTGTAGTTAAAAGTTAGGGATATTTCATCAACAAGACCAGATATCTATACTAAAAGAAAGTTTGATTTACACAAGGTGGAGAACACAGCTTGTTCCATATCTAATTGTTTTTCTAACCTTGTACCTGTCTTAAAAACTTAGCAGATCCTGTCTACCTATCCACAAAAAAAGATGTGTTTGGAGCTCAAATTTCAGTAACAAGGATCATTGAAAATCCAGTTTAAAACAATGCATTATTGTAAGACAGGAATATTATTTAGGGGAACCACTTATTATTTTGTTCACCTTCATTTCTCTTCTTTGTTAGTAATGTAATGTCCAATATCCAATTTTGAAATCATCCTGCCTGACCCCCTGCATCATATACATTATTTCTGCCTATACCAAGGATTAACAACCTTTTTTATGTAACAGAAATATACAAAACAATGTAAACAAAATAACATTATTATTAAGTTTGAAAGAAGTTTAACCATAAAAATAAAAGCTCTGTAAATAAGAAACATGAGCAATGAATTTGCAAGAGCAGCGTATAATGGACTTAAGTAATATATTACTAACAGCGTGAATAAAAGTGAAAATAAAGAGCAGAGAAAGGAATCCAACAAGTGTTGATGTACAGCGAGTGTATTATTGCATTTGGCAAAACCAACTGATGCATAGCAACTGTCACACATGCATCATGATGGAAATGGGTACAATGACCACAGTATAGTCAAGCTTTATGGCAGCAGTAGATTTGGATATTTTGCATGAAATAGGAGGAAAAGCTTAGAGCTTACACTGAGTCTTAAATACATTCTGACAGAGCAGTGTGTATGTTGTTGGGGATTTTTCTTAATTTAATATCCACTGCATATTTCATGGTATGGTAGGACAAGACATGCATTAATTCTTACTTAATTGTACTGTTAAGCGTTTGTTGATAAAGTGGAGAAAGAAGTCTGCTGGTAGTCTTTCCACATTTCCTGGTTAAATAAGAAAGACTTATAGGAATAAGACAGTGTGTTAAGTTATAAAAATGTTCCTTTATTAATATTTGTAGGAGTCCTGGACAGTTTCATGGCTACAATGAGTTTTCTTTGAGTTCATTCCTCTGTACTAGATTCATTCCATTTTATCCAGATAACTTTGCTTTTCTCAAAGTCCTTGCAATTGTTATTGCCATTGTTGCTATTAATACAGAACTATTTAAAGATATGGATCTATTCAGGGATTTTTATGTATTTATATATATACGTATATATTCGAGGAGGGGTTATATTTCAGGTTAATTTTCAATACTAATCAATGCAAAAACAAGTAATCAGTAAGTAATCAATGCATTTTATCCTGCAGCATTCTGTTTCAAAACATCTGTTTTGAAATTGTATAAAAGTTGAAAGCTAGCTGTGTAGTTATAAATAGTGCAAGTAATAGTATGATAGATTGAGAGTGACAGCTTGTGTTTGTATGTGTAATAGGAATATTTTCTGACCTATTCCATCAGGAAGCTGAAAGATGGATGAAATCTCAAGAAATAGGAATAATTCAGATAGACACCTTCCTAATTTTCAGCTTGTTGTTTTGTATGGACCAAATCAATAGCCTGTTACTTTTGTTTAATAGATTTTAAACAAATTAAATGACTGATGGTTTTTGTTGTGGTTATTTAAAAAAACAAAACCAAAACAAAACAGAACAAAACAAAACAAAAACAAAAACAAAAATCCCCAAACACGCAAAATGCAGCATTCAGAACAAAAAAAGAAGCAAGCAGATAAAAATGTGTTCTTCCTAATGAAGAAAAGGGGATTTCTAATTCTTTTTTTTGTCACTGTGATGAAAAAGTTCAAGTGAAATCTTCTTCAGTGCCTGCTAGTGAATTTGTTCCACGCTGATCCCAATGACTTTGATCTGTCTTGCTTATCGTGTTCCTATCTCATGATGTCTTTCAAACCACTTTGGTAGGTGTGGCACAACCACTGACAATGAGTCGCATTTAGTTGCTAATTTTGTTTGCAAAGTATGGTCTCATCTCTGTTGCTATGGCAATAAGATTTTATACAGTAGGTTTCAATAACTGTCTATTAGCCTCACCATGTTTAGACCTGGAGAATGGAAGTCTGAGGGAGGAATTCTTGAGGTATGGTTTTCTGCCTTTTACTGTGCATCAAGCAGGTATATGCTGGAACCATTCATAGATTGTCAGCACAATATTTCTAAACAAAGATCCCAAGTTACACTATGCTGGTGGAAAAACTCAAACTACTGGAGTTCTTTTAAACTAAAAAAACAAAAGTGACTAGTGAGAACACAACTGAACACATGGATTACCACGAAGGAACTGTGTGAAAGTTCAACAAGAAAAACATCCCCATTTTATTTAAAAGATTACAGTCTCTTGTTCCGTGATTACTGTATTACATGTGACTCATTATCACTATGTATACTGTGCATATAAAGGAGTATTTGCCCATGTGGTTTGACAAGCCCTCTGTAGATATAGATATATGTTGCAGTTTGCATTGATTCTTCACTTACACAAATGTACTTACATTTGTGTCTGTAGGAGCTAAATTGTTGCAGAAATATTTGCTTGGAAGGAAGGAAGGAAGGAAGGAAGGAAGGAAGGAAGGAAGGAAGGAAGGAAGGAAGGAAGGAAGGAAGGAAGGGAAAATTCCTCACATGTTTGCACAGCTCAAAACTTATGTAAATTCTCTCTAATCCTTCTTTTACTTCCCTCACCCTGCCCGTGTCTCACGCACCAAGTTGGCAAGGGGACAGGACCCTCCCTTCCCAGCAAAAACCTGAATCTGAATCCAAGACCAAAGAGAAAGATTCAAAATTCAGGATGCAATGACTCAGGAAAATGGGAGCAGAAAAGGTGGTCTGAATCTGTGTTATTAACACTCAAATAAGTTGGCCAATAAAGCTGAAGTTGTGTCCCATATGATTCCCAATGATTTAATGGGAAACTTCTTTGATATCTCTGCCTTTCCTTTAAATGCAGCTCTTTATGGATGACATAATTTACTGCCTCTGTCTATGAGTATCTCCCACTATCATAGCAGTATAGTATCATCTCCACACTTAAAAGTCAGCTTAGGCACTACTTCTACTGTCACAAATACTGTCATTCTACCTTATTTAAATGTGTTTCTACTGATAACTTTTTGATGTTATGTTAGCGTCTAGCTCTATGACATCACGTCTTGTTGTAAATCTCAAAACAAACGTCTTGTAAAAAGTTGATCACCAAAGATTCCAAAGTTCTACTTTACATAAGATTTCTAAAATGCGCTTTTGCTGTTCTTGCTATTTCCCTTGCTGTCCCTTGCTGTAGAAGTCACTTCACAACACTGTTGTCTGTTCTTGGGAGGAGCCATTGCCACATCTGTGGCAGGGCTAGGAGAGCCCTGGGATCCCACTAGCCTGGCTGGAGAGAGCCCCATGAGGTGCAGCAGCGACCTCTCAGGTGTGGAGAGGCTCTGCTGACAGATGAGGAAGATGCAGCAGGTACTGAGCAAACCACTAAGTGATGCCATCTGTCTCTTTGTTCATGCATGTTCTTTTGCTGAGGCTGACGAATTTATGATGAGTGGCAACATTTTACATTTCGGACCCACTCTGCCTAGAAGGATGCTCAGAGGCAGCTTTTCGAACTTAGGCACTTGGTAAGATGTAAATGAAATAAAAATGAAAGCAGTGTGTTTTATATTTATATGAAGAATCTAAGAATTGAAAAAAAAAAACCAAGCCAAAACATGATCAAGCAATCTATAATGTGAAAAGCTTTAGGATGGTTAGCTCCTTATACTGGTAATCAAATCCCATTTTGACTACAAACTTTACTTCCAGTTCCTGACATTTATACCTGCTACTTTATATATTTATGCTCTTGTACATGATTCTGGGATTTGCCTTAAATTTGCTGTTTCATTACAATAAAGACAACATGCAGTCCCTGGTAAATGAGAGTTTAGGGCTCAATCTGCCAGAATTTTGACCTGCTTTGATGAAAACCACATAATATAGAGTTACTGCTTACACCGTTTACATTTAATCAACTGACTATATTCAGTTTGATTTCTATAGGCAAAAATGGACATATGTGGGAGAAGTGTCAAAATTAAATTTTTTAGCTATAAAATATGAATTATGTACAAGGCCATAACTGGGATTTTAAGATTTCTTTATTTTAGATACTTTATTATTTGCAATTGTGCTTACTTTGCAGATAAACTACTACATGCTTTGCTTTGGTTTCAACTCAATTTTCATTTAATCAGTCTTACTATGCTAAAAGATACTGGCTTGCATCTTGGTTAAATTATGGTGAAGTCTGTGCTAGTGAGATTTGTTTCATGTCTCTTGAATAATATAGTTTCCTTATGTTATATAGCTTTTCAGTTTAAAAGAGAGAATACCTTTCTAGCTCAGAAAATATACAGTCTGTAGTCTTTAAAGTGTATCAGAGGATTTTCAAATACCAACAGCGCTGTCCCTTTCCAGATTTATTATTAGAATTCAGGCAACATTTCACAGAAAGGGAGGTGGGAAAAAACAGGTTCCTGTTTAATATTATTTATAGACTAGCCTTGGCATATCTTTCAAGCTCTGTAAACCTTGCCAATATCCCACTTGTCAAACACATCAGACCCTGTGCATCACCAGTAGGCCAAAATACTTTATAGAGTTCAGATATTCTGCTGTAAAAAGGGAGAAAAGAAAAAAAAAAAAAAAAGGAAAAGGAAAAGAAAAAAAAAAACAGTTCTTGGGAAAAGGCAGTCTCAATTATTTTCTGTTTATAAGATAATTTTGCTTTTTCTCTGTTAGTATCACTTAAGTGCCAACAGTGAAGAGACATTTTTAGGTGTATTCTTTTGCAAAAATAGAAGAAAGAAAGCTAAATGTTGTGAGGTGCCCTGCAGGTTTACTTAGTGCATATCTATTTCTGCAAATCTATCTTTTAACTATGTAATATCCCCTCATTAATACCTGACAGCATGATGAATAGATAATGTGTAAATAGATTTATGAATTTTTGTAAGATGCCCCCTGCTAGGCACTTTACGCCTGGTAATGTCAGATACTTTTTTGGCTTTTTATTGATATTTTATTGGTTTTGGTTTATGAGAACAAAGGCAAAATCTGTAATGTATTTATTCCTAGAACTCACCATAAGGTAAAAATGAAAAAGGTGAAATGAAGCTTAAATATCTGTAAAAATAGTTGTGTGAAGGTGTATAGAAGAACTTTTGTTGTGGCAGGCTAATTCTTAATTTTGACAGTACTTAGAATATGAAGAACAGCATATTGAAATATATTTTTCTGCTCTGGTAAAGCATGACATGCCTGGTAGTGAAGAAACAGTGAACAGATTTTTAATATTAAGATATGCAATAAATAAAACTAATTAAAATCTTTGGAATTTAGTGTGTTCTGCAACATGAACTCTATTCCATGGGAAATAATTTACTTTTAGAAGTGAACATAGAAGCTTTATGGTGAGTTTACTGGAAAGACAATTCAAGCTCATGGGCTATGATCAAACTATGAATTGCTAACTACAGCTGGAGAATGATAGAAAAAAAAAAATCTCATGAGTTTTCCTCTAGAGTTGCCATTTTGGGTGTTAGACAAGCCATTAACTTTTACATGTCTCTGAGTTGAATTTAAATGTGTAGGAGAGGAATTTTCAGGAGAGAAGGTGTGATTCCAGGAAGCACTTTTATTAAATCAGATGTCAGTTTCAAATGTAATATTTGCAGTAAGTCCTTTTCCTATACTGCACTGACAACTGTAAATGCTCCTTATTGTTTGAATAAACTCATTAAATACCCTTCTTTTCATACTGTAGAATGCTGTAAGAGGATTTTACCATAAGTGAAAGTAATTTGGTGGGTGAAGGCTGATAGTGATGCAATGTCTCTCATCCATAGTCTGTCCTACACTTTGACAGGCTAAATTATTTATATACTTGCCCTTCATTCATGTCTTCCTTCTAGGTCCCCACTCATCTAGCATTTCTGCAGTGAATAGTGTCACTATTTGAAATTCAGTTGATTATACTAATGTCTTGCATTTGTGACTTTTTTCATGCAAGTAGCTGTAATAACACCATTTTTTGTAGCTGATCTAAAAACGAGTGTTCAGTGTTTTCAAAGCATGGTAAAAAACATTAAAGACCACCAGTTACCATCATTCTTGTAAAATACATTCATATCCACAATTTTCCAAGGATGTTTGGAGGAAAATCTCTGGTGGTAGTTTAGAAAACTCAAAGCGTTTTTATTTTTGAAAGTTACAGGAAAGAAAATGATGAATATAATAACATCATAGCCTCTGTTCATTTCCTTGTCAAATTGCCCATGGCTGTGATGGTTTATCTGGAACAATTTCTTTCTCGTGGAAGCTGGAAGAATTTGTGTATTATTTCCCTCAACTTAAATAATAGCTCAGCATTTTTATTGATTTCTTCTCTGCAGATTAACTATTCCCTTGCCCTTCCTCTTTCATTTTTCTATTACCACTGCTTGCAAACCCTAGTGTCACCTATTCTCCTGTTCTTTCATCTTGACAAATATACCTTTTTAAACTAGTGAGGAAGCTAAAACCTTTAGTGCCATGTGTATGCTGCGGTGCCCAGGAATGCTTCCCAACTCATTCTTCATCTGCGTGCTTTGTCCACATTCAATTTCTGTGCTGTGAGTGAGGTAAGGACTGGTGTCCAGCTCTCTTTCCCACCCCACCATCCTCATACCTTTCTTTTAATAGGAAGGAGATCAGTGGGCAGGGGCAAGAATACAACTCCTCGCACCATGTTACATGCATTACGTGCTTGATTAGCTGGAAAGTGACAGTCTACCCCTATAAAACCTGGACTCCTGGGACATCTGTTTGAAGCAGTTCTGTGCTATTCTGCCACAGACGGAATCATTATTTCTTTTATCATTCTTGGGGTTGGTTTCACTGTATCTGCTGCTCTGTCACTATCTACTGTAGGAGAAATATTCAGAATTAACTATATACCTGCACAGAAGGCAAGATCATACTGTGCCTTAATTCTAGCAGCGTTTTTATTTTAGTAATCCTAGAAAACAAAACAAACCGGGACACTTGTTATCTATGTATTCAAAGTAACTGAGAGAAGTTTAAAGCAATAATCTAACACTAATCTCCTGCAGAGGCAGAAATATTCCTATCATAGCTCCTTCCATGAATGCATGCATAAATTGATGTCCTCATAACATGTCCTGTTTGTTAATAACTTGACTTAGGAAATATTAATTTTGCTGTAACATATTTTGAGTATTTCCATATATGTGAATTGGCACTGGCCTTTAATTAAATTTGTATGCATGAAGATTCCCAAATGGGTCATTTATTTAGATTTTTATAGGGCTTGACAGTGCATTAATGTAAGCGTACAATTGACCATGCTTAGTTTCCAAATGCCACTCCTAGGTCTTCCTACAACAATTTTTTTCTCAGAATATTAGCAATTCTGGAAGACCAGGGTCTCCCTTCTACCCATCCTGAAAGCACTGGTATAGTCCAGTGCAGACTTCTTCCAGATATGAAGAAAGAATATATTTATCAGTGCTGTGCTAAACCTATAATTGTAAACAATGCTATATGCACCTGCCCTGCACAAAAATGCATTATTAAAAGCATGCTTTTTCTGGAAATGATATCTTTACTGGACACAAGTATTAAAGGTCAAATTCAACTCAATTTCAATATGCGTCCCTTCTCTTTGTGCTTTTCTAGCTTACAAAATGATAGATCTCCAATACTGTCAGCAATTTGAAGAATAACGTTACATTTTAATTGATGTTTCAGTTGACAGCTGTAAAAAAAGTGCACAGACATTCACCATAAAAAAGTGCTAAAATGCAATTATAATGAGTGATACGTCAAGGAAAGCATATTTTAAGAGGAGGTGTACAGCAAGTTTTAATATTCATTAAAAAGAAGAATTTACAGAGGAATCTACATCCAGTTACTGTAGACGAGAGCTAGGATATCTGAAAGCCTTCTTGAGAACCTCTGCCTGTAAACCTCTGTCCTGACTTTAATAACTTTTAATTCCAATCATGGTTGGATGTTCAACAGAGGCAGTTGTCACTGTGGTAGTTCTTCCATCTATGGCTAGATTAGTGTGGTCAAATCCCTTTTCATTTGTGATACCATCCTATCTTGGAATCCCTTCTGTAGAGCTGAATCTCCAAAGATTAACAGCAGGCTTAATCTACTGTACACCAACCAAACAGGAAAGGAGAGCTTAACTTGTACTTAGCTTCAGCATATGTGGGTTTGTTTATTTCAGTATTTTTTTCTGATTAGGAAATAAGAGACAGTGACATTAAGCACAATATTAAAGCCATCATTAGGCACAATATAAAAGACATTTTGAAAGACAGAAAACAGGTGTAATTACAAATTATGATGATTATTTTATCCTTTAGCATAGACTGTCCTATATTCTGATATAATTAAGCCAGATGGAAAAGGAGAATGGAATGAGTTTCAAAACTAGAGCTTACCAGCAAGGTATGTGCATAAAAAAGTTATCTTGCTCAGGTCTCCTCAAATTGATTTTTCCTATTTGTTCTTTTTGAAAGAACAAAAGTTTGAGAAAAAATAATCAGATACTACTTGTGTACTTCAGTCCTGACTCTTGTAAGGAGTTTTGGGATAGGATGTGAAATTCACTGTGAAGATGTCAGGAGGGATCATTATACATTGATCAGCAAAGCATATAAGAATGTGGATAAGTTTTTATTGAATAAGGATAATGCATTCAGTACCTTGCAGAAGTGAATTCAAACACACATGATGTCAGTATGTACAGCATGTGTCCACTGCCAAGACCACCCAGAATCTAGAAAAAGCAAATAATAATGTAGGCTGGATCCTGGTAAGAGGGGGAAAAAAAAAAAAAAAAAAAAAAAAAAAAAAAAAAAAAAAAAGGAAAGAAAACATTTAGGCAGATGCAAAAATTTTTCAGGGACAGAAGTCACTTTATTCCAATGACTCTGAATCCCATTAATGTTTTCTCTGGTGAAATTACCCGATCAGTTAATTCAGGTCTGTCATGTCCCTTCTGTCTTCTTGGTCACTCTAGCACCTTGGTCACTCTCTGTACCAGGCATATATTTTTACAAATATCACAGAATTGTCTGGGGAAGATTTCTATTTAGGATTACAAAAGGAACAACTCTGAGTAACAATTTCAGAACTGAATTCTAATAATTATTTTATATTTTTTCTGCCAGTCTTATGAGCTTTTTGCATTGATGTAAGATATAATTCTGGTATTGTCAGTAATAAAGAGTTAACAATATTAAAAATACTGAGTGGAAGTATATTTTTTTATGATTGTTCATATCTTTATTCACATAAGTCATAGGTAGTTAATCTATTTAGATTGTTAATGTTAAAGCAGCAAAAATTGAGAGATAATAAAAATCTCTGTGAAAACAGAAGTAGCTACTGTATGTATGTGTATATCTTTGAATGTGTAAAACTTCACTGATGTAAGATTTTAATTTCTGCTACAAATCAGTCTACCGGACACAGAATCTTAGATACAGATGGACATTATTATGATAATGTAGATACTTTCTGGCCAGTTCAATAGGGTCATTTATCCCTTTTCTTGACTGCTTCCAGACAGCTATGCATGACTCCAAAGTGTACCTGAGCTCTCATTTGCTCCAGATTGATGTCTGATGAAGATCAATTCCCTCTACCCCTCCATAGTCTGCAACTTTGACCTTTCCCAAAATGTTATGAGAGCTGAATGAGTATTTTAATGCAAAAATATCTATTATATAGAAAGACAAATTCACCAAGGAGACATTCCTCTACAAACATAAATCTGTGCTATTCTAAATGGAAAAAAGAAAAAAAAAAAAAAATCAAAATCTAGGTAAAGAATATCAGGGAGATACTCAGACCAGTACACACATGTAGGAAGATAAGGGAGACTACTTATGACTTGGCCATACCATTCTAGGGAAAATCTAGAAATTATGATATTACTGAATTTTTGTTGTGAAATAACTTTTGAGGGCGCCAGATGTTTCTTGTCTCCATTATCTTGGGTACTGTAGAGATCTATGACAAAAAAGATGGAGTATTTTCCCGCTTAAACTGGAGGATACTGCCCAGATTTAGGACAGTCAGGATAACTAATATGTAGGTTGGGGAGAAAGAGAGAAAAAATGCATGAACAAAGTTAGGCAGAAGAGCTTAAGCCACTATTCATTCTTTTAAGACCTCTGTCACACAGACAAAACACTTGGAGGATTTTTATAACACAGTTGGAAAATGTATGACTTTCCAATGGTAATTAAAACAATCTACATGTCAAGAAAGTCTAAGGTTGTTGAATAATGACTAGTTACCTAAAAAGACAGAGCATAAAAATGTCAGCAGGGTGCATATAGCTTGGCCAGTGTAGAAATATGAAATTGCAATTGTGAACTAAGAATTAGTTCAGTTGTCAAAATTAGGCAGTCGTCAGAAGTTATTATTAATTTCAGATCATCAGAACGCATAATTCATCCAATTTCAAACTCCAACTGTAAAAGTGATATGGTTTTAGCCTAACACCAGTGCAAGAAAGTTAACTTTTAGTTAAAACTTCCACAGACAATAAATTGAAAACCTGTACAGGATTTCACTCAGTATACCTGTAACCTCCATCAGCTCAAAAATCTGAGGTGCTGGAGATAAAGGGATGAAAATTATTCCATTGAAAAAAACAGAATGATGTAGAAAATGGAAAGTAATGAGGCTGGGGAAGAGTGGAGATTGGATCAAGCTGTCAGTTTTGGAGCTGCATAATGAACAAGAGAATGTTAATCCTCTATGTGCCTCTTACACTCCTCTGCAATTTCTTGTACAATTTTTGCCGTCCCTTTCAAGTGTGGAGGTTCTTCTGTATCTCTGAGCAGGAAGGCATAACTTCTCTCTTCTCTCTCACAACAGTACAGATAGGTACTGGAGTGTAATCTTCCACCTTGACGCTCCAGGTTTTAAGCTTATAATCACATCATCCCCGACTAGAAATTTTTGCCACCAATGCTCTAAAAAAATTCTATTTCCTGTCCTGGTTTTTCGGTTTGGGTTTGTTTGTTTGCTTGTTTGTTTGTTTGTTTGTTTTTTTGGGGGGGGTGGTGGTGTGTGTGTGTTTGTTTTGTTTTTGTTTGGTTTGGGTTTTTTTGTATGTGTGATTTTTTTTGTTGTTTTTTTTTTTTTTAATTTCCTTGGGAGACACTACTTCTGAGAAGCATCCATTTGCTTTTGGATTTCTAATGACTGCTTGAGAAGTTATGGAACAAAGCAGAAGACACCATTACATAGTATTGATCATCTTATATGAAGAGCACATCAAGCTGTTCAGGACCTTCCAGGAAACAGACATGGAGAAAAATGCCTTTCCTTTTGAAATGTTTAGATCAAATATATTGCTTTTTATACATCATTAGCTCTACATAACACCAACCTTTGCCTCAGAGGAAGTCTGTATTTTAATACTTATTGTAGAACAGTTGCTTGAAAAGATTATTTGCAATCAGTAATAACACGCATCATATTGCTAGATTAAAAAAAAAAAAAAATCAGTGTTAGATAATTAGAAAAATCAATAACACTGTTAGGTTATGTGCTTAGATTGTAATTAATACAATAGTGGAAACATAAGAGAAGACATTAAATAATAAGATATCATGTTTACCCAAAGATATAACATCGTAGCAGAATCATGAGTAATCCTCAGCAAATAGAAAATTAAAGCTCAAAAAAAAGACTTTTTTCAGGAAAACTTTTTACTAGAAGTAATTGGAGAAGAAAAGGCAAATTGTACAACTGACTGGCAGACATAAGGATAGTTCTATAGAAGTTATTTGTATGTCAGTGATAATCAAGTCCATTTCATCCTGTATGAAAGCAATGTAAAATGTAAGACATCCCACTCCATCACCTGAGTTGAATAGACTCTTTGTGAGGAAACCTTTGTATGCGTTTTTTCTTCCTTCTTATCTGACTTGCATTTTCAAGTTCTTGATTTAAAAGGTTTGTAATACGCTGATTTTTCACTCTGGGCCTCTGCCTCCTGGGGTCAGGAGGGTTAGTGGTGCCTCCATTGCCATCTTTCTTTTCCTTTTGTGGAACCGGTCATTGCTGTTGTGGAACAGGTCATTGCAAAGAATGTCTTTCCAAGAAAAGTGACATCAAGAAAAAAGGGGATGTACACAAGTCCACTCCTGCAATCCTAAATGCTGTAGAGCACAGCACTAGCATTGTATCAGACAGTAAGGACAGCAGGCATTTGGAGGTGTTATATAGGATGTGTCCAGAAACAGGCGTAGAAAGCAGTGCAAAGGCCCACGGGCATGTGGTTATGAATGTGGGGGATCAGCAGGAATCATTACTAAAAGAGCCATTACAAAATGGCTCCACAGAGCAGTAATGATCCGCAGGCTCGTGGCACAAAGGACTCAACAGATCTCACAGCCACGGACAAACTGTTGTGCTGGATGCGCTCCTAGATGCAGGAGTCTGTGTTTTCTCCCTTGGAGCTCTGTGCTGCAAGTGATGGCTGTTAGGACTGGTTTTATTTCCACAACGTGGTTGTCTAAAATAAACCTGTTGTTGATCATATGTTTTTCCAACTATGGATTTTAAAACCCACCATTAAGGCAAAGCACATGGACAAAAAGGAAGAACGGTTCCCCAGGGAAGCACTGCACAGTGAAGAAGAATTTTTGCATCATTCTTAATGCAGAAAAAGAATATTATTTTTACCTTTCTTCTGCATGGATGGAAGAATTTTGCCTGCAGATAAAATACGAATTTCAGTCAAAAATGAGAGGTCAAAATAGGTTTCAATATATACAGTTCTTTTGGTATCCCATAGTCGTACCAAAGTCCTAACAAACTCTGCTAGAAAACAAATGTTATTGAAGGGTATTAACTTCGTGTAGTTTACAAAATACCATGGAAAACATGCTGGGCTGGAAAAGTCTATCCATAGGAGTTTCTCTGGAAGGTTGATTGGGTATTCATGTAGATTTCAGATGAACCCAGTATTAGCTGTTTGTCTCAAGAAAGGCCTCAAGTAACATGTATGTTCATCAAGAAGTCAAAAGTGGAAGAGGTTATACAGACAGTGGAATTTATTGTGAAAATGAATAATGATACAGAACAATTTGAAGAATTTAATAAAGAATTTCAGTAGAGGCTAAAATGCTAATGTCACTATAATGACACCATGAAGAATTATAAGAGAGAGGGCAAAAAAAATGCAAATGTGAATATCAGGTCACAAGCTAACCATGAATATATAGAAATTAATTACTGTAATAGGTCGCTGTAAAATGACATTTTAAGCCAGAAAGATGTTAATTCCCAATTACAAAACAATCATAACACCAATTACAAATTATAGGTTACATAATACTGAAAAGAAATTTTTGAACTAGTGGGAATAATAAGGTCAATAATGGAATTGCTGGGTAGTTTTGTAACTGAATTTACAACTTTAGAGAGGTTTGGTGAGGAATAAAATTTCAAATAGTATATAAATTTGAAAAATCATCTGTTTTAAGAGCTTTTTTTGAAAGCACAGTAAGGGACAAGATGAGAAGAACAGAGGATGAAACTAAAATCAAAGAAAATATCATAGATATTTTGCAAATTTAAGTTTGATCTAGCAAGTTCTTCAGACATTTTTTAGTCCATTAAGAATTTTTTTACTAAAAAAAAATGGGACCTAAAATTTTAGTATATTCAACGGTAAAAATTTACACTAGCTGGCTGTTTGATTCATTCCGATGACAAAAACAATGTTTTACCTGCCTACAGTACATAACTGGAAAACACTTTTGTAAACTGTTAGAATTATGCTATGAGGACAGGCTGAGAGAGTTGGGGTTGTTCAGCCCTAAAGGGGGCCTACAGGAAGGATGGGGAGGGACTCTTTATCTGGGAGTGTAATGATAGGACATGGGGTAATGGCCTCAAACTGAAAGAGGGTAGATTTAGATTGGATATCAGGAAGAAATTCTTTAGTATGGGGGTGGTGAGGCACTGGAACAGGTTGCCCAGGGAAGTTGTGGATGCCCCATCCCTGGAAGTGTTCCAAGGCCAGTCTGGATGAGACTCTGAGCAACCTGGTCTAGTGGGAGGTGTCCCTGCCCATGGCAGGGGGGTGGAACTAGATGATCTTTAAGGTCCCCTCCAACCCAAACCATTCTGTGATTCTGTGTGTAATTATATAGCAACTTACCTGGACATTGTATTGTGATGGGTTATTGAGAATAAAACTCAGATTCTCTGTTGGCTGAGTCAAGGTGTGTTTCTTTTTTATGTTGTATGAGTAGCAGGCTGAATTTATAAATCATACAAGGATATGTATTAAATATGCATAATATGTAAGATATCATATAAAAGGTAAATAAGATATTCTATATCCAATAAATATATTAGATATGTGTATATGTATGTATCTATTTATGTATTATATAAATATATGGGTATCTATACAAGAATCAACATTAAATAATCTATTAAATGGCTGCCAGGATCAAGGTTTTATTGTGTGTGCTGCCAGTACCTGCCAATACATGCAATCACAGCTTCAAATCTGAACAGGCAAGGCAGAAAAAATCTCAATGGAAAGAGCAGCACAAAGAGATGATGACTGATATTTAGTATGCGGTCCCACTGTAAAGTTAATGGTAGATCTTCCTAGCTGAGTGAGTGTCCTGTTCAGTAACCTACACTACTTCTTTTGCAATGCATATATAAAATCATACACCATACAGTAGGTGTATGAAGTGATCTTACCTCAAAAGTTAAAATCCACTTAAAAAGTGATGGCTTAGCTGTTGCAAAATATTAAACCAAGATTTGTTTCATCTCTTGATTCATTATCCTAATTTCAGTCCCTGTACAGGTGACCTCAACAAAGCCACATATAGTTCAATACTTTTAGATTAAATTGCAGTTATTTCACAAACTTGTCATACTTTTGGCCACCAAACTTTGCTCACCATGATCAAGGGAGTAATTGCTTTAATGATTAAAGTATCATTTATCTTGGAGCAACTTTTAACTGTCTTTAAAATTTATTTTGCTACCTACAATAAATTAAATTCTTTGTTACATACAAGACATAATTCTTTGCTAAGCTTAATAAATAAACATTATTTCTGTTCCTTTTGTATTCCAGCAGTAGTTCACTTTGAAAATGTGTGTTTAGATAGCCTGCATATAGTATATTAACACATACATTTTAATGGAATCAGCTTAAGCATTGTGGTTTCCTATAATGAGAAATGAGAATTTAAGCTTCCTCTAAAAGAAAAATGCCAGGTTCATTTGTTGAGATTACTGAGAGTTGTGTTAAAAGTTGGATATATTTAGACTCAGTTAAAAAATACCATCTTTCATTTCCTTTCACTTTTTTCAGTGCCTAAGAATAGTTTCAGTGATGCCCTTTTTTTTTGTCACTGGCCAGGCTGCAGCAGGATCTTGTTGCTTCTTCTTGTGTTTGAAAAATTTTGACATAGCCTTTTTGTCTTTTTGATCCACTTGGGTCAGAATAGCACATCTACACAGAGTATTCCGTTCCCAAATTGAAGAAAAGACAAATCATCTGAAGGACTACTTAATACACAATCTATTTTTTCTCCTTTAAACTTGTTGGACAGCAATTCTCATTTTGAAGTCTGTTAGCATTTGAGACAAAATAATGATGCCTCCATAATAAGAATAGTCAGAGCACACCTGGAGTAATAGGATGCTTAATCATTATTTAGTCAATATTTCCACAAAGCTGAACTCCCTTGACAGTTTTTTGGGCTTGTTCCCTAATTTGTCTCTGCAGTCTCACATTTTTCTTTAAAAAAACATAAAATCTTGTTTATTTTTTTTTTTATGTGTGAAGATCAAAGAGTTATAAGGCTTCAGTGAGGCAGAAATCCTGAAGCTCCAAATTTTGAAGTAGCCCACCTATCTCATTCAGAGATAATCGAGGTTAAAACCACCAAACATAGCCATTTAGTAATGGATAAACAGAAAACGGAGGAACCCTTACTATTGTCAGAGCTATACAATATATTGCACATATATTGTGCAATATATTGTTTGGTGAGCACAGTGCGAAATTGAGTACTTTTTCTAATAGTTTTCATTTTCTGATAAGGACCTAGTTTTTAGTAATTGGGGAAAAGCTGCACTGAGGAATTAAGGAGTATAAAGTAGCAAAATTTCCAGGTACTGGCTGATCTTATTCTTTCCAATAAGAGCTGCAGAGGGAAGTGGAAAGACCCGAGGCACATTTATTAGCCCTGTAGTGGGACTCTAATTTTTCATTTCCCTCTTCCCTTAACTAGTTGTATCACATGTTCTTTTTCTGCTGTAAATTCTGTGTTTCTGAAACAAAAGGAACTATCTATGTTGTCTGATATTCCTGGAGGTTTAGCAGCTTACCTGTGCTAGTACCAGCAGTTATGATGAACATGTCCTAATGAGCTTTGGGATATGCAGTAGGTCTAACACTATATGTAAATCCTGAGTGGAAACACAGACATCCTGTTCCTAACAAATGAATCACAGAATCATAGAATGTTTTGGTTTTGAAGGGACCTTAAAGATCATCTAGTTCCAACCTCTCTGCCATGGGCAGGGACACCTCCCACTAGACCAGGTTGCTCAAAACCCCATCCAGCCTGGCCTTGAACACTTCCAGGGATGGGGCATCCACAGCTTCCCTGGGCAACCTGTTCCAGTGCCTCACCACCCTCACAGTAAAGAATTTCTTTCTAGTATCTAATCCAAATCTACCCTCTTTCAGTTTAAAACCATTATGCCTTACCATATCGTTACACTCCGTGATAAAGAATACCTCCCCATCATTTCTCTAGACCCCCTTTAGGTGCTATAAGGTCTCCACATGCTAATCCAGCATGTGGAAAACATTGTGCAGAATCTGTAATCTTGGATCCTATCAACTGAAGCTCCACTCATTCATTTGGGTTGTATGACATGTCCGGCTCAATGCCCTCTCATGTTTTCATAGATCGTGCATGTCTTGGGGAGGTAAGCTGCTGTAAAAACTGCAGTCTAACATCTCCCTGGCACACTCATTTTCTTGTACAGCAGCCTAAATAAACATTTGCATTGAAAACAGTATATGATTAACATAATTCAAGGCCAGACATTTGTAATGCAGACTATCTAGTGGGACTTTTGTTTAGTGGCCTATCATTGGTTTGGCCATTAAAGAGTAGACTGGAAGAGGTAATGTGCAGCACCATTCAAATGCTCGTCCAAATGCATCTGAAAGATGACATACTTAGATCTCATGTTATTTTCTTGTGCTTTATGCAATTTACTTTATAAAGATTCACTGCCAAGACTTGACCATGAAAAAAAATTCTGCATGCTTTAATCAAAACAACTTCCCAAACAAGCATTGTCTGTCCTCTTCCACTTCCATTACCTCTGTACCAGGTACTGAGAAGAAATCAGGCAAAGACTGCACAACTTGTGTGAGTTTATAATCCTGGAATCTTGGAAGCTGTTGCAGAATTCCTGTTTCTCATAATCTTCTCTTCCCTATGCAGAGACCAGTCTTTCCTGTAAATGTAATTTCATAAACTAAAAGCTGTTAAACTTTCACAGACTTAGAATGAGACAATTACATGTAATTCCTAAAGAGCACAATGCTCCATTTCTATGTACCTGAATGATTTTATCATTCACTTAATAGCAGAACAAATTAGTAATAATCTCAGATTTTGTTGCACATTATGCTGAGACATGCCCACACTAATATGCTTTCTGATAAAGCAAATGCTTACTCTGTCAGAGCACAAATCTTATTTTGTCTCTAGTAAAGTCAAAGGAGAGAGAGCTGAGTCTGCAATAGGACTGCTTACTGGAGGAGATTTAGAGATTTATTAGCAGATTTCATTAAATATATGGAGGGAACCCAGCATTCAAGGTTGGAAAATTAGGATGCAAGAAAGGAGCAATACATACAAAGCAAAACAGGAGAAGCAGCATTATCATGGACATAAAATAGTATCACATCCATACATATGAAAACTACAGATCTGTGCTATTTCTAAGCATGCAGTTATTCTATTCATCCATTTGTTTAGTGTGGTCGGCTCTTTCCTAACGGCACTTTCAGCTTGACAGTGACCAGCAGCACAGTGGTGTGATCAGTGACAGGTGTGACAAGCACTTTGCTTTGATGATAACTGGTTACTGTTAATGTGAAAGAAACAATTACACTTCACTTTCACTTCTGGTCCATCATATGTCAGTCTAAATTTAGTGTCAGAGAAAAATACAGATTTCCTCATCGCAACTTTTGATCAGATATTGGAACAGGTAGAAGTATTAACTCACCAAAGGGTGACAAGTGCTCTAAGGTTTTATGATGAGAAGGAGGGAGAGAGGCTGTGAATGTTCCCCACATGCTAGGCATTTGTTAAGTATTTATTTAATATTTTAATAAATAATCTTCCAGTGCTAGATTAATTCTGACAAATATTTTTAATTGTGTTCTCAAAAGTGTTCTTTTATTCACTGCTACTCTTTCACCTATTACAGATACTATAATTACAAACACCCTAAATTTTGCAGCATTATGTTTGCTTGAAAATTTAACTAGGCATTAGGATTGTGAAGGAAATGAGCAAGATTTTTGATAATGAGATCCCGCTCCTGATTTACAATGGCAGATGATGTATAAACTATGAATGAAGATAATACTGAACTATAATGCCACTACAAACAACTGCCAGGAAGTACAGCTGTCGAACCAGGAATGTGTGTCTGTCTCCAGATTGCCAGAGGAATTAAAAAAAAAAAAAAAAAAGTTATGGAATACCACTGAGTATGAAGAAAAATGACAAAAGTATCCACTGACGACAGTAAAAATACACAAGTCACAAGGCTACCTTATGTTAAATCCCAGCACCAGTTTCTTAGAGGTGCAGTAGTAACAAACACTTCAGGTTCAGCACTATGTTAATAAAATTCATTATCTCTTCTTGAAATGGGGAAGATAAAATGGCAGATGACAACATTCCCAAAAGCAATGGTGGTTTGCTCCCCCTAACTTCACAACACAAAAGCTCTCGTGACCTCCTGACCAAAACAGAGGGTATCATCTTGTTCATTCTCCTTCCACCAGGAAAGAGCAATGACAATGTTTTGGCACATAACATTTCCAGGGATGAGGTTGCATAGCTTTGCCTGTCAGGTTGTGAAATCTCCTGCACTTAACTCCCCCTAACATGATAAAGTTTTATTTGTAGACCTGCTCTAACCTCATCCACAGTGCAGTTTAAGCCTATTGCCTTTTTGTTACACACCATGCAGTCACCGGAAACAAGTAATTCTTCCTGGTTTTGAGGCAGCTCACCTTCTGAGCTATGGACTGGAATCACAACTTCCCTCAGTCTTCTCTGGTATGAGATCAGACAATGATGACTTTTTCACTCTTTTGCCATAAGCCTTGTTATCACGTTGTCCAGTCATCATCTTTGTTCTCTTCTGTCATGTCTCCAATTGTTCATGCCTCTCAAGCATCAGATATGACAAAGCTGGAAAAGAAAATCTTTTATGTGAAAACATCTACTCATTTTAATAAAATAACTAGTTATGTCATCTGTTCTACTGATACAGTTCTACTGCCTAAGAATGTTAATTTTTTTCAGAAACTATGTTTTTCATCCCTGTCAAATCCAGTACTAACATCTTTCAATCAGGAAGGAAAACTGTTCGTAGCAAAATTGTAGTTGAGTGCTACAGGAGAAAGAAAGGCATTTTAAAACAAATCCATGTGAATCATTATTTTCTTCTGAAAAATATACTTCGGCGCATAGTCCGTACTTAATTAGCTGCTCATTAAAAAAACTTAACTGAAATGAAAATGGTGAAGAATCTTTTATTTTTAGTAATATGTATACTTTTTTCACAGTGTCTATAAACATCCACTGAAGTCAAAACTTAGCCAGAAGATTATTAGTGGATTATTAGTTCAGGACAAAGATCAAAAGACTGAAAAGTCCAACACAAATAAGCACCAAAAAAGATTACACCTTTAACCACAGCTTAATGCTAACCTTGCAGAAGTGATCAAGAAAATAATGAGCATTGAGAATACAATCTTGGATTGAAAAATGGAATGGTTTTGCACTTCCAGACAAGCTGAAAACATATTGTCTATTCTTACAGATCAGAAATTTAAGATCTGCAGGTAAAGAGTGTATTCTAAATGATGAAATAAAGCTTATAATAAGTGATTTTTATTAACTTCATGTGTCTCTGATTTTGTCTTCTGACTTCAATTTGATGCGATTCATATGGATGTTAAATACCCGTGTGTAATTACAGCATGTAGAACACCCATCAGTACAGGAGTTCAGTAATTTCTTTCTGTTTAAAAACATTGCTGAGTAAATCATTACTCAGAAAGTAAGAGAAGTTAATGAGTGCATTAACTATGCAGTGTTATGAATAAGAAGGATATTTTATCAAAAATCTCATTGAACGTCAGATTTTTATGAGAGGTCAAGAGGATAATACCAAGTAAAGGTTTTTACAGTAGAATAAATTCTGAATTTTCTAACAAGTGCAATTTTCCAAAACCCATGACAGAATCTGCTATAGATGTAGCTGAATGCACTAATGTGTCTTCCACTGTATTATTTGGGATAATCTCTAACAGCATGTTTTACAAAGACCTAAATCCACTCTGATAAGTGGTGAGGAAAAGCAGTCATTGCCTTTGTCCTATCATGATGAGATAAACCAACAAAACTCCTAATGAAGACAACAATTAGATTCAATGTTTCTACATGTTTTCTTAAACATGAAAGAGAAAGTGGGAGCTGTTTTGTTTTGTTTTGTTTTGTTTTGTTTTTTTCTTTATTTAATGGTATCAGGAGTGAGGGCATGGTAGCTTCATATGTCTGTTAGAACAGCTAGTCAGTGTATAGTTGAAGATAGAGAATTTCTTGAGCTAATTCCTGAATAATTTTTTGAAAAATACATAATTTGATATAAAGAGCAAAGGTAATATAGCAACCCCTTGCCAGTCATAATGTGCCCTTTTAATGAAGAAGGATTCAGCCTTTAGTTACTTCCTTGATCATGTTAGCTAGAACTATCACAAAACCACTGAGACTTGCTCATGTCATAGCCTTAGCCAGCAGAGAAATTCTAGGGAAGATATAACTGGGGATTGGTTACCTTTATCTTTTACGCGGTTTGGACATGAGCCAAATAGTCAACAATTACTGACTATTACTGAATGTTGAAGTGATAATGGACTGCACTAATGTAATCCAAGGGTGGTGGACTGTGCCACTTTTATTCAAAGTAATGTTATTCAAATAAAAATTTCATTACTTTTAATAAAATATATGCCTACAGTTAAGAAAGGTCTATCTGACATTCCTTTAGAGTCATTTTGCTATTAACACTGAAGTAAAATGACCTTATTGTGGTATTACTTTGTTTAACCTATAAGAAAACTCTGTCTTTTTAAGTGAATTATTCTTATGTTCCTCATATTTATTCTTTAATTATAAGAAATCTCTCTGCAGTTCATTTACTGTAAATCTGCATCAACTTTCAGTGTTCACTATAAACTGCAAATATTTCTTGTATTTCTAATTTACTGCTGTGTTTTGTATAAATTCCTCTACCTAGTAGAAAGCTGTACAAATAAAATTATGTGAATGTGAAATTTCTGTTAGTCACAACCTGGCAAACCAATGGTCAGATTAGTATTCTTGTTTCTTATTCTGCTCTGGAGGCTCCTATTTGAATGTCAACACCAAAACTTTGATGATTATACTCTTTTTCAAGCACCCAACAAGTTAAGATCAATGCTACACCTTGCAAAAAAGCAAAGAGATTTTTTCTCATCTCATTTTATGGTTAGATATTACTTGACACTGCCTTTGCAATGTCATCTTTACATTTGTGTCCAGTGTAGGGTAACCTGAGGTTCAGTGTTCTTTGTGCGTTTAATCTCTGGGTAGAAAAAAAAAAAAAAATTTACATCCTCAGCAGAGGTGTTGCAAACAATGTGTTTTTTGATGAAGCTTTCCATCAAAATCTTGATTAATCTGTGTTTCAGATGGCTCTCTCATGCATCATTCTCTTTCTCATTACTCCTGAAACTTAAATTTTTTCCTCATTGTCATCATCTTGTAATTCATTATCTTGCAAGAATAGAATCACTACCTTTGAGTTATGGCAAAGCTACTTTATAAATAACTACAGTCTGCCTACCAAAATTATTCCCTTGAATTTTTAACTGTGTGCAGTAGTTCTCACTGTTAGCTTGGGCAATGAGCTGATGCTTGCTAGACAGTTATTCTATTTTTTTTCCAGAAGAGGTTTCCAATATTGTGATAACTGACACTTCCCTTGTACGGATATCTGTACATATTTTCTCCACAATACACAGTCAAACATACATTACAAATACAGATGTTAATCAAAGAGAACATCAGAACAGCAGCAGACTAGAAATAGTGGCACATTCAAGATACGGAGAAAATAACAAGACACACACACTGGTCTCAGCACACAGGATTGGGAGAAATTTGTACCACATTGTATCGAAAATAGCTAATTCCACATCTAACCCTGAATTGAAAGTAACTCTTTATACTTTACAAAGCTCAATTCTTTGGGGGAAAAACCATGAGTACAACAGCAAAGAATATTCCTAAGTTTGTCTCTGTCTTGGTCCTTAAGTTTCCTATTTCACCTCTCATGAAAAGAAGAGAAACAGAAGTACCGTGCTTGTTGCTGAGTATTTGACAACTTGACAAATGAAAAATAAAAGAACCCACTTACCAGCTTTGAGAGATGACTATAGTATATTGCTCTGTCATTTGACAGATGACCTGACCATTGCCATGGGAACCAGCAGGAAGTAAAATGCCACAGGACAGAAAGCTGCTCCAGAGAGGTAAAGGCTAATAACATGAAATAAATGAAGGGGTTAAAAGGTTAGGAAAATTCTGGTAGTTCCTGTGTGTAGTCTGAATATGAAAATACGTTGCATTCTTCAACAAGCTGTGGTAGAAACAGCATGGAGATTAAAGGATGAAAAATAATATTTAGAACTCTCCACCCTTAAAACTTCCACGTTCATCCCTTGTGCATTTGCTTAGCATTTAGCAGTAGAATGGAGACTTAAAAAATTGACATGAAATGCTTTAAAAATGCAATAGAAAAAGTAGAGTAAAATCAATAGTGGTGTGAGGAATGACTTGAGCAGCTTGTATTTTCACAGTGGTAATCAAAAAGTAATTTTATACCCAATAATTTGTATTGATTGTTTATGAAACTGTAATGCATTATACTATACACCTCGTTGTCTGGTTATAAATATGTGTACCATTTTGATGGGCTTTTTTCTTTTCTTATCGAGTTTCATTTTCTCCCAGACAATTTTTATTTTGTGTCTTTAATACATAGGAGCAAAATAGCAGGCTATGAATATTATGTGAGCTAGCAGTTGCAGCCTGCTCTCTGCTCTCAGCTCTGCCTGGAAAGAGAACAAAGGAGCTCGTAGGATAACAGAGCCCTTGAACTAGCACCGTTTACAGGGGATTTACCCAGCAGTTGTCAAGTGTTTTCTTCTTTCAGCTGCCCATCAATTGCTCAAAGAATTGGTTCACACAAAATTGTATTTGCTTTTGAATGCAAAACCGCCCCATTATGATACGATATCAGAAAAATGCAGGGCATAAATAAATCCTGTTAAGTACATTAAAAAGCACTGTAAACACTGCAAAAAGAGC
Source organism: Fratercula arctica (assembly GCA_947846985.1). Classification (NCBI taxonomy): domain Eukaryota; kingdom Metazoa; phylum Chordata; class Aves; order Charadriiformes; family Alcidae; genus Fratercula; species Fratercula arctica. Next base: position 71,919,415 of record CANTUZ010000026.1, on the reverse strand, counting down.
AGACCTCTTCCTAGCAGTCCCTTCACTTTAAGTCAGTTCCAGAACCTCACGAACCCAAAAGATGTGGCAGATACTAAGAGGGTAAGTGGGTAGGTGTTGACTGTTTAAATACATCATACAAGAACATGAACTCCCAGAATTCCCATTTTACTTTTTTTTTAATATATATATGTATATTATAAGTAAATTGCAATATCATAAATTACTCTGTCGTATTTACAATTTTTCTGTCAAAATGTATTTTGACTGAAAATTCCCAGAATTTGAATGTATTTTATTAACACATTTATTAACATATTCTTCAAGATAACTTACAGTACTAAACCATCACGGATCCTGTTATTAAATATTCTTTTTTCATTATTAGTTTTGTTGTTTCTGATATTTATGGAGGCCTTGGAGAAGGTAATTAATCCCACGGTCTACAGAAACTTAATATGAATAAAATGTATGTTATAATGAAAGTAATTTTTTGTACAATGACTATGGAAACAGATACACTGCATTAAAAAAAAAAAATCTCACTATTCACTGAGCAGTTTATACTGAAAAGGATAAGCAGTTACACAATGTAACTTTTAGACATGTTAACAGGCTACCTTTCTAAGGTAGTAATTTGAAACTTAGTCTTGTGGAGTACATAGCCTGCTGGCTGTGTAAACTCTGCATGATAAAGGTGTAACAGAGACTGACGATAGGGCTTCGGTGGTATCTTGCACGGAGAGTGAAAAAGAGCATTGCAGTGCTCTGCCATAGCTAGCAGAACTTGGAGTGCCTCTGGTGAAAAATCTCATTTTTCTGCATTTGTTTTTGTCCCTTATCAACGCGAGTTGAAACAATTATTTTTTCACAGGACAAAAATTTTTAAAATGTTTTACATGGTGATGTCTAAACAAATTTGTTTTCGGCTCAGTGAGGTGTTTATCTCTGTTACATTTCTGTGCACTATTGGAACTGTAGTTTATATACAGAATCTGTAATTTCTGTTAGGCCACGTTCACTTTCCCTTATACCTGAAATACATCTGCCAGGAGACAACATAATGATAAGAATCTTATGCTATGCCCCAGGCTCATTTTCCCCACAGAGATGTCTTTCTAGAGAGTCCTAATCGCAAAGGAAAGCATGACTCTGAAGCTGTCACACCACAAACCTTATTAGGCTCATTAGCAGTTCAGTAGAGAGTTTTAGGTCAAAACAATACATAATTGAATATTTCAGATTTATTCAAAGAGCTTAAACATATTGTTTCAAATTTTGCACATAAAATGTGAAATATATGGGTATAATTCTCCTGGCAGAATGGAGGAAGGAAAGAAGTTTTTTTGTGTGCCTAGATATTTTATTACCATATCTTCATATTTTGAGACTCAAAATTGGTATTTTCTGATTTGTGTCTCTTTGTCAGAAACGAAGGTTATGGACTTTGTTACTGTAAGCTAAAAGTCAACTATATAATTCATGTTGACATGTACATATTCAACCTATATATTTATTGTTAGTTAACAATTCTGAATATGGTACCTGAAATAGCAGATAATTCTTTCCATCTCTTTTTCTTATATTGGACTTGCTGTTTTAAGAAAAGTACAAAAAAAACCAACCAACCAACCAACCAAACAAACAAACCCCAACAACAAACAACCCAATCTAAACTTTTTTTCCTTAACTATGTCACTGCCATCCCCAGTAGTTCGGTAGTACTCAGCTAATTAGTACAGTGTCATTTTACTTTTATTTAAGGTAATCATAAATTATTGTCTTTGGTTTACATCTCATATATAGTTATGCTGTACTCATAAACTAGCCCTAAATAATACTTCCAGATGATTATTTGTACATAATCAGAAGTATTAATAAACTTGTTGGACTGACAGCAAAAAGGGAGAAGGAAGGAATCTGATGTATCTTGCTTCTGGTCAGATGGAAAACTACACTAAGATAACAGTCTTGCTGCTGTTATTTCCTTCCAGCAAATTTCAGGCTGAAAATAGAAATTATTTTGTATGTCCACTAAAAGTCTGAGTTAGTTGAGTTTGAACTAATCCCAGCTTTGTTTTCTGGCAGTGGCTGGTTCATGTTTCGTCTGTCCTGTTTCGTCTGTCCTGTTTCGTCTCTATGGTGAAAACACCCAGCAACTTTTCAATTCAAAGCACGGTGCTGGAGAAAAGATGTGTTCCTCAAGTGCTACCTAACCTCACCACTCAGACGCTGTTACATTATGTTACATTTATTTTCCAGTATACTTAATAAGTTCAAGATTTAAAGACTTTTCTTTTTTAGAAGATTCATATTAATATGGGTACGGTGTATGCTGCTGAAAGTGACTTCTACAGAATCTTACTCCTTGTTGGAGCAATAAGTAATCATTTTTCAATTTTTCTTTGGTGGTTTGTTTTTTTTTGTTTTTTTTTTTTTTTTTTTTTTTTTTTTAACCAAAAGAGACTCCTGTTAAAAAAACAGCACAGCTCAGAATAGTAGTTATCACTTTGTGCAGTACTAATAAAGCAGTTTCAGGAACATAATGGAACTGCTTTGAGAATAAATTTTTGAAACATTAAAATTAGGTGAACCAATTAGGTGAACCACCAAAATTAGGTGAACTGAATGAAACAAAAGTTCATTGGGTCCTACAGCTTTGTCTGTATCACATTTACATACACAAACGTATGTTATACATTTTTGCAACATTCAAAGGTTTTAAGAGTAGAAGAGACTATTATAAATTATTTGTTTGAATTCATGCCTAATATAGGTCACACAATTGCCTCATGCTTTGTGTATCATGGCAATCTAGTACAATTGGGCTGCAGAATAATTTTTAAAAAGTTATCACAGTTTGAGACACTTCAGTGAGTTAAAATTCCATCCACCACAGCCTTACACCTGTTATTTGAATGGTTAATTGCCATCTCTCTCTTTTTTAAGCTCCTCATTACATTTTATTATACAAACTATCTTTGAAGTTTATTATACAACTATCTTTGTTATACATAGAAAAAAGAAAATGCTGCTTGTGATTACATGTCAAAATCACAAAATAGTTTGCAAGTATGTGTCAAAACGATCTTTTCATACCCAGAGAAAATTACCCAGAACCATTTCAGAACGAAACACCTCCATTGGCATAAATGACAACTGAAAGCTACACAATGAAACATTGCAAATTCTGAGGTAAGTGCTTGAAAAATGCTAGGTCTGTTACTTCTCACCATTTAGATAGCTTTATTTACTGCTAGCCCAATTAGTCATGAGCAGCACCTGGATTAACACGGTGTCGTCCACATTGCTGAAGGGTGATTTGCAGAGCAAGGTTCCGAATGCAGAACTGGATGTGCAAGAATATCATCATCTAAGCCCAAACTTTGCTGCTGCTCAGCAGATAAAGCTGCTGGAAATGCACTTAAACTTCAGTTTAGTCCACACAGTGTTTACAGATGACTGTATTTTCTCTATTAAAAAGTTATATAGCTATATGGTAACCTACTGCTATCAAACATAAACTGTTTTGTTTGATACAATTTAAGTACCTTGATTTTTTTTTCTTGAACAGAAATGACTGGGCAGTGTGGGTTTTTCCACTTGTTTTATTTTTTTGGTTGGCTGGGTTTTTTTGACTTACTAAGGGACTTAGTAACTCAACTTTTTTGACTTACTAAGGGATTCAAAACCATATGTATAAAATATATCTAGGCATAATAAAGAGCAATCTGAATTCAAGTGACCTCTAAACTTTTTTTTGATTGAAATTAATGACGCTTGGCCTCAGTGATTTCTCCTTGCAAACATATCCTTCCTTGACAAGTCAAGCTCTCCCATAAGCAGTGGAATGTCTAGGAGACTCCTCCAGAGGACAATTCAGAATACCTAAGGCTTTGTTCCTTATTGTTCCTGCAAAAGTCATCTCTGCTGACCACAGAACAAGCCTAGCCTCCTCAGGCCACAATTGCCTGAGTTACTCTGTGCCAGATAACTTTAGAAACTAGAATATACGTTCTTATGAAAATTAATAATTTATCTTAATTAAATAACCTGTGCATCCCATTCCAAAAATATGCATAATATAAACTCTTCATTGGAAATAATTCCAAAGCTATGAAACAAAAGTATCCTAAACTTCCTTTGTTTGATTTGGCAAACATTGTTTTTACATGACTTAGCTTTAAATATAAGAAATCTGTATTACTGAAGTGGTATTTCTGCTCTTTTTCTGGAAAATGGAGACTCCCTCATCCTCCCGCTGAAATGCAAAAACACACATAAAGATAAAATAAAAATAAAACCAAGCAAGATACACAGACAGTGAATTTTTCTGCTTGGGACTTCTTTGTTTAATTTTTAACACTTGTTTCTATGTTAAACTTGTACATGTCAGAGCTCCTTATAGTAATGAGAGAGCTTTATTATTCTCATTCTACTGATGGGGAGATTCGATCACAGAGAGAGATTTGGCTTGGTTAGAATCTCCCAGTGATAAAACCTAGAAAGGACATTTTCCCTGCATGGGGGATGTTTGGCATCTTGTCATAGTGAATCTTATCATATTAGCAAGAATATTTTTAGTGGTCCGTGTTGCATTAATTAAGCTATTATAAAAACTAGGGAAGAAACATGTGTCCCTGTTTTGGCTTTTACCTTTTTCTAGGTCTTAATCAGACTACAAGATGATACTCCAAAAGATAAAATACTATATTTTTGCGTAAGAACTTCAGGCATGCTCAAATACTATATTTCAGAAAGATCAATGTTTCACTGTTCAAGTAGAACATATGTAAAGAATGTCTTTTGCATGATCCTGACCTATTCAGGCTTCAGATTATTTTCATGGCATTTTGAGCTGTCTGTTCCAATAAAAATTGACACAGGTATCTGAAGTAACAGGTTTAGGAGAGACTAAAACAGTTATACTTTTAAGTCTAACTTAAAAAGTTAGACTTAAAAGTCTAATCTGTATTTTCAGCACCCTGTGTTAAATTGAACATGAACATTACTAAAGACTAAAATGATGGAAAACAACACAGATTTCACTTTTTCTTACCTCTGACCTTTCATTAAAACACACACATGTTGAGAGTTCAGGTAGGCTATGTATAAGGGTTAACTCAAATACTTTTTTGGAATGGTCTTATTTATCTTTAAGTTTTTGGTCCTATTGCAAAAGGGGTCTCTATTGATAAGCCTCCAAACAGCACCTGACGTTGAATGAATTAATTAAGGACAAAGGTAATTAGGAAATGTGTGCCTAATCCATGACTAATAGAAGTCTTTAGATTTGAAATTGTGCCTTGATGTTTCACTTTCCTCTTTAGAAACAATTGTTACTGGTAATTTTCAATGATTTCTTCTTTCCCCTCATGACTGTGTATAAAGTATTCCCAGAAATGAAACAAGCATATTGATTTCTTCTCTCATGTTTAGGGAACAAGGTTAGAATAAACTGTTTAGTGCATATACTACATTGATAATTGTATTTATACCTGAGTTACAGCTAATAAAAGAAGTGAAACCTAGCAATCATGACACAACATAAACAAAATGAATGAGCTTTGGTATTGTAAGACCAATGGTTCCATCACTCTTTTAGATATTTGGTTTTTTTTTTTTTTTTAAGAGGCTTTGATTTTTTCTCTTTTCTGAATATTTCTGGAGAAAAAAAATAATTTTCTAAAACCAAGATTCAGCACAAAGGCAGACATACAATAATCAGCCTTTACTTTCTTTATCACTAGAGTTCTTTGTTATCTTTGAATACTTGTATCACGTACATTACTAATATTAATTTTTTACATATTGACAAATTCATTCTTAAATGGAATTTTTAATTTTATACACATTAAACATTTAGATTTTTTTATGTCATTATAATGTTCTATCATTGTTTAACTCCAGTCTGCAGATAGGGCCATGCAGCTGCTCACTCACTCCTCTCATCTGGGATTGGAGAAAGAATCAGAAAAGTACAAGTGAGAAAACTCATGGGTTGAGATAATAACACATGGCATCCCTTCCCTCAGTCATGGCAGCTGCATCGCTCAGTTTGGGGCACTCAGTCCCACTCTCTATGTCACTAATAAAGATATTGAATAGTATCCGTCCCAATTAGCACCCCTGAGGGACACCACTTTTTACTGGCTTCCACTTGGACATTGAGCCGTTGACTGCAACTCTTTGGACCTAGCCATCCAGCCAATTCCTTACCCATTGAATATTCCATCCATCCATCCATCCAACCCATATCTCTCCAATTTAGTGATGAGAATGTTGTGTGGGACCATGCCAAAGGCCTTAGAGAAGGCAAGGTAGATGACATCAGTTACTACTCCCTTAACCACTGACACTATCCATCATAGAAGACCACCAGATTAGTTAGGCATGATTTGCCCTTTATGTAGCTATGCTGGTTGTTCCGATCACCTCCCTCTCATCTGCCTTGACGCAGCTTCCAGGAGGATCTGTTCCCAGGCACAGAGGTGAGGCTGAATGGCTGATAGTTCCCAGGGTTCTCCTTTTACCTTTTTTAACAAAAATGGATGTGATGTTTCCCTTAGTCCAGTCACTGGGAACTTTGCCTGACTGCCATGGTTTTTTCAAATATGATGGAGAGGGACCTAGCAACTACATCTGCCAGTTTCCTCAGGACCCTGGAATACATCTTATTGGGTCCCACAGACTTGTGTGGACATGTTTTGGCATTGCATGAACCAAGACAGACAAGAATGAAAAACTGGTTTTTTTGTGTAGCCTCCACTCATCACTGCTGCAGCCAATGGACCAAAACCAGAGACAACATATCAATATTTCATTCTTATTCACACAGTAATTAGTAGAGAATGAATGTGTACAGCCACCAAGTCAATGGCCTGGAATAGCTGAGCAGCACTGTGGTAATGATGAGACCATGAGACTGGGATACCCTTTTGCACCTCTTCTTCAAAAGTCCATAGCATGCAGAGATATATTCCACACTCTTCACAAGCAGAAGTTCAAATTGGACACTTACTGGCGTTCCTGCACAAGGTCCGTGGAGTTTTACTGTACATAATATTTGATACATTGAAGAAGTTTTTAGCATATACTAGTTTATTTTAATTTATTTTGTGGATTTTCCCTATTTTGTTCTGTTTCCATGTGTATTACAATATTTGGGGTTTCATTTATATTGAAAAGCCCACAAACTCTAAATTACAATGCTTGGATTAATTTCTTCAGTTTTGTTTCATTTTCAAATATTTCTTTCTCCTTTCTTCCTTTTTTTTTTTTTAATGTAAGTTTTCTTTTAGACAGAAATCCCAGAGAGTCTACCTCTTTTATCCAATTCCCTATGTAATACATATCTATTAAGAAGAAATTATATCCTGGCTCTAATGAAGGGAGTATTTTGTTATTGATCTCAATAGGATCAAGACTGCATCAAGGTATCCAAATCTGTACCTGGCTAATCACAGTATTTTATCTATGTTTTTAATTAAGTGGAAGTTTCTTTATAATTCTTTTTTTTCAATGTATGATAAAACTTCAGCTGGAAGGAATTCTTATGTTGTTTACTCTTTCTGATTAAAGACTTTTCCAAATCATCTTTGTTGGAAGGAATGTAACCCTGCATACTAATGGCAATCAGCTGTCAAATACTTTGGAATTGAAATTGGACTCAAGAAGTTCAAGGCACAGAGACAAGAATTTCAGAACAGTGGTGCTTCCTGCACTTTTAAGTGTATTGCTATGGACAGGTTTTCCATTATGCTTTTCTTCTTTTGGTTTCCAAATCTTTTCTTGCTATGTTTATCTTGCACAGTTTTCAGGCTATAGCTGAACTACAGCAATGGATATTGTAAAAAACTTCTAAGATAGATCAGCAAATGCTTCTCATCCCATATCTTCTTTAGACAGCTACATGGAAGAGATTTCTAGAGTTCTTCAGCTCAGACTTGTCTGAGGAAAATTGAAGCATGCATGATCCTGTATCCTATTTTCCTTCTATTCTAAAACAGAGAATTATGTCATTATGGAAGGAAGAAGGTTAAAATATTACATTTAAAAGGTTTCTAAAATACATCAGATTTTTTCTTTCCTTTTGAAACCTATACCATTCATTCTGGATACATTAAACATTTAAGAAGATCTAAAGAATAGGTGTTATTGAGGCACTGTCCCAGAATAGCTTGATAGGGCTAGCAAAGACTCAGGAGATCGTCTCTTCTGTTTTTCTGCCCCAGAGCAGAAACAAGTACAGTTTCATTACTCTTGACTGGGGTGGTCAAGGCTGCTCTTAAAGACTTCCAGTGCCGGAGGCCCCAATAGTCTATTCCAGTGCTTCACTCACTGTGGGTTGGTTTTTCTCATTTCTAACCTGAATCTACAGCTTTCAATGGCTGAACTGCTTTTTGGAAGTGCATGAGAAAACAAAAATTTACAATGTTGTATAGAAGTTACAGTATAGTTCAAAACTAATTTCACTGTTTTTACATCACAGTAAAGGCTATTAAATACCTTCTTTATAAATAATACCTTACCACTATGAAATGAAAGGAACAAAACTTTTTCAGAACACTTATTTTTATGCACTTTGACCTAGGGATGTAGAGTGTAACTGGACATCTTGACATTCTCTCAGATCTTTTTGACAAATGACATCATGGTGTTGGAGATGACTCAAAAATGAATCATACATCAGATATTTGTAGGTTCACAGTAATAATTTAAGGAAGGTGCTCACAGTATTTCTATCGGAAATCACTGAACTCTTTTTTACCGTATTTATGAAATCCTAAATTTCTTAATATCTGTCTAAATAGGATAATTCCTTCTGCTTCTTTTACTATCCACTTCATTTATTTATAGGATAACTTACAAATTTAACCCAATTTCTCTGTTACCTTTAGTTAATGAACATTTGAGTGCAGTTTCTAGGTTCTGCAGAGAAAAGCTGGAACACCATCTCTGACTTTGCGAAATCCAAAACTGCAGTTAAACAGACATCTCCATATTCCTTTAACAATTGAACAAAAAGGCTATTCTTCATGAAAATTAGAGCCACACATCATGCTTTAAAAAAAGCCGACAAAACACCAACTTTGACAAAACAAACTCTGAGAGTCTCTGATTATGTGGGAAGATAAAGAAGACATAGTAATGCATTTCCTAGAATAGCAGCTAGTGATATCTTCAAATGGCCTTCACTAGAAGAAAGAAAGCACACTGCTCTAATCAATACACTGATAGTCTGCATTGTAAAGATTAAGATCAGAATATTTAAAAATTTAATACTTTGCCTCTCCATATAGCACTTTGGAAGTCAATATCTTTAGAAACCTGGTCCATTTCCCTGCTTTGAAAGCATTATATATTTAAGGATTCTAAATAATTCATCTAGTCCATGTGATTAAAAATGTAAAAAGTAAGTCCATCCATTATCTTCTGCAGCTGCTGCCTGGGTATTAGTTTTTTTTTCTTTTTCCTTTTTTTTTTTTTTTTTTTAAACTGATCAGTGTATTGAGACTTCAGTGGCTACACTAAAGGAAAGGAGTATTAGCCCCACCCAGCTGCTAGAATAGTCTGCTTTTCCTCAGATAGCAAATGTAGACATACACAGGTGTTCATCCACATGTGTATCCTTCTCTGATATTTACTTTTAAAACTTTCTATGAAAAAAGGTTATCTTATTACCAGAAGTTAAGTTGATTTGATCAGAAGAAGGGAAGGATGGTGAAAGCAGATGACAGCATTATGACATGTTGCAGAATTCATCATTATCACTTCTGCAGTAATGGAAGAACTGCTACACAAGTAGGGTAATGTCCTGCTAAGCTTAATTAGAGAAGGGGAAAAAAAGGGGTAAAGGGAAAGGGAACAGGAAAAGGGAAAGGGAAAATGGAAAGTGAGAGGGAAAGGGAAAGAAAATAGGAAAAGAGAAGGAGAAGGAGAAGGAGAAGGAGAAGGAGAAGGAGAAGGAGAAGGAGAAGGAGAAGGAGAAGGAGAAGGAGAAGGAGAAGGAGAAGGAGAAGGAGAAGGGAAAGGGAAAGGGAAAGGGAAAGGGAAAGGGAAAGGGAAAGGGAAAGGGAAAGGGAAAGGGAAAGAAGAGAAAGGAAAGAAAGGAAAGGAAAAGGGAAAAGGGGAAAGAAAAGGAAAAGGAAAAGGAAAAGGAAAAAAGGAAAAAAGGAAAAAGAAAGAAGGGGAAGGAGAAGGGAAAGGGAAAAAGGAGGGAGGGAAATGAGGAAAAAGGAGGGAAATGAGGGGAAGGGAAACGAGGGGAGGGGAGGGGAAACGAGGGGAAGGGAAACGAGGGGAAGGGAAATGAGGGGAAGGGAAGGGAAACGAGGGGAAGGGAAACGAGGGGAAACGAGGGGAAGGGAAGGGAAACGAGGGGAAGGGAAGGGAAACGAGGGGAAGGGAAGGGAAGGGAAGGGAAACGAGGGGAAGGGAAACGAGGGGAAGGGAAGGGAAGGGAAGGGAAGGGAAGGGAAGGGAAGGGAAGGGAAGGGAAGGGAAGGGAAGGGAAGGGAAGGGAAGGGAAGGGAAGGGAAGGGAAGGGAAGGGAAGGGAAGGGAAGGGAAGGGAAGGGAAGGGAAATTCACTCATGGTGAGTAAATAAATATGGTTTAGAAAATAGGGGAAAATGCGTATTTTTATGTAATGGGTTTGCACATGTAACAGTTACAATGGTTAAAAAAGGGAGTCTGACAATGATATTTTTTAAAAAATATTTTTCTGTGCTTGTTTGCTATTTACAATTAACTCGCTAAGCTATTAAAGAACTTTGGATTGCAAATGTATACTTGTACTTGACCACTTTTACGCTCAAAAAAAGAAAAATTTGCCCCTTCTTAATTTCCCCACCAAATCCACAGCTCTACTGTTGTTTTTTATAAATGAAGAAATTCCCCGTTATTAAAAAAATATAGTGAAGAAAAAATGAGAAAGTTTCTTAGCTCTGCACATGATAGCTGTTATTTATCTAGCTTAGAGAAGGAACATGGAATTAGGTGACACTTCAGTTTAGGTGACTAGTGTTAAAGTACAAAGCTTGGAATTAGGTGGAAAAAAAACCCAAACCAAACACTTTTACAGTTTGTTGTTTTGTTTTGTTTTGTTTTGTTTTGTTTTTTTTTAATTAAAACCATACTTCTTTTTTGGGGGGGAAGCATACTTTTCAACAAGTATGATAGTAAATATGGAGTAATTTTAATCTATGATATGGATGCATTACTTCTATACTCCATAGCCCTCATATATCAATATAGTACTACTTGCAGCAAAAATCTCAGAGTGTTACTGAAGTCCACTAGCTAAGCATGTCTTCTATTTTAAAAGCATTTTCTTCAAGGAACATGCTGGTCCACACATTCTTTGGAATACTTTTCATCAATTCCAGAAGTTGCTTAAAATATTATTTAAGGCTTTGTAACTGTCCAGGAAAAAAAAAAAAGGAAGGTCCATAAACTCATAATTGTGTTGGTTTCTAAGATTCCTTTCCCACTGAGCCCTGGAGTTTGAATGTTTTATAACTAGCTACCTAAGAAAACTGCCCTTTTTCTGTACAGCCCTTCAGCATTTTCACTCACCTGACAGAAACTGAGCTCAGAGTTTGTTTGAATGGAAGAGGGCTGGCAGGTAATATTGGTAAAGGCTGCTTAGCTTTTTAATTCTTTTGTCTCCATCCTCAAGTCTGTAAAGGCCATTGGTTTCAGAAGGAGTAAAATGGAGCATTTAGGCAATACATCAGAAGCGTAAATGTTAAAAAAGATGTAGCATGCACTTTGTCACCAAATATGCAGAAACAGGTAAGTGTCCTACGAGCTGTAACCCTTAGTGAGGAAATGGAAATACACACCCCATTTTTTATTGTCTCAGGGAAAATTAAAGCTGTTTATTTGATGGATATCTCTTGTAACTTTTAAGAATTATTCAACTTTACCTGGAAAGTTTTTTATTGTTTTTCTCATATACTGTGCTGGGTGCTGGAGAGGTGAATGAACTATCTTTAAACAAAATAGCTATGGAAACAGCGAACTGCTTTGTATCCGTTCACCAAAAAAAATAAAAATCACATACTTTAAATCAAGAAATGTTGTCAAGGAAATGTTTGGTTCAGTAAGTCCAGAGCTGTAAAATCTGTTGAGCAGAGAGTATTTGCTGTGAATTACTTGCTCCATTCTTATAAAGGACATAGCAAACACCCATTGCTCTAGCCGTAGTTCATTTGCTGGTTTTGTTGTCTTCTCTACATAATCTTAATCATGTGGTCTAAGAATTTTGATTTACTACCCTTTGGGAGTTGCTACAAAGGCTACAAAGCCATGAATGCTTTGCCAAACAGTTTAAAAATTTAATTCTTCCCATCATTGCAATTGTCACAAATGCCTCTCCCTCTTTGTACTGGATAAATAATTTTAACTTTAAAATTAACTTGTACAGTAATGAGATGACAATGCTCATTCTACTGGTACAGAATATTACAAGGAGACATCTGATTTGTCCTTCAAAATCATGATGAAATAGAATCTGACTCACTCTACAACTATGGCATGTATTCTAAATCAATTAGTCTCTGTAAAATAAGATCAAAGCTCTGAACTATCTCAAGGATCTTTTACCCTTAACCTGCCTTGACTTGATGTATGCAGTCACTGAGTTAAGTCAAACATATATATTCTTTTAACATTTTCAACTTTGTCCTCTGGAGAAACGCGCTCTTTTTTGGTATTGCCTGGTTCACATTTGACAAGGGAGAAAAATCAGAATTTTCTTTCAATCTATCCAAGCCCCTGATGTTAAACTATCAACAGCGGGAAACTGCCTTAAAAAAATCTGCCTTAGCACTTTGTGTTTTTCCATTAAAACATAATCACTCACCCTTCTGCTCCACTAAGGCAGGTTTTCTTTTCTGTGCATGCCTGAATGCATAAGTAGTTTTGAAGATTTTGACTTCTACCAATCCATGCTTCAGTTTCCCTGTTTGTACATTCATACATCTCAGAGCCAAACAGAACTACTGAATCATGCAGTCTGTTCCCCTGCTTAGCTCAGGCCAGCTACTTTCATACAGTTATTTCATCCTACAGGGAGCCCAATAACTAGTCTGTCTGTATAAAGGTGATAATAATGCATGGCTTTTGCACTGAATTTTAGAACATTAATTACATGACATTAATCCTTATAAGGCATTTTGAAATTTGCTGCAGAAATTTCATCCAAGAAGTGTATGCCATGCCAAAATCCAATATTTGGTCGCTCTGGGTAGTATCTAATGTTAGAATCCTATTGAATAATTATTACTTGCCTGTTTTCAAAATTAGTAATGTAAAATATTAATTGCCTTTGATTAGAGGCAGGAAAAAGAGAATATTACAATACCAATTAAAAATATAGTAACAACTTTTCCTTCTTCTCTATGAACTGAATTTAATACACACTCACCCTAGGTTTGTTTGATCTGCAGGTCTCAATAAACCCACATAGAGATTATTTCTGGGTGAATCCTCTTTTGATTAAGAAAGGTTTATCAAGCTCCATATACATAAGCTCTGTCTGTTAGTAGGCACTGCTGTCATGGGCCATTCACTGTTTGCTGCAATGGCGGAGGCATAAGGCCAGAATAAGAAAATTAAGTGACTTGTTGATATAAAGATAAAAATCTTGAACTAATACCAGCATATTTCAACAGAATTGAAGTGTTTTCTTCCCACACAGTGTTTGCTACTGATTGTTGTTGTTTCTTTTCTACTTCAGCTGATATGGCAGCAGATATTGTCATTTCCCCTGTAAATGACCTAATCTAGTTTGAAGTACTATTAGGTGTTGGTCTAATATGCTGTAGCAACATTCTGTAAATATCATAGTGATTTGGCAAAATGTATGTCAATATTAATTTAAAATATTTATCCTTTCAGAGGATATACACTTTCTCTTAACAAATAACTATTCAAAGAACCCAGTTTATTTTCACTGTATGTAGGTATGGTATGCTGCCCTCTGTGACAATGTTTTTGTGGGGCCCACAAAACATCCAGCTGTACTCTTTCCGTTAATTCTTCCATGTTTTAAGATGGTTATCAAGTTTTGTTGTTATTAATGAAAACTTCATATTTTCCTAAAATGATAAAAAAATATTTTATTCTTCGAAAATGGAAGGTGTTCAAAATATGTGCCTTCTTTTAAAATATTCTCATCAAAGATGAATTATGTAGGTTAATTCAGTCTTTAGACATTGTTCAACTTGTTCAACGTGGTTTTTTTTCACTCTTTCTCATTCATAGAGTTTCAGTGGTCCCTGAAGTAGTGATGGTTACTTTCCAGTGGGACAACTATGCTTCTTTTCAGGAGAAAAATATTAACATTTCTGAGACAATTTCCAAACAAGTAGCAACTTTTTTTCTGAGATTTGGTGCACTTTCACAGAAATTTGTGATACCTTGGAAGTCTGCAAACACAACTGACCAGTTAGAGCACACCTTCTACTTCATATTTAACAAAAAGAAATCCAGTTTGTGCTCTGAAAGAAACTGCCCTGTGCTGAAATCTAAAGCACAGGACACGGTAACAAGTGGGAGATGCATTTCAAAAGCACACACCAGAACTGAACTAAAGCAGTAGCAAAGATAAGCTCGCACGCTCATCTCTTTCCATGGTTGTATATTCCAAATGGAACAAGTTACCACAAAGAGCAAACTGCCTCTGCCATGTGGAAGGAAAAAGAGAGACATTTAGAAAGAGGTTTAAAAATAGAGATGAGAAAGGTGAGTGATCAAGGAAGGACTAGGATAAGGTAAAAGAAGACATCACTTCCTTTAGGGAGGAATAATTGCATGAACCATTATGGGTTAGGGGTTGGTCTACTGGAAAGCAGCTCTGCAGAGGGAGATCTGGGAATCCTGGTGGACAACAAATTGACCATGAACCAGCAATGTGCCCTTGTGGCCAAAAAGGCCAATGGCATCCTGGGGTGCATTAAAAAGGACGTGGCCAGCAGGTCAAGGGAGGTCATCTCCTCCTCTGCTCTGCTCTGGTGAGGCCACATCTGGAGTACTGTGTCCAGTTCTGGGCTCCCCAGGTCAAGACAGACAGGCAACTACTGGAGACAATCCAGTGGAGGGCTACAAAGATGATCAAGGGAGTGGAGCACCTCTCTTCTGAGGAAAGACTGAGAGACTTTGTTCTGTTTAGCTTGGAGAAGAGAAGTCTGAGAGGGGATTTCATCAATGCTTATCAATATCTAAGAGCCAGGTGTCAAGAATATGAAGCCAGACTCTTTTCAGTGGTGCCTAGTGACAGGACAAGTGGCAAAGGACACAAACTGGAACACAGGAAATTCCATCTCAACATGCAGAAAAAATTCTTTCCTTTGAGGGTGGCAGAGCACTGGAACAGGCTGCCCAGAGAGGCTGCGGAGTCTCCATCTCCCACCTGGACGTTTTCTTGTCCAATCTGCTCTAGGTGAACCTGCGTTGGTAGGGAATTGGACTAAGTGATCTTTGAAGGTCCCTTCCAACCCCTACCATTCTGTGATTCTGTGACTCTATCATTCTTAGAATTGTGGGCATTTTTTCAAACAATTAAAATAAACAAAAATGAGTAATAAATTAACAGTGACTAAAGTGAAAGTCTTTTGGAAAAAAAAAAAAAAAGGCAAGAGCTCACTGCTTCAGCTGGTGTGCTGGAAGAAATTTCTCTGGTCCTTTTCTGTATTGGAACATGCTTTTCTTGTGATCCGCTGAGACACTCTTATAAGAACTCTAGGCTGTCAAATAAGTGAAAAGAAATTGTTAAACATTGTTGGTTTCATTTTACAGGAAACGAAGAGGGCACAGTAATACTCGATTTATGTGTGGAGAGAAAATGATGGTAATAAAACCTTCTTTCTGAATGGGTTCCATGTCTGTCCAACATCCATGTAGGGAAGAAAAGGCAAAGGCAAAACTATTTTCTCCAGGATCATGATAATCAGCAACACAGTTTACCTTAGCCTTATCCTGAGCTAAAATGCTTCCCTTTAGCATCATTAAACAAAGTTTTGTCTCTCACTTTCTGCCATTCGTTCCAGAAGCAGAGACCAGGATAAAGATTTTCACATCCTTTTCAGGTTTCTTTCAAATCTAGTTCAGGGTCAAGATTCAGCATAATGAAAAGTAAAAGCTTGTGAGATGTTAATGTGTTAAATGCCTCACTTGCTCCCCTGTTCTTCACTGAACCCTCTCCTCCTCAGCACTCCTAGGGTCAAGGCATTTAAAAGAAGTTCTGTTTTCAGCAGCTCATTTATCAGGACACATAGCACTTATTCGTAGAGGCTTAAGGATGTTTTCCTGTCACTTAATGCTGTTTATGCTGGGAGACCCTTTGTGTTTGTTTTGGGTTTTTTTTGTTTGTTTGTTTGTTTGTTTGTTTGTTTTAACATAGCATAGTCATACTACCTCTTCCTTTTCCTTCTAAAGGAAAAACAGGCAATATAATTTCTGATCTTAAAGTCTTTTGATGACATCAGTGCCATGCATACCTGAAAGTTTATATTAGTTTTCACTGCTGTCTAAAATACTATTGAACAGTTACTGTAAAAAGAAATTGCTTTTCTGAAATGTTTGAGCAGGTTTTTCATGCACGTATGATTTTCACAAATGATTGCAAGGAAAAAAAAAATGAATTAACTCTTCAAAATATTGAAAAAAGCCACAAACACTATGCTGAAGATCTAGCATGCATAGCACCCAGAGTTCAAGTGTATGGAAGATGCAGTGTAGGAGACAGTTACATTTCCAGGGCAAAAGCTAGAGTAATTTTGAGAGTACATGTATTCTCCTTCCTCTCCAGGACCTTCCCAATAACAAAAAGTGACAGGAGATGTAGTATCTAGTGTTAGCCTGAGAGTGTGTTTCAGCAATACAATCTGGGAATTTTTTCCCTTCATGTTTACATCTTACACGAAGTTGGCAGATATCTGTTGGCAGCTTGAAAGTGGATTGACAGAAAGAGTTTGCTCACTTTTTCTTTTTTCATTCTCTGAGCATATATATTTTTCCTGGTCATCTCTTTTAATTTTTATCCAAAATTCCTCATCTCTGAGCTTGCTTATTTTCTCCTCATGCTGTTACTGAATAGAGTGTGAATTATTGGGAGCCTGATGTTAGTGTAGTGAGTGGAAAGCAAATTGTAGTCGAGGTGTCTCTCAGAATTACTATTTTTTTAACATTTATCACTTGGCCTTTCTCCCCAGGGAGGGGAAAAGGGAGGAGAGAAAAAATTATAAATTAACAAATACTGATTTTTAGAAGAATGTATTAAAATAACTGTCCCTTATAGTTGCAGAATCCTGTAGACAAGGTCCATAACTTAGGCTGAAGAGCACTGAAGAGCAACAGAAGAGCAGTGAGATGAAGTCTGCTATTTGTATGACTAACACATGGAACATTTGGTCATTTGCAGCTCATTCATGCCCCTTGAAGCAAAGAAATTTGTTGACTAGCTATATGCAGCTCTTCCTAGGTGATGAAGAGCAATCTTAGCAACTTCCCATTTTATCTGTCTTCCTTCGCTGTAGTACAATAAGCAAGAAAAGACATGCAGTGGCAACAATCAGGCTCCCAAAATGCTAAGAAAATAGATTTATTTCAAAAAGAAAAGGAGAAATGGTGAACAAACAGAAAGAAGTGCTGTTAATATTAGAGGCAAGTTATAACTCATATTGTTTGGAAGCAAATCATATGAAAAACTTAATCTCCACTATTTTTTTCCAGCAAGATACAATTGCTTTATTTTCCTTTTTTTTTTTTTTTTTTTTTTTTTAAGAACAATTTTTGGAGTAAAACACTCTGTGAAGAATCAAAAAAAACCCCAGGCTTTTCCTAAGTCTGAAAGACCAAGAGCAAACTTCTTGGGATGTTTCATCCCCTCCAGAACTCCACCAGCCTCTGCCAGAAATTTTAATTACAGGATATGGTTGTGCATATCACAGTAGTACTAGTCCTAGCCACCTAGACCTCACTTTGCAAGGGTTTTACTAACACAGAAGAAAAGCGTGAGTCTGTAATAAGATGTGGAGACAGTCCAAGTAGCACAAAGAAATCATCTTTTCATTTTGATGGAATGGCTAATCCTGGAAACCACTTTCAGGCACATTAAGGACAAGAAAATCATCAGGAGCAGTCAGCGTGGCTTCACTGGGGGGGATATTGGCTATCTGGACTTCAGTAATGCCTTTGACACTGTCTCTCATAAGATCTTCATAGTGAAACTACTGGAACGTGTCCAGAGAAGGGCCATGAGGATGATCAGAGTGCTGGAGCACCTCTCCTATGAGGACAGACTGAGAGAGTTGGGGTTGTTCAGTCTGGAGAAAAGAAGGCTCCGAGGAGACCTTATAGTGGCCTTCCAGTATATTAAGGGGGCCTACAAGAAAGCTGGGGAGGTACTTTTTAGGATGTAGGGTAATGGTAGGACTAGAGGGAATGGATTAAAACTAGACATGGGTCGATTCAGATTGGACGTTAGGAAGAAGTTCTTCACCACGAGGGTGCTGAGACACTGGAACAGGTTGCCCAGAGAGATGGTGGAAGCCCCATCCCTGGAAGTCTTCAAGGCCAGGCTGGATGGGCCTTTGAGCCACCTGATCTAGTGGGAGGTGTCCCTGCCCATGGCAGGGGGGTTGGAACTAGATGATCTTTAAGGTCCCTTCCAACCCTAACAATTCTATGATTCTATGATTCTAAGTAATGGGCAAACAGCGAGGTGGATTGAAAACTGACTGGATGGCTGGACCCAGAGGATGGTGATCAGTGGCATAAAATCTAGCTGGAGCCTTGTAACTAGCAGGGGTCAATACTGCGTCCAGTTATTTTCAACATAGAATCATAGAATCATTTTGGTTGGAAGAGACCTTTAAGGTCATTGAGTCCAACAGTTAACCTAACTCTGCCAAGTTACCACTAAACCATGTCCCTCAGCACTACAACTTCATTAATGATTTGGGTGGTATGTACTGTCAGCAAGTTTGCCAATGACACAAAACTGGGAGCACTGACTGATAAGCAAGAGAGTCATGCTGCAGTATAGAGGGACCTCAACAGGCTGGAGAAATGGGCTGACAGGAATCTCATGAGGTTCAACAAGTGGAAGCCCAAAGTCCTGCACCTGGGGAGGGAAAAAAACAGGCACCACTATATGTTGGGAATCACCCAGATGGAAAGCATTTTGGTAAAAAAGAACCTGGTGGGGCCCTGGTGGACATGAAGTTGAACATGAGCTGGCAAGTGCACGTGCAGCAAAGGCGACTAATGATTGGGTTGCATTAGACAAAGAGTCTGACAAAAGGCCAGGAAAATGATTAAGGCACTGGAAAATCTCCCACATGAGGAAGGGCTGTAAGAGTCAGAACTATTCAGCCTGGAAAAGAGAAGGTTGTGTGTGTGTATACATATATATTTTTATATATATAAAAATATATATATAAATAAATATAATATAATATAAATGTATACAATATAATATATAATATAAATAAATATAATATATAATATATATAATAATATATAATATATATAAATTATATAAATATATATAAATATATATAAATATATATAAATAAATATATATATATATATATATATATATATATATATAAAAATAGATACCTGAAGGGAGGGTATAAAGCAGGTGGATACAGGCTCTTTTCAGTGATGCGTAGTGACAGGACCAGAGACAATGGGCACAAACTGAGACACAGGAGGTGTTCCTTTCTACACTTTTTTACTGTAAGGGTGGCTGAGCACTAGAATAGGTAGTGGAATCTCCACCCTTGGAGTTGTCCAAAAGTCATCTGGACACAATACTGGGCAACTGACTTCAGGTGGTCCTGCTAGAGCAGGGGAGTTGGACTATATGACTTCCATAAGTCCCTTCCAACCTCAGCCATTCTGTGATTCTGTAATTCCATGATTCTGTTTTGAAAGGCAATGTTCAGTGTTGACATCCAAGTTTATCCCCTGCTCTGTGAGTCCTCCTGAGGTGAATGACCTGAAAAACGCTAAAAATTGGTGGTTTACCAGGCTTGCCATGGTTTGTATGTCTTCTCCACAGTACCACATGGAAAACACACAGAAAGTGGACAACCCTATTTTGTCTATGCTCTGTCAAACTCCTTTTACTCTTTTATTCTCCATATATTCTAAAAATTAAAATTAAAACAGAGAAATGATTGTTCAAATTCGTCTTTGTATTAGATATAAAGAGAATTTTTGAGTAGCTGGTAAATTCCTGTATGTAGAGCTATATCTTTTACTTTATAAATCTGTTAACAAGATGATATCATACCAATGGGACAGCAATACTTGTTAATTAAGCATATGTAAAATTACTACCCCTCCCAATGACAAAAATAACACTTCAGTCTTTTATAGCCTTTTTAATTCTACAGTCTCAATTTTATTATTGGGAGAATGTGAAAAGAGATATAAAAAAGTTCAACAGCAGAGCTTAAATAAAAAGTAAGCATCCTTAGTCCTAGCTTAATGGTTCTGCTACTAATAGCTGTCTGCCATGCAGCAAGATATGAAATATCTGCAAGATATTTCTAAGACAAGAGCTGAAAGAGTTGGTTGTCCCATTGTAGTCCTACCGTTAGTTTATATCTCCACAATAATATAAAATCCTTAGCATGAATTACCAATACAGTAGGGATTTGACAGTTATTCTGTTGGAATTATAGCCATACTGGTGGACTTAACAAAAACTGACTTCAGTGCAGCCTACTTAGTCACCAGCAAGAATTCCCTTGGTGAAAAGGACTTTCTGAAAAGCACTCATTTTCCAAATGAGCCCTTCTGTTTCCTGATTACTCCAGTACAAAATGCTTGGAAAATCTGTGAATAGCCAAATATTTACAGCTATTCTGGAGCTGAATCAAGTGCTCATGTATTACAGCTCAGAATTTGACCCAAAGCTTGGTGAACACAAATGGTTTGTGAGAGTCTATATCTGCCCTATCGTATACTAGGTTACTTGCTTGTGCTGATCAACCCTGTCAAGAAAAGGAAAGCTTAAACTTATAATTAGAAAAATTATTTTCAATAGAACACAAACATCCACAGACCCCCCAAGAATTCATGTTGTCTACATACATCTCCTATCTTGTAGGCTGTATTTCCCATTCTAGCAGCTCATTAGTTCTGAGAGTGCTATATGTCAATATTTATTATTTGTATCTGCAGTTCTGCCTTGCTTCTGAGATAATCTTAAACTTTTTTCATTCTCTATTTTTATTTCCCAAAAGATTTTGTCTTATACTCTATATTTCCTTATGCCATATTCCTATTTGTAACACCTCAGGTTATTGCTCCACATTGGTTGGATTTGTCTATTACGTAGGTTCAGGGAGAAACATTTATTATACACAGCATTTTTAAATCTTCGGGTTGGGATGCAGGGAAGATATGTATCAGCAAAGTACTAATGTGCCAGAACCAACTTTTCTTATGTAGAATAGAGATTTCTCTGAGGCAAATGAAGGTATGGTGTCTGAGATATGCTGCTATATCTAAATATGAGAGAGGGGAAGGGATGAATGAAAGAACCCTTTAATAAATCAAGCAAATATTTACTGAACTTGCTACAGTGCTGCTGCTGTGAATATCAGTAATTTTGTGACACAAAGATATAATATTAACTTAAACACCTTGAGGAGACAAATTCCTCTCTAACTACGTCCTGGGTGTGGAATTTCACGAATTCTGCCTCAGGTACATTACATTTTGCTTTCCCAGTGGTTAAGATAAAAGGTCCCTTTATTATATCCTCGGTTCATTACAGACAAACAAAAAATTATAAAGGCATGATTCGTTGATATTTTTTTTCCCCTATCACTGTGAAACTGAACCCAATGAAAGCTCTTGGGGAAGCTGGAAAAGAAAGTGGTCCATTAGAACCTAATCTTCCTGGTAGGAGCAGCTGTGATAGCAATAATGGTAAAGGCATATCATTTTTATTTGAAATAGAAGCAGTATTTTTCATCTATTGAAGCAATTCTGGGAGAAATAAATGTCTCATCCCAAGTAGTGAAAATTAAAGATAAATGGAAAGATATCTCTGGTTTAAAAAGTGTATATTTCCAAGTTAAATTCTGCCCAGACCTTGATAAACCTCTCTTTATGAATTTACTCAGCAGATGAAGGCCTCAGGAAGAAGTAAAATATTTCCTATGAATGTGACTTTTTGAAACTGTGTCTGAGTATTAGGGAAAATAACAACCAGTTGAATTATTTATTTCAAGTAAAGATACTTTGATAAGGTGAAAAAAAATAATCTAAGAAGCCAATTATTCAGGAATCAAGGTTATTCAGTAATGTGACATTTCTATACATACATTACGTGACACACAGTCGTAGAGAAAATGCCCATTAATTTCTGAGAACCAAATTCTAAACGTCATTCACCATAGATAGCTTAATAAATGGCCCTTTATGTTATGAAAACTTTATTTACTGAAAGTTTTATATCAGCATGAAGACACCATTCTTGATTTGAACTTAAAAATGTTTAAGTAGAAGATGACACTAACACTGAGCAAATACAGTAAATACCTTTGCTTGTATGAATATAATTTACTGAGTGTAAATTTTAGTGTTATCAACAAGAATTTCATGGGGTTTTATGGTCAATAATTGGCTAAAACTGCTTTCCCTGTTACTTTGGACAATGCATACTAATTCTAAGGGAAACAAGTGTAGATTTAGATATACTTTTATAAATGAAAGATTTGGGTATACACATAGATACGTTAGGTCCCAGAAAGATTTTGATAGTCTTCACATTACAAAGTTTTCATATCACGTACATCATGATACTATGATGGATACATTTCCTTCTTTACTACATAAAATAGCAGGTTTTCTTCACCCCATTTTGAAAGAATAAAATTTTGCTTCTTTTGCCTGTCATGTATTTTTTCTTTAAAAGTATGTATCAGTACTGAACCTTTGTAGAGGTAAATTGTATACACGGCTCAATTCAGCAACATTCTTAAGCCTGTGCCTAGTTTTCGGTATTTTGTTTAAAAGACCTTAATTCTGAAACTGGAGATGGTCAGTTTTTCGCTTGTAGGGTAGTCTCTGCAGTTGGTATTGCATTATCCCTTAACACAGACCTGCAAAAGTGAAGGGGAGGTATCAGACTGAAGCCCTGCAGACTTCTGTAGAGCAGGGCTATGAGAAGCATAGGAATCAAGGGAACACACTAACATCACAAAACATTCTGTGTTACTCAGTGGATAATTTACTGTGTTTTCTATCTGTTTCAGATTTGAGAAGCAGGGACAAAGAGACCTGATATGATAGAGGGATCTTTTCTGTATTTGAAAGTTGTGTAAGTATGTGGTTTTGTATTAAGTAAGAAACTTACCTTAAATGTTCATCTTGCAGTAGTTGGGTTTTTCCCCCAAATGCAGGGAAAAGAACCAGTATTTTAAAAGCCTGTGATGATACCAGTCCCTGGTGATCCTTTGCTGACCTTTAAAGCAAGTTCTGTGAGGGTTGCATTTATCCCAAAGGACGCAAACACTCTTCCCACCCGCCCCCCTTGCCCCCCCCCCCCCCCCCCCCCCCCCCGACAGGTAATGAATTTTTATTATATCAGTTAGTACTTATCTGACCTCTTTACATATAAAAGTGTGGACATTTTTGTTATGAATTAAACCACTTTTCCTAGCTATGTGCTTGCTAGATCCTGGAGATAATGGCATTGTTGATAAGTTTTTGCATATTTTTTCCATGTTTTCACTGGAACTAATCACAAAAGATGCATAAAATCATATGCAGTAACTGGAAATAGTGAGCATGCAAGTGAATTGGGATTTTTTTTTCTTTCTAAGAGAGGAGAAATCTTAATCACGCTCACTTTCAGTTGTCTAATAACTACTAAGTTCATCCTTTCTCACAAATCATGGAAGGCAGACAATAACAGGTGTGTGTGTAGAATCATAGAATTTTTAGAGTTGGAAGGGACCTTAAAGATCATCCAGTTCCAACCACCTTGACATGGATTTAATCTTCCTGTAGGGTTTAGTCTTCTGAACATAAGAATAGCTGTAATTTTAACCTGAGATCTTTAATTTTACAGAGCAATAAGGAACATTTATGATCATTCAATGTCCTGCAAAAAAAAGTATGGCAAATGGCATCGTCTGATGATGTTCAATGGAATTAATTTGGGCAAGCTGAAATATTCAATGGTATGACAAAGAAAACATTTTAATGCTGATCCAACAACAGAGTTGTTCTGACAGCTTTTGTAAGATTTGAGTTAATAAATTCTTCCTGCTTAAAAGTTAAAATGCTTTGCTGTATTTTTGAGGAAAGCAGCAATCATTATGCTACTATTTAACATTTCTGGCTGAGATTTGTAGTTTGTGGCTTATATGACTGGATTTATAGATTTTAATGGCAGAATTAATTGCTGTTATTAGGAAATTTAATCTTCTTAACATAAGACACAAAATTTTGACATGTGTTCCACCATCAGAACCATATATTTTCATGACATAAAGCTTATCTTTCTGAAGAATATTCAAATTTTTTCAGATATTTAAAATATTATATGTCTTAATGCACCTCAGTAAGTTGTTTCTGCAGGCAAGCATTCTGATAATAAAAATTTTAAACCTTCTATCAATTTATCAAGCAAAATTTCGTAACAATTTTACTGATAAATTCTTATTCTCTACTAACATGGATTATATGGAAATGGTTTTGGTCTGGGTTTATTTGCCAGTAGGCCAAGAGGATAGTTCTAAGTTGTAGCATTTCTCATGGATGGGCACTGTTCTAATTTTTGAAATATTCTTACGATTCTCCAAGTCCTTCATAGTTTTACATATATTTTTGTATGTAGACACTCTGAAAATCACTTTGTACAGAAACAGTGGTCTTGTCAATCATGTATTTAAAGAACACATTCTTTAATGTGTTCCCACTCTCTGTTTATGTATTCAAGAATGATATAAATTCCTGTCACCTATAGTGACATTTTAAGCCATTTTATATGTTGTTTAGAACTGATTGAAACTTTCAGTGGGCTAGTTTGCAACATTAAAAAATAAGGGCAAATTTTTCATGCTGTTTCTTTGACATAAACATTCCTTTAAAATTGTCCTTAAAGTGCTGGAATTCAAACAAAAAATATTTATGCACACTGTCATAATTTGTACAAATAGTTGTGAAAGTCATGCCTATTTCATCAGGTGAGATTTCTGATGCCAATGATAAACCTTAGATGTCTGTACTGAATGGTGATTCATTGATAATCAAAAAATCCAGTCTTATGACAGAGACACTAAAAATTCTAGTTATTTCTGTCCATGAAGTTCCCGGTAACAGTCATGTACAAAAAACTACCTGTGGATATGTCGCATGTTCTGTACTCCTGGAAGGACCAATAAGACAGCAGAAGCTTACATCTGCCTGTTTCATCAGGTAATCTCTGTAACATTCATGAGGACTGGCTGGTTATGTAATATATGCATTGCTTTTACCAAACTCAAAGAAAGCAGAAATAACTAGATTATTGCCCCAAACAACTGTTTACAAGACGGTCCTCCTAAAACTACTTTTTGTTATGCCAATGTTTGCTGGTTCATTTTTTAATTTTAGATTGCCCTGGAAATGAAAATGAACTAACTGTATGTTGCAGAAGCTGCAGAGAGAGAGAAAATGAAGGCTGTGATTAGCATATGTTACGAATTTCATATTTTAATGAATTTTAAAAGTTGGCATGCAAAGTCATCTTTACACACAGTTCATACATGACTTCCCCAAAATATCTGAATTTTGTGAACAATCAATAATCTCTCTACCAATAGCAAGTTTCTTAAGCAGAAATAATTTTTATTTTTTTTTTAAAAACAGAAGAATTCAGAATTAAGGAAAAAAGAACAGAAAATTTCTGCATTCAATCCATCAGAGTGACAAGATACAGAGCATTACCTCTGAACAGCAGGCTTCACAGAATTCAGACAAAAT
The DNA here is from genome assembly GCA_947846985.1 of Fratercula arctica. Lineage (NCBI taxonomy): Eukaryota > Metazoa > Chordata > Aves > Charadriiformes > Alcidae > Fratercula > Fratercula arctica. The sequence goes on along the minus strand of CANTUZ010000026.1, from coordinate 71,893,427 downwards.
AATACAATGAAATTGTAATAAATACTTTTTACCAGATAGAAAAGGAACCACAAATGAAATATTAAAATTATATTTATACAGTTAAAAAATTCTATAGAAGTAAAATCACAAACTGCTGATGTTCATTCTGTAAAATTAAATTAAACATAAATACAGAAGGATTTAAGGGAAAAAAGAGATGAAAGCTTTCTAATCATACGCAAATACCTAACCAATTCAAACTGAACAACAAACATGACCACCAGTCTGAGCTAGACTACATATTTTATATAAGAATATATAGTTATTAATAGATTTTAATTTTATTCATTTCCATAAAGTCTTTTATGCTTCCATCAGTTTTATAAATTACACAACCATGTACAATTTCTGGCTTATTCAGAGCTCTTCGTGGTTACAAATTACCCAACTACCAAAAGCTAAGTTCCAGATTATTTATTAAGGAAGAAAATGGGTGGCCTGGTGAGCACTCATTTGAATCTCTTTATGTCCCATTTTTTTTATTTGCTAAGCACATTTGAATGAGCAAGTTTTTCTCTGTAGGTGCCCAATGCTGGCCATCAAATTCATGCTGATTCCATTTCAAAATTTCATCATATCAAATTCACTCTGAAATCTGCAGAATACAAATTGAAATGTTTTAGACATTCACTTTTAAAAACATAATTGAGCAAAACCACTCTTACAAAATTACAGAACTCACAGCATTATAAAATTTTTATTTATTAGTGTTCAGAAATAAATACTTTTTCTCTCATTGTGACTTAATAGCATTTATGCTATATGATAATGCTATAACCTGTATTCATGCTTACAAAGTAAAGTACTACTTTTATACTGAAGCATAAAATTTTTGCATAGGTTAGTAGAAGATGGTTTTGTACCTTCTTGTTCTCATTTCCTATAATTTCATTGTAGCCAGTCCTATTAATTGCTTAGTCTTTACCTCACAGATATAATGAAGTTCAGGAAATTTCAGAGTTCAAATAAGAATACAAAACAAATAATTGATTCTCCCTTTTTTACTGAGCAAATTAGCTGTAAGCATCTCTCAAAATTCTCAAGCATGTTAATTATTCTAAATTATTCCTGATTTTCAACAGTTCTTCAACTCATTCAAGCTATAAGTATACATTCTACAAATAGAATTTTGGCTTATACAGCTAACAAGTTTAATTAGTAATGCTTGCAAATTCCTCGTGTTACTGACTGACAACAAATTTACACTTGCATATTTATCTGTAATATAAGATAACAATGCTGCTAACTACATTGATACTCTTGATCTAATCAAGAAGAAAAAGCAGTAGAATTGTACACACTAGTTTCATATCTAAAGAACAATAATTATCATATTATCAAGGAAAAGATATATAATAAGAATAGTTCTGTCTAGCAAAGAAGTAGGTGACACACATGCAGCTGTAGTGGGTTGGATGCTTCCCAGACTTACATGAATATGAGGTGGAAAAGTTAAGTAAGAAAGTCTTTATTTTATTGTAGATAAATACTTACCTTTTGCACAAGAAACCTAAAATATCTGAAACATGCATTCTGGTTTTTGATATTGTGAACACACCCTTAGTTCAATAGGCACAGAAATAAATTCCAGCCCTTTGTGGAGGAAAATATTTTGGAAAGTATTTAATCCTCTGGATAGAAGGATGGAGGAAGAAAGGTACCTACCTAAAGTTACCTTCAGCTAAAACTACCTTAAAGGAGGTTGTAGAGAGATGGGAGTCAGTCTCTTCTCCCAAGTAACAAGCAATAAGACAAGAAAAAATGGCCTCAAATTGCGTCAGGGCAGGTTTAGATTGGATCTTAAGAAAAATTTCTTCACTGAAAAAGTTGTCAAGTGTTGGTCCTTTCCAATCTAGATGATTATATGATTCTATGCCTACTTAGGGACATAAAGCCCTAGATCAATTTTATACTAATAAGAATTTTCCTATCTATCACACAGTATCTCATAAACTTCTCAGGTGCTATCCTTAAATTGTTTAGTTTCCTTGAAGCACTGGAGTCTTTGACACTTGTTAATACCTAGGAACAGAATAATGACTGACGTTTAGACCTTCATGGACAACTTAAAATATCACTACTACCAAAAGCTGTATATCCTACAGATATACAGAACTAACTCTACATAACTAACTGTATGTATTGCTGATAATTACAGAATCATAGAATCATAAGATCGTTTAGGTTGGAAAAGATCTTTAAGATCATCTTACCAGTGGATCCTGGGGAGAAGAGCTCAGCACCTCCCTCTCTATTTCCCCTCCTCAGGGAGCTGTAGAGAGCAATGAGGTCGCCCCTCAGCCTCCTTTTCTACAAACTAGAGAAACTGATAGTCCATATCAGCTCCTCACAGGACAAGCCTTCCACCACTTTCATCACCTTTGTTGCCCTTCTGTGGACACATTCAAGTACCTTACCAACATGGATGGATCTCATTAATCCTGGGCACAAGCTATCTCCTTTCAAGGGTAGAAAGTTTAGATGAAAAGCAGGAAATGATGTGATTACTTTCAGCTCGTGATTGCATTTGTATGATTCATGATGTCTAAATGTTTGGGATTCACAATACTTGTATGAATTTTAAACATTTAACTTTGCGTTTTAGTCCTTTTGCCTTCAGTGAAATGTAAACAAATAGTTATTATTAGATCTATTTCTAATATTGGCTGTACTGAATTGAAACATTGTTCTGAAAGATCCTGTATGTTTTCAATAAGTTATTTTTGTGCCTAGTCATAAATTCCTTTCATATAAACAATAAGATTTTAATTTTATTCTATGGATTTCCCTGCAAAAATATTAGAATTTCCAACTGTTTGAAATGGTTACAAAAGTTCTTGAAGGAAGGAAAATTTAGCTTCAGTGAAATAGCTCACTGTTTCAAAGTACCTAATTAGACATTAAAATACCTGTATGTCTTTTTTTTCCCCCCCCCCGAATTTATTTCAGCATATTTTAAGTGAACTTAAAATTGTCTCTTAGATAACATTGCTGAGCACTTTAGAAATTCATTGCTCTTTCATTTCCAACTTTCATTTATGGCTGAAATGAATATTTTCCCCAATTATATTTTTAATAATATCCAATCATCTTTCCTTTTTTTTTTTTTTTTTTAATATATTAAATAAAAGAGAATATTAAATCTTGAAAAATTCCTGTGGAGTGATAAAACCTCTTGGCCTAGATTAATATACGCTGGCTAATCATCACTTATTACTTCAGGCTGAATCACCTCTATTTCAAGCTTTTCTTTACTGCCACTGATACTGATTTAGAGTGAATAAAATGACCAAACTCCACTTTAAAGATATACAATCTAGAGCTTCTTGCATCTGTTGCATTGTTTTCCAAGATGTTTTTCTTTTATTTTGTACACGTGAGTAAAAGATACTTGGTGTCAACCAGAGGGAGAGACATAGTTAAATGTTTTTTATCTGGAGAAGCATAGAAAAAAGTTTACTTTAAGACACCTTTAAGTTATTCACATTTTGGTGAAGAGCAAACATTAAAATATAGTCCAAACTGTTCTCCTGGAATATTCAAATTTTCATCACCTGGCAGAAATAAGTGACATCCATGAGGACTGATGTCCCCAGTGAACAGTGCCACAGGTGGATCACTTCCTTCACCACCCATGTGAGGTCCTTCACCAAGCCTGATGAGCTCTTCAAAGTATGGATCCATCTACAGGAGGAAAAAGAAAAAGAAAATAAAAGCTTTTTTGATACTGTTGCTGGAAAGCATCTCATGGATTAACTGCTGTCCACCATTGAATAAATACACAGCTGAAGGTTTCCTGTTTTAGGAGCAGAAATTTAAGAGTAACCAAAGACAGGTGTTTGCTTGTGTTTGGAGCATAACAGTATCTTGTAAGATAGAAGTCAGAAGGATGAGTATATGCTGATAGCAATTTTTTTCACTTTGCATTTTAAATTCTTCATTTGCTTCTTGAATAATTATTAATAATAAGTTTTTAGCTACATCTACTTAGCTAAACAAAAATAAAAATTCAGAAGATTAAACCAGTGTGATAACTTGACCAGCATTAAATACCACCTTTGCCTATCATGGAAAGCCTACTAGAACTACTGAGCTTTCAAAATATACATATATGCAGACTGAAATAGAAAAAGAAGACAGAAGAAATAAAAGAAACAAGAAAATACATTTAATTGTTCATATTTTAAAGAACTAAGCTTATGAGTGTCAAAAGTTCACAGAAATCAAGAAGCATGGAGTGCTTAAGTTTTCCTTACAGCTGTAATTTTAATTCTAGTGTATCTAAACTACTAACATGGTTTGTTGTGGGTTACTTGTATGGTTTATTGTGGTTGCGATGCAAATGCCTTACTTTGCAGGCCCATTATGAGAGTTAAAGACTCTCAGATTTCCAGATAGATACGTAGGAGAAGGGAGTTGATAGAATGTCTAAAACAGCATGAACTGAGTTAAAGCAAGCCAGATCCTCAACCACTGTCACTAGTCATCATTTCACTGATATTTCTTCATTCAAAGTGTCTGATATTCTTAATTAATACTTGCCTGACAAGGCAACACATTGAACAAATTTTGAGGCAGGAAGACCAGAAGTGTGGCGGTGTAATCCAGTGAGCAATAAAGGTGAGATAAGAAATACATATAAACAAAGATTTACCAGACAACTGTTAATAAAGTCTTTTAATATCACCCTGAGAGTGGAGTACCAAAGAGAAGATATCTATCCAGGTGGCAGACCTGGAAGTCCAAAAGGGGTAGGAGAGACAGGATCTACAGAAAACTGGGGGTCATCAGCATAAGTGTGACCACACATGACCTTGTTGAGAGGGTATCATTTCTTATTTCATAATTGTAAATATTTTTCATAACGGTAAGTATCACTAAGTCCAAAAGCTGAAAGATATTTATGACTGAATTAATTTTTATTGTCCTTGCTGCTTCATATATAATTCATCATTTCATATATGATCCATTCCACTGTAGTTATTGAGAAATTGTAATTTTGCTACACACAAGTTGGTGAAAACTGTATGTTAGTAACATTAACTACATGAGGCAGTTACCAAGTAATTCCAGCCTCATGATGCTGTTATGCATCAAGGATGAACAACGTTGTTGACTCAGTTTTGGTCACATCTTTTATTGAAGATGGTGCAAGATAAGGAGCCTAGATGAATTCTAATGCTTCAGACTGGTTTCTACCTGTAGGGTTTCTTTTCCCCCTATATTCCGGTTAAGGAAGCTGGGTATAAAAATCAATGACAGGGGATAAATCTGGTGCCATTAAATGTCAGATAAGTGATGCCAGGTGTTCTATAGATTTAAAGTACATTTTGTTAGTCTTGTCACATCTTTGGTGAAGCTCTGCAGTGGCCTTAAAACTCTCCCAAGACTGTCATATTCAGACCTTATAATCAGATCCATGTGCTTTACTTTTCCTTGAGGTTCCATAGATCCCTTTGTCTCCTCTTCCTTGAGTCCCCTCTCTGTCATGAGACCCACTGGTCGTCCTCTCACAGTATGACATTCTCAAGAACCAATGCCTTGCACAGCCAGCTTGGTTTCAGTCTGCATGGTGCTGTGATTTAAAATGTTGCACTTAGAAAAATACAGACTTTGAAAGCAGATTTACACATAGATTCACAAAGAGTCTCAGGGCTGACAGCTGTTGCACATGTGTGTATTGTTTTTCTCCATTCATTGGTCTTGCCGTGTGTGAGCTTGCTTTGAGTGTCCATCACAATCCTTCCTCATTTCTGGGTGCCACCTCCTGGACTTCTCTGATGAAATTTTCTCTTTTCCCTGGCCACAGTTGGGATGAAAGGTCTTCCAGACATGCCTTTTTTTTCTCACCTGGCATTGGAAATCCTGATCAGCCTCAAGACTTTCTCCAGTAAAATGTGATCCATGTCCACTCTCACAACATACATATAATGTATGAATTTTGTAAAAACCTATTTAATCTAGTTTTATATACAAGTTTTTCTGTAATCTTAGTCCTTCTAGGTTAGTGTCTCTGCAGAAATTGACAGACTTTAAAGACTGCTGCATCCAGAGCAGTGCCCAAGAAGCATTTCTGGGGGAAGAAACAATGTCATATGAAAGTATGTGAGTCAAATTTAAATCAAGAAAGACGTAGAACAACACCAAGTAAGTGGTCACTGAATCTGTTTGGATTTCATAAATTGTTTCAAAAGTCTCTGAAATAATCAACAATGCCAAGTGATTTTTTCAGTGCTTTACATTAATTTGGGATATCTTTAACACTAGCTCACTAAAGATTTATTCATAGCTTTGTTTCAGCACCCAGATTTACTGGAACAATGAATGTATCACAAACAGACATTTCTGTTTTGATAAGTAATGCTGTTACATTTTCCTTTCCTTACAAAGTCTTATGAGGAGGCTAATTTTAATACACAGTTTCCACTGGTATTTTAGTTTATTCTGGCATTGTTCTGATGTTGAAGGACAGGGTTACCACAAATACAAAAGTACGTTAGCTTAGATTACAATGGATAAGCTTCCCCATTTAGAAGAAGAGGGCACTGTTTGATTTTTGTCATGTTTACTGGCAGAAAATACTGACATTAAGTTTGAGACAACTGGAGTAGTATTCATACTTAGGTTGTTGAATTGAAAATAACAGTATTGCCAGTGAACCAAATACATAGGAACACCACATAATATCACTATTTTCTCATTGTTATTGTTGCTTAACTGAGGTGTCTTTCATGCAGTCACATTTGAAAAGTACTTTCTGTGCAGCACTAAGAAACACAATTGTGAACTCTTCATATAACCACCAACAAATTCATGTTTTCATCTAACTGTTTTTCTCAGTGCTTTTAGTTATGGTACTTAAGGAATACAGGGATGTTCTGGTCACTGAAAAGTTTTGGGTTTGAACAAAGCTCATGTTGAGAGCAATTGAATATTACTGTTTGACAGCTGTATGTCATTCTTAAAAATATTGGTGGTCTTAACATGTTTCTTTGAGAAATAGGGTGGGTGCTTAGTATAGACACAGCACAGAGTAAATTTGATCCTTTGATCTTTGCTCTGTGTAAGCTTGTGAAGTGAGTTTGTGAAGTTTTTACTTCCGGTGGATTTCTGTATTAACAACACTATTTCCTGCAGAACTCAATTCTGCAAAATAAACTTCAGTGGTTAATGGCTAGCAGGCTTATAATGGCTAGCAGGCTTATGAAGGGGAGGGTAGTTGATAAGTTGACTGTTTTTTCTGGGACACCAGATCATTGTTTTAATCTCTTCGTTTAATTTCTTAATTCCCTGTGTTTCTTAGCATCTTCTTGTCTTTAGCTTGCTTTTTTCAGATTGCCGCTCCAATGCTCATATGTTCTATTCTGCTATTCTCTTAAAAATAAATTGACAATTCCCAAGCCTCACAACATGAACTAGAGCCTTTAGAAGATTTCTTCATAATCATTTGATGTCGTTGTTTCAGACAAGCAAGTAAATGTCCTGAATTTGATTAATATAATTTGCCAGGGAAGGGGAGCAGCAAAACTTCTGATGGTCCAACATATTACTAGGAAGTGGCTGCAGGTTACAGAAAATCTGGATGTCTGAGATGAAAGGGAGGTGATAATTGTGAATTATTCCTTTCTTCTCCACTCCCCCACCCCCCAACATGTTTTGAAGAATTATCATATCTGGACCCGGAATGATCAGTTTGTTGAACTGCCCAGTTATGGTCAGGGAGGTTGCAAGCTATTAAATTTTCAATTGCATCAGAAGATGCTGTTAAAGTGTAGGTATGTCACTTATGCTTTGTGTTTTTTCTCCAGTGATGACGCTCAATCCTATGTGCAATCCTATGTCCTATGCGCAATCTGAGTCTGGTTTAGAGAAATCCAAATGGGAAGATTGCAATGTGTCATCAGGACAATGCTGACACTTTATTCTAAGACATTCTTTTACATTGGAAGAATTCACTGCTGTGGAAAATATCTTTTTTTTCCTTGGTTTCTTCATGCCAAATATTAACATTCTGAAAACTTCAGACCACCACACATACAGTATGATATATATGTCATTCTTTTTAATGACTTTAACACTTCCACAGAAAAAAAAGGATTCATTACACAGACTTATAATAGCCTTTATGTAGGGAATTAAGCTTTTTGTTAGTATCTTCTCTAAGAAATTTTACTTGCCTCCCCCCCAAAAAAACAAACGAAACCAAAATCCAAACAAAAAATGATCTCATCTTGGGCACAAATATACTCAGATATGAAACATTATCAGCATGGATTATGTAACTTACTTGTATGTCCTAGTTGTCATGGGAGCAGCTGACGTATTCCTCAGACTCTTTGTTGAGGACTGTCACAGATTCATGAAGATCTACTTTTCCAGACATTGAAATTAATGGTAAAATCTACATTAAATTCAGTGAAGGAAAAAATTCTGGAATGAGACTTTCTCTGCCCCTATGTATTTATTTTCCAATATATTAAGACTGAAATCCTTTGCCTATACATTACTAAGTGCTGCACAGGGTATTTCCTGTTGAAGACAGTAGAAGTCATGCAACTATAGTTCGAACACCTCAGCAATTTTAAAGGCATATTTAAAATGTATTCAGGCAAGTTATCACTACATCCACCTCATGCAAAGCAATGTCAAAGAGAGGAAAAGTGAAAAGTCCAGTTTTGTCATCAACACATTGGACAATGATATTCTTCCCTAATAGCAGACTTCAGATTCTCAGAGGTTTTAACTGTAGCTATAGATAGCTCCATTGCTCCGCTGCAGCCATTTTACTATCAGTTCTGAGGTATCTTAACGCTATCAGCATGAGCTTATTTCATGATGAAAAAAAAAAAAAAAAAACCAAACAGTCAAGCTTATGTCAAATATTCTTGTTTTATGTTAAAAAGTGTAGTCCTTCTAAATTGAGTTACCTGTCCAACAGCAGAATATCTTTACGTGATGAAAAAATCTAAATATAATCTGCAGGACTGTGGCAGACAAAAGAAAGAAAAGCCATAGAAAACATAATTTTGAACAAAACCAAGGAAAACTGAACGACATCTTATTCTGCCAAGAATGCCTCGCTGTGCTCAAAACCAGCTTCCAGTTCTCCTTTTCAACATCCAGGCCTGTCAAAAGGTCTTCTAGGCTTTTGCCTTATAAATGAATTTATAAAATGATGAACCTCTTCCTCTGTGGGTTGTTGACAATGTGACTTTTGGCTACAAAAAATCAAAGTTGCTACAAATCAACTGATTGAATTATCATTGTTTTGAGGACTCTGAACTGACCTTGAATGCATAGTTTTTATATAGATTGCTAATGGCATCATATTATGGATTTCATTACTACTATAACCATAACAACAACTAGAGATCATTACAAAGCCATACTGTAAAATACACCAGTTCAAAAGATAATGCAGAAAAGAGGCTGATCAAGCCCATTCCATTAACAAAGAAATGCAGAGAATGATAAGCCTGGGGCTCTGTGTGATGTGGTCATAAAATGTGACATAAAGAGATTGCGACTTTTAATGTTCCATTGATTTCACCTTTTCACTATCCTACTCAAATTCATCTAAAGGATTTTCTTTTAGTATATCTACTAACTTAAATTCCGAGCAAAAAGATAACATTTTTATAGGCTATTTATCTTGTGTTATGGTATAAGTTGCAGTGTTAAAGAGAGATAAATAGAGGTAAAAAATGTTAAGATTTCTTGCTGAAAACTCAAAATGCTTAGGGTTAAGTCAAAAACTTTAATTCAGAATTTCATTCTTGTCTAAAACTCTTATCAGTTTTACAAACAGAGAGTATGGTATTATAGGCAATGGCAAAACAAAAAGTACTGAAAGTCTCTTGGCAATTTCACAAAATATTTGAAGTGATTTCCTGTTTGTGAAACACAACAGGAATTTATTTGAATTTATCTATGCCTACCTGAAGTGGATTACTTACTTTAACAATTTGGGTTTTTAATTGGAGAGGTAAGTTCCTATTTTAGTCTTTGTATGCATTTTAGTTATGCCTATTTTGACTGTTTTCCCTAATTTTTGGTTTGGGTTTTTTTTGTTTGTTTGTTTGTTTGTCTTGGGGTTTTTTTTGTGTTTTTTTGTTTGTTTGGTTTTTTGTTTGTTTGTTTTCACACATAGTAGCTGGATTCTTTTCAGGTGAGGAAAGAAAAAACTTGGGGGGAAGGAGGAGCTGAATTTACAATAATCTTCAAATAAACATTGAAAGTAATATTAAAATGGTACTCATTACAGATGGAGTAAAAATTTTTCATGTTTATGGCAACTAATCTGAGGACTGTAAATGTGCATGCGAATTATGTCTTCAATTACTCGTCAAGCATCTTACATGAGTGAAATCATACAAATAGGATTTGAAGTCACAGTGGGTTATACCTGCTTTAGTTATACACTAGTTTCCTTTCAGTGTTTCAAGCCCATCCCATCAGTTCAACTTCAAATGAAATTCTCACATAATTTCCAACTACATTCCATAACTAATTTCTTTTCTGCTTTCACTACTGACCAGTTTTCTCTCTACCCTCTACCTATTCCTCCTGCTTGCTTGATAAAAAAGAGCCCTTTTGCTCTTCTATGCCATCTTCTGAAATTTTTCCTCAGTTTTGCTTTGCATTCCCTACACCCGTGTATGTCAAGGCAACATCCTCAGAGAAGAGAGTTCATATTCTCACAGAAGCTTTTTATTGATGAAGAGGAGTTGGAAAAACAGTTGAGATGAAGGGAATTTTTTCCAACAGAATTTTTTATCATGGATTTCCATTAGGTTATGTCTTTTTAAACACAGGTGGTTCAACTGCCTTTTTTCTTACATCCAGGTGGTACTGAAATGACAATCAAATCTGCTGTGTCCCAAACTGACTCAGTTTTGTAATTCAAAATCTGTCTTTTTTTAATGGAGCCACCAAGTCTTCCCCAGTAATCTATAGTGTGGAAATTGTTTTCACGCATAAGAAAACGACTTTCATTTAGCCATAGAGCTGCTATTCACTTGCTGCTTGAAACAGTAGCTCTTACAAACTAAGACTTTATAACCTCTGCTGAAAACTAAAGAACTGTAATTATGGCCTGTATTATTATTACTACTAAACAAAAGTAAGTCTTAATAAGATTATTACAAGTCCCTGTGGTAACTTTAATTTTAGTTTAGTCTCTTCACCTGTTATGCTGCTTCTGCTGAAGACCAAGGCTAGAATATTGATCCCCTGGAGTGAGGGACAATGGCTGAAAATAAATAACATAGTACAAATTAAATTATTGCAGTTTAACTGTACTCCCTACTTTGCATGAAGGTAAGCCTTCTCATTATTCCTCCCTTCTGTCACCTAAATATGTTTGGCAAAATAGACAACAGAGGTCTGAGTGGTTTAAAACCTGAGTTTTCAGCTCCACAGCAGATGGGAAGCCATAAATCTGCAGGTACCAGAATAAGGTTTTCAAAGGCTTTTGCAGCCATCTCTGAATCTCTGATATCTCTGAATGCTGCAAGGATACATAACAATACTGGAAATTATATATAGGCATTGGAATTTAACATAATTTTTTTGTTTGGTTAAGTCTGTGATCAGAAATTTTCAAACTTGCAGATTTCTCTTACTCTCTTTTGGGTTAGTCCCAGCAGGCAGGTGAGAACCACATAGCCACTCACTCACACCCTTGTTCCCCCCCTCAAGTCATGAGGGAAGAGCAAAGGAAAAGTAAAAGCAAGAAAATTTGAGGGTCAAGATTAAAATTGTTTAATAAGTTAAGAAGAATTAGAATACGAGAGAAAGAAAGCAAAACGAAACAAGTGATGTAAAGGCAATCACTCACCACCTCCCATGGGTAGATTGACGACCAGCCCATTTGTCCTGTGAATGTAACTTTTCTCTTTTCTGTGTGGTCTATGGTTAGCAAAGTCAACATGGGATGTACCATTCCCCTCACTGTTGTCCATCTGCTGGGCTACAGTGTGGCGTCTTCCAATCGATACTGTTCGTGTAGGAACTTGTAGCACACACAGCAATCTGAAAAATGAGAGACTCCAGCTCTTCTGTTTCTGTTTGCCTATAAAAAGGAAGAGTTCTCTGAACTTCTCAAAGGAAGGTGTCTCAGGATCCTTTGGGGGTTTTATAATGAAACAGATAGACAGAAACCTAAATAATGGGCAGAACGCCTGTGTGATACAGGAGGTGAGTGGATACATTGAGTAGTAAATTTAGTTTTCCAGTAGGTTTGGAACCAATCTTATTCTATAATTAATTGTATGCTTATTTCAAAGCTGCCATCCAAAACTATTTGATTTTCACCTGCAATGGATTTTAGGGGCGATGTAATACAGATGTAAACTGGATAAATATAAACAAATTGCTGTGTAAACTGCAGATATAAAAAGGTCACACCATTCAGAAAACTTGACTTATGGATCGGATTTGATTCTTTATTAATCTGTATTTGTGTGAAACAGAAATGACTGCATAAATGACAATGGGTTTACATTTTTATGAAAATTAGAAGAAAATAAGAGTCAAAAATGAATTTGCAGATGAGCACATTTATTTCATTTGAAAAAAATCATTATATGACAAAACTGCATTCCAGTTTTTCCATGCCAGGAACCGACTGTTGATAAATATACTAATTATGCACACGTCCTTTTAAATAAAACATAATTGCCTTAAGATTTTTGCAAGTGTAAGTAACTTTGCACTTTGTTATCTTTTTTGAAAAACTCAAACATATTCAAGCCAGATGACTTTAGCTGTATTTGTCCACCAATCAGGTTATCGCTGTCTAATTAGTTTTGCTACATTGCTACTATAATTTTTTTTGACATGGCATTGAATTGGGGCTCAGAAGGCAATCAGCAACTAACAACCATAATGGCCACTCATTACACTTGCTGACTGAGAAATTAGTAACTGACTATGCCACTTTGCTTGTGTATGTGTTAATCTTTCATGTACTCTTTTGTTGTATTATGTATTATAATACTTCTGGACACTTGATGCATGCACATCTGAAGTCATATGCAAAGTTATCTCAAATTCTTGCTTCACTTAGAATGGAAAATGGAAGAAATATGAAGTGGAAGAAATATGAAGTAAACAGGAACAACAGAATGACATATTACTCTACTAATTTGGATCCAGACTTCCCCTCTGCAAACCGTACTTGTCTCACTGGATTTGGATAGAAGGCACCCTGCAGATGGAAGTAAAAAAAATATGGTAATAACTCTGGTGAAATGTAGTGTGTATTGAGGTGCAAACGTATATTTGGACATTCTGTTATTGACTCCTAAGTGGTTGAATTGCTGATACTGGGATGCTGAACTGGTAAAATGCATGAAGTGTATGTGTACATCTTTTCACAGAGGAACAATTCCCAGAAAATTACAAGTATCAGTAAAATACTAGACAGCTGTCTGTCTCCATTTAAAAAATGAAATTATATAAAACAGCTGTACTGACAAATTCCTGATATGCACAGCATCAAGGAAACCATTGCATGGAGAAACCATGGATTTGGATTGAGGTAAAGGATTTGTTGGGAAAAATATATATGTATCATCATAATGTAAAGGAGTGGTAGTAGTTGGTACACAGAAAAGGGCATAGAAAAAAAAAAACCTGGCCAATTCTTACTTAATCTTTTCTTATACACAATGTTTCCAATTCCATTTCCGCTTTTTAAGCACTTTAAGTGTTTTCAGTTTCGGTTTGTTTGGGTTTTTTTCTTTTGCTTTGTTTTGTTTTGTTTTGTTTTGTTTTTCCCCAAGTTCGTAAATGCTTCCATTATGACTTGGAAAGCACTAAGCAAAAACACGTCCAGAAGGGCTGCCTTTTCAGCTCTTTTTGAAACATGAGATGAATCAATATGGTTGCAGCATTACCCCAGATTAACCTTCCTCAAAGAATGGCCATGAAATAGCCATTTGATTGATTTTGGCTGGATATGTTTTACCTTAAAGACGCACACAGAATATGTACCACACTTTGATTTACACGAATCCACTTTCTTCTAATAAACATGCTTACTTCTACTAGTAGCAATGCAAAAAATGGTTATGCACCTCTCACAGAGACACTCCGTTTAGATAACATAGGGAAGTGCACACCAGTCATTGTCACTTTGAACAGATTGTTTCTGGCAGGAGATGGCAACATGTTCAAGAGTAATCACTTGATGTGCAACTTCATTTAACCACGTCCAGTTTACCTTAGCTCTGACAGGACTAAAACAATGACTGTCGTGAAAGAGTATTTCTTTATTAGGAATATTTAAGAATCTTTATCAGGAATAGTAATTCCTCTCCGATTTTAAATTTCTATAGTAAAAGATGATATTTTTTATAGATTCTTAGTATAGAAAAGTGGAAAAAAAAAATAAATCTTTGCTGCTGTTGCAGTACCATAACCTAGGAAATGCCTATCATAGAATCATAGAACCATAGGGTTGGAAGGGACCTCTGGAGATCATCTAGTCCAACCCCCCTGCCAGAGCAGGGTCACCTAGAACAGGTTACACAGGAACACGTCCAGGCGGGTTTTGAATGTCTCCAGAGATGGAGACTCCACCACCTCTCTGGGCAGCCTGTTCCAGTGCTCTGCCACCCTCAGGGTAAAGAAGTTCCTCCTCATGTTTAGGTGGAACTTCTTGTGCTCAAGTTTGTGCCCATTGCCTCTTGTCCTGTCCCCGGGCACTACTGAAAAGAGCCTGGTCCCATCCTCCTGACACCCACCCTTTTTATAAGTGTTGATAAGATCCCCCCTCAGCCGTCTTTTTTCCAGACTGAAGAGATCCAAATCCCTCAGCCTTTCCTCATAAGAGAGGTGTTCCAGTCCCCTAATCATCTTTGTAGCACTCTGCTGCACCCTTTCCAGCAGTTCCCTGTCCTTCTGGAACCGGGGAGCCCAGAACTGGACACAGTACTCCAGATGTGGCCTCACCAGGGCAGAGTAGAGGGGGAGGATGACCTCCCTTGACCTGCTGGCCACACTCTTCTTGATGCACCCCAGGATGCCATTGGCCTTCTTGGCCACAAGGGCACATTGCTGACTCATGGTCATCCTGTTGTCCACCAGGACTCCCAGATCTCTTTCCACAGAGCTGCTCTCCAGCAGGTCAGCCCCCAACCTGTCCTGGTGCATGGGGTTATTCCTCCCCAGGTGCAGCACCCTACACTTGCCCTTGTTGAATTTCATAAGGTTTCTCTCTGCCCAGATCTCCAACCTGTCCAGGTCTCTCTGTATGGCAGCACAGCCCTCCGGTGTGTCAGCCACGCCCCCCAGCTTTGTGTCATTGGCAAACTTGCTGAGGGCGCACTCTATCCCCTCATCCAGGTCATTGATGAATATATTGAAGAGGACTGGACCCAGTACTGACCCCTGGGGAACACCACTCGTCACTGGTCTCCAACTAGATTCTGTGCCCCTAATCACAACCCTCTGAGCTCTATCTTTCAACCAGTTTTCTATCCACCTTACTGTCCGTTCATCTAACCCACACTTCCTAAGCTTCCCTATGAGGATGCTGTGGGAGACCGTGTCAAACGCCTTGCTTAAGTCAAGATAGACCACATCTACCGCCCTCCCCTCATCTATCCATCCAGTCATGCCATCGTAGAAGGCTATCAGATTAGTCAGACATGATTTCCCCTTGGTGAATCCATGCTGAGTACTTCTGATAGCTTTCTTTTCCTCCACGTGCCTTGAGATGACGCCCAGAACAAAGTTACAGATCTGGTTTCATAGTGCAGATTTTTCTATCAAATCTAAACAGAAAAAACAGCTTGTGTGTAAATGTAAAAAATAGCTAGCTATTGTTAGATAGACCGAAGCTTGAAAAAAAGGTTGTGCTGTGACAAAGGTATAGATTGGAGGAATGATATTCTTGAAAACAAAAAATGCATGGATTATAAAGGAAAGGTGAGAAATTACAATAACAGACCAATGATCATTCAAAGATCTGAGGGTATATTCTTCCATTTAAGCAGTGAAATTAAATGTTTGCACAACATTGAAATTAACAGAGTTGCAAAGGTTCTTGCAGGGAGAAATCTAGAGGAAATTAAAAAAAATTAAAAAAAAATGTCTTGTAGTAAAAGGAGATCTCAGTCACTCAGTTTCTTTGAAGCTTTTATTTAAATTTCAGTTTAAATTCACTTACAAACACAAGAAACTCTCTCATCTTGAATTTCTTTAATTTTATTCTTAAAGTTGGAGTCCCTTTCTTTGTCAATGTTTTTTGTACCATTTCATAGAGACAGGATTCTTGCAGAAAAAAAAATTTTAACAGGAGAAAGAATAAACTTATCAGATAACAGTTGCTTTTAAAAGCTCATAGTATTCCATTTAGTTTAAGTTAAATTAAAGCTACATTGGATAACTGTAAGACCACCACTGTACCTCACTATCGGCTTTACCTTTTTGATTTCACTTATCAACCATTACCACTCTTCAGCTAAATTCTTCATGATGAATGATGTTATCAGGCATTTCTAATGACTTATTCTACAACTTTGATTTTCATCAACTGTTTTGCTGAATAACCCTCAGACCTTCTCTCATTTATATCAATGGATCAGACTGGCAATACAGACAAGACTGAAAAAAAAAAATTGTGAAACATTTATAATGTGGAATAATGTTTCATAAGTCATATTTATTTCCTGGGGACAAAGTCTGATCTGCTTTAGGACTTGCTTCTGCTCCAAATGTGGGATTGGGTTTAAGAAATATAGTATATGGAAAAGGATATTGCAGTTGTTTCTCTGCTAAACTTAGTGTGAACTTAGGCAACTGGGGTTGCCTAAGAGCTTAGATTCCAGTCCCTGCCTTTTTTTTTTTTTCTTTTTTTTTTTTTTTTTTCAGGTCAGCTTTACTAAGAAGTTCTGTCTATTCCAAATTGTCCTCCTGTAGGGTTGGAAAGTATTCATGGGACTTCATAGTGAGATAATTACATTTCTTCCTACAAGGTTATGTCAAAATCCCCCACTACCTTTCTGGTTTTAACCTGGCACATATTTCTTACCAAAATGATAAAAATGCATTGTTTTTTTCACCAAACTATACCATCTCAGTATAGCCAATGATTTTTCAAGAATGTTAAATGACAGACAAAACTTTGCCCATAAAAGCTGGTCTTTTTACTAGGTATTCATTAAATTTCTTTGGACACATTTAATATGGCAACATATTGAGATACTTTTGCTCTTCTTCATTAGCTATTAAAATATACCCGACATTTATTTTGATATCTGAGAAGTCAAGCAGCCAAATCACTGAAGCACAAATAGTTCAGGGTTAGCAACTTTGGCTCCACCAGTTACAAACATGTGAACTTTATGGAAGCTGCCCTGCAGTGATGGTATTTGTTACTGGTTCCCATTGTTAACTTTACCATACATAAAAGTCTAGTTTAGAACTTGAAGTCCTGTAATACCACACTTAAGCCTTCTGCATCACAATACTTTAAGTCTACCAGAACTAGCTCTTTCTCACTGTGGCAATATGCAGTATATTTTCAGTGTATTACATTTTGTTAAATGTATTTCTTATCTCATGTTGTTCATACTCTAAAGTAAAGTTAAAATTATACTTCTTTAACAGGATGAACAAAAGTTGTGTGACATTTTTTAAGTAGTCACAGTTAGGTATGTAAAAGAGGTTACTTTAAGTCATATAATGTCCACACCTTTCTTATTTTATTAAACATACTTAGGCATAAAAATTTAAAGTCTTCATACTGGAATACAGCATCATGAGAAGTAGTTGAATACCTTACAAGAACCTTCTTAATAACTCTCAGGACTAGACTAGTATTTGGTAAAGTGGATATCAGATGTTCCTGTTAATTTAATTTTCTTCATTTGTGTCTTAGACTTATTCTTTTTAGCTCTTAAGCTTCATTGTACAGCTGTTTGGGGAGAGGAAAGAAACGAAAAATCTAGTCATTCAATGTAATAAAAACCTCTAATTTCCAATAATTTTACCAAAATCTCTTAATTTTTAATCCTTTTCTGCTTTTTTGTACTTTATGAGCAAAAAACCATGCTCAGGCTACATCATAGCAACACTTTATTTTTTGAGAAAAACTCTATCCTTGCTAGCATGCTCTGCACTCATTCTGCTTTCTAAAATTTGTAAACAATGACTTAGTTTGGTGCAGTGAGACATGATACAACAGCAGAGACCAGGTTTTAAACTACATTTGTTGGAAATAAAAATTCATAGCTCACTTAAGTTCATGAATATTTTAGAAGAACCAGAAAAGCAGACTGAAGATAGCTAAGAAGACAAAGCTAAAGGAGATTTTGAAATGGTAGAGCAGACATGTGCTGAATATTTTGTGCCAAATGACTTATCCTTGACTCTGATTTTGAGACAAATCTTCTGTCTGTATACTCATATATCTAATGGACACAATGTAATTATTGTTTTTTATTAAAAATATTTATTTGTTGACATGAATTTGTCAGTAGAGATTAGGTCCTACTGTTCTAGACCCATAAACATTTCAAATATGTCTGTAAGAAGTTTCATTTTAACAAAAAAGTGAAAAACAGGCTCATTACAGGACAGACTATGAAGCAGAATGTCTGACTAACAAGGTGCTGTGGTTTTTGAACAAACTTGCCCAAGGAATACTTTCAAAACCCAATGTCATTTTGCATTCTAGAAGTCCGAATATCATCTAAGTTTTCCTCCATGCCTCCTTGATTTCCTTTGGAAAATTTCCTGTGGATTTTTAAACAGATTGTCAGTTATTGAAGTTCCTTACACCAGTTCTGGGGTTCCCAGAAGAAGATAGGGAATATTTTGCATGTCCACTGTGCCCTCCTACTCTTAGCATCACCAAAATGTTAAAACTCACAGCATTAAAAAGATATCCCCAACCCCCGACACGCACACTCACATACACACCGTTTCAGAGAAGTTACTAAGGTCTCAGCTGGAAACTGCTGTTCAGGTCAGCTGCGACTCATTTGAGGTTGAAGTTCAATTATCAGATATTGTATAAGGTGCAGAAGCAGCTGCTGCATCTCAGAAGAAATATTTCTCAGAGCTAACAACAAACAAGGACCAGTTAGATGGTTTAGGGAACATGAAATTCATAAATGTCTTGAGCAGATCTAAATTATAATTATTTACCATCTTTGCCCTTCCTATGTTGCTGAAGAAAAGTGATCCATTTAAACTGAGATTTGTTCTCATCTCTTTTCTCCGTAGCTCTTAATTTAGCGATTTTCCACACACAGAATACTTTGCATAGCACAAAATTTATTCTTGTAAAGAAAAAGAAAGCTCATAAACATTAGTGTATATCTTGTGATACTGCATAAGCCCTAAAGACAATCGGCAGTTGTGTGGCACTTTCTTGAAAATTCTAATGCATGATATGCATAAATAAGACAAGTGTTTTCTTACAAATATTTAAATGCAAGCAGTTTCATATCAAAGTTGTCAGGCAAATATCTGTTAAAAGTGACACATAGGAATGGCTGGAGATACTGGAGAAATATCTGTTCTTCTCCAGTTAATATACAGACACTGAAGATCTCACTACTGTTAGGGAAAAAACTGTTGCTTGATATCACAATACAGTCCTCAGTTCTTTTGCAGGGGTGGAGAGTCTTTGAAAATGGGCATGCATGATCAAAGTACCGCCCTCTTTAAAAGTATCTCAATAAATAATCAAAGAGCTTCCCTGTTGTTTTCTTTAGGATATAGTGTTCCTTTCATAATTACTGGTTTCAAAGTTATCTTTTCAGAGAGAATGGAGGGAGGGTAGAAGAGAAAAATTTGTTGTTTTAAAGATGTTCGGGATCTCACCACTACATTTTAGTGAAAGGGAAATCTTGTTACAAACATTGTCAGATTAAATTATTTGGCAATGAGGTGAGAAAGCTGCGGTCCTTTAATATTTGGTTGAGCCTTTTTTCCTGCTACGAGGCAGAACAATTAAAGTGTGACTTTGTTTCCAGCTTTTTAAAAATAAATATAAATCCTTGCATGATCTACGACAGTGTTAGGAAATTTCAGAGTACTGTAAGGTTAGGGAGTTAAATATTTACTGTATGCTGAGAGGATCAGATCTCGTTTTGGCAACCTGAGGAAGATTTCAGTGTATTTAGCTAGGGATTTTTTAATTCCTGTTTAGTTCAAAACTGTGGCCCCCATATCAAGAGAAGAACCAAAACAAGTTCTCAGTAAATTACTTAAAATTATGCATGTCTCCCAGTGAATAATAATTTGATTGATAAATATGAGAAAATGTTATGTGAATTAAAATGATAAAGGCAATTTTGGTAATAAACTGGAATACTATACAACTTGAAACACTGGCAAGCCATCCTTCAGCCTAATTTGGCTTCCAGCTGTGTCTCAAATTTTGAGATTACGCTATTTATTTTGAGTAATTGTCATAAAGACTCAGCAAAAATGCAATGTAATGCCATTGCATAGCAGTTGATCTTTGAACTGCTCCATAATAAAATGCTATTTAGAATGATCTATCCTAGTAGCTTTTTTTTCCAGCTGCTTTAAGTGCAAATGTTTTTATTATCTGAATTAGAATTCCTTTTGCTAAATGACAAAAATGGTTTTAAAAATAAAGACTGAAAAGTAATATGCCTTGTCCACTTCTTATGTTTGCTTCAGCTATAGTGTTTTGTTATGTTCAAGGACAGAGTGGAAACATGCCATATATATCTGCATGTATTTATGTATGTAACAAAGAATTTATTGATAGTATAATTGAAATCTTAGTCTAATTCGAGAATCATTGTTAGTCTACATGTAATAGTTACAAAAAAAAAAAAAAGGAATAATAACACAGTTAAAATTATTCTACACACTCTTCATTTCTATCCTTTTTCTTCTTGTTATGATAATCCTCCTGCAGCTCCTCTGCATCCTAAGGTTGATGGTTTGATGCTGATGTTGGTGGTGCGAGTGGATTTCACCACCTGGAGTCCTTTGCTGAGAACAATACGGTGTCCATGTCGATGGTATCTTCTTCCTCACTGTAGGATCTATGTGAAGATATTTTTATATGTTTACTAACATACCTTTACACATACCTCTTTCTTTGCTGTTGCAGCTCCAGATTACATGTTTGAATTTGCTATATGAAGTGTCTAATACAGATTAGACACAGACATAGAACAATTTCTTCCTTCTCTTTGTTGCCGTTAAAACCAGTTTTTCCCCACTCTAGGTCTATATTTCTTTAACTGACCATGGGTGAGTTGTTTATATCTGTGGGGTCACCAGTGCCAAGCCTGTGCCCCATCTCCTGGCAATGCATACCTGTATTCTTCTGTCCCCTGTGTTGTGTCTCCACTTCTGCTGTCATTCCAGGCCTTTCTCTACACTGCGTGGTTAAAGTTAGGGTCACAAATACCTCATTCTTCCCAGACTCATTGCTTGTTGATGCGATCTTTGTGAAAATGTGGTTGTACCACACAGGGATACACAGAAGTAAAACAAATTAGTCATAGACACCTAGGTCTGCTAGAGAAATTGCTGTCACAGCTAAACGAACTGAAAATAAAGCTGGAGGCAGGTCAAGAAAAGTTCAGACAGAGCAAGCCTGAAAAGCCTCCCTCCTGAAGTTTTCCAAATTTGCTACAAAGGTCATGGCCTGTTACTAACAGTGTCAATGTTGTATTACAGGGCTATTTGTTAAAATTTCCACCAGAGAATATGTGGGTTTTCTGGATATAGACCATGATGTGATCCAGTGACACTGGAGTTCTTAGCCAAGTACAGTAAGTGCTAAAATTACGTTAGCTCTGGCAATAGAAGAGCCTTGCATTGGCTAATTTTCCTGCTATAAATGCATGTAGTTCAGAACGTGAAGTACTGACATACCTCTAGGTTAACGATTAAATTTGTAAAGACTTCATCCACTGAGTTAGGGACTTGTATTGGCAATGGCTGGATTTAAATGCTGTTGGTATTTTGGTATATTTTGTGTTTATTTTATATATATTTTGGTATATATTGCATCTGATTTCCAATGGGACGAGGTGGACAAATGCATATGCTTAGTACTTGGTCAAGAAATGTGCTTTATATTGTACAATTTATATTCTCACAGAGCTATAGCTACCTAGACAAAAACCAGTGGAAGCATCAGAATAGTTGGAAAAGCCTGAAAGAGGTACTTTTACCGATCTTTAGTTAATGTTGTAAATAATGATAATTATCCTTAGAGCACATCTGAAAGTAAAGAACAATTAAGAATATGAACATAGAAGTGAATAAAAAAAAGGATAAAACACATTTTCAACTTGCCAGAAATTGTGTGTTTAAATGTCAAACTTCTTCATGAACAAGGTGAAAAATGACAACACAGTTGCAGATCTCTCCCGTTTCCCTTGCTAGTTTTCCTGTGCTTAGTCACTTATTTCCAGTTTATGAGGTGGGTTTAGATAGAGACCCATAGCAGCTTTGTTGTCAGGTAACTAACAATGTGCTTGACATAGACTTTAGCCATTATATAAAAACATCTAGCACCTGTTTATACTAGTTTTTCTCTTGCACAGGCAAACTTTCATGTTGTAAAATAATCGCAATGCAAATTTCTTCTTCCTGAATCATTGAAATCCCAAGGGGGTTCACACAGCCTTTGCTTTGAAAACCAACACACACCTTTGCTTAGACATTTATGATGAAATATGTTAGACGTGATTATTTTAGCTGCCTGCTTCTCTAATGACTCTTCACAACCACTTCAGAGGATGGATGGCAGCTAGATATGATGGTTTCAAGGGGTTTCAGTCCAACACTACATTATTCTTGAATTACTCTGAAAATTTCTTGCTTACTATAGCAAGGTAAAAATGACTCTGTCTATTCTGGAAAACACAAAACAGGAGTTGGTTGTGTTAAGATCTTGATAGCAGGTATATTGAGAATTAATGCACTAAGGCATTTCATTAGAACAACGTAAGAGTTCATACTACTGATAAGAACAGCATGAGTGTGGGATAGAGGCAATTTTTGCAGTGAGTACAGTATAGTATTTTACCAACTGTCCTAAAAAACAACATGGAAACTAGCAAGACAACACGACTGTTCTGTCTGATATTCCTCAGTGTGGCAGGAGGATCCCTGAAAATACAAGACCGGTGTTTTGCAGTCAGTATTACCACTTGACATATTTATGACACTTTGTCATGCTGAATTCTGTAGCTGTATCTATGTATGCTATCATATCTCTCTACGATAGCAGTTGGGCCACTATTCAAACATACACTGTTGCTTATTGCATATATTTGTGGCAAGTATACACCTCAATTGCTTCTTGAATGTATCAGCAAGGGTATCGTGGTACACACGTTGCCTTGACAGATGACCTCCACTTGCTAGTCTAAGGTCTGAAGAAAAATTAGTCTTGAACTTGATGATTTTCATGGTAAAATTCTGCAAACTATGTTGAAATTTAAACTTATGCAGAATCTGTACATCAGTACTGCTATGTAGTTACACAGAAGTTATACAGAAACAGAACTGGGGGATAAATGCAAAGAAATACAAAAATGGGAATGAATATATGGGAAGAGCTTTTTATACCACCTTATGACAATGCATAGTATAGCCAAACTGTATAGCTTTCTGTTTTATCACAGAATTAAAAAAACTCCAGACACTCTAGAGAGATAAATCCAGTTTTATATAGAAGAATATCCATAAAATCACTGAAGAAGGAGACTGAAGAGCTCTGCGAAACTCATGCTACTGGAGAAGATGAGGACAGTGGCAAAGCAGGAAAGTAGCCTGGATATCTGAAGTATCACCAGTCACCCATGCAAGCACTTAACTAACTTGTTGTGAAAGGTCTGCACCTGGGAGCATGAGAAGACCTCTCTGAACTTGCCTCTCACCTTTAGTGTGCAGCAACAAGAGGATAAGAATCTGCCTGTGCAGCTTTCAGAATGTTACAACATTATTTGACAAAAGAAAAATTGTTCAAGCTGATAAGTTCTTTCTCATATTTCTTTTTTTTTCTACTTTCTTTTCCAGACTGAAATTAACCGCACTCACCCTAATCAACAAGCTGCATCTGTCTTGAAGAAATCAGTCTGAGATTTGTGCCATATTTGCAAATGTACCTTTAGCCTGTGTTTTAGGGGATGGTTTTTTGCCCTCTGAACTTTAGATTGCTTCAGGATAAATTTAACTATTTGGAGATGATGACTAAGTAACTTTAAGACAACCTTTGCTGGGATATTTACAATACAAGTTCTTCTGGAAGGGTTTGTGCATCTTTATTTTCTGTAATCACAGTAAGTCTGTTGCATTAGCTGTTGCAGTCTCTACTGGAGTTCGCTACCACTCCTGCTCTGGGCAGCCCAAAGCACATGCATACATGTATTGTCAACTGCCTTGCTGCAGTTTTTGAACTTCTCTCAAGGATCCAGTTCTGAATTAATTCGACTTCACAGTTATGATCAGTTTTCTGCTAACTAATGTCTTTGAATAAGATTGGTTGCGTTTCTGTGATGTTTCATATAATACACTTGTCATATATTATACAATACTTATATGCTTAATGCATGAATTACTGAAAAAAAATTGAGAGTTGTATAATTTAGGTTTGATTAAATTCTGATTATAAAGCTTTCTGCACTTAAACACCATATAACACTTTCCAGATATTTTGTGTGGGCATAGCGTGTTTCAAGTTGCACACCAAAACATGCAATTTATGGCACTGCTGGTTAAAGCCAGCAAAATAAATCACAAAGGAAAGGTCCATGTTCCATGTAATTCTCAGGGCTTAATTTAACAGAATAGTAAAACATGTGATGGAGTTGCAAGCACATCTTGTTGAGTTGACTACAGTGGTGCGATGCCACCTGTAAATATGGCCATTATCCAACACTCCTGAAGTCCTCTTGCAAGACACATTGACTTAATTATGTCCTGTTTGGTTTTGCTGAGTAATTAAAAGATTGTTCAGAAACTGAAATAAAAATTGTGAGAAAAATGGTAAGAAAAATCAAGAATATAGAAGGAAATGCACCTTCATTAAGCCACGACATTATACAGCTTGCAAAGAAGTAGTCATGGAGTGGCCTAGTGGTTGTGATTCGATGTATTTGATGACACACTATGCACTAATTCTCTTTTATACAAACCAGTGTGCATGTATGTGTATGTGTGTTCACATATTGTTCAACATTCTAAGAATTGGAGTAACATCTTATTCACTGATAAACCTTAAAAATATTGCTACTTCATATCATTCCATGTATTCTGACCAAAAGACCTTCCAAAGAGCTATCTGAAGTCTGGTTTATAATTTCACAGATATGTTTGTGTGTTAAGTTAGATGTCTTCCAAAGTAGATTACAGGTTTTCTTCCATGTTCTTCCTTTGATGTCACTTATGTTCATGATCGAAAAAGACACACAGCTGACTCCTGCTGGAAAAGTACAACAAAACCTATTAAATCACTTTCTTTCCAAGTGTAACTTTATATCCTGCAGTGAATAGAATTAGGAAGGATTTTTTTGGAGCAATATATAGCAGTGCACATCCACAGAAGTATTGTGTGATTTTCTCTTTTGTTTTTTTTTATATTTTCTGGTAGCTTTGCCAGCCTGGTGAAGTGGGCCTTAAACAAAAGGGTGGTGAAGAAATGGAGGCCAGGGTGTTAACTACATAAGGAAGGTGATGTAAGTGAGAAGGCCCTCAGAAGGAATAGAACAGGTCAAAAGAGAGCCCACTTCAATGCCCATACAAAATGTGTGCAGTCCAGGTGACAAGCAGTGGTTGACAGAGGTCTTTGTGTAGGTGCAGAGCTGTAGCACCACTGGAGTAACTGAAATGTGGTGGGACTGTTTGTGAGGCTACTGTCTTGTGATGGATACAGATCCTTGTAGAAGGAGAGGGAAGAAGAGGTCTGTCCTTCATCTAGAGGACCAGCTCAGATGTGTGGAGCTCTGCCAGCAAGCATCTAGAATACTGCACTCTGTCTAAGAAAAGTGTTGATAAACTAGATCAAACCCAGTGGCAGTCACCAAGATGATTGGGGGTTGGAGCACAGACCCTGTAAGAAAAGAACAAGGGGCTGGGGCTGAATCAGCTTGGAGCAGAGAGGGCTTTGGTGTGTAAGTGTACGGAGGGAACAACTTATTAGCAGCCTACCCATACCTGCAAGGATATTGTCAAGAGGACAAAGGAGATGCACTGTGGGACCACAGTAGGCATTGGTCAGAGTCTGAAGCAAAAGAAGTTTCTACCATATAAAAGGCAGGGGGGGAACTTTAGGATAATTAAGCAATGGAGCGGGTTGGCTAGAGAGCTTGTAGAGTCTCCATTTTTGGATGCCTTCAAGACTTGGCTGGAAGAAGGCCTGAGCACCCTAATCCCAATGCAGTGCTCAGCCTTCATTGAGCAGGAGGCTACACAGAAGTTCTGCAGAGGTCCATTCTAGACTGGATGGTTCTGTGACTCGGACTATGATTTATAGTTATGCTTTCCCTTGAAAGTACCAGTGATGATGACTTCATATGGTTGAATACGGGGCTTTAGAGGACACTTCCTTCATTCAAAGTGGAAGAAATTTTCCTTATTAAAATATAAAATCTGTTATCTAAGTACAATAACTATCTTAAAGAACCCCTTGGGTTTCTTATTTTTTTCATGTGTAGAACTGGGGATTTTGATTAGATATTGGTGATTAGACATCTCTTTGACCACCATATAAATATTTAATATGTTGCCTTTTTTCCATTTAAAAAAAAATACATATAATATTACTCAAATTTGCCAGCTTATTCTGAAATGTCATAAACTGTCAGATCAATGTCAATACCATTGACATTGTGGACTATAATGGTCCTTTTAATGCACATTATGGCCTATCATACCAAGGCTGAGCTATTAAGTTTTTCACTTGGCAGATTATTGCCTCAATAGATCACAGCTTCTCCAAAGCAACAAAATAAAAAGTATTGAACATGCTTGAAAGATTGTTATAAAATGAAATAACTCAATTGTTCAGAAAACAACATAATGACCAAAACGATCAGCCTGTAATGTGAACATTGCAGATTAATCTGCTAAATTGTTTTTTTTTAGGGTGATATTTTTTAATTATTGAAGAAAAAAGTCTTAAGCACTTGACACTTTCATTAAAAATAATAATTATTATTACTACTGCATACTTTGGTCGAAATTGCTCCCCATGCTTCAGACAATAAAAATCAAATTTCTTCTTTAACTATTTTTTTTTTTCCTGGCTTCTTCTAGTCTATTATCAAAGCCTTCAGAAAGGCTCTACTTTACCACACTGCAGAGAAATCTCCTAGGAGATTTCCCCCAGCTATTTATCTTAGTGCAGGGAACCTGCAGAACTCCTTCGAGCATTGAACAATACAGTTCCTGAGTTGACCATAGGAACAGGACATTGTGAAGGCCCTCCTTTCCCTTCATCTTGTTATTCTGAATAGTCCACCAAAACACAGAAAGAAAAAAAAAAAGATAGCTTTACCACCTCATGCCAGTTGTATTTATGGGCTGTTACTGCAAAACTCTGTATTTCTGTGAATATCATAAGTAAGTGTCGTATGCTCAGGAATTTTGCAGACTGAGAAAGAATATCTCCACAAACATTTATCTGCTTGAGTTAAATATATCATAAATGAGGCTTTCATTTAAGAACAAGGCTGTTACACTGTCGTTATTGTTCAACAAAGACAGAATAATATGGAAGGTCAAAGCATTGCTCTAATGAAAATGGAACAGTATGGCACAAGGTCTGATTCTGCCCCAGATTATATGAGGATGACTTGTTTGACACCAGTGGTACAAAAAATTAGAGTAGAATTTAGGTGGGAGTATACAAAATCTGATTATAGAGCACTCTAATGATGTTAAGGAATCAAATCATTGCACTGATAGGACAGTCCCAACTCTCTAATTTTTCTGCAAAGTGCACATTATATCATTGTATAACTGATGACTCCTACAGCATTCCATTTTTGTTGCTCCACTCTTCTCAATTTAAAATGACACCAATGAAAGAAAAGCTGCCTTAATTTCTGTAAAAATGTTGTAATTGTATTACTTTTTCAATAAATCTAATAGTAGTTTTCAGTATTTTTTCATAAAGCATTTACAGGCCCAGAATTTTGATTGTATCTCTCTGTACTCTTGCAAGCCACCTCACGGTCTAGTGAAGCTAGCAAAGCTTCACTTTTCCTGAATGTAATTAAGATTGTAAACAGAATCTACGGGCACTCACAGCCCATGAGGTCCATAATGCCTTTTTTTTCTGTTCTTCAATCCTGAACAGAGTCTGGGCCCAAAGATCATGTGTCCTCTGTCAGTCCTGTGTGAGGCACCATTCCTTTCCATGCTATGGACTTGCATACGTGGATCATAACCATGAAGTTTGTGTGAGGTGGGGTCATGAGTACATGCTTTGAAGTAAGAGGAATTTCACTACATAGTGGAAGGACTTGCTTTATTGGGTAAGTTTTGCCCTGGTGAGTGTAAGCTCTAGTCAGGAGTGCTGGCAACTGCCACATGATGCCAGTGCTCCTGATTTCAGGAGCCCCATACTTTTCTCTTGCCTTTATTACTGATTTGCTTTGATATCTCAGGCACATAATATGCAAAATTATCCAAATTAATTTAATTCTGCATGCTTAAATTTTTAGTTTTAAGTGTTGAAATTTAAATTAGTTAGGGTCTGATTTTCAAAGAGATCAAGAATCCATCACTTCCAAGGTTAAGCTAAATTTACTCAGCTGGCAAAACAAATCATTGGCAAAGAGACAGAGTGTTGTCTGTGTTCCTATGCAGTTCGCTTCTGTTGAGTTGTCCCAATTTAAAGTATTTTGGTACTAGCAAGATTTAATAACTGATTTTGTTCAGGAGTTGAATTCAGTCTTCCACACAGTGAAGAAGACTATAGTAGTAACTGATTGTATTTGGGTTGTGTGGCAAGGCTTTGGTAGTGTGGAGGGCTAAAGGCGTGGCTTCCATGAGAAGCTGCTAGAAGCTTCTTCTGTGTCCGACACAGACAATGACAGCCAGCTCCAAGATGGACCTGCCACTGGCCAAGGCTGAGCCCATCGTCAATGGTGGTAATGACTCTGGGATAACATAGTTAGAGAAGGGGAAAAAAAGCCCCAAAATCTGTGCAGCAGCAGCCAGAGACAGGAGTGAGAATATGTGAGAGAAACAACTCTGCAGACACCAAGGTCAGTGAAGAAGGAGAGGGAGGAGGTGCTCAAGGCACCAGAGTAGAGATTCCCCTGCAGTCCATGGTAAAGACCATGGTGAGGCAGGCTGTCACCCTGCAGCCCATGGAGGTCCATGGTGGAGCAGATATCCACCTGCAGAATGTGGAGGACCCCATGTTGGCAAGTGGATGCCCAAAGGAGGTTGTGACCCTGGGGGAAACCTGTGCTGGAGAAGGATCCTGGCAGGACCTGTGGATCCATGGAGAGAGGAGCCCATTCTGGAGCAGCGTTGCTGGCAGGACTTGTGACCCCATGGGGGACCTACGCTGGAGCAGTCTGTTCCTAAAGGAGTGCACCCCATGGAAGAACCCACTCTGGAGCAGTTAATGCAGAACTGCAGCCTGTGGGAAGGACTCACATTGGAGAAGTTCGCAGAGGACCACCTCTTATGGGTAAAACCCCACTCTGGAGCAGGGGGAGAGTGTGAGGAGTCCTGCCCTTGAGGAGGAAACAGCAGCAGAGATAACGTGTGATAAACTGACCACAACCCCCATTCCCTGTCCCCCTAGAGCTGCTCGGGGGGAGGAGGTAGAGAAATGGGGAGTGAAATTGAGCCCAGAAAGAAGGGAGGGGCAGGGGGAAGATGTTTTAAGATTTGGGTTTATTTGCTCATTACCTGACTTGATTGGTAATAAGCCAATTACCCCACGTCAAGTCTGTTTTGCCCATGACGGTAATTACTGAGTAATGTCCATCTTCCTGTCCTTATCTTGACCCATGAGCCTTTTGTTATATTTTCTCTCCATTTTCCAGGTGAGGGGAGGGAGTGATAGAGTGTTTTGGTGGGCACCTGGCATTCATCCAGGGTCAACCCACCACACTAATACTATAGACTGTGGTTAAAGCCTCAGAAATACCTAATGAAAGGTAAACATTATTTTAAGGAATTGGAGTCTTTTTCTTAGTGAATCACCAAAACTGAATGTCAACTTGGTGGCAACTTAGAATCAATTCTGTACAAGATGGAAAAGCAGATATTCTAGTAAGAGCTATGCCTATGTTGTGCAAGCATAAATGAGATTAAATTGTCTCCTTTTCCACTAAGGAGTCATTAGTAATGAATAATAATACTCTTTTCTTTTCTCTGACTGTTGCTGGTTTTTTTCCCCATCTGTTGAATAACCTTGGTAATTGGGAGTTTTTGTAGTTCAAATGGGACAAAACATGACTTCATTACTTGCCAAGACCACTGTTTTTTAGTTGGGGCTGTCAATTTTTTAATTTTTTTAAATTTGGAAGCACAGAAAAGAACCTCCATGTGTAACTACCCTATTTTGGCCCTTGAGTAAAGGGAGTGTAACTAGTTGATAAATAATGCTAAAAAGTTTGAATTTCATCTTTCTTCTGAGGTGAAGAATTTTCTCTTTCTGCTTAGATCAACATGTCTACGTACCTTACAGTCATGAATGAATTTAGCTGTGAAGGATCCCTGTCTGTATGAGATCTGTTGTTGTACTTATTATTCAGATAAGGAACTGAAGTGCAGGTTAAGGTCAGAGTTTCAAGCTGCATTATTTGGGAGTTTCGTACTGAGTCTTCCTTTACATGCCAAAGTCTCTTTCAAGCCGAAGCTTTAGAACAACCTTTTCCCACCCTGCTCCCAGTCATTTCAAAGGTTAAAAACATTTTCTCTCTTGTTTAGGGCCACAAAACTAGTGACAGAGTTAGAAGTTTGACTCAGATTTATTGGCCCTCATGCTAAGACCTTCAAACAGTTTTTTTTTGCTTTCTGTATTTTATTTAGAACAAAAAAACCAAACACTTTAAAAGTGATATTTTATTCACGTGTTAATTTTAAAACAAAAAATCTGTGTTTACATAAGTAAACAAAATAAATATAACATCACACTCGTGCTATATGACTTAAACGATTTTAATATCTCCTTCAGCTGCATCAGGAGATGATTAGCACTGGTGAATTCATATCATCTTACTTTCAAAGAACATTCATAGTACGGAGTAAGAGATGCAAGAGATTCACAGATGTAAATGGCAATATCTTATTTCTGTAGCAAGGTTATCTGGAGGTATCACATAATCCAAGCACAATATGTTCCAATGTTGTCTACAAAGTTTTTCCTAAACACTTAGAAATAAGCACTTTACATGACTAAGGTCTTTCACAAGGATAACAGAATCACGCAATCACAGGATCAACTGAAATAATTCCATTTTCCATGCTAATCAACCAATACACTGGTTGGCATGTGTGATGCTATAAATATTCTTTCATGTCATACTACCATTATAATTTTAGGAACTCATACTATACAGTATTTTACTACAAGAGATAGTGCTGTGTTATGGATGGCTATGCATGCAAAGATTTCCCAAGTATTTTCATAACTGTTCATGAAATAGGCTGTTCAAGCATGACTTGAAAACTCCAGAGAAATTTCAGCTCCATTTGCAAGTAATCCTTTCACCTACCCTTCCACTGCCCACACATCCATCCTTGTCATATCTTTGCAAAAGCATCCACTTGAAGTAGAGTGAGAGGGAAGAATAATATTGGTAATATGGATTTTGAGAATAATTATCTTTTCAGTTTTTCCTAATGAAAAACAGAAATGGCCAGTTTCAAAGCAGTCTTCTGAGCTGCTGATAAGATTAATGTACTGATTAACACCTTTTCCAAGTTGGATTGGAGGTGAAAGCAATTCCATTTGGCAAAACCTCATCCCATTTGCTGACATCTTCATTAACCTCACTGATAAGAAAACCATTTCACAATAAAAATTTCTCAGGGCTGGAGATTTTATCTTCACAACTTCACCTAAAAATGTTAATTCTCCATGTGGAACACGCAGGTTCAATTGCCTTGATAATTTCACAGTGCCCTATACCTTTTCTTTTGGTTAAAAGGTTGACATAAAAGAAACCAATTACTTCGCACTCACTACAGAAGACTGATTTTCAAAAGGACATTTCACCTTTTAACAAAAGGAGAGAACAAGGATGTAGATAAAAGTGAACGAAAGGGTCATCAGACACAGAAAGTTAGTTGAAAGTACATATTGAAAGAAATAATGCCATGTGATCGTATTTGGAGCTGTGCCAAGCCCTTCTGCAGTATGCTATAGTTTCACTGGTTGGCAAACCGGCACCCTAATTTCCCTGTAGCATAGTGTTGCATTGTTAAGAAGACAAATATTGTGTCCTTTGCTGAGACATGCCAAGTTGCAGATTTGGAGTCAGCTTTTGGCAACAAACTCTTTCCAGTTATTTTTAAAGGCATATGTGCTACTGGAGATAATTGCTTACTTTCTAAGCAACAGCTTGTAGTATAAGAAGCCAGTAGTGAATCCAGCTGAATGAGGAAACTATTATTTCAGCCAGGTTATACTCTTATGAACACCTTTTGCCATGTAGATTCTTATTCAAAATGTGTGTTCACACAGGTAAATACTCAATATCATGTCAGAAAAGTCATTTTCCACTAAAGCTCAGGTATATAGCTCGGTGAAAATCTGTAAATACCTGCTTACTGGGATATAAGCTTTTGATAGCAGGACTGTTCCCCATCTCTTTTACCTTGTGCATTTGGAGTTCCTGTGTGGAATCAGAGGCATGACACAGTCTCTGTGTATGTAAATACAAGCACGTCTGTGCTCTTACTTGTATGAAAAATGAAATTTGATATGATAACTTTAATAAAAAGTGAACTCAGTTTGAGGCAATTTTATACCTTTTCAAAACATACTTGAAATATTGTGTCAGGGAGCATTCTCTTGCTCCTGTGCTGTATGTGTTCTCATAGAGCATTACAGTGTTAGACCAGCCCATAAATTACGCATTACAAAGCAATCAAAGATAAACTTTCTATCTACTTTACAGATATGTGGTTATTCTCTAATTCTGTAAAATTTGAGTGAAACAATGTCATTCTTGCTATAATTCCATGGAAGTAACTGATCTTACAGTGACTGTAAGATCTAATCTGACATTCAAATTTCTGAAATCTGGCACCCAGTGCCTCTGAGTGCATTAATGCCAGCATAAATACTCCAGCAAGTTATCTGTGGTGCAGCATGAGTAGTACCTAACAGTTATGTTTTCAGACAACTATTTGAGAGGCCTGTATGGCAAAAGATGAGCTATCCCATAATCAAGAACTTCATTGTACAAGGAAGGCCTGCTATATACTTTATACACTCTCTATTACACAACAGCACTAGACTCTTCGTCAAATGTGACTCAGTTCACAAACCAGTCACTATGCACTCCTATCTCGCAGTCTTACAAAGAGATTTCCTCTAATTCTGAGGATGCACTCTTAACTTTTTAAATCTTCTTAGAAGTTAACATACAGGCTTTTCCTTTTGTAACACTTTCACATATTCAAAATGCTATACAAGTTTTCAAAAAGAGATACTGCTGCCACAGATATCACCACTTATACTCCTGTACCAGCATAATTTCAGTTCTTCTAAATAAACACAATCTATCTTTATGGTCTCAATAAAAAATGCCTATTGAACAGTTACTACCAACTACAGCTGTCACTATCTCTTAATTAACCTTAACCACACTGACCTAAGCTAGTACAAGTCATGTTCTGGCCTAACAAAACTTCTGGATACTATGGTTGTAGCTCTATCCACAAAAAAAGGGCTGGCAAAGCCTTAGGTTCTACTCAGTGGATGTCAATTGTTCTAAGACTTAGGAAATAAGCTGAGTCATGATGCTGCCTGCTTAAAAAAAAAAAAAAAAAAAAAAAAAGGGAATAGAAGGAGCTGAAATTTCTAACAGTGATGCTCATGGTACTTTCAAATGTTGGGTAGTGGAAAAAACTGAAGGACTGCTCGGGCACTGGGACATTTTTGGCTCAGCATTGACTCATTATTAAGATGAGATCATGCTTTAATAATTTTAATGCTTTAATTTTAATAATGCATTCAAAAAGTGCTTTATCTATATATTAACTGCAGCAGTGTGTGTGAGCTGTTTGCGGAGTCTGTCAGACCAAGCCTCTAAATCCCTATTCTTTTTATTTTATAAGTATGTACTTTCTCATTTCTAGTGTGCCTGACGGATATTACAGCACCTTTGTAGTTACCCAACTGCCTTTGCAGTTGCACAAACTTGCCTCTGCAGTGCCTGCTTATCTAGAATAAATAAGACAGTCCACAAACCTCTATCCACAACCCCAATTCTCTCTCTTGCCCTTTTTAACAAATGTCTTGTAATTGGATGTTAAACACTTTTCCTGATTCATTTCAAAGGGTGTTTCACACCTTCACCTGGGGGGCTGAGGTGGAGTGCAGCCTGTCCCTGACTGGAGGGAGAAGCCTCTGACCTTCACCCAGGGGCAGCAGGATGTTCAGCTTCTCTCTGGGATTGTGTATGTCATGGGCTCGCATAGTTTGATTGAGCAATATTTTAATCATAGGATGTCTGTTCAAAGGCAGGTCTTAATGCGTAGGCAGGAGACACACAAAAAAAGAAAGCCTTAGAAACAGACAGCACAGAGGTGCGTTTGCAATATGAGGGGAGAAGAAAGACAAGGCAAAGGCAAAGGGGTGGGAAAGGCAAGGCAAAAGGCAAGACAAGACAGAGGAGAGGAGAGGAGAGGAGAGGAGAGGAGAGGAGAGGAGAGGAGAGGAGAGGAGAGGAGAGGAGAGGAGAGGAGAGGAGAGGAGAGGAGAGGAGAGGGGAGGGGAGGGGAGGGGAGGGGAGGGGAGGGGAGGGGAGGGGAAGGGAAGGGAAGGGAAGGGAAGGGAAGGGAAGGGAAGGGAAGGGAAGGGAAGGGAAGGGAAGGGAAGGGAAGGGAAGGGAAGGGAAGGGAAGGGAAGGGAAGGGAAGGGAAGGGAAGGGAAGGGAAGGGAAGGGAAGGGAAGGGAAGGGAAGGGAAGGGAAGGGAAGGGAAGGGAAGGGAAGGGAAGGGAAGGGAGGGGAAGGGAAGGGAAGGGAAGGGAAGGGAAGGGAAGGGAAGGGAAGGGAAGGGAAGGGAAGGGAAGGGAAGGGAAGGGAAGGGAAGGGAAGGGAAGGGAAGGGAAGGGAAGGGGTAGTATAGGATAGGATATGATATTTTCTATATAGTGTACTTCGTATTTATAGTATGTTATAAATACATATTCACACTCCACCAATATAGAACACGAAGGTCTTCTCCATTACCAGTGCTGACAGACAGGGTTTGAGAGAGGCTCCTCAGCAAGGAGCCAGGAGCAGGATTCCAGAATCTGTGCATACCATTGAGCAGAGTTTTGAAATTAAAATAGGTGAATATCCCTGATACTAACACTAATTTGAGTTTGGAAGCCTGGCTCAAAGAAGGCTTGATGTTCTTCAATTAGTCATGGAGCTCAGGGAGGAGGTAAGCAGATTGAGGAGCATCAGAGAATGCGAGAGGGAGATAGATTCCTGGAGTAGAATCCTGCATCTTTTGACAGAAACCCAGCAGACAGATAGAACCCCTGCAACAGAGAGCTCCCTATCCTCTGTCACCTCAACTGAAGGCAGTAACCTGGAGGACAGGGGGCAATGGCAGGAAGTTCCTGCACGGCGCAACAGGCGCCACACTCTAGACTGCCCAGTGACTACCCCATCTTCCCAGGTGCCATTATTTAACAGGTACAGTGCTCTACAGAGGAACCTGGACGATGACGAGCACAATATTTCTCCTACCTTGGAGCCGTCAGCAAGGTCTAGTCAGACCTCCCCCTGCATCAAAACCTCTGCAGTAAGGAAGAAAAGACGGGTCCTTGTCATAGGTGAAGGGAGCGGAAGGCCCAATATGCAGGCCGGACCTGGTACATAGGGAGGTCTGCTGCCTCCCTGGGGCCTGGGTCAAGGACGTGAAGAGGATGCTTCCTTCCCTGGTACGGCCCTCAGACTACTATCCACTTTTGCTCTTTCAGGTAGGCAGTGACGAGGTAGCAAGAAGTCCAAGGGCAATGAAGAAAGATTTCAAGACCCTGGGACACCTGGTCAAGGGATCAGGAGCGCAAGTGGTGTTCTCGTCTATCCCCCCTGTTGCGGGGAATGATGAGGGGGTAAATAGGAGGAGCCAGCAGATCAATGCCTGGCTTCGAGCTTGGTGCTGCCGGCGGGACTTTGGGTTCTTTGATCATGGCCTGATCTACAAAACGCCTGGCCTGCTGGTAACAGGCAGGAATACCTTGACCTCCAGGGGAAAAAGGGTTCTAGGACAAGAGTTATCAGGACTCATTGAGAGGGCTTTAAACTAGATTTGAAGGGGGGTGGGGATGGTACTGGGCTTGCTGGTGAGGTGCCAGGGCGTAGTTGCTCAGCGCTCGTGGGCCAGTGTGCCAGTATTTCTGAAAGCCAGAAGGCACACCACATCTCAAGGGTCAAAACTACACACACAACTCCCTCTCTGAAATGCTTATACACCAATGCACGCAGCATGGGGAATAAGCAGGAAGAGCTGGAGGTCTGTGTGTGGTTGCGGGGGCACGATCTCATTGCAATTACTGAGACGTGGTGGGACAACTCTCATGATTGGAATGCTGTCATGGATGGCTATGTCCTTTTCAGGAAAGACAGACCAGCAAGGCGTGGTGGTGGAATTGCACTCTATGTGAGAGAGCATTTGGAATGCATTGAGCTCTCACTAGGGGCGGATGAAGAGCGGGTCGAGAGCTTATGGGTGAGGATTAAGGGACAGGAAAATATGAGGGACACTGTTGTGGGTGTTTATTACAGGCCACCTGATCAGGATGGGGAAACTGATGAGGCTTTTTACAGACAACTGAAGGTAGCCTCGCAATCGCAGGCCCTGGTTCTCATGGGGGACTTCAATCACCCTGATATCTGCTGGGAAGACCACACAGCCAGGCATGGGCAGTCCAGGAGGCTCCTCCAGTGCATTGATGACAACTTTTTGACACAGGTGGTACAGGAGCCAACAAGGAGAGGAGCACTTCTAGATCTGGTACTGACAAACACAGAAGGATTGGTGGAGGACATTAAGGTTGGGGGCACCCTAGGTTGTAGTGATCATGAAATGACTGAGTTCAGGATCATGGGCACTATCCACAAAACAACAAGAAGTAAAATTACAACCTTGGATTTCAGGAGGGCTAACTTTGGCCTCTTCAAGAAACTGCTTGGAGAGATCCCGTGGGCTAGGGCTATGGAAGGCAAAGGGGCTCAAGAAAGCTGGTTGATATTCAAAGACCGCTTCCTCCAAGCTCAGGATCGGTGCATCCCTAAGAGAAAGAAATCGGCCAAGGGACGCAGGAGACCTGCATGGTTAAGCAGGGAGCTTCAGAAAAAGCTCAAGTGGAAGAAGGAAGTTTATAGTAAGTGGAAGAAGGGACTGACCCCTTGGGAGGATTACAAGAATGCCACCAGAGCATGCAGGGATGAAACAAGGAAAGCCAAGGCCGCCTTGGAATTAGACCTGGCTAAGGACATCAAGCACAACAAAAAGAGCTTCTACAAGTATATTGGAAGCAGAAGGAAGACCAGAGAAGTTGTGGGCCCACTGTTGAATGAGACAGGAGTCATGGTGACGGAGGACGCGGAGAAGGCAGAGTTACTGAATGCCTTCTTTGCTTCGGTCTTTTCTGCTCGACCCAGCCCTCAGGAGTCCCAGGCATTGAATAAAGTAACAGGGAAAGAAGAAGACTTCCCTTGGGTTGAGGAGGAGTGAGTGAGGGATCAATTAGATCATTTAGATATTCACAAGTCCATGGATCCTGATGGGATGCACCCGAGAGTGCTGAGGGAGCTGGCAGAAGTCATTGCTGGGCCGCTCTCCATCATCTTTGAAAAGTCCTGGAGAACAGGCGAGGTGCCTGAGGACTGGAGGAAAGCTAATGTCACTCCGGTCTTCAAAAAAGGCAAGAAGGAGGAGCCGGGGAACTACAGGCTGGTCAGCCTCACCTCCATCCCTGGAAAGATGATGGAACAGCTCGTTCTGGGCGTCATCTCAAGGCACGTGGAGGAAAAGAAAGCTATCAGAAGTACTCATCATGGATTCACCAAGGGGAAATCATGTCTGACTAATCTGATAGCCTTCTACGATGGCATGACTGGATGGATAGATGAGGGGAGGGCGGTAGATGTGGTCTATCTTGACTTAAGCAAGGCGTTTGACACGGTCTCCCACAGCATCCTCATAGGGAAGCTTAGGAAGTGTGGGTTAGATGAACGGACAGTAAGGTGGATAGAAAACTGGTTGAAAGATAGAGCTCAGAGGGTTGTGATTAGGGGCACAGAATCTAGTTGGAGACAGTGACGAGTGGTGTTCCCCAGGGGTCAGTACTGGGTCCAGTCCTCTTCAATATATTCATCAATGACCTGGATGAGGGGATAGAGTGCGCCCTCAGCAAGTTTACCAATGACACAAAGCTGGGGGGCGTGGCTGACACACCGGAGGGCTGTGCTGCCATACAGAGAGACCTGGACAGGTTGGAGATCTGGGCAGAGAGAAACCTTATGAAATTCAACAAGGGCAAGTGTAGGGTGCTGCACCTGGGGAGGAATAACCCCATGCACCAGGACAGGTTGGGGGCTGACCTGCTGGAGAGCAGCTCTGTGGAAAGAGATCTGGGAGTCCTGGTGGACAACAGGATGACCATGAGTCAGCAATGTGGCCTTGTGGCCAAGAAGGCCAATGGCATCCTGGGGTGCATCAAGAAGAGTGTGGCCAGCAGGTCAAGGGAGGTCATCCTCCCCCTCTACTCTGCCCTGGTGAGGCCACATCTGGAGTACTGTGTCCAGTTCTGGGCTCCCCGGTTCCAGAAGGACAGGGAACTGCTGGAAAGGGTGCAGCAGAGTGCTACAAAGATGATTAGGGGACTGGAACACCTCTCTTATGAGGAAAGGCTGAGGGATTTGGGTCTCCTCAGTCTGGAAAAAAGACGGCTGAGGGGGGATCTTATCAACACTTATAAAAAGGGTGGGTGTCAGGAGGATGGGACCAGGCTCTTTTCAGTAGTGCCCGGGGACAGGACAAGAGGCAATGGGCACAAACTTGAGCATAAGAAGTTCCACCTAAACATGAGGAGTAACTTCTTTACCCTGAGGGTGGCAGAGCACTGGAACAGGCTGCCCAGAGAGGTGGTGAAGTCTCCAACTCTGGAGACATTCAAAACCCGCCTGGACGTGTTCCTGTGTAACCTGCTCTAGGTGACCCTGCTCTGGCAGGGGGGTTGGACTAGATGATCTCCAGAGGTCCCTTCCAACCCTATGGTTCTATGGTTCTATGTTAATCAGTTTTACTTTTATTTGTGAACCAGAATCCAAAGTATGGGGTCTAAGAGGTGAAAAGTACCATAAAGAAAATCCTTCTAAAGAAAGACAGAGAAGAGAAACCTGTTAATGGCTTGACTACAGTATAGTTAGCAAGTTACCTATAGAACAAATCCTGAATCTTAAAAAAAAAGCTTTAACGAACAATGCAAGGCTTGTTGGAACAAAACAATACTTAGCAGCATGACTTTCAACTGTTCATCAAATATATACAAAAGAGACTATACAAAAGAGACTTTGCAGAATGACCATAAAATAGTAGAGAAGAACAGAAAAACACGTGTTTTATAAGAGATAGCAGTGTGATTATTTTCCATTGAATAATTCTATTTCTAAGCACTAGAAAGATGAGTGATGTGGTATTTTCCACCAGAAGTTTCAGGTATTTTTCCACTATACAGTGATACATAACAGAGCTATTGAAGTTAGTAATGTAGAATAAGTTCTGTCTGCAAACCTGAGCTAATAGTCTGGAACAAGACGCACAGTGAAACAGAAAGAAATGTTCTTTATCCATTCCAGTGTGTCTTGGCGAAAAGAAGTACTTTAGTTTTTTAATACTTTTTGCCTGGTGTATTTCAGATTTGTCATAGAATGCAGGTCTTATGAATAACAGCATTCACAATAGTTTCACAGTATAAGCAAAGACTATCCTCAGTTTAAAACCCAGATCTGAACATTGCTCAACCTTAAGAACATCATTGCTTGAGAACAAGCTCAACACCAACAAAAGAAGACAGAACGCCAGATGCAGATACGCTGAACAGAGCAGGTTTTAAGAGACAGATGGGGAGCCAAATTTGTGCATTATATATACCTCTTAGTCTACATTTGAATAATTCTGATTCACAAAGTCATGATAGACAAATTTACAGAAATGAATGTTGCATATTAGTATTAGCTGAATTTGGTGAACTGAGATCAATTATATCCTTTAGCTTGCATGATACTCATCCACTTAAATAAGTATTTTTGTCAAGTAGCACCCACAGAATTGCCTGTTTGTGATAAGTAAAGTAATAAATTGTTTACATTTGTTTTAAATAACTTGACTTATTCTTCTAGGTAGTTTTCACCTTCTGTGAAAGTCACTTTTGAGTGAGGAACAGGAATAATTCTGATGCTAGAACTGGGGACCTCTGAGTGTACTTTCCTTAGTGCTAAAAAATAAGACCCTGCATAACTCAGATTTATCCAGAATGCTATTAACTGATACATTCACTTTGAAATAACATGAAAATGTATGAAATTAATTAGCATTTTAGCCAAAGATTTGTGCAGTGTGGACGATAACTATCGCAGTTAGAATCAGGAAGAAAAAGAAGTTGAAAGTTGTTGCTAACAACATCAGTAACTGCTGTTAACTGTCTGGTTTAGGAGATTATCCCAGCTTGTTGCGTTTTTTGGCAACTTGAAATGTTCTTGCAGAATTCATGCCAAAAACCTGACTTTAAGCAACATCTGAGACCGTATTTGGAAATTTTGGGGGTTTTTTTGTTTGGTTTTTTTTTGTGAATGGAATAAGTAGTAAAGACGAGACATCACAGACACCATCAGATGTTTGTATAGAGCTGCAGTAACAATGTTTGTTCTGTTACCAGTGAGTTTGGGTTAACATATCTCCATAAATGTACAGAAGTAGACAAATAGCCAGAGCATAGAAACCACAACCTATAAACAGGTACATAGCAAGGTGGCTATTCCTCAGCGCTGTTAATTTCCCAAGACTGATTTCGCCAACTGAAGCAGAGGGAGATTGGATAAACTTTCTTATTTTAGAGATGACTACTATTTTCTTTAAAATATTGAACATGCGTAATTTTTTAGCATATTTTATGGCATAGAATTCAATCAAAATTATCTCTTATGTCTTTTAAATACCTCCAGGGATGGTGACTCAACCACTTCTCTGGGCAGCCTGTTCCAGCGTTTGATTACCCTTTTGGTGAAGAAATTGTTCCTAATATCCAACCTAAACCTCCCCTGGTATAACTTGAGGTCACTTCCTCTTGCTACTTGACAGAAGAGACTGACCCCCACCTGTCTACCACCTCCTTTCAGGTAGTTGTAGAGAGAGATAAGGTCTCCCCTCAGGCTCCTTTTCTCCAGGCTGAACAACACCAGTTCCCTCAGCCGCTCCTCATAAGATTTGTGCTCGAGACCCTTCACAAGCTTCATTCTATTTCGTAAGAGACAGTACCAGACAGATTCAAAGACACACTGAATTACAGCTACTACAGCTATAGCTTGATCCAGTATAAGTGTTTCTGTAACAGAAGATGGATTAACATTGATGTATCCTGGTTATTATGACTATTCACTGTATACATTCTCATTAATAGAAAAAAACCCCATCTTTCAGCAGCACAGTCAGGCTGTGTTTTGACTCTGGGTTGTGATCCAGGACCCTTTTTCCTAATGGTCAGAATTGCGTTTTATCTTTTCAGAGTGACTGTCTGTTATTACTGTTTCACTTCAGTGCAACAATAGAAGAATAATAATTAGCAAGAATAATGAATAGGAAAAGACAATTTTTTTAAAAAAAAGATGCTAATTTTGGTTTCCATTATTTCTGTCTTTACTAGCCTATTGTTTTCCAGGGCTGCAACTTCAGCTTGCATAAATTGATGTAGCTCCAGTGCCTTCTGGAGCTATGCTGATTTACACCAGCTAATGATCTGTCTCCTGCTGAGTAGGAGCACAACCATCGGTGCAGAGTACCTCTGTGTTACCTCAGTCCGTTTCTCTAATCCCTATTTAGCGACTTTAAATATTTCTAGTTACTGGCTCTGTGTTACTGACATAGTAAATCTTCACGTATGACAAAGCTACATGAAAACTGGAAGATAAAACTATTCCATGTAACTATTCCAATAAAGCACCCTAACAGCCTACATTATGCAAATTAATACACTGCAAAATAAACTTCCTGGGTTTTTTTGGAGAGAGTTTCATTCATGATTCCAGCCTTCACAAAGCAAGTGTTTTTCCACTGTACCTAAGATACATTTTTTCTGCAAAACTAAATCAACGGCACCATCCAAACAGTAGAGTGGGCAATGCTAGTACATGCTAAACTTGAGACCAAAACCATTAACTAAGTGAAAGAAATACTGGCCTGCACAAGTACAGGGAAGATGTGCATTTCATTGAGATAGCAAATGACAGCTGATGAGATTGACGGTTAAAAAAATGAATTTCAGATGGAGGTACCTCTAAAGGAAAACTTCTCTGGGATTTTGAAAATCAGAAAAAGAAGAGAGCAAACTGATAGAAGGAGAGGGAGAAAGATTAGCTTTTGAAGGCAGGCTAGAACTGATGATTGAGAATAGTGCAAAGGTTTTCCCTCTTCAGACATTTCTGCAAGCAGGTGAGCCTACAGCAGCACGCATGCACTTTAGAAAGAAAACCTGGCAACACAGAAGGCCTAAAAATATGTTAGGTTATTAAACAGACAGGCTCCAACATTAAATCTGAGGGGAAAAAATAACCCACAGAGGGCAACAGAATATGTCATCAATGATTGATGACTATTTTACAGTCTTCATTTAATTTCTAAATCTTACTGAGATTCTTCAGTCCTCCCTAGAAGGGTCCCAGAAAGCAGATAAAAGTTCTGCATTTTACGAGGCTCTTATTGGACAACACTTAGGAAAGGTACTGCAGGTTTCCAAGAATCCACCCTCCCAAGCTCTCCAGAAAACCCTTCTGGAGCTTTCAGTCCCCTCTTTAAACTCCAAACCCAGCCTTGTGACCTGCAGAAGGCATTCAAATTTCAGAGACCAGAAAGATATTTACATTTATATCTCAGTATAACTCGGGATTTAACTTTTGCAATAGGGTACAAAGCTGATGATTAAACTGTACAAGCTCAAATTACAGGACAAGCTTGAGGACCCAGTATGTCTTCTTTCATAAATGCACTTAGATAAAGACATTTAACAAAAAAAGTCTGCATGCATTAAACAAAGAGAATCTAAGGGCTATACAATAGGGTAAAATAGGATTCCTACCCCTGTGACTAATCGTAACACAAGAAGTGT
The DNA here is from genome assembly GCA_947846985.1 of Fratercula arctica. Lineage (NCBI taxonomy): Eukaryota > Metazoa > Chordata > Aves > Charadriiformes > Alcidae > Fratercula > Fratercula arctica. Next base: position 71,849,857 of record CANTUZ010000026.1, on the reverse strand, counting down.
TTGGAGGAGATTCTTACTATTTTTATTTCTGATACAATAGGATAGATCCAGAAATAATAGGATTGTGCAATTTCTTTTTGCTTTTATCCCAGTGGTTGGTGCTGTTTGTCAGGTATAAAGCTGACGTTATAAACATAATACTCTCTCACACATGATTATATACACTATGAGCACAGAACAGCAGTTTAGGCAAGTTACATGTGTCACATAAGAATAAAATAAAATAAAATAAAATAAAATAAAATAAAATAAAATAAAATAAAATAAAATAAAATAAAATAAATCAAAATAAGTCAAAATAAAACAAAATAAAATAAAATGGTATTACTAACCTCTTGGAATGTGACTAGATGATTTTTTCCTTTCTCCTTAGAAAAAAAAAAAACAACAACAACAACAAAAACAGAACAAACCCAGCCTCATTTCTGAGTCTTATTATAAGAAAATGTCAAAGAAGTGGATTTAATATTCTACAACATTTCTGTAGAAACTTCTGTTCTCATGGAAGGTCTGAGGGGTAACCCAGGCTGTGTTTAGAATAAATCGGATTACACTGATAACTGTATGCAGAATAATCCAGTTGCTTCTCGTGCTTCTCGGGGCGGGGGGGGGGGGGGTGGGGGGGGGGGGGTGGAGGGGGGAAGATAATAGAGTAGAATTATGTTACTTGTTAAAAAAAAATAAAAAATAAAAATAAAACCAGTACCCAAACCTTTCACAGAAAAAAAACCTATTTTTTTTCTCATCTGGAATGTGAACCCATCAAAGAAAACTGGTTACACTTTACAGGAAAAAAGAAAAAGAAAAAGATATCCATTGATTCTAACTCACAGTGCCAGCTAGCTGTACACACACACTTAAACTAGATAGGAAGCCCTTATTCTTTGAACTGAAATTTCCCCTCTTGATCAAAAGACCTCTTTTGCAGTACCTGCAGTATTTATTTTTTGGCAGATCTAAGATGTCTACTACAGCCTTTCAACCCCTGTCTTCACATCTATATTATTGGTAGGGAGTAAAAAATTTATTGTGATACCCATTTGGGGGCTTTCTTCAAGGGGTTAGCTGTATAAACATGTCATGGCATCAAAGCAAGACAGGAAGGCAAAGGTTGCAGCTATTTGCAGGGGAGGAGAGGAGAGGAGAGGAGAGGAGAGGAGAGGAGATGGAGAGGAGAGGAGAGGAGATGGAGAGGAGATGGAGAGGAGAGGAGATGGAGAGGAGAGGAGAGGAGATGGAGAGGAGAGGAGATGGAGAGGAGAGGAGATGGAGAGGAGAGGAGAGGAGATGGAGAGGAGATGGAGAGGAGAGGAGAGGAGAGGAGAGGAGAGGAGATGGAGAGGAGATGGAGAGGAGAGGAGATGGAGAGGAGAGGAGAGGAGAGGAGAGGAGAGGAGAGGAGAGGAGAGGAGAGGAGAGGAGAGGAGAGGAGAGGAGAGGAGAGGAGAGGAGAGGAGAGGAGAGGAGAGGAGAGGAGAGGAGAGGAGAGGAGAGGAGAGGAGAGGAGAGGAGAGGAGAGGAGAGGAGAGGAGAGGAGAGGAAAGGAAAGGAAAGGAAAGGAAAGGAAAGGAAAGGAAAGGAAAGGAAAGGAAAGGAAAGGAAAGGAAAGGAAAGGAAAGGAAAGGAAAGGAAAGGAAAGGAAAGGAAAGGAAAGGAAAGGAAAGGAAAGGAAAGGAAAGGAAAGGAAAGGAAAGGAAAGGAAAGGAAAGGAAAGGAAAGGAAAGGAAAGGAAAGGAAAGGAAAGGAAAGGAAAGGAAAGGAAAGGAAAGGAAAGGAAAGGAAAGGAAAGGAAAGGAAAGGAAAGGAAAGGAAAGGAAAGGAAAGGAAAGGGCTGTGAATTTAGAAGGATGGATAAACATAAATCTTGCTTAATTTTAGGCTCTTCTACACCCCTCTAAGATTCTGTCTAAATAGCTGTAAAGGCTCCAGTAGTGAAGCAACTACCAAGCAATAGAGAAGAGAAAATTCAGCATCACCTTCTAAGAACCAACAAGCCTTTTAAAGATTTTGGACTAGAAAAGATGCTGGTCCTGAGGGGTACTGGTGAGTTTCAAACATAGAATAAGACAGTTTGTGGAGAAGTGCCTGCCTGATCAGCCAGATGGAAGTAGGGATTTATTAAGGGGAATGGTGATTAGCATTTTTTAGTGTCCTGGTTCTGGTAAGGATAGGCTTAAGTATTCCATGCCATGTGTGCCATGCCCACCCTGAGCTGCCGGGGGAAGGGGTAGGAAGTGGCCTCTTGGAGCAGGCTGGGGCGTCCCAGGTCCGGTTGGTGAGTGGTGGCTCCGTAATCGTGTTTGTATATTTCTCTATCCGTGTTATTGTTGTTTTTCTTGTTCCCTCTGCTGTTCTGTTAAACTGCCTTTGTCTCAGCCCATGAGTTTTGCCGTTTTCTTCTGATTCTTCCCATATTGGGAAAGCCCGAGCGAGCGGCACGTGATTCTTTGTTGCCGTCTAAGGCTAAACCATGACAATTAGTTATGACAAAAAAAAAATGTTATATTTTCTTTTCCTAGACTCTGATCTTTCTATTCCTGCTGATTTTGGTATATCAGAAGGAAAAATATGTTATTCTGAGTGAAAATAATCCAGAGTCTAAGTTTATGAAAACAGGACCTGAGCAATGTCTGCCTCATTTTGGGGAAAGAAGATATAGATCAGCCTTGCAGGTGGGGCTACACAGTGTTCAGAGCAACACTTCTAAAGTGTAACCATAGCTTCTTCTACTGTATAATTAAATTTGCTTCCAGTTCATGGGAAGACCGCAGAGGTGCTCATAGTGAAAGCAAACAAAAAGCTGTGATATTAGTCTTGCAATTAATGGACATGGATAAAAGAATAAAGTATAACAAAGACCATATAGGAAAAATTAAAATGTATATAACGTATATAAAGTATAACAAAGACCATAACAGAAAAATTAAAATTCAAACTTTGTATGAAAGCTGTTTTGTTCTTAATACCGTCTTCATTTGCTCCACCTCCCATACGCTTTTTGCTTTGTTTATATTTCTGTGTAACCTCTAATTACCTAGGGAAATATTTATTATTCAGACAATTCAAAGGAATAACTGAATTTCTTTCCAGTTTTTCATAGAATGAAGGAGAGTAGGAGTGGGGGGGAAGGAACAGAAAGACACAACAGTGGTACTAAAAGAGTACTCAGACAAGATCTGTAAAATTCTTTTAAAACAGTTGCCAGCATCCACAGACATACTCCATACTGGTGAAAGTAAAAGATTTTTTCTTATCTGTACCTTACCTTAGGTATATTGGTACAAAATTTTAAATATACCCACAGTAGCTTGATGAATTTGAGCTCTGAATCCAAGATGTGAGGTTAGCCTTGGTCTTTCATGCAATTGATTTGGTACCTGGTTGAGAAAATTCAACATCACTTTGAATCACTTAAATATAGATATTGCCTTATTTAGCATATTCTGTCCTGTCCCTAGCAAAACTGCAGATTCTTTTAATTGCTCAGAATTGGTATGCAAGTGATGTTACTATGTTGCCTTGTCGCAGCTCTAAATAAGACAATACCGTTGTGTCTTACGTGTTGCTATGCAAAAACCTTCAAACTAACACTGTATTAAAATCATCAATAAAAGATAGGGCTCTAAGTATTTCATTACCCATTCAGCCCTTGGGCGACTACTCTGGCAAGAAGTATTTGCCCAGTGTGAGTCACAAAAGTCTGTAGCTACTTCTTGCTGCATTTCCCTGTCAGCAACCGGAACAGAGAGAATTACCAAGATACTGCTTTGTTTGTGTGCTGCCGCTGCTGCTGACGCTTGTTTTATTTTTTTTCCCAGATGTGAAGGAAACAGCAAGCAAGCTCAAAGCAACAGAATAAAACAGTAAAAAAGCATTAGCACATTGAGAAATAATGATCACAAATTTTTGTGTCGTGTATGTCTTAACTCAGGAAAGCACTGAGTACCTATCTAACTCTAAGGATATGACTAATCGTTTCGCTGAACTCACATAAAGTCACATTCATTTTCAGTTGTATTTAAGTGCATACCAGTTTCTTGGCTCAATAGGAACTGGATTATGGTTGTGCCTAGTATTACCACCTAATTAGTGCCTTTCTCAGTCAGGTCCTGTCTACTAAATAATCCTCTGAGAAACAAATGACAGGAAAATCCTCTTTCCCTTTCTATAACTTTTTTTTTTTTTTTTTTTTAAAAAAAAGCATTAATGAGAAATATTTAGCCTAGAAAAATAAAATGACTATGTTGTTGTTGTACACTTACGCTGTGATACAGAATAAAAATAGACTCTAGTCCACACTCCCAGGTGAGTACCTTTCTCTAACCTACCCATCTTTTCCTGTTGGGGGAATATCACTGCTATTAAACAGAATTGTTTTTTCGAGACTCTTTAAAGGTATTTTTTTTATTTGTAGTACAATTTAATCAAAGTTTTCACTGAATTGGAAGGTGGTGGGAGAAGAACAGAGGATTAAAAGCGGTACATGAAAACATGGCACAAAATCTAAAGCCAAACCATGGTTACTTCACTTTGTAAAAATTTACCTGTTAACAACAATTAGATGGTTGTGTCTTATCATATGTTAGGAGCTTTGCTGTCCTTTCTTTTTGCTAAGGAAATATCCAAACTTCATTTACTACATAGTTTCTACATTTTGTACGTCGTTCAGGTGCTGGTAGATTTCATAAGAAGAATCCTCCTGTTTTTAACTGTTTTAAATGGTGTCCAAGAACTTGCTGTTATCCAAAAGGACGTACTATTTGCTGAAAACCAAATGAGAAAGTAAAAAGGAATGAGGGACCTCTCCTGAAACATGTCTGTTGGTGTTAAGCCAAGACTGAGAATTTTAAAGCTAGGTGAACAAAAATTAATCTAGGTATTTAACCCAGTACCCTTAATGCTGGATGCTCTGCCCTTTGGATCTGGTTTTCTTTCACTTTCTGAAAACTGAAATACAGACTCAATCCAGAAAAATCATCATGAGTATTTTTGATTTTTAAAGGAATCCCACTGAAATTAAACATGTCAGTAAGCTCTTTGTCAAACAGAAACCTTACTTCTTTCCTCTTCTGTCTTTCTCAGTGAAATTGTTTGAGACAAATCTCTGCTCCCTATATGAAATAATAAATGAGTATTCCTCCATACCCTCAAAGAACGCAGAATCAAATAGATCAATGATTTATTGCTAATAAAAAATGGGCAGGGGTTATCTTGCCATGTTACTGAGCTGAACAGGGCAAAGGGTACATACATATTCATTCTAGTGGTGAAACCATTAAAGAACTGTATCTTAATATAACACAGGGGGGTTCTGGCACTGTGAGCTTTATGAGAAAGAATAGGGAAGAGCTTCTATTAGTGATAAATGGTGGAAAGTCAGCTGTTTGAACTTGATCATGCAATGGTAGCTGACCATTCTTATCTTGTGTCTCTTAGTCAACAGCAACCATTTTTCCTCAAAAAGTATTTTCCTCATTTTACAGGTGGAACAACACAGACAGAGGGACATGAAGCCCCAGATCTTTAGGGAGGTTCCCCAGATCTTTAGGGAGGTTTAGCCACCCATCTCCATTGGATAACAGCTGATCCCAAGCACCTAACACTGTTCAACATGTGGAATAAAATTAACTGCTGCAGATCACCCAACTGGTCAGCAGTAGAGGCAGGGACAGAAGTGCAGACCGTCCTGGACCGCGATGCTGTGCTGTGTCCCTGTAAATACTCGAGCTGCTCAAATAATGTGCGTGGGGAGTGCCCCTGCTCTTGCTGTTCAGCACAGACTAAAGGCATATGGCAGCTCTCAAGGCTGGCCTGACAGAGATCCTGCTTTGTGCAATGGTCAGACATTAGCATCATGCCTTCAGAAACCTGTTCGGTTGTTCCCAGTCCTAAATTCCTGTTATGATATTGCCACGAAGGTCAGTAGTTTGCTGTGGGTGCCTGGTGGCAAATCTCCGTGCTAATCTGTGGTGGCATTTGCACCCAGAGCAATAGTTACAAGAAGTACCTAAAGTTTTAGTTGTCTTAAGTTCAAAGTAGAAACATCTGCTAAAGGCACTGGCTGCTTGCTGGCTGGGCTGACCTCAGCAGAAGGAGAGGCTTCTGTTCTTTTTATTTTATTCTGACCAGTTTCATTAAAGTCAATGACAATAGCTACTAGGGACTTGAAGAAGGAAGAACATCAGCACAAAATGAAGTAGAAGAAACTAAATATTAGAACAAAACTCTTCATCCTTAAGCAACATAGAGAATATATATAGTTTTTTTTTTTTTTCTTTCTTCCTAGAGTTTGCATTCTGGAGTGTTTTTCTGCTTTTTTTTGTCTGTTCCCCAAATTTATTGAGCTGCAGTACAGCCCAGAACTCAAAGTAAGAATTGTCACTTTGAGAATAGAGCTGATTTATCAGAAGGAGGGTTTTGCATTTTGCACAGAATACCTGATGAGGAGATTTTTTTTTTTTTCCCTAACAATGTCTTACAGATACATTATCAGAAGTCATTAAAAAACCAAAAAATCAAGGGCATTCCAAAAGAAAAGCAATCATTTTTTTATGGAATAGATTTTCCTGCAAATCAAAGGAAGAAGCATCTTCTCCACATTATTAATATTTCTTGAAACCATTTTAACATTCAAATCTACTGTGTTTTAAACTACTTCAGAGTAAAAACAAAAAACCCAAAAAAAAAAAAACCCAAAAAAAAAAAAAAAACCAAAACCCAATACTGAAATCCCCTCATAAATTTATTTTGAAAATACTGGGAAGATGGAAACATAGTAAATGCACTAAATGAACTGCTTTGTCCTTAATCTAGTTTGTGGTTTGTCGTGTATGAAAACTGTTAAATATATCCTTTTAAATGCTCATGTACTATCAAAACAGATCAGTTTAGTTCACTTGAAAAGGTTTTTTTTTTTTTTTATTGAAGGGAAAGAATAGAAAACATTTAAATTGCTAGAGACAAAATGGGCACAGTTTATATTGGACAAAACCATAATATAGCTAATAATTATTTAGAGTGTTCCAGGGCCTTGTTATACACATTTTTGCAACAAATATAGTGTATTTTAAATCAAAAATATGTGAAACAGAATTCAGTTTTCATGTAGAAGTCTCAGCTTTAATTCACTGAGTTTTAAAGTACAAGTAATTCTGAAATTAAAATTATTTTCAATGTTAAAAATATTTTTACTGACAGTAAACCAGTTTTATTCTAATGCTTAATGCAGCTGTATTATCTGCAAATTTAGTTTTACATTCTCTTTGCAATTCATGTATGAGATTTGCATTTTAGTATTTACAGTGGAGAGGTTGCTGGTAAAAGCAAATAAAAAAAATCCAATTCCTTCTCCTTTGATGTGGTATAAGTTTTACACTGGTTAGTACTGATGTAGTACTAATAATGTAGTACTAATATTAAATAATGATCAGTCCATTTTCTTTTCCTTTAAATCACTGTCAATTTTCAAGATTCTATTGTTTATCCATTTTACAATTATTTAATTTTGTTCCTTTGCATATGCAGGGGAAAAAACTGCACCTGTTAGCATTCTCTGCATATTCTCCTGCCAGGTGCACTAGTGCAGCTATTTTATTAGAAAACCATCTGGCACCACAGCAATTTCTTTTTACTAAGAGGAGTAGTAACTGTAGTCTGTTATGATTTGTCCCTTCACATAAGATCGTGCTCATATCAAGATGTGTTGCTGTAATATAATGAAAGAAAAAGATGATGAAAATTGTGAAATGAAGATATTTTGTCCTTCTGCAAAAGAGCAATGTGAAAGATACAGGGGAAACTGCAATCTGAGTCAATGTTTACCTTCCTCCCATAAGAGGTACCAGTGAAATCAGCAGGCACGCTGGCTGAGTACTGCAGACTCCCTGCACCCCGCTAGTGCTTGCCAGCAGGAGTCAACAAGTCCTGTTTGGCACTCAGTAGAAGCCTGATGCTTCCTCTGAGAAGGGTGTGTACAGTTTGTGACTGCTGAGACAAAGAAATTATAGCAGTTTGCTGTGAGGTGGCTCTTCTATTTTCTTCTTTTTCTTTTTTTTTTTTTTTTTTTTCCTTTTCATTTTCGGAAAGATTCTGGTGAATTTTGCTCTTTCTTCTGCTGGAGAACAAGCCTGGGGCCAAGTTAGTAACAATGATTGCAATGATCCATTTTCAGTCCCATGAGCATTGGAATTACTTTCTCCAACATTCCCATCTCTTCATCCTATATGTACTCCTCCAGATATTAAGCTTGAACACTAAACAGAAGACTTTGGCTATCTATATAAGCGTGCACAGTTTGCAAAGTTCTCTCTTCAGAAGCTGTCATTTTTCAGGGTGAAAGAAAAAAGTAGTTCCTTGAGGCTAGCCATCACCCTTCACATGCAAATTTCAGGCAGAAAGCCAACCTTAATTGAGAGTCCTTTAATGAGATGCTCAGTATGATTTCAGAAGCTCCACGGTCAGGGGCAGGCTGGCTGTCATTTTAGGAGACATTTTGGACTTGCTTTTTTCATGCCTAAAGATTGATAAGATGGAGATGAAAAGCTGGAACCTGAAATAAAACCACTTTTGGAAACCTTGCACATAAGGAATCAGTCAGACATTAATCACTGGTGTATTAGAATCAGTCTCTGATCCAGTCACACCTTTGAAAGGTCTCATTTATTTGCAGAATTGTCCTGAGATTCAACTACGATGACATTCCATAATAGCTGCTAGGGAATTCCTTGTGGGCCAGCCTAGGACAAAGGGCTGAGCAAAAGCTGAATGAACCCTCGAGTAACCCAGGAAGGCATTGTTTCCTCAAAATAAATGACAATTCTCCTGCCGCAGCTTCTTTTCTCAGTGGGTTTGTGAGACACAGCTTATATATATGGCACACACTGCTGGTGCTTCTGTCCCGCTTGACTCTGAGCACTTAGGGATCAGCAGAGAGATGTATTTGCTTGCAGTAGTCTGACTCTAGGGAAAGATAAAAGTGCTGTGGTGGAGCCAGTCCTCCTCCTACGTTCCTGGACCACTTGGGTAGCAGGAGCAAAGGAGACAGCAGGGCACTGATTTCCTCTCCACCCTTGGAGGGACACGTAGGTCAGCCTGCACCGCAACACATGGGGAGCGGTTCCAAGGGAAGAAAAAAAGGAAAAGCCAGGGAATACCACCAAGGCTTTTGTATCACCTCTGGGGTTGGTGGCCCTACCAGGAAATACTATGAAATAAATTATATATACAGTCTTATGTGATCCACCTACTAAATACAGTCTGGGTTGTAAAGTCTCCTTCATGTATGTGTCGTAACAACTGTTAGCCCCTGCCAGCCTGTCTTAAACAATATAAAGAAATTGTGCAATGTAGTGACTTGCTACAGATGTTTAAAATCCATGTTAATTGCCATTTCTGTCACAATATTACTTTATTACTTTTTATTTTAAGGAACCATGGGGGCTTAGCATTAAGAAGCATGTTGACACATTTTACAAAGGAAAGAGCAATATAAGGATTTCTTAAAAGGATACCGGTTAGCTTTTATTAATATTTGTGAAGGGTTAGTTACTGAAATGTGACTAGTTCACAGTATTATGGACTACTGTCTCTATTGTCTCTTACTCTTTGCAAACTGACAATGTGGTTTGTGGTTATAAACATTACAGCTGCAAGGAAACCCCTTCTTAAGCAAAGAGGTTGTGGTCAGTGTTAGAGCCTTGAGATATGCGAAATGAGCAAGTACAGATGCTGCTGTTTTGGGATACTGAGCATCTGATTGTAATTCTAGGAAATAATATCGTCAATGCAGGATTCATAAAGAAGTTGGGCAAAGATCTGCAACTTGGAGTCTGTAATCATTTCGGTTCAGTTCAACCTAACTACACAGCAGGAGTCTCCTTTGTTATAGCTGAGCAAATTTACATAGCACCCAGAAAGATCATGGCAATTTTTTGAAGTCTGAGTTGCTTTTACATGCCTTTGTTCAATAATATCAGTTATCCTTCCCAATCATGTCAATTACATGAAAAGATCCCTATGTGTGTCTAAGATTTCTATTTGTGTCTTATCTGCTGTGAGAAAAAATGTCAAGAATTGTACAGCAGTTCTACAGCACCTTTGTTTCACAAAGACTATCCATATTTTTAGTACTCTCAATTAGTCAGGTTTCATAACACTGCTCCCAAAACCACTTATGGCCATATGAAGCTCAGTCTTTTTCTTTTTCCTTAAATCTCTTGCCTCCAAAATTTTAAAAAACAGATAGATAAGCAGATGAAGAAAGGAATGAGTTACTTATTTTTTAGATATTTTCACTGAAGAAAAGTAATTTCAAAATCACAACCTGCCAAGGGAAAATAAATACAGTATCCTGCATTGCTGAAACACATGACTGTGAAGTTATTGTGTTTTCATGACAGGTCCTTTACATTATAATGAAAATTTTTGGTCTATACCGTACTTATATAAACAGAAAGAAAAGCTGGAAAATTCTTGATATAAAAGTATATCTATATTGAAATGTATAGATCCCTTAGAGATGACAATTAATGCTTTCTAATTTTTAATCAATCTGCAATTAAGGTAGAACTTCTGTAGGATCTATGACACTTACCCTGTTTTGTGCTAATGTTTCAAACTGTATTGATTCTGTACTTTTATCGACAGGCTTGGAAATTTTAATTATTAATTTTATTTTTAATTAGTTCTTCTGCCCCAGAGGTAGTAGAGGTATTTGTAAGTAAGGGGACTGTATAATCTTACAGTGGTATCGCTGTGTAGCATAGGGCTAAACCAAGTTGGATTTTACTTCATTGTACTATTTTAAACATAATGTAAATGATTTAACTTAGTTACATGAAAAAGCGACGATACGAATACACATTGCAATTTCTGCAAATAATCTCAGTAGTATTTAGTTAGTAGTAGTTAAAATGCTGCAAACTGACAAGTACAGAGCAGAATAGGAATAGTGGAGGACATTCTGTGAGTAGTTCAACTAAGACTGTGTTAGTCACGGCATGAAAGCATGACAACAGAAAGCCTGCAGTCTGCAAGGTGTGTTTCCCGACACACATGCCTTGCTGCCTGCCCCAGAGCCTTGCCCCATCCCTCCACACCCCGGCGGGGGATGCCGGGGTGTGTGGGCAGGAACGCTGCATCAGAAAGGTCTGGCGGCAGGGCGTGCAGGGTGCCTGTGGGGATGCTTTTACCTGCCACCCAGCTGCATCCAGGGTCAGTGCCTGGGCGCCGGCGCTGAGACCACGGTGCCTACCTGCCCGGAAGTGCACCATGATCTTTCAGAAAGCTACGCGCATTTTTAATTGACTTCTCCGTCAAAATCTGAGAGTAACCACATGGGACGACTCAGCTTTTAAAGCTGAATATGCACCTTTGGTTTTTCTTTCAGCCTTAGGGCCTGTGTGTAGATAAAATAAACCACTGGAGAGGGACGGTGTAAGTGAGAGCTCAGGCACAGGAGAGAGATCCATGCTGAGGGAGAAAAACGGTAAAGCCAGCAACAAACTCCCACTACACAAGCCCCAGTTATGTGTCTTAAAGGCAAGACTGCTTTCCCTCTCTTTAGTCCAGCTACAGGAGACTAGATGCAGCATTTCCCTTCCTTGGATCAGAGGAGGTTCTGAAATCCAGAAGAATCTATACAGAAATTTGTTGTTAATTTGCCCAGCCCTAACCAACATTAGGATCAATCCTGATTTCTTTCTTACTGACCCAGAGATTATTTTCTATATGAGCAAAAATAACTAATATGAATATTTGCTGTAAAAAATTTGTACAGTCACAGGTACTTTCCTGGAACAACTGGGTACGTAACTAACATCAAACGGAAAATTCCACTCATCTATGGATGCAATAAATAGAGTCATAGAACCATAGAATCATTTAGGTTGGAAAAGACCTTTAAGATCATTGAGTCCAACTGCTAACGTAACACTACTAAGTCCACCACTAAACCGTGTCCCTAAGCACCACATCTACTCGTCCTTTAAATACCTCCAGGGATGGTGACTTAACCACTTCTCTGGTCAGCCTGGTCCAGTACTTGATAACCCTTTTGGTGAAGAAATTTTCCCTAAGATCCAATCTAAACCTTCCCTGGCACAACTTGAGGCCGTTTCCTCTTATCGCTTATTACTTGGGAGAAGAAACCAGTCCCCACCTGGCTACAACCTCCTTTCAGGTAGTTGTAGAGACTGATGAGGTCTCCCCTCAGCCTCCTTTTCTCCAGGCTGAACAACCCCAGTTCCCCCAGCCGCTCCTCATAAGACACATGGATTTATTTTGGGGATCCATCAGCTTCACAGGATTAGTCCTGCAGTATCATTGTACTTAAGGCTTTTGCACTACCACTACAGCATGATATGCCACCACAGTTCCTGCATAGCTCTTGCTTGGTTTAGACGGAGGCTGGAAGCACCGACTAGACAAAATGCAACCATCTAATGAGGTTTTTTTATTATTCTGAACAAAGACTTACAGTTTCTTTTCCTGCATGAATTATTTAATATGGTTTCAAAGAAACAAAGGTCCTTGATTTTTGACAGTGTTAATTTTAACTGAAGAAAATATCAAGAGAACTCACTCAAACTGGCACCAGGGGAAAAAAAAAAAAAAAAAGGAAAAAAGGAAAAGAAAAAGCTACTCTAACTTCCTGAAAGCAAAGAAGAAATGCCCTTATTTTCAAAGTTGCCTTCAGTGTCATATCATGTGGTTTTAGTAATATATGAACCACAAACAAATTGATTTAGGAGAGAAACTACATTATGACTTATAATTTCCTACGACTTTGGAGCCAACCTTTAAAATCTATGCCCAAAACAGAGTTCTTGTCGATGTTCTTTGACTTGCACATGACCTTTAATATTGCTGTGCTGGCCTCTCAGAGTCAAGGTTTTAAAAAAACAGGTGTCTCAATTTTGATTTCTAAATCTATATTTATGTCCCTGAATTGACAGCTTGATTTTAAAAAAACCTTGAGCGTCAGACAGTTCCCATTGATTTCATAATGGAATTGGATGGTGCAAGATCAATACTCTTAGGTGCCTAAACTCCTTCCAGCATCAGGACTCTGGTGGGTCTGGTAATGCTGTATAGTGGTGACCAGTTATTTTGACTTGTCATTACAGTGTACATGAGATTTTATTGTTATTGCACATCAGTGTGTGGCCTAATCCTGTGATTTCACCTACAGCCAAAAATATTGCAGGACTGATCCCTATTTCCATGATAATTAATCTGAAGTAAATTAGTCAGACATTACGGAAATCAGATCACATAGGTGATGCTTTTGTAATGATTACAAAAAACTCTCCAGTAGAAAAGGTCACTGACAACTGAACCGCTCACCTGTTGAAAGGCAGAAATAGTCATCTCAGAAACAAAAACAGAAATTCATCAAAATATACACTTCTGTGCTGAGAGGGGAAAGTATCCAGGCTATAAAGGAAAATCCAACATGGGTATGAGGTTTGGTATGACAGAGAGAATAGTAGAAGAGATTTTTCCAATCTTTTATAAATTATATCAGCTGTTTTAAGACTTAGTAAGGCTTTCAGAAGAACTGAATAAAAGAGAATGAAATAACTATATAGAGGAAAATATTAAAGTTTATATATACACACACACATGTATAAATGTACGTATACAATATAAATATTTTTATCAAAACATACACATATAAATACACACATATACATAAATTTATATTATTTATGCTGGTACCTTTATCTTTTAAGATACAAATAGATGTAGACTACAGATACAGAAGTCAAGCACACTGGAAAGAAAACTGCTATTTAAAGCACGTAGTCCTATGTTGAAAAAAAACCAAGCTCAATCTGAAGATTAGGTCCAAAGTCGTTTCGATGGTCCTTTAAAGGAGAAGGAGTAGAGGAAGTGAACAGCAAAGACTTTGTATAAGATTGAGAGCCTCCCCCATTCCCTGCTGGGATCATCCCTTGCAGCTGGGACACAGCATTAACACGCTCACAGACATGTTATATTGCTGCTTGCAGAAGTGAGCAGCCCATCCTTCTGTCAAGGAAACAATCTATTACACTTCTTTCATGTCCTTCTTCCTGTCTACTTAAGCTAATCATAATTGTTGCATAATTCTGAAAAAAATACGGCAATCTATAGCTGTCCTACCTGTATGGGCTCAGCAATGTGGCAAAATAAGAGCAATGTTTTCTGCCCTGTGTTGAACTCTTTCCATTTAAGGGCCATATCCAACATCTTTTACTGATTCTTTGATACTGAAAAAAATTTTGTACTTTAACTGCTTACACAACTAGAAAGTGTTAGTGGACCTCTTTATTCAAGCGTCAAAGATAAGTCAAAATAACTTGAAAAATCATGAAATCATAGAGTCATGGAATAGTTTTTGTTGGAAGGGATATTTAAAGATCATCTCTTCAAACCCACTGCCATGGGCAGGGACACTTTTCACTAGATCAAAGGACTGTCCAGCCTGGCTTTGAACACTTCCAGGGATGGAGCATCCACAACTTCTCTGGGCAACCTGTTCCAGTGACTCACTACCCACACAATAAAAAATTTCTTCCTTATATACAATCTAAATCTATCTTCTTTCAATTTAAAACCATTCCTCCTTGTCCTGTCCTGATAAAAATTCTCCCTCCATCTTGAGACTCTTTCTTTGTCACAAAACTTCTTCATCTTATGAAGGAATTTTGCTGACAGCAAGGTAGGGCTCTTCTGAATATAGTGTATTAATTCTGAACAATATGTTTAGGGATTAGTTCTGTACCTAGGCAGAAGAAACTACCACAAAGATTTTGCATTCAGTTCTTTATCTTACATACGTAGTTTCCTCCAAATATCTGTTGAACACCATAGCAGCAACTTCAGATGATTTTTTGTGAAATGAAAAAGTATGCAGTATCCCCATTTGGTATATTGTGATGAAAATATGAAGTCATCAATTGGTTTGGATTTTAGCGTTTTTTAGGAGCCTACAAAATGCCTAACCCCCTGGATAGTTTCAAAACTATTTTAAAAATAAATTTAAAAAACAGTTTAAAAACACTGGTGAAAATATCATCCTTAAAGTGGTCCTTTAGTGCTTTGTCCTAGTCCAAATTGGTTTTCATTTCTAAATATTTTCTACTGCTGTTTTTCTGGATTTGCACTTAAATTATTGTACATAGAATGCCTTCTCCAATACCAACTCAAATTTGGGGGTTTGCAAAACTTAATCAACGGATTTTGTGTGCGGAAGAACAATGTTCATTAGGAACCTAGACAAACAAGTATTTACAAAACTTCCACAACCATGACACAGATTTGTATTTCCCATCATATAGTCACCATTTTTTTTTTTCAGGGGACACAACAATCTTTGAGACTTTGATCTTGGTCCATCTTTTGAGGACACAAAGACAAGGGAACTTCTTAAATAATGCAACTTGTGCAATCTCCCAGGCAAATGGCAAATTAATCAGTGTCTGAATCGTTGTTTTTTTGAAGACTTGTGCATTTTTAAAGAAGATGGAGTAATTGTTTAGTGACTTCGTGCCATCGATTTTCATTATGGATGGTGTTGACTGGGTCTGTGTCAGGTCACCTGGGAGAGATAGCCTTTGCATAGCTAAATAAAATGGGGAAAATACCACTTCTTATTCCATATTCACAAGGAAAGCTCCAGTCCTTGAAGTAAGTTTTGTATGACCTTCTTGTTAAAGCAACTTTTCCTTCTTATCCATTTGGATAAATGAGAGAAATGCAATGCTGCATAGTCATGAAACAGAGGTCTGAATTTTACAGGCCAATAGTTTCCTAGTCAAGAAAAGTTGATCAGAAGAAAAAGTTTAAGGCAATAGAGAAGAGCTCTCATTTGTTAAATGTATGTAGTACTACTTGATTTCTCCATTAAAAACAACTGGAATAGAAAACAAAAGATCCAATGAAAAGAAATGACCTTATTTTAAGGTGTGTTGTAGTTTGCAAGGTCTTATAAATTTTTGGTAGTTGTGTTGGGCAGAAGATAGAAATATCATAATATACTCATCATATTTAATCAAGATGCACATTTAACCTGCCAACCTCCAGGTTTTTTCCTCCTAAGATAGTGTTTATTGTTTTGAAGTTGTTATAATTTTTATATTTTCAGGAGGGACACGGAATTATTTCTAGATTGTACTAAAATGTTTCTTCCTTCCACTCCAGCCTATTGAAAGTATATCACTTCAGTCCAACTTCATATTTTGCCTTCAAGTTGGGTGGATTTTTTTGGGTTTTTGTGCTTGGGATTTTTTTTACATTCTTCTGCTCTTCTTGTTTCTGGATTTCCTCCCCACACTTTCTCCTGTTTAATTCTTATTCATCCTTGCCATTTGAACTTTTTCTGTTCTCAAAGAGTTCAGTCTCATTCAGTCTCACTGAAATGAAGTCTATAATTTTAGTGTTTTGCAATAGCTACTAGGTTTTAAAAAGAAGTCACGCACTTGTCATATTATGATGACTCAGTGAATTTCTCTAGAAATGTGACTTTTAAAGGTTTGTTGGCTGGCAGCGCTTTTTAGATGTCTGCCACAGCAAACTCTCTCTCATAATGATAGTTACATGATGAGAATCTGTGAGCTGTTACACAGTTCATCAGACAGAAAGAAACAGAGCTTTTCTAGAATGAGGTGTCTTGGAAAATAGGACACTTCAATCTGTGTGATAATTTACTTGTAACTGTAGTCATCAGAAGCCAATCTGTTTTCATAAATATGTCTATTAAAATCTTATCAAAAGTATTCCTAGATAAAGGCAAAGGAACATTGTTAAAATACTGTTAGAGCATTTTGGGATAACTAACAGTTAATTTAATAAAAAAAACCTACACAGGTTTTTGATTCATTGACCAAGTATTCCTCCCATAGAGGCTAATATGAAACTCTTTAGAAAGCTATTAAACATCTCTTATACTTCCTGTGTTTGCTCTAATAATAGCTTTGGGATGCATAATAACCACTTTTCATTCCTATCGGTCAGGTCAGAGGGGAGGAAAAGGGAGGAAGCTAATGAGAATAAAGTCCATGAAGAAAACATTGGTGCATTTGCCAGTAATAATTTAAATGGATTGTCTTTAACCAGAAAAGAATTGTTGTTTTTAAATATCATCCTGTTTTGGTGGAGCAGTCATCTACCATGAAAGGAGAGAAAGGGGCTGTGTCTGAGCTCTTACTCACCCTTACACAGTTTCCTCCTCTGTAAATTCCAGTGGGTATGCATGGTACTTTTTGCTATACTGGGGTGTAAATAAATGTTGAAGTACCTTGAGTTACAGCTTCAGGTGATATATGGCACAGAGTTTACCCCAATGTCTTTCCTAGAGCAAAAAGGCTGAGCTGGAGAGGTATCTGAGAATTAGCACTGTGTCTTCCTCCATTACACAACAAAGAAGCTTTGAGTTTTTCCACTTGAAATAATCAATGAGTACTCTGGCGACATTTTTAAACTGTCAGTGATGTCATAACAACTCCTGTTAATTATGTCTTTATCCAGAAAACTGGATGCTGGTGAGTCTGGGGTTGAGGAGGGGGAAGGGGGAAGCTATATGCAAATTGCATATAGCTGGAGAGCAGCCCCATAGAAAAAGATCTGGGGGTTTGGGTTGATGGCAAGTTGAATATGAGTCAACGGTGTGCCCTGGCATCCAAGAGGGTCAACCATGTTCTGGGGTGCATCAAGCACAGCAGAGCCAGCCGGGCAAGGGAGGTGATTGTCCCACTCAGCACTGCACTGATGCAGCCCCACCCCGAGTCCTATGTGCATTTTTGGTCACATCAATATAAGAAGGACATCAAACTATTAGAGTGTGTCCAGAGGAGAGTGACAAAGATGATGAAAGGTCTTGAGGGCAAGACTTAGGACGAGCGGCTGAGGTCAATTGGTTTGTTCAGCTTGGAGAAGAGAAGGCTGAGAGGGGACCCCATCACAGTCTAGAACTTCCTCAAGGGGGGCAGAGGAGGGGGAGGTGCTGATTTCCTCTCTCTGGTGACCAGCGATAGGACACGAGGAAATAGAATGAAGTTGTGTCAGGAAAGTTCAGATTGGACATTAGGAAAAGGTTCTTCACTGAGAGCGTGATGAGACACTGGAACAGGGTCCCCAAGGAAGTGGTCATAGCACCAAGCCTGTCAGAGTTCAAGGAGTGTCTGGACAACACTTTTAGTTGTATGGTTCAGTTTTAGGTAGTCCTGTGAGGAGCAGGGAGTTGGATCCTTAGGGGTGCCTTCCAACTTAAGGTGTTCTATGATTCTATGATTCTAAATTGTTTTACGGAACCATAGGAAGCCTATAGAAAATGTTGTCTTTCTTAGCAGATTCTTTGAACCATCTTACACAATATGGATTGAAGAGGGGATATAGATCTTTCCTGTTTCTGATTGTTTGACAAAACAGGGCAGTTCTGTTTCAGCAGAGATGGAAACTTGGACTGCAGTCCATGGTAACCAGATGCAATTGCCACTGCTGCCACTTGTTCGTGCACATGAACATGACCTTCTCCACAAAACTGGTATCCCTTCTGCATTGCTCACACTAAATTGGGTGATCACCATGCCTGCAGTTGATCTATGAGAAATGCTTAAAGTGTTTGCCACACAAAAAATTGTCCTATTTAAACTCTACCACTAAAAGACAGCAGTATTTTGGGGGTGTAATCTCCAATAGCCAATGTAAGGTAAAAATCATGTGAGTGGACTTACTCAGACAAAGTATCAACACCAAATCAACACCAAAGATGAACAATTGGCGTAAATATAACACTCACTAAAGAACTGGTACTACTGCTCAAATTATTTTCCTCTTACAGAGTGAGACAAAAAAACTTCAACAAAACCCATGGTAAACTGAGAAAAGGTCAATTAATAGGACGCAAAGCTTATTGTGGTATAAACTGTCAAACAACTGAAAACTTTTCTAAGAAGTAGCAACAAGAATGGAAGTACAACATAATTATCTGTTCCTAGCCACCACTGTAAAGCCAGTAAAGAACATGACGACTGAAAAGGCAAGCAAAAAAATTTTGTAAGTACTTTAGGTAAAGAAAGTAAACTAGTCTTTTAAGTTAAGCTGATCAAGTGAAAAGTTATCTCGTGAAAGTGAAACAGTGCCTCTATAGCATACTTTTGAGTTAAGTTTAATCAGTATTTCATATAGTCAGCTTCTTCTACATGTAACCAGAGTGCACCCCACTGATGCACAGATTAAATATGTTGCAATATAAAAACTGTTTTAGTTTATTATAAAGCAAGATTCACGGCATTTGGTGCCAGCAATCTCCTTTTTCATAAACTGCTGGAAGATTGACTATATATATAAATTAATTTAGACGTCAGAAATAGTTTTGAAAAATCACCCTGACATCACTTAAAAATAAACCTCAAATATTATGCTGAATTGTTATGCTTATTATTCTCTCACATCAGCAGACTTGAATTGAACAATATTAGTGAAAAAACCCACCATTATTTTCAAGTAGGATTTTTTGCTTGTGTTGCTGTCTTTAGAAGAGGAATCTAAGTGAACATATTTGTAATTGCCAATTATCAATGAACAAGATAATGATCACTAAAAATGATAATAAGCCACACTCTAGTTTCATATGGATACACTGGCAATAGACGAAGGTGGCTTGTGAAGCCCATAAAAGATACAGAGACTATGGACACACAGAATGTAAGAAAAAGATGAGGTAAGTTATTTTGCCTTATTTATTTATTTTTTTTTTAAAGGTTATGATGCATGTGGTAAAAACATAACCTTAGAGTTCTGAAAGATAAAGACAAAACATTTCCTGCTCTTCCTTTTCCGTTAAGGAAGTCATAATCAGGAGACAGAGAAAATACCACCTGGTTCCAGCCATGTGGCGATGCCTAGTTAAATTGATTTAATATTTTATGACAAAAACAGCTTGGGAATTTGCCTAGATATCTGGATTTTGTCCAGAAAAATGGAATCATGTATAGGACAAAATTTTGCAAATAAAATGAAATTTAGTGAAGACTTGCATGTCTATGGATGCAGTTCCTATGAAGGGGAAAAAAAAATTACCAGCAAACCCCTTTTGAATTCTCTGTTTCAGTTGTGTTTAGTCAGTATCAAAGCTTTTCCAACGTGTGATAATTGAGGTGAAAATATCAAGTAACCATGAACTACTCATGAATAGACAGTTAAGGAGAGAGAAGCAGCACAGATTGAATGTGAGTAGTTGTGTTTGCAGGCACAGATCTCCATGAATATAACAAAGTTATTTAATGTATAAACTAGTGTCTCCATGTGAAAAAAAATCATATTCTCTAACTGTGTTATTATGTATGCTGAAGGAAAACAACATGTTAATTAAAAATTAAAAAAAAAATCATATAAAGAGAAAAATGATGCGCTCTTAAATCCCCTGTCTTTCCTCATGTAATATTCCAAAGGTTGCAAGAGCAATTTTGACTTTGAAAAATTAAATAGGTCTGTTTTATGTGAAAGATCAGTGAAAATACTGAAATTTCACTATCTCTATACATGAGTTGAAGCACTACTCCAAGTGTCACTAAAGGCTGAAGTGTCCCAATGCTTCATATCTACAGAAAAACCTGTTCTAAAAAATGATGCACAGTGAAAATTTAGTGGTTGCTTTGTCAATGTGTCTCCATTAAGTCACACTTTCATTTGAGGATCAAATTTAGTGCACACTTAAAATGACAACTTGCTATTTATCCTACTGTCACAGTGATTATGAAGAATTTGCTTGGTGAGACTCAAAATGAAGGGTGATAATGTTACAAAAATTTAGAACAGATAATTCCCACTAATATAATCCTTGAAATAACCATCTTTTTCTGTTTTCATAATGTCTGTTGGGACTGAGATTTCTCAAATAAATTTTTATTCTCTGAATTATATATAACTTTTTAATGGCAATTCTGTGCTTGCTACATTTCAACAATGTTGCTTAGTTAATACAAGGGTTTTATTCATATATGAGGTACTTTTCTGCTGTGATTTAACTTTTTCTTTTTTTTTTTTTCATATTAAATGTTGGAAAAAGGATTTGGGAAATTGGTCCCCTCCTTGCAAGAAAGACATTGAGTTTCTGGAGCGTGTTCAGAGAAGGACAACAAAGATGTTAAAGGGTCTAGAGCACAAGTCTTATGAGGAGCAGCTGAGGGAACTGGGGTTGTTTAGTCTGGAGAAGAGGAGACTGAAGGGAGACCTTATCACTCCCTACAGCTACCTGAGAGAAGGTTGTGGAGAGGTGGGGGTCAATATCTTCTCCCAAGTAACAGGCAATAGGACAAGAGGAATTGGCCTCAAGTTGCACCAGGGGAGGTTTAGACTGGATATTAGGAAAAATTTCTTCACTGAAAGGGTTATCAAGCACTGGCCTGGGCTGCCAGTATTTATATACCAGGCTGGAGGTATTTAAAATATGGGGTAGGCGTGGTGCCTAGGGACATGGTTTAGTAGTGGTTTTGACAGTGTTAGCTTAATGGCTGAACTTGATGATCTTAAAGGTCCATTCCAACCTAAACGATTCTATTATTCTATGAAATGTAATCTGAATCTTTGGGGGAAAAGAAAAAGAGAAAACAGTGGGAGAATTCAGATAGGAAACAGGTAAGCAGAATTAGAGAATATTAGAGAATTTTCAGTATTTATCTTCCAAGTCTGCACAGATCTTTCCTTAGGCAGGATTATTATAAATATTAGGCTACATAGATAATTAATTCCTCTTTTCACTTTTACAATAATTGCACACAAACACAACCTTGTTAAGCTACAAAGATATGCAATCATATTCTGGGTGAAATTTTTGCTGACAAATACAGAAACAAGCCCAAGCAATCAGCAAACATATTGAGGGCATCAGACTCGCTTTTTTATTGAGTACTCTTGAATAGACCTTTAATGTCCAGTTGTGCAAAGGAAATATGATCTCTCAATGCCTGCAAAATGCAGAAACAGTGCAGGCAAATCTGCAAGAAATTGAATCTTTACTTTGCAAGCATTGGGAAGTATAATTTGATGTACTTGTTTGTGTATATACACTTTTTACTCACATGTATTTTTTGAAGTACAGGTTAACCCTGGAACCTGGGAGTCTTTCTGCTACTCAACAACCATATATCAACTATAGATTAAGAGGTTTAATAATGGTCCTGGACTGGAATTACAGTTTTCCAATAGTGAAATAATTCTATTAGTTTCAAAGAAATGTAGACTCTTCAGTTCCACCGGGGCAATAAAATTGCATAGTATCAGCTTGTTGATGGCATTCTCTTTCTGGAGGGAAAAAAAAAAAAAAAAAAAAAAAAAAAAGATAGATGGGGCCATTCTCAAAGTTAGGATATTTTTAAATTATTCTAAGGAGATATATATGTCCTTGAGTAAATACTGTTTTTACTAAGGGCAAAAAACAGGAAGATTTCGCCAAATTGCAACCTATGGATCAAGATATCTATACATTTGTGTCTATATTCTGATTTATGATAGCTAATAGCCATTCTTCCAGATACACTCCCATGTTACCAACCCACCAAGAAAAGACCTTTGTACTAAGGCATATCAAGCATCCTGCAGCCAGATTTTCTGTCTGGTGGTGTACATTGTGTCTGTAGTGAGTTCCACTGTGGCCTGTAACATTCACAGTGAAATCTGCCTCAACATCACTGTGATGATAAGTGTCAACAGATGCACTGTCAACAGGCTGCTAAACTATTCAAAAACAGTGACATGTTATTAGTTTCAGAAGTCAATTTTACTTCCTTTGGTTTGCTGTGACCTGTTTTTCTGCACATTGTCTGAAAGAGGACCAAAAAAGCAGTCTTGATGGAACCATGAGCTCTCTGCTGATCGTCTTTTGAATGATCAGATTTTCCTATTTTTCAGACTTTGCATAAGAAGGATGCAAGAGTTGTGCAAGAGAAGGTCTGTATGTATATTTTATTTTCCTTGTACTTTTTGCAAGCGTTTTTAGATAGGCTAGGGTACCTTTACTTCACTGCTGATGCATGCTTGCAGATCTGATGAAGGATACTGACAAACAGTGAGAAACATAAACTGAAAAAACCTATCAGGGCCTAAGTCAGGTTTAAATTAACTCAGACAGAAAATATAACCAAATAGTTCTAAAACTTGTTTCCCCACTTTAAAAATGTCAATGTAATCTCAATCTGTTTCCTTTGGGCAATTTACAGAAATTCGAGCTGACTAAAATTCACAGTATCAAACTGTCTTTTTATTAAATGAGTTTTGCTTACATGCTGCTTATTGAGAAATCATTCCACACCACCACTAACTAATCAAACTTCTCAATACGTAATATTTCATGTTCTGTTCATGAGACAGTATATAAATTTAATAAATATTTTGTTACGTGCTGTGAGTTGCCTGTAGGAGCAGATTTTAGTGTACAAAATTCTGGGCACATTGATTTGGTTGCCTTTCTTTTTTTTTTTTTTTTAATCTATGAATATTATGTGACTAAAGAAGGTTTCTTCATATTTCTCCCCTTCCTTGCTCCTGCTCATTTCCTATATTCCCTGTGATTAGGGGCAAAGGTAGAATTTCTGAGTGTCTATGCATCTCTTTTTTTTTTTCCATCAGCAGTACAAAATAAAAGCATATGAATCCCTTGGAAATACTTTTGTTATCCCCTAGGATGCTTTTTCTTGCTAACGTTGTGAAGCCTGAGTTGACCCGAGTCTTCTGCATTAATACTGTATGTTAGCTTCTAACGAGAAGATATAAATACCCAGAACTAGGCTAATTCCATGTATTTTTTATGCACATGGGAAATGGGAAGTATAATCTCATTACCTTATACTGTTCCTCTCACTTTAATTTCAACACAGTGCTTTTATTTTCAATAGAGGCAGAAATAGCATCTGCTGCTCTAGTTGTTCAATCTAGCCTCAAATGTGAGGTAAAGCAAGGATACTACATGACAAGAGTTAATTTTCTTTTGCTGTCATACTCACCTGGGGGACATTATGTAACTAACGTGATCTGGAATGGAGCATGAAGATGGGTGACTGAATCTGATGCTACCTTTTCTTTTTTGCCTTCCTTTTTAAAAAATTAATTTAAAAAAATCACACTGTCACGCAAGCTGTCTAAGAAACTCAAGTATCCTTTCCTCATCAAGCCACTTAGTTCAGGAAGGCCCAATTGCAGCTTGTGGGCGGATTTCCACTGATTGGAGCACATCTGTTTTGAACATTTGAATTGTTTCCTTTATGCTTATACTTTCCTGGAGAATGTGACAATCAAGAGGTTTTAAAAGTGATGAGGTTCTTCTGGAACTAAGCAACAATGATGTGGAAAACAACTGGAGATCAGCAAACAGGCACTGCAAGGACTGCAATAGGTGGTTTCACATATAATTTTGGATTGAGGAGACTATAAACAGGAGTGAACTGCAGGTATAGTTACAAATATACTTTATTTTCAGCTGGTTAGTAAAAGGATCAATACGATTTATAACCATAACTATGAGTAATTTTATGACAAAGTGACTTTTGGGGAGAAAATAACTGCTGTGAGGAATTAAAAAAAAAATTCAGTAAATTAAAAAATCAGTACTGAGTCTCAGAACTCAACAGAGTATATGTTCATCCTCTGACAGTATTCCTCACCTCAGCCAAAGAAGTGGGAAGCCTGACATAATCAGGTTTCAGAGGTCTGACACCTGATCTTTAACTCCTGAAGGTTGGCTCCAGTCCTAAAGTCTCAGGGCTGTTATCCTCTGCTCCTTATCACCGCCTTGGCTGGCTGTCATGATTGTTCTCTTTACACATATGACTTGCTGTTCTTTGCTTTCCTTTGACTCCTAGTATCTCTACTGTTGCAAATGTACCCCAGTGTCAGGCATGCTTGGCCACCAGCATTTCTGACCTTCTCTTCTGGGTCTTGGCCATCACCATAAGTTATAAGTATTGATTTTGGTTGTCTCTGTCCTAGGGGTGCTCCAGGATGTGAATAATTAGCATATCAAGT
Source organism: Fratercula arctica (assembly GCA_947846985.1). Taxonomy (NCBI): domain Eukaryota; kingdom Metazoa; phylum Chordata; class Aves; order Charadriiformes; family Alcidae; genus Fratercula; species Fratercula arctica. The sequence goes on along the minus strand of CANTUZ010000026.1, from coordinate 71,824,855 downwards.
CTGGTCCATGTCACAAAATTCCAACTTTGATGTATTCTGATCAGGGATCTCCAGAAACACTAAGATTATTTCCAGGGGTGTTGGGGGGGGAAAAAAAAATAAAAAAAAAAATCAAGTAACAGTCTTAGTAGGCTTTAGCTTGTGGCATGGTTTCTCATAACATCTTTTTACATAGGTTACATGCATTGTGGCTGAAGGGGCTGAAACATGTTCTCTGTATCTTAACAAAGATTCTAAACTGAGGCCTTAGAGCTGCCAGTCTTGTCATGCCTTGAACAAGTACTACAGAGTGATTTGAAAAAAGTGTTTGTGAATTTAACACGGTTTTCTGAACAGCTAAATCATCTCCAAATTAGGTCTTCTTTGTCTTCCTGGGAAACCAAAGTTGTGTCGTCCTTCAAATTTCTATTTCCCAAGACCTGGATAAATAAAGTGAAATATTGTGACCATTTGGCAAATAAGAATAAGCTATTCCTGAAATCAGATTTTAAAATAATAGAAGTTGCAGACAAATATAGCCATTAAAGATTGTATAAACATATATAAGGACTCACCACCAAAAATAAAAAGTTTAAGCATAAAACCCATTCAAAAATAAAAACAAACAAAGAAAAAAATATTGAACTAAAGTGCTGAGAGTTCATTTTAATTTTTACTGCAGATTCCTTGGTGTGGTAATTTAAAACATTTATGCAAACTTTCTCTGAATCTACAGTGTACATTGTTCTGGAAATGAAGGCATCTTTCGGTTACAGGATGAAAACCACTATTGTATTTCACATATCTATTACCAGTCTAAGCATGACTCCTGCATACTTTAAAAAATTTGTCGTTCTTGTCTGATGTTTTAACTTTACAATCTTCCATTTCTCTTCAGCAACTGACTTTTTCAGAAGAAAACCAGGAAGTCTAAATCTGCATCCTGGTATACTGGGCATTCTATCAGCTTCCCATCTTTTTCCTTTGCTTTATTCCCCTCTCTTTGTGCTGCTGAATTAAACCAATAATTTCATCTGCTTTCCCGCTTGCAGGTACATTTCAAGCCTGGTTCAGCTGCTTTAGTGGGTACACTGGCAAGTCTGCTGGTCTGAATCAAACAAGGTTGGTCATATTTAGCCATACACAAGCTACTGCAGCATTCCTCCACCTGCAGAACAGCGCATGAAATCTTCCAAGAAAGATCTCCCCTCAGCACAGGTCTATGACCTCAGATATTTTCTCTGTCCCTGTTCAACATAAGTATCTAGGTTTGAATAATGAGAACTGTCTCACAGCAATCATCTCTGCTTTCAGGAGAGGTTTTACTTGAGCTGTTTTCTGTTCCTCCCAAATGCGCATCCTTTGAGGAGCATCTGAGGACTCTGACCTTGTCTAATTTGGAGAAAAGGAGCTCCCCTGAAGAGGGGAAGTGGAGAGGGAGGTGCTGAGCTCCACTCCCTGGGATCCACTGATAGGATGTGTGGGATTCATTCAAAGCTGTATCAGGGCAGGTTCAGACTTGGTATTAGGAACCACTTCTTTGCAGAGAGAGTGGTCAAACACTGGAACAAGATTCCTAGAGAAGTGGTTGATGCCCTAAGCTTGTCAGCGTTTAACAGGCATTAGGACAATGCCTTTAACAAGATGCTTTAACTTTTGGCCAGCCTTGAAGTGGTCAGGCAGCTGGACTAGTTGATCATTGTAGATTCCTTCCAACTGAAATATATTCTGCTTTGCTTTGCTTTGCTTTGCTTTGCTCTGTTCTGTTCTATTCTATTCTATTCTATTCTATTCTATTCTATTCTATTCTATTCTATTCTATTCTATTCTATTCTATTCTATTCTATTCTATTCTTCATTCTATTCTAATTCACTGAGGCAGGATTAGAACCTTCTGTATGGAGGGAATATGATGAATTCTTGTTCCTTTTCCTTGGAAAAGATCCTTTTTGGTCTCAGTAGGCTTTGGATAATTCCATATTTTTTTTAAGTGTCAGAACCTCCTAAAATCCAAGCAAATATCAGTAAGTTCAAGAGTGTGTTGTGCTGCCAACGCTTGTGCATTCACCCGCATGCCATCTCAGCTCATGCTCTGGGCAGCCTAAACAGCACTGTCTGTATTGAAACTGGATATCCCTGTCCTTTCCTCACCCATCTCAGCAGGTATCAGTAAAAATTACGTCCTCTCAACAACTACCATACTTTTTTGGGTCCAGGTTATATTCTTATCAGATCATCTGTCCCCAAAACCTGGACTTTCCCAGACACCTATATCTTGCATGAGCCCACTCTGTGTATGCAGCTGTTCTTTCTGTCCGAAAATAAATATGTATTCCTTAGAAAACATCTTGCCAAGTGCATTCATGACATTGAAACACGTTAAGAACATTAGAGTGAACCAATGTATATTCAAATTGTTTAAATTGATAATTTGCAATAAAAAAAGTAAATTGTCAGCAATCAACATGACATTGCATAAATGGCTCCTTATATGCAAATTGGATACCGCAGTGTACTGATAAGTAGAAACCCTTAATTTAGAGATCATGTTTTATTTTAAAAAACACATTTCACAATTACAATGTTAATTGTATAAATTAAAAGATTATCTTGGCAAATATATATATTTTTTTTTTTTTTGCATTCATTTATTTGTAAAACAGAGAACTGAGTTAAGATAAATTACATTCTTCCCAATTTTTCTGGATATTCACAAGTAGTTACCACTTCAAAATTTAACTCTCCTTCCTGGAGCATGAGGTGCTTTATTACTTCATCAACAAACTGTGCCAAATGGCTCTGTTCCTGAGATTCAGAGAACAGTAACATTATAAGGATAAGGTAGAAAAAAGCTCCATAAAGACCCTCTCCTGTTTTCACTCTGCTTGTCACTGTGTTCCTGAAGTATAAGAACAAGCTCCAGCAAAATCTATAAATGCCACACATTCCTGTGTGAGAGCTGCAGTGTATATTCAACTTTAACCTCATAAAGACACCTTAAAATAAGTAGTTAATTCATTTCCTATTTGGAATTTGTATATTGTAGGCATAATGAAGTATTTTTACCCAGAGAAGTAGTCATCCTCTCTAAAGTACATAGTTCACAGCGCATTCAGGAAACATGAGACAGTAAACTTGGAGAGAAAATGAAACTCTGTGGATGAGGAGTAACTTGAGCAGGAATAGGATTTCACTCTAATTTACATGCCGTATTAACCCTTGATTACAGTAAAGTCACATTTTTCAAGGTCAAAGGATGCGGAAGTTCTACATAAAAAATCCCGCCTTCCTTCACTGTTTTTTAAAATGTGCTGCTTGTTTCCCACGGAGACTTCAGCTGCTCTAGACGAGGACTGATGTATTCTAGTAACAAAGAAAAGGTATTTTCATTCACAGAAATCCTAAAAAAAGCCTTAATAATGACCAGCCCCAGGTTTGCCCCTGGTGTTTCAGTCTTTCTGGAAGACCCTCACTGAGAGGAAATGCTTTTTACACTGGTTAATTCTTTATCCAGAGCTGGTGATACAATAGTCTATTCACTGCATAAACTATTCATATTCATATGCATGTTTTATGTCATACCGTGGAAATAAATAGTTGCTTACTGTAATACCTGTTGCGTATGAAGTCTGCCACTTTGATAACCACTGTCATTTCTTCATGGGCTTAATGTAAAGTATTTTCAATATAAGCTAGGTCCGCTATTAAATTTTTTGCTGGCTGCAGTGTGAGGATAATCTGGCTGTTCTACAAGAGAAGCATTTAGATCTGAGTCTTTGTCCTGAGCATGAGCTGCGTATTTGTTAAGGTAACTTCACCATGAATTAGAGGATCCTTTTGTGTGGAGCAAAATCTTTTGTAGTCTGAGATGTCTAGGTGCTGCTCTTTCTTAGATGCCAAAGGCGGCAAGGACGGGCTTCTTCTTATTCTAGTGCTTGTGTGTTATAGCATGGCCTTTTGACAGACTCAGCCTGCGATCATTAGTCATCATGATGAGACAAGAAGTGGAGACTTACAGAAATACAGAAGTGTAACCATACTTCATCCTACTGATGGAGAACTTTGTTTTGCACTTGAGATACCAAATTGTGCTGCCAGGGCAACCCTTATGACAAATTGTAAATCACTTTCAACCCAACTTCTACAGGAAGATTTTTTTTCTATGTAGGGCTTTCTTCACAATGCTAAGAAGGGCCCAGCTAACAAAGTACAGCTAGAAAAATCCACATGTGAAAATGACCAGGCAGCCTACCCCTGAGGGCTAGACTACAACATTTAGTCACAGACATGAATCAGACTTCCTGAGCTACTAAGAGGGAGATTTGAAAAGTGTTGGGATTCCTTGGCAATGAACTGTTACCCAGTATTCTGAAGGACTGTAAGAACATGAGATTATTTATTTCTTTAAATTAACAGCTGGCAACAGTTTGCTGTCATCTTTACACCTGAACCTTTTGCTTTTATAGTGACAGATTTTATGTATTGTTTGTCTTCATGCTACTGTGTTTACTCTAAGGATCCCTGTGTCTTCAGGGATGTGTAGACTCAGAAACAACTAGTCACAAGTCTAAAAGCAGAAAAGTATGGACAATGTAAAGAAACAGATTTCGTAGCAATTCAGGAAGTTAATCAGGTACCTATGAGCAGGCCACAACCTGACCCTTCCTATGTCAACCTGACCTATCCTAATGTAAGCTATGACAATAAAAAATATTAATGTGTCAGAGCACCCTTACAGTCATTGTTTTTTGTGACATTACAAAGTGTTATCTATTGATGCCTAAACTAGAAATCAAGCCAGCAGACAAGAAAGCATTATAATCGTAAGATTGACTGTACAAGCATGATTTTTAATAATGTTTTTTTGAGATAATAATGTTTTTAATAATGTTGTTTACTAGAGAAAACAGAAATATTGCAGACAATATGACAATGAAGAGTCATTGTTATATATTACTAATTTCAGACCCTTAATCAAATATGCAGTGCTGATTAGAAATCTGCTGAGGTGAGTGTAATCACTACTCTCAGGTGAGTCAAGAATTACAGGAAATACAAAAATAAAGGACAGTCTGTGAGCTAGTATCAGTCAAAGTTGGTCAGTCTAAGTTGATATACACTAGTTGGTGATATGTATCATAGACATTTTGGGCCAAAACCAGTCTTCAATTTCAAGTTGACATATGTGTAATCACATCTGAGTCGATGAAATTATATGGGATGTCAGCCAAAGGAGAACTGACTCCTAGGAAAAGACTATCGAGAAATGAATATCAAGCAGTGCACATTTACTAAGTAACAACAATTGTACTCCAGATTCCTTTTCAAAGATCTAATATATAGTCCTTAAGAGTTATTTCTAACTATTTGATTTTACATATTGCTGTAGGTTTCTATGACCTACTACAAAATTATGTTGTAATGAATAAGAAACATATTTGTGACTCTAACTTGCTCTTATACTTTCTAAGCAAAGATGTAAAAGTAGCAAAGATGTGAAAGTAACAGATAAGCAGATGCTTATCCATGTATGACTGTTCAACAGTGATAGATATACCAGCTCTTCTTTGTTCTGCCAGAGTTTCTGCATGCATCTGCTACAGTAAGAGCTGGGATGCAGACACTTGTGGGGATGCTTTTTGTTTAATCTACTGCTCTCTTAAGGACAAGTTGCCATATATTTGAATATTATTTCTGTAAGGATAAATACATAAGACACATGTAAATTGTCTATTTTAAGTCTGAGACATTTGTTTCAAGTATGTCTTGTGGCACTAAGTTCATCATCTCTTGTTTGTTTTAACCTGTTGCCTTTTGAATTTATTTGTCTTACAACAAATCAGCTTTATATTTATTAATACTTGCATGCAACAGATTTCAGCATTTATCAGACTACCACCATCTACTCTCCCATCTACTAATTATCTAATACAAAAGCTAGAACAGACATATTGTGATGAACAGTGTGATTCGATTCATGGGAATGTATGTGTTATTTTTCATACAAATTAACTGGATTTAGAGATCAAACCTCTAAAGAGGAAATAATATATGCATAAAATTCACAAGCGCATTTCCATGATAGGGAATTTGTATTATCCTTTTTTAAAAAAGACAGCAAACTAATACATCAATTTATAATACTTCAGATTATAAACCAGCAAGTAATCTTGGACACAGCTCAACAAAAGCTTTTAGCACCTAAACATATATCTCTGCAGCAAAGGACTTTGTAATATTACAAAGTTAAGCACATGCCAAGATGTTTTGCTGGAAAGAATAGTTTAATGCCAGAACAAATAAAAAAATACTTTGAGTTTTTATTGGTTTACTTTGGGTTTCTGTGAGGAAGGAGAAGTTATTCACAAGAGAAGATACAATTTAAATCCTATTTCTAGACCCTTACATGGTTTTGCATGTTTGTTATTGCTTTATTTCATTTTTGCATTTGAAACAAAAAAGGACAAACAGAAGCAACATTTAACCTAGCAGGATGCTGCTGTGTGTGCTTTCAGGGTAATAATATACACAAATTTATAGAGAGTGAAAATCTCAGCAGTTTTTGTTTTTCAGCTTTGCAATGTCAGGATTAATCAAATGTATCAATAGAGTTTTGTCAGAAGCAGAAGCCAGGCTTCATGGGAAGATTGATGCGGTCAGCATTATGCATTGTAATCAAGCCATGAGTCAATACAGATTAAATATTGACAGAGGTACTTTGACTAGTCTGAGGCTAAAACAAAGTCCTGAAACCATCAGGAAACATTATTATTATACCAACGAATGCATGATAATCCTGCGACTGCTTATGTTATTCATTATACAGTGCTGGACTCTGAAGATGCATTTTCGTGTGGAAAAGAAGAAAAAAAAAAAGAAAAAAAAGAAAGAAAAAGAAAGAAAAAAGCCTTGAGGCTGAAGAAGAAAACTGATATTGGATTTAGCAGCAGCATTAGAGACAGTTTTTTAATGAGCTGGTTCATACACCATTAACCCATCATAAGGCAAGCCAGAAAGTAGAGGTTTGAAAATGGCTTGATAAGTGAACATACCTTAGTCATGCTTATATGGAAACACATAGGTGACCAGTAAAACAGTGACAAGCCTGGCAGTAGGGGAGATTTTACAAGGATGTCGTGGTTTCGGCTGGGATGTAGTCATTTTTCTATCTAGTGATTGCTGTGTTTCAGATTTGATATGAAAGGAATGTCAATAATGGATATTGTTTTAGTTGTTGCTAGGCGATGTTTATACTATTCAAGGACTTTTCTTCAGCTTCCCATAGAAGCTGAGAAGGAGCATAGACAGAACAATGCAATGGCCAATGGAGTATTCCATACTATAGATGTCATGCTTGGTATATAAGTGGGAGGGTATATAAATGGGAAGGTGGCCAGGGGGTTTCATGATCACTACTCAATAATGTGCCAATTTTGCCAGTTCACTGGGTGGTGAGAATGGCTTGTGTCGTTATTGTTATTGGTTTGGGATTTTTTCCTGTTATTGTACTATTGACCTGTCTTAATCTCATCCGTGAGGGTTTTTTTCCTTTGCTTTGCCCTCCTTTTCTCTCTCTTCTCCCTGCCCTTCTGGTGGGAGAGTGGGAGGGGGACAACTGTGTGAATGGCAGTGTGGTCCTAGCTGCTAGCTGGGGTTAAACCATGACAAGGGACTAAGAATGAATTTGCTCATACATGTAACAAAAAATGTGAAGGTCAAAGTTCTAACTTTGAGATCTGTCCTGAACCTTTCCAAATCATGTGAATGTCATTATCTTAACACTATACTTCAGTGATTATTTCCAGTGAAATGCCTCTGGATTCTGCATGAAATAAAATTCACACAACTGTACACTTTTTTTTTCCTAAAGATAGAACAACTTGAAAAATCTATCACAAATGGCACAGTGTTACCCCTGATTTTGGGCAATATGCAGCAGAAATATAGCAAATATTTTTTTTCTTTTGGTCCATTAAGGAAACTGAAACAACAGAAATCAGATTAGTGTAGCGCCTGGATTATCTTCAAACTATTATAGGACAGCAAATGTTGCTGAATTTGGACTAGACTGTGATGAAGTATAACAATATGCAAGACCCTTTCTTTGCAGAATACATCGTACAGCCCTGCAACGTATCTCAGACTGCGTGACTACAGCCTGAATGTTGAAGTAAGCAGGGATCATTAATATTGCAGGGAGTAGTTTGGTAAAACTTCCACAACAGTAACCACATTTTGAAGAGAGGAATTTCCTATTTGCAAACTAGAATTTATCTTCTGCACCTGTCTAACTAGCATGTTTCAGGTTTGCCTTTACTTTATGTGACAACTACAGACCTGTAAGATGGCTTTCACATTCTGAAAACAATGAAAGGTTTAAGAGCTCAGCATGACTTTCAAGACTACAACTCGGTAACAATGCATTAGGTTATTAAATTGCAATTAATTAAGGGTGAGTTTATTATGCAGGTTAAAACTTTGACTGCAAAAAGCCAGCATTGACACTTATAGAAGAAAGAATTACCAGGTAAGTGAAACTATTGAATCTACATAGTTTCATTTCATTTTTCAAGAGCAATATAGAAGATAATGTTTGAATAACAAAAAAGATGTAGGCAGGAATATACCTCATATTCCAAAGTTGACACTGTCAGGATATCCTTAAAATCATGTAGGTGGTATTGACTCCTCAGTACAAAGGGAGAACAAATTGTCACCCCTTACTAGGATTTTGTTGAAGTATCACAATTTTTTGTTGATTTCCATTGAACCTTTACTGTTATTTAAGGGTAGCTGCTGGGATACATTTAGTAAATAGGTTAAGTGCTACATGCCTGTTGCTGTCAAGGACTACCTTAATTAGAGTAAGGTATACAATGCATTAGTACATAGAACTTTTTTTCTTGAAAGTCATCTGTAACAATTTACAAAATTTGCAAACAGAGAAGTTCAGGGAGCTATCTATATTCATGGTAAGCCATGCATGATCCACATTTAACTCTACCTAATGATCCAGGATTTGTTCTCATTGGCATGGCAGCAGAGTCACTCTGGACTCTGTCAAGCCTAATAATTCATGAATGACATAGCCACAAGGTTTGGTGTTCCACTTAGCCGGAGTCACAGACAGCAGCTTTTCCAAATGGTATAGTATTTTTATTGTTGCTCATATGTAGCTTCCTGCAAAGTAAAGAGTAAGCTCAAGTTTTTCATCAGCTGTCAGATGCTTTTCTCTTTCTATGTTCTGTTTCACCCTTGTGCTGATTGAGAAGCAAGACTTCATATGAAAGTTTTCTGCAGCAAAAAGAAATTGCAGAGCTTTAAATATGTTTTCCTTTGCTCTCTCTTTCCTTCTTGTCTAATACGTAACTTCTATCAGTTTATATAGTTTATGTAAATATATTTTGCTTTAGGTTAACTTAAGCTACATTAATAAGACGTGTTCATGTAAAGGAAGTTAGCTGAACACTACCACACCTCGCACCCAAGAAAATACCCTGCTGACACATTATCTACAAATCCAAGTCCAAATGCCTCTTTGAAGAGTGAAAGCTGAAGAATAGCAAGAACAGAAGTAGCATGAAGGACACCGCATGTCAGATAAACATGAAGGTAAATGTCACTGTTTATCTTGATGAACCCCATCTTGTTTTCCTCATGGCTGTTAGTCAGTGTTAGAAGGTAGAATCCCTTTGAATAAAAGCATTCAGACGTCCATTTAAAAAAAAAAAAAAAAAAATTTTCTTCCTAGAGGCAAGCATTTTGTGCAGTGTAAAGAGTCCAGGAGAAAGCAGAAAGGTGTCCATGTCTCACTTCCCATCCTTAATTTTCCATAAAATCTGCAGTAAGTGGTTTGCATCCCCCAAAACACACCAAAGCACATGAGAAAGCTCTATTTCTGATATTTCCATTGGAGAAGAATCTCTACACTGCTCTTCCATGAATGCAGTTTTGTACTTCCTCTGTTCTTTCTAACCAATGCACCCACAACAGAATGAGACCTGTAATCAGTACTTCCCTTCACTGTGATCATAATGAAGCAGCCTGTATTTACACCATGCCCCGCACCCTTGAAACTAGCTCCACCATGATGCTCTGCTGGTCCTGGGCACCGTGCATCCACGTAGCAGTAACACTGACAACTGTTGCTCAGCTGCTCACACCAACTTTTTGGCCTCAGAGAAGGAACCTTAATATTGTTGTTATTAGACCCTGCACGCAACTCTGACTGCCTGCATAGCTTTAAAATAATTACTTTTTAGAAAACTTTAACATGTCTCTTTGAACTTGCATTCCTTTTAAGTTTCTGGAGATTGAAAATGTTTGCACTTCTGCTGGTCAAGAAGTTGAAGTTATCTACTGCACATCCATGCTGTCAACACTGTGCCCAGAAACTAAGAAAGGAGATGGCTTACACAGGCACTTAGGGATTCCCACAAAGGGAGTCATTGCCAAAAGTGACTCTTTTTCATACTGTAGCATCGAATGCATTACTGAATTCTGTACCATATGGTAGCATCATGTATATTACTATACCGTTACCTAATAAAAGTCCCACTGGCTTGTCAGTAAAAAACTCATAGAATCTTTAACCTAAATTAACAACACCTTTCTTATTTTTACACACATAAGCAAAGACAGATTCAATATATGTAAGTATAGAGAAAAAAACTTCCAGTGTAACATTTTAACTTACTGTATTATTACTGCTGCTGAGATAGAACAAAGAAAGGATTGAGGTTTGGATTCTTTGGGTTGGGCTTTTTTTTTTTTTTCATTCACACAAAATACTCTGAGGAAACTCTTTGCATGTTAATGAAATAGAAATGCTCTCACTTATTAAAGGAGAAATACTCTAAGCCATCAGGAGGATCACTCATCTAAATGAAACATGGATAATTGCATTAGAGTGGGTTATGTTCAGCTGAGCTCTGCAGAAGATTTTATTGAGTTAGCTGTGTATTTTTTCAGCTCAAGAGAACGGGTGCAATTCACTGGAGAAAAATCTCATGATGGGGTTATTTTAGACACAAGCATTTGTTTTGAATAAATAACTGCATCTCCCTGTCCTAAAGATGTGTTACTGATGCACTAATAGTATTGGGCTTATCTTGTTATCACCAGGGTTTATGGATTTTTCTAAGGCTCATGGGTTTATGTATACATCTGTTCCTACAATGTTACCGTATATAGCACGAGATGAGATAGTAAAGTATGCAACAAAATGCAGACTCATAAACCCCCAGCAACAATTCTGAATATGTAATAATTTTTTTTATTAGGTAAGGCTGTTTTGGGAAGGGTTTTGTGCAAGACATAAAAGTGTACTTTTAACCAATCATATTAGATCATTTTACCATCATGTGAAACGTAAATTAAATTCCCAACACTGATGACTAGTAGATGGTGAAGAAAATGTATTTAGAAAGTAACAAGTCACCAGTCCAGCCAGGAAAAAACAAACCATCGGGCTTATTACCAGTCACACATAATTGATTTTTAGACGGGAAGAGAAAGGGGGTCTTTTGCAAGCCTGTATTTGTCAGTCTGTTAAGTGCTGAAAGCTATCCAAAGGGTGGACCTGGGCACCAGAGTATCATCTCTTTCCCCTCCTGCCCTCTCATGTCAGAGTCTAAGGCTGTCTCTGGTGAAAACTGAGCTTATTTCATTTTTGGTAATGTACAATATAATGTAATTGTCTTTGAGAGATACATTAAACTGCTTATCTCTGTGAACCGCTACATGTATCACTACAATAAGACAATTGCATTTACATTGGACTGAATAATAGGCCAAGATGTCCAGCAATTAATAACTGATCATAGTTCATTATATTCCAAAATAATTTCAAACAGCTTTGTTAGTCTGTAGCAGGATTTAGGAGCTTGTTGACTGCATGTATTTTGCTCATCAGACAAGCCAAGCTTGTGATACGTGATGCCTACAATAACTTGGAATAATTTACTCCCTAAAAGCTTGCTGCATGTACACATTTTAGCACCTACGTAGTGGTCTGCAAATCAGATATGCTTGACATCATTATTTGGTCATGAAACTCTACTGGTGACCCCTTAAGACATGAGATATTTTGCATCTGTCACAGAGGGACATTTCCTGAGCTTTTTCAGTGTTAAAAAAGGGACTGAAGAAAGGTCATATATTCTGAATATATCTAATATGCAGTAGCATTGATTTCTTTTTATGCCACATGTCTGAACACATGCAGAAATAAGTAGGAAGAGGAAAATGCTATGCTCCTACTCTTTCTCAGTCTAGCTGTGGACAGTGCAAGGTCCCAACCCTGCTATGGCAATGTGGGTTAAGCGTTTTGTTTTCTCTTGCAGTGATTCGAACATCAGAGAAGAGTTAGGCTTACCTCAGCAAGGCAGGCAATACCCAATAAACAGTATCACCAAGGCCAGGATGAAAAAAGGAAAACTGACCTTTGCGTCTGTTCTGTGTTTTTTATTGATCTGCATCTACATGTATCCTCAAGACTCCCTTCTTAACCTCTCCTAAGTCCAATTTTCATCATAAACTTCAGAAAGAATTATAGACAGATAAGGAAAGGAAGTCAACAACTCAGGTGCTCATGGCTTGTTCAAGATCAGAAAAAAGTAAATCTAAAGCTTCTCCTCCTGATTTGTTATTAAGTCATTGTTTCTGAAGGGAAGAACATCATAAATCTCATCTTCCAGTTTTCTGGAAAGTATTCTGGTTGGGGCTGGATGAAAAAATAACTACTAATTTACCCACATTTCAGAAATCTGTAGAATTTAAGTATTACAAATGTTGTCTTAATCCTAACATGACTAGAAAGGCAGCTGTAGTTTTGTATTTTGTATATACAAGAATTTCTGTATTTTTCCTATCTCACATCTGTTTATTTCATACGTCACACCTTGATGTTTACCCACATTTGATGTTTATGTTTATGTACCCACATTATTTTTACCAACATAAGGAAATCATTGTGGCACAGGATGCAGTTACATTGGCAAAACAGGTATTATCTTGCTTTTTTCTTGCCACATCAGTGTATGATGAAGAAAGAAGCTTGCAAGCCCTTTGCGGTTGTCACACTTCTTTTTCTTACAATATATTTCTCAGATGCTTAACTATCTGGCAGGAACATGCCCCCCCCGCCTCCAGGGGCATGGCAAGAAAAACAACAGAAAGGTGGAAAAAAAATAAAAAACAGAACCAAAACCTGGCACTGGTTTTTTATTTCTACTAGGATAGACAAACAAAAAAGTGATATTGTTAAAATTCTAAAGAACGTGGGGTTTATTTTATTTTTCATCATGCACTACCTGTCAATCTATAGGAAACATGCTATTGGTTCTGGAGTCAGTATCTTTTTCAACCAATCCCTTTTCTTCAGAACTGTGCACTTCCTATGGTCCACCAGAGCTCTAAGTCTCAAAGTTAAATGTATGTTGATGAAATTATGTATTTAATTATGAAATGAAATCCTACACGTGAGTTGAGTCTTAAATCTTAATGCTTACGAGGTACTCTGTCCACAGCTGACACTTCTCCCACTGCTACCATTCCTGGAATAGGGATAGATGTCCTTGCTCCTCTCCCTCCATTTAGGGAAACACCAATGAAAGGATTGCTTTGTTTCTGCAGCAATCAGTCTGGTGTGGGTGTAAAAGGACAAGCCCAGGGCCAGTAGCCCACCACCAACACTGAACTCCTGGATGGAAAGTTAACGTGCAGTGCCCAGTGACGTCTGCTCTCCTTTCATCTCCTAGAAAACCTGCAAAGAGTCTTCCCTATGTAAGTGCATCTCAAACAAAGGAAAAGGGACTGGGAGCTCCAAATGAGCCTATGTACTATTACTACCAGTACTAAGGCAATATCGTACATTAATCCATTCCTTGTCTACTGATACACTTTCTCCTACTTTGGGGTGAAATTATTTGCTTTCTGCTGTAGACATCAAACCTTCTGATATTACAGCTGCTGTGGAGGCAGAACGCCTACAGGGACAACTGAATTGTCACCAGCGCTCATTCAATTTAGCCTCAGGCAAGAAGTAAAACACTGGGTTGAAAGGTAAAAATTAAATTTACAGTCTGGCAAGGAGAAAGTCACTTATGTCCACTAGCACTTCAAAGTTTGAGTCAACAAGGAATCCGGAAGCAGTTTAATTAAGCTGTCATTTTCACTGTGAATACAAAAAACTTTTGTAGCATAATGTACTAGGCACCAAGTCACCAGAAACATCACATTTTGAGATGAAGGTTGTGTTGTCAATAAAAACTTACGATAAAGATGCGCAAGTACTATTTGAATTCCTGGACATGTAAGTTCCTAGTGGACCAGCTTGAACTGACACGTAAGAATTCTACTTAAAAAAATATCAGGACAGTGACCTACTCCATACAATCATATTTTCAGGATCTTCTGTGAGTAAACTCAGGTATTTTAAGAGCCAAATCCAGCCCAAATTCTGAGAGGAATAACACTTATGGAGTCTGACAGAGCAGTTTTAAATTACATATATGAACTGTGGAGACTACTAGGTTAAGTTTCCCCCAAAGAACTTTGTCATTAACACTAATTCCCAGTAATTCTAAGTCTGAGAAACAAGCTGTGAATAATATCTCTGTTCCCTGTGAGAAGGGTAGGGTTTTTTCTACGGGACATTTGCAAAACCCTGTGTGGGAGAGAGAATCACAAAACCTATTAATAAGATTTCTATTCAGGCTTACCTAACCGTCAACGGTTGAAAAGACACCTTCTCAATGACTAATGAACAGTATGTTCAGGTGTCATCTAGTTTATTAACTGTCTAAAGAAAACTAGTCTCTGTTATATATAAAGTTAAGACAATTTACAAGAATTCCTAGGCTGCAATGATTTGGCATAAGGGATGACTGAAAACCCAATGGAAAGGAAATCTTAGATTAACCTGTCTTCTTAAAAACAGTAAAGGTTCAGCACTGAAACCTGCATGGAGAAGAACAGCAATGAGTTTCTGAACTGGAAAGGCTCTTTGGGCTTTTCAAGAGGGCAGTAGTTGGGATATGTTTTCCTTTAGCTTTGAAATTTAGCCATTATGTCTATTGGACAATTCTTTTGAGATCACATTTGCCTTTGACCCCTCAAGGAAGACCACAGTCACTTACAAGTTGCTAAGAAGCAATGAACAGAGCTGAATTGTAAGCCGGGGAGTGGAACTGAGATGGGGAGAGAGGCAGTTAAATGTAAAAAACCACATCAGTGACACCTTGCTTATACAATATCTCAGCTTCAATTGTTTTGGTCGGGATATGTGATCATGACTCTGATCATGCCCTTCCCCTAGTCAAAACCGGAACCTGTCCCAGATCTACTTTTGTACTCTGAGCAACTCATCCTGAGGGGCAGTGTATGACATGGAATGAGCAATTATCTCCTGAGTCATCAACCCTGTTGCCAAGGTATCCTAGTGGGTTGGTAAAATCGTCTAAATATAAATACATTTTTTCTCAAACTTTCCTTTTTTCCTTTTTTTCTCTGCAGTATTTTTGTCTGTTTTAAGCCAGTATCTGTCCTTGTGGGTGGGGAAAGCATTATTCATGATGAGACATCATAATTTATTTTCTTCTATTTCCAAACGAAGCCCAGGTCAATGCCCGTTTCCACCATTGCTCTTAGTTAAACCCTTCTTCTTGTCTAATACTGCCTTGAAGAGACAACTTGAGAATTTCTACTTGCAGACCATTGAATGCCAATACAACTGCAATGTATATGTATATATTTTTAATTCCCTATGTTTGTAAAACAACTGCTTATTTTGAATATTCTTCCAAGAATTCTATAGAAAAGTCACCTATTAGGCTGTATCTCCTTGTGTATTTTAATGCATGCAACAGCTCACAGGGACCAAAGCATTGTACGCAGGAGGCAACTGTCATTTTCTGTCTTATTACTGGAGAAATTGCAGCACATATTTTGCCTAAATCATGCACAAAGTAACAAAAACACAAACAGAGACTCTGCTTGTCATATAGCAAGTGTATCTTTCTTCTCAGACTCCTTTTAAATTGTATTTGAGGAATTGCTTTTCCTTCTTTTTCTTTTTTTTTTTTTTTTTTTTTTTTTTTAATTTGGCCAAGTATTTTTTGCAATGTTTTGCTTGAGGATTTTTAATTTTGTTTGGAGTGGTTTAGTGGATTTGTTTATGTATTTGTTTCGAGAATTTTCATTAGTTTACTGGTTTTATACACCACAGTTATTAATACTGTTCATCTTAATAAAAAGTACAAGTTTTGTAAATTTGGTCTTCAGGGAAGGAAAGTTATTTGTAGTGCAATGGCTGATCCATAATGTCTTTGATTTTGTGATTCTTTAACCTATCACTGTGAACCCAGGTTTTTGCCAATAGTAGACCCAAATGACCAGATAGAGTGCTAGGTTCAGGATAAACACTTTCAACATCCTGACTAATCAGCTCTCGTGGATTTGTAGTCTCTACTGCATTTCCATATATTGCTACAAAGATTGCTCTGGCAGCAAGGCAAGCTACTTTCCTTCTAAGGTCACCTCTTACAATAAATTCTGGCAATAATGGTGCAATGACAGCATACTCAGAGCACAATTCATACACATCTTTTCTACTGTTCAGCTTCAAAGCTTTTAGTTCCTCTCAGATATCATCAAAGAACCTCTCTGAAGTTAATGACAATGCTAAAGTTGTATTGTTTGTCTTTGAATAGGCCAAAGCTTTTCCAAAGAAATCCAGCAGCTGTTCCTTCATTGTTATTGAATTACTTTCTGGGAAGTCCTTAATATCATTTTTGAGGCTTTGGTTTGAATATATCCATGGCTGCTACTGTTTAGAAGACTTAATCTAAACATGGTAACTTCTTTCACAGAATATATGTAAAAAATTATGCCTGGGCCAAGTATTCAGTGATTCTGTTTTTCTCAGATCTTTTTCTGATATACAGTTATTTTTATATTTTCCCTCAAAGGATTCAAATACGTTAGTCTTACTTTAATTATCTCGGAAGCTAAAATGATTGCATTTGTTCACAAGACCTGTTAAATGTGATTTAGTATAGCTTCTGTTCAGAAGTGGAACAGCAAAGCAGTAATGAATTTATTGACACTCTTTGCCATCATGTACTCACCTCCACTCTCTTCCTATTGTTTATTTTAACTTACATACCCTTCAGTCTTAATCTGAACAGTTATGGCAGCTTCGGGAAATATTCAAATAAAAACTGAAAGAATGACACAGAACTTTACTAAAGTTTTATTGCCAAAAAAAGTTCTTAAGGAAAAACAAGCCCTGTACCTGAATCTGAAATATGAGTTGAATTTTTCTCTTACATTGTTTAAAAATTCAGATGAGAGAGAAGAATTTGTGTCCTGGTTCCGGCAGGGACAGGGTTAAGTATTCCATGCCATGTGAGCCGCGCCCACCCTGAGATGAAAAGGAGGGAGGGGGCGAGCAGTCGGGTTCGGAGCGGGCTGGCGCCTCCCGGGGCCGGACCGGCGGGGAGCGGCGGGGAGCGGCGGTTCCGTATTCGCGTCTGTATATTTCTCTGTCGGTGGTGTTGTTGTTGTTTTCTTGTTCCCTTTGCTGTTCTGTTAAACTGCCTTTGTCTCAACCCAAGAGTTTTGCCTTTTTCTTTTGATCCTTCCCGTACCGGGAAGCGCTGGGCGAGCGACACGTGGTTCTTTGTTGCCATCTGAGGCCAAACCACGACAGTCCTTTTTGGCGCCCAACGTGGGGCTCGAAGGGTTGAGACAACGACAGAATCTAACTAGAGCTTGAAAAAAACGAATTTGTTAGGTAAATAGTCACGGTCACTATGTTGCTTAGTTTGTTCTCATGGCTGTGTTATGTAAACTCCTATGTGTTTTATGCACTCCCTGTGATGATATTTGTTACTTCTGGGAGGGGGATGAGGATTATCATTTTGCTGTCCTGTGCAATATCGGCTTATGATATGATAACATCACTTGTTAGACGGTTATTTTGGGGTGTTTATGTGATATTGCTCTCCTGTCCATACATTGGGCACCACCTCTCAGAATTCATTAATAATTACACCCAGTCTATGGGGGAAACAGGGGGGGACACTTTCCCCAGCTCTTTTGCCTCCCTTTTCTCCTTTGAGTCAGGTATGACAGCTTTTGAGAATTTTGAATATCCTTGGGATGCTCAAACCAGCATGTTCCTAGTGTTATGTTTGCTGAATATGTTCCAGGTCTCGTTTAGGGTTAAACAACTATTTAAGACTACCACCCAGAGATCTGCTCCAAGGCTGGACAGTCAGGGGTGGCATGGCAGGTGGGAGAACATGGGCAGGTACTTAGAGAACTTCTCACCTCCAATGGTCTGGGACTTCACCCCTGAACAATTACAGGACCCTGATAGAATAGTAGAATATCTGAAGGGAAAATGCTGTGGCTATTCTAGAGAGGCACAACTCACCGCACTGTGCTGGGCCCTGGCTAGTGTCTACCAGGCACTGCTCAGTGCTATGCAGCACCCTCAGAAGAAAGAGACAGAGACCAGACCAGCAGGCGCTGCGGCCCCTGCGGCAGGCGCTGCGGTTGCTGTGGCCCCTGTGGCAGGTGCTGCTGCGACGGGCACTGCGGCTACTGCGACCCCTGCGACGGGCACTGCGGCTACTGCGACCCCTGCGACGGGCACTGCGGCTACTGCGACCCCTGCGACAGGCACTGCGACCCTGCGACAGCACTGCAGGCTACTCCAGCCCCGGTGACAGACACTGCTGCTGAACCAGGGAACCAACCCGTGCCAGTATCCGTTGCCCCCATACAAAAGAAGAAGTACACAAAGAAATCGGTTCAGCATAGTAAGAGATGACGATGAACCAGGGCCATCACAAGGACAGGAGGAAGAGGCAGAACCAGAGATAATTACCTGATCCCTATCCCTGAGTGAGCTGCGGGATATGCGAAAAGATTTTAGCCGACTTTCAGGCGAGCACATTGTCACCTGGCTGCTTCGGTGTTGGGATAATGGGGCCAGTAGCCTGGAATTAGAGGGTAGGGAAGCCAGGCAGTTGGGATCCCTGTCTAGGGAAGGCGGCATTGACAAGGCAATTGGAAAAAAGACCCAAGCCCTCAGCCTCTGGAAGCGACTCCTGTCAGGCGTGAGGGAGAGGTACCCCTTCAGTGAAGATGTTGTATGCCAACCAAGCAAATGGACCACCATGGAAAGAGGTATCCAGTACCTGAGAGAATTAGCCGTGCGGGAGATGATTTATTATGACTTGGACAACACAGACTTGCCCACAGACCCTGATGAGGTGCACTGCACAAGGCCCATGTGGCGGAAGTTTGTACGGAGCGCACCATCGTCATATGCCAACTCACTGGCAGTAATGGAATGGAAAGGTGAAGAAGGACCAACGGTGGATGAGGTGGCTGGCCGGCTCCGGCGATATGAAGAAAGCCTCTCTTCCCCCCTTGTCTCAGCTGTGGAGAAACTGTCCCGGAAGGTTCAGCAACTTGAAGAGAATATGTCCTACTCCCCACCTGTACGGGCCAGCATCTCAGCTATTAGAAGCAGACATTTCCCCACTCAAGAGAGAGAGTACAAAGGGTACACACCACGAGGCACCCTGTGGTTCTACCTGCGAGACCATGGAGAGGACATGAGGAAGTGGGATGGACAACCTACTTGGATCCTGCGGGCACGGGTACAGGAGTTGCAAGGAAGGACAACCACAAAAGGAGATCCCTCCAGGAAAAGTGCCGCCCCAGTTTCCAGTGGGCAGTTCCCCAGACAGAGCATAAGGCCTGATCTTGCTTCTGATCCTCTTGAAGGAACCTCCAAGTCATTTCTGCAAGAAGTGAGTACCAGATACCATGACCAGTATTAGAGGGGCCCTGCCTCCAGCCAGGTGGAGGAAAGGGACAACCGGGTTTATTGGACAGTGTGGATTCGATGGCCTGGCACATCAGACCCACAGGAGTATAAGGCTCTAGTGGACACAGGAGCACAGTGTACTCTGATACCATCAAGCTATAGAGGGGCAGAACCCATTTGTATTTCTGGGGTCACAGGGGGATCCCAAGAGTTGACTGTACTGGAGGCTGAAGTGAGCCTAACTGGGAATGAGTGGCAAAAGCATCCCATTGTGACTGGCCCAGATGCTCCATGCATCCTTGGTATAGATTACCTCAGGAGAGGGTATTTTAAGGACCCAAAGGGGTATCGATGGGCCTTTGGCATAGCTGCCTTGGAGGCAGAGGAAGTTAAACAGTTGTCCACCTTGCCTGGTCTCTCGGAGGATTCTTCTGTTGTGGGGTTGTTGAGGGTCGAAGAACAGCAGGTGCCGATTGCTACCACAACAGTGCATCGGCAGCAATATCGCACTAACCGAGACTCTCTGATTCCCATCCATAAGCTGATTCGTCAACTAGAGGTTCAAGGAGTGATCAGTAAGACTCGCTCGCCTTTTAACAGTCCTATATGGCCGGTGCGAAAATCCAATGGAGAGTGGAGGCTAACTGTAGACTATCGTGGCCTGAATGAAGTCACGCCACCACTGAGCGCTGCTGTGCCGGATATGCTAGAACTCCAGTATGAACTGGAGTCTAAGGCAGCGAAGTGGTATGCCACGATTGATATAGCGAATGCATTTTTCTCAATCCCTTTGGCAGCAGAGTGCAGGCCACAGTTTGCTTTCACTTGGAGGGGCATCCAGTACACCTGGAATCGACTGCCCCAGGGATGGAAACACAGCCCCACCATTTGCCATGGACTGATCCAGACTGCACTGGAACAGGGTGAAGCTCCAGAACATCTGCAGTATATTGATGACATCATTGTATGGGGAAACACAGCTGAAGAAGTTTTTGAGAAAGGGGATAAAATAGTCCGAATCCTTCTGAAAGCTGGTTTTGCCATAAAACGAAGTAAGGTCAAGGGACCTGCACAGGAGATCCAGTTCTTAGGAATAAAATGGCAAGATGGACGCCGCCAAATCCCAATGGATGTGATCAACAAAATAGCAGCTATGTCTCCACCAACTAGCAAAAAGGAAACACAAGCTTTCTTAGGCATTGTGGGTTTTTGGAGGATGCATATCCCAGATTACAGTCTGATTGTAAGCCCTCTGTATCAAGTAACCTGGAAGAAGAACGATTTTAAATGGGGTCCTGAGCAACGACAAGCTTTTGAACAAATCAAACAGGAAATAGTCCATGCAGTGGCCCTGGGGCCAGTCCGGGCAGGACAAGATGTGAAAAATGTGCTCTACACCGCAGCTGGGGAGAATGGCCCTACCTGGAGCCTCTGGCAGAAGGCACCAGGGGAGACCCGAGGTCGACCCCTAGGGTTTTGGAGTCGGGGATACAGAGGATCCGAAGCACGCTACACTCCAACAGAAAAGGAGATATTGGCAGCATATGAAGGGGTTCGAGCTGCTTCGGAGGTGGTTGGTACAGAAGCGCAGCTCCTCTTAGCACCTCGACTGCCGGTGCTGGGTTGGATGTTCAAAGAAAGGGTCCCCACCACACATCATGCAACTGATGCTACATGGAGTAAGTGGATTGCACTGATCACACAGCGAACTCGAATGGGAAACCCCAGTCGCCCAGGAATTCTGGAAGTGATCATGGACTGGCCAGAAGGCAAGGATTTTGGAATGTCGCCAGAGGAGGAGGTGACGCGTGCAGAAGAGGCCCCACCATATAATAAACTGCCAGAAAATGAGAAGCAATATGCCCTGTTCACTGATGGGTCCTGCCGGATTGTGGGAAAGCATCGAAAGTGGAAGGCTGCTGTGTGGAGTCCTACACGACAAGTTGCAGAAGCCAGTGAAGGACAAGGTGAATCGAGCCAGTTTGCAGAGGTGAAAGCCATTCAGCTGGCTTTGGACATCGCCGAGCGAGAAAGATGGCCAGTACTTTATCTCTACACTGACTCATGGATGGTGGCAAATGCTCTGTGGGGATGGTTACAGCAGTGGAAGCAGGGCAACTGGCAGCGCAGAGGCAAACCCATCTGGGCTGCTGAACTATGGCAAGATATTGCTGCCCGGATAGAGAATCTGGTTGTGAAAGTCCGCCACGTAGATGCCCACATACCGAAGAATCGGGCCACGGAGGAACATCAGAACAACCAGCAGGTGGATCGGGCTGCCAGGATTGAAGTGGCTCAAGTGGATCTGGATTGGCAACGTAAGGGTGAACTATTCATAGCTCGGTGGGCCCATGAGACCTCAGGCCACCAAGGAAGAGATGCGACATATAGATGGGCTCGTGACCGAGGGGTGGACTTGACCATGGACACTATTGCACAGGTCATCCATGAATGTGAGACATGCGCTGCAATCAAGCAAGCCAAGCGTTTGAAGCCTCTTTGGTATGGAGGACGATGGTTGAAATATAAATATGGGGAGGCCTGGCAGATTGATTATATTACACTGCCACGAACCCGTCAAGGCAAGCGCTATGTGCTCACAATGGTGGAAGCAACCACTGGATGGCTGGAAACGTACCCTGTGCCCCATGCCACTGCCCGGAATACTATCCTGGGCCTTGAAAAGCAAGTCCTGTGGCGACATGGTACCCCAGAGAGAATTGAGTCGGACAATGGGACTCATTTCCGAAACAGCCTCATAGACACCTGGGCCAAAGAGCATGGTATTGAGTGGGTATATCACATCCCCTATCATGCACCAGCCTCTGGGAAGATAGAACGGTACAATGGACTGTTAAAAACTACACTGAGAGCAATGGGTGGTGGGACCTTAAAACATTGGGATGCACATTTAGCAAAGGCTACCTGGCTAGTTAATACCAGGGGATCTACCAATCGGGCTGGCCCTGCCCAGTCAAAACTTCCACGTACTGTAGAAGGGGATAAGGTCCCCGTAGTGCACATGAAGAATATGTTGGGGAAGACAGTCTGGGTTAGTCCTGCCTCAGGCAAAGGCAAACCCATCCGTGGGATTGCTTTTGCCCAAGGACCTGGGTGCACTTGGTGGGTAATGCGGCAGGATGGGGAAGTCCGATGTGTACCTCATGGGGACTTGATTTTGGGGGAGAATAGCCAATGAATCAAATCGTGTGCAACACTGTCACTGTATGTCCTCGTTACTATAATTGCTATTGGCTGTACTGCAGTAAGAATCACCCAAATTAAGGACAGATGGACTTTGATGAACAGTTGAGTAAAGCAAAGTGGTGATGGGATCAGAGCTGATGCCCAGCAACTTCCTCAAGATCTGCATCTTCGGCCCGTGGACTGTGTGCATGAGCTACGCCGGGTATACAGTCACATGTTCCGAAAACTGTAAGATCTGGGCGTGGCAAAATGGTATGGAATAAGGGGTGGATAATGTCCTGGTTCCGGCAGGGACAGGGTTAAGTATTCCATGCCATGTGAGCCGCGCCCACCCTGAGATTAAAAGGAGGGAGGGGGCGAGCAGTGGGGTTCGGAGCGGGCTGGCGCGTCCCGGGGCCGGACCGGCGGGGAGCGGCGGTTCCGTATTCGCGTCTGTATATTTCTCTGTCGGTGTTATTGTTGTTGTTTTCTTGTTCCCTTTGCTGTTCTGTTAAACTGCCTTTGTCTCAACCCAAGAGTTTTGCCTTTTTCTTTTGATCCTTCCCGTACCGGGAAGCGCTGGGCGAGCGACACGTGGTTCTTTGTTGCCATCTGAGGCCAAACCACGACAATTTGTCATTTAAATTGTGAGTTTGTTTAAGCCCTATGTTCAGAATTAAGACAGTGGTAAAATCCCTGTAAGTAGGTAACAAACCCGTTATTTAAAGCCCCATTAAATCCTTTTAGTTGCTTTTGAAATCTCTATTAATGATCATAGTTTTACCTTAGTTGATAGTCTTTTCACCCTTCTCTCATTCTCTCTTGCAGTAGTTATGGCAGAGACTGGAGCAGGGTCAAGGCACTAGTTTATGCTGATGTACGTACTCTTTGAGGAGCTGTCACTGCCATGAGACACTCCAGATAGAAGGAACAAATTCTCAGCATGTCTTAGCTTATGCAGCTCTTGGTATTTTGTAATGGTCCCATGTAAAGTAGAAATATAGTATAAGGTAGAGGTACTGTTAACTTGTTGCATTAGATTCATGATAGTGCTCTACGATAGATATTTTTTGAAATCTCAGTAGCTATTACGTACTAATTTTTTGGAAACCCAAACACTTCATAAATTCTTACTCTTATCCTCACTGACCGCTAGATCCTTTAAGGAAAATGGGAACATGTAACATGTGTCAGATTGTAATAATTTGAGAATAAAGTCATTGCCACACAATAAGACAGACAATTACAATTGTCTGCATTGTCTTACACTGAAAACAACCATTGATTTATGATGAGCACTGAATGCACAGAAAAGTAACTTCAAATATATTTAAAGTGAAGAAATTGTCTACCCATATGTTTTTCCATATTTTTATTAATTTGTTTGTCGGTTTGTTTGTTTAATGTTTTATTAGCTTGTTTGCAGGAATACGGTAGCAAACATTTGTTTTTCAAAAGATGAATGCACTTATTAAGAATGTCCTTAGTAGGCAAATAACAAGAGAAATTCATGCTTATTGGAAGTGTTTTAAAGTCACTTGAGCCATTGTATTTAAAATTAATTACTTTCTTCATAGGAGTCAGGTAGGTGCTACAGGCACAGACTGTTATGAACAGTGTGCAATAGCTAATAGAAGTCACATTTCTTTTAATCTTATTTCAGAAGGAATGCAGGTAAAGATAAATCATGTGCATTCTTCAGTCACTTGACAAGATCACAGTGCTGTGCATGCTGAAACATTTATGGAAATCACCTCCGCTTTTGTATGCTTATGAATTATTTCTTCTTCACTGTTTCCACATCACTTGAAAATAATACATTTGCTCCGAATGACTTTCAACATAGCAGTAGCTGACAGCATCATTGTCTAAATCCACTTTCACATCAGTGTGAGGCAGTCAAAACCATCTACACCTCTGCTGAGGAGAGAGCACCCA
This sequence comes from Fratercula arctica, assembly GCA_947846985.1. Classification (NCBI taxonomy): domain Eukaryota; kingdom Metazoa; phylum Chordata; class Aves; order Charadriiformes; family Alcidae; genus Fratercula; species Fratercula arctica. Next base: position 71,799,903 of record CANTUZ010000026.1, on the reverse strand, counting down.
AGTGAAAGAATAAGGTGGTCTGGGGTGAGGGAGAAGGAACTTCTGCACGTTTCAAGGAGTTAGAAGAGCCAAGCAAACCCCTGGCACCTGGACACCTGTTTCCTGATAATCAGTTGCACTGAGGACTGATTTGTAGAAGGGGTCTGCAGAATTTTTGCACATTATAAGCAGTTTGTTAAATGTGCCACTGAGAGCTCTGTGACCATTTATGGGGTAACTAAAAGCATCAAGCATTACTGCCAGTCTTACAGAGGAAAAAGGCTCCTATGCAAATGGCAGACTGCGATTTTGTGACAGTAGTTTTAAGGTCATTTTTGAGATGTTTATTCCCACTAAGAGTCATATACTTCATACAACAGCTAAGATATTCTGTACTGGATACTAAAAAAAGGTCAGAAAAGCCTCATCTCCATGTAAGGTGGCATTACTTATAAATTCCTGGCTATATGGGTTTATCCTGAATAGGTTAGGTGGTCTTTTATCAGGTGTTGTACACTTCTTGATTGCCTCTAAGTCAAGGGAGTGCATCATCTAAACCTGAATCTACATCAAATGCATCTCTCATTGCAAATAGCAACACGAATTAAAATTGAACTTGCAGTGCACAGATGACCTTCTGTATTCAGTGGTACATTGACTCACCTAAACTAAATGATGATGTGGAAATCAGAGGGAGTAATTTTTTCAGGTGACTTCCAGCTATGTACTACTTATGTAGTGTTTCACTCAGTAAAGACCAACTTAGATGGTTATATTTTCCGCTGGAATCCTAGAATTCCTGAAAGGTAAATATATTCTGTACTACAAAGAGAATGAGGTTATCTTTGGGAGAAACATTGTTTAAAGCAAAAAATTCTTCCATTTCGAGCTACTTACATCTGAAATCTGTAGATGTTTGGAACCAGAGGAATCTGTGCACTTCAGGAAACTTGATACCCACCATCGATGTTGCAAACCACATTAAGTGAAAAATACATATGTTCCAAGATCAAGCCTTTATTAGGAAAATTATAATGCAACTGAAAAAAAGGAACTGCATAAACATTCCCCTCCCACCCACCCTGACCTTATGTTCTCTACAGTGTTTTGGTCCCTGTGTAGGAGTCCTATTTCCTTTGAAATGCCAAACAGAACTTTGGCTTTTGAATGCTTTGGAGGATCTGCGCACAAAACAACAATAAATATGATAGATTTTTAAATTCTCTATAGAGAATCCCCAAACAGTAAAAAGAGTGTGTAAAGAAAATTGCAGATCTTGTTTTCCTTGCCTTTGGGATCTTTTTTAGTGACTGATTTTGCATTTCTCAGGTAGGATTTTTGTCTTCAGTTGTCTTTCTCCTGCTTTTTAACTTCTTTCCTTCAACTTTGCTCTTTCTTGTTTTCTTACTGCATTGATAACCAGTAGAGTGGATTATAATTTTCCTGAAACATTCTAGCACTATGTTCTCCATGTATATGCCAGCTACAAAACATGGTAGAACAAGTTAATACCTAACTGTTTCAAGTATCTATACCCTAGTAAAATTATCTTTAGGAGCTGGACGTTAACCAGTACAACTCATCTATAACTGGGCTCCAGCCCAGCTGGACTCAATTTGGCCACTAATATTAAAGAAAACAAAAAAAGTTTTTATAAATACATCAACAAAAAGAGAGACAGGGAGAATCTCCATCCCCTACTGGATGCAGGGGGGGAAAGTTGCAACCAAGGACGAGAAGAAGGCTGAGATACTTAATGCCTTCTTTGCCTCCGTCTTCAATAGTCAGACCAGCTATCCCCAGGGATGTTCAACCTCCGGAGCTGGAAGATAAGAATGGAGAGCAGAACAATCCACCCATAATCCAGGAGGAAGTAGTTAATGATCTGCTTCTGAACCTAGGTGCACATAAGTCTATGGGGCCAGATGGGATTCACCCAAGAGTACTCAGGGAGCTGGCAGGAGAGCTCACCAAGCCTCTCTCCATCATTTATCAACAATCTTGGTCAACGGGGGAGGTACCAGATGACTGGAGGGTGGCTAATGTGATGCCCATCTACAAGAAGGGCTGGAAGGAGGATCCAGGGAACTACAGGTCTGTCAGCCTGACCTCGGTGTTGACGCGGAAGGCTCGAGCAATAACATGCAGACCAATGTGATCAGGTTAATGCCACTTTATTCAACCTAAGTGTTACATTTATAGTATTATGATTTCTGTTCACGCGCTCTAACTCCTACTAATTGGCTGCATGTTATCCTCACGAGCTGTCCACGTGCTTAATTCTTTCTTGTCATTGGTCGACCTTTCTTGACGTATGATGTTTTCAATTCCTTTGTTACACTTCTTTGTGGTCAGCACCTCCTTATCTCATGTCCGACAGTGACCTTTCTTAAACTCATGTCAAGGCAGGCCTACACAGCTGCTACCAACTCCTCAGTGCTTGGAGTGTTCATAGGGTGACCTCGTTGTATTAGAAATCCTTCCACAAATCCCCCTTTTTGTTTTTGAACACTCCAAGACTCTTCAGTTGCAAGCATTACTTGATTAAACCATATTTTTCTTATCATGCGCTCCAAGCCTCTTTGCAAACAATAGAACAGACAAGGAACAATTAACAACACAACAAATACCACGATCAAAATCATTACACCTATTTTTAAAAGGGATGCAACCCAGCCTGTGATTCCCCATCCTTTGAGCAGTCCTGTAAGCCAATGCCAGCTACTCTCTATCTCCACAATTCCCCCTTTTTTATTTTTTATGCAACAAAAAGCTTGATTAATCATTTTTTGCACTATTTTCTGTAAGCAACCTAAACTACAGGGCATGATAAGCATTGGATGACAAAGATGACATGTTTGATACCCCATGTCTGTAAAGAGACCTGTATTTTAGTGAACACATAAGCTGGTCTGTCAGTTTTTACAGTTTTCGGTACTCCCATGACTGCAAGGCATTGCAACTAATGTCGAATAACATCACGAGCGTTTTCTCCTATATGAGCACTAGCTACAACAAGGTGAGAAAACAGATCAACTGAAACAGGTACATAGCGCAAACGTCCAAATTCTATAATGTGCATAACATCGGATTGCCAAAGTTCATCAGGTGTAAGCCCTCGCAGGGTAATCCCCGCAAATGATGGCAGAGGAGCCAGCTACTGACAGCGCAAATGACCCTGCAAAATCAATCGTGCTAACATTTCAATCATCATAGTTACTGGTTTTGAAAAGATATGTGGCAAAAATACCCACTCTAATGCAGTCAGGCTCTTTGCGAGTGTATCATCCCACTGTCCTATCAGGGCGTAAGGTTGAAATTTTTGATGTATCATAAACAAATATACAATGTGCTGTAATGCTTTCTGAGCTGTTGGGGTTAATGAACGTGGAACCTACCAGGGAGGGGGGGCGGGCAGACACAGCACTTCAGGGCGTCCCCTGTATCTTCAAAGTGCGCTCATGTCTAACCCGCTCTCTCCGACCCGAGACAGCCCCCTTATATCCTGCCCCGGACTGAGTGGAAAAGTACAGGCTAGGGTCACTGCATGCGTGGCCAGCACATGCAGCGAGCCTCACCAGACTCATGATCCAGCTTTGCTAACTGCGGATGTCTGATACCTGACTCCCTTGTACTCCCTCCTTGTTATCTTCTTCTTTGAAAGTTAGGTTCTCATGGATACAGATATAGTTTTTCAGCAACAGTACTGAGTCCCTTTTTCCCTACATGTATACTGGGTTTGGTTCAACTAGTAATTCTCTGTTGTGTCTCACTCGAACCATCCTCTATTGTCCTTTACGCATGCCACCCCGTGGCCCATAGTTGGGACACAATGATAGTTTATAACTCGTACAAGGGTATGATGCAAAGCAACATCTGCAACTGATCGTATAATGCTTATTAAACATAGCAAATAGCATACTAAACATAACAGACAGATTCCTTCCACACAGGCAATGAGTATAATTTCCTTCAATCAACCCCACCCCCAAGTCCATCCAGCAAAGAGATTTCACCCAGTGGTCTCCACAAGTTGCTGGCTCAGTTGGTGCAGTTCTTGCAACTGGGCATGGATGGATTTGGAGCGGTCACTTAGATTCGTACAACACAGTCCTTTAAAATTTTGACAACTGTGTCCGTGAGCTAAAAGCAAAAAATCAATAGCAGCTCTGTTTTGCAGCATTGCATGTTGAATACTATCTACATCTAGCAATAACTCAGAAACAGCTGTACTAGTAGCATTACTAAATTTATCCCTGGCAGCGAGAGAGTCCTTGTTATCAAGAATCCTTGGCATCGAAAGAGTCCTTGTTAGCAAGAGCGCATGCGGACTCCCTGTTCTTGCTGGTACTGTGCTTTGATCTTCTTCCACAACAGGCCAAGATTCTCAGGCAGCTAGATAAGGTGTCCTTGAGTCCATTACAGACTTATGTCATCTAAGTGTTTTTCTTGCAAGCACCCAAAACTGAATAACAATTAGTGTGATATATGTGTTTTCCAGCACCCAGGTGCGAGTCCCTTGAGCATATTTACAATCCTCCTTGCTGATCTTCCGTTGCTTTCCCATATTCCACCCCCCCGCTCAAGAGACTGCTTCTGCTGGGGTTCATTTAGTCTCACAGAGTATAACACAGAGTAATTTATAAAGGCGTGCAATAACATATATACATATAGGAAAAAAAAAAGCCCAAAACATATCTCTATAATACTGCTTGAATCAGGTGTCTTATTTCTCTTTTTCTGCTGCTGTCTTGTAGCATGTATGGCATACTTTTGTGCTAAGACGGCACATTTCCCTTCTAATTGTTCTTTTTTCTTTTTTTTTTTTTTTTTTTTTTCCATCACTTACGGCTGACATAAAAGTCTGCCTTGCAACAAGAGCTCACCCTTAAGTTTCTCATTTTCCTACAGAGCATCCTATAGATTCTAGCTTAACTCCTTTTCCCAATCAACCATGATCTTATAGGCAAACAACAAACAACCAGTCATACGCCCTGCATGGGTAAGCCGTTCCTGAAAGCGTAAGCATGTCGGCTGGCGAAAACTCCCCCAATATTTCAGGACTTCCATCGGTTCTACGGCCCATCATGGTCTATCTACCTGGGGTGCACTCGCCTTACATCTAAACATTGTGTATATACAAACTTCTTCGCTTGACAGAGTGTCAGCCCTAGTAATGTACGAGAACAGTACCACACCGGGCAGAACACCTGCTCAAGCGGAGTCACCAAACGACACTGCACACAGCAACAAACAAACAGTAGCACAGATGCTGATCAGCAGATATAAATTGGCGCCCACACACACTTACACAGCAGACATACAAAAACACCACTTCTATCTCAGGGAGAGGACTGGGAAGGGGAGGGGGTGAGGCAAACGGCGGCGGGAGCGAAGCGGCTCCGGCTCCGTCCTTCTCCCCCGACATTCTGACAATACACTGCAATACCCCGATTCCGGCTGCGCACGCATAAGCGGTTGAGAAGGAGGAACAGACGTGATACCTGGCGCAAATGGAGGAGGCTTAAGAATGGAGGAACGCGATAACGACTTTCGTCTCTGTTGCTGTAAAATCTCCTCCGCAGTTGTAGCAGAGGCAGCCATAGCTTTAATCGGGGTTAAAGGTGGACATAAATCAGGTTCAGTCTCTGGATTTATTGGGCCAGGATCAAAGGGATCTTCTGGCTCTTCACCTCCTGAATTCTGTTTTTGGTAATGTTTTTCAGAATTGGGAATTTGAGCATATTTAGGCTGAGGGTCTGCAACTGGGGGTGTCATTTCAAAAGACTGAGGTTCCTTTAGGGGAGCTTGTGGTGCCCCTCCAGCAACCCCTTGCAGGGCTTGCTCTGCAGGATGCATTGTTCGTATGGCAGTGTATACAGTTCGCCAAGTAACTATTATTCCTCTGGCAAGGACAAGCGCAGTGTCTCCTGCGTTTGCAATTCCTCCCCCACTTTTAGCCGCTGAGCCAAATCGTAAGACCACCCTTCAGGGAACCATAAGCAATAATCACGTATCCATACAAGCAAAAAATTTCCGAGTCAAATACTCATTTTCATCCTATGAACCCATCTCTGCTTCTTCTAGCATAGTACAAATCCATCTCCTCACTTTCTATTCTTTAACGCTATCTCCCTTTTCTGATACATTACACTATTGTGTATCCCCAAACTCGTCCGCTGCTGTTTCAGACGGATCACCCGTTCCCGGACTCCCACACACCCTCTCCTCAACCTCCTGCAAACCCTCCTTGATAACCTCATGAGCCTTTTTATAAGCAGCCCGTATCGCGCCCGCTTTCAAACCCTTATCAAGTCTCTGCATTTCCGCGAGCAATTGCTGCATAGAGTTCTGTTGATCGCGGAGAGCGTCACGGAGCTCCGCAGTATCTTTAGGTGGATAGACGGTTTTCAGACGAACGTCCTCGGAGGATGATGACGTTTCCATAGGCTGAGGAGAGTCGGGGGGAACCTGCGTGGATGACTCCGGTAGACCAGAGTACGGTGGAGCGGTCGGTTGCGGAGGCGTGAGAGGTGGCGGCGGTGGCGGCGAAAATGTCCATCCGTCAGACGCCCCCCAGAACTCCTTTTCTGACGCTTTATTACAGGAAATGCATTGGAGAACGAACTGTTTCCCTCTTCCCCAGCTGCATCTAACACCCTCTGGGCTGTGGTGGCAATAACAGCTGATCCATGCATGCCTGCAATCAGTCCCTTCACCTGTCGATAAGTGCCTGCCAGGTTCCAGGCTTCCTTATTCTCTGACTGCACTGCTTCCCACATTTCCACTCCAATTCTAGTCCATGTTGAAAGGTCAAAAAACTGAGTCGGATCTCTGAGCAATCCTCATTGTCAGCATCAAGATAATAGTTCCAGTAAAGCACTCTCACTAAGGTTTTCACCAGCATTTTTTGCCAGCTGCAGCAAACTTTGTACTGCTGCCTTTTCCATGGCTGATACAGCCAAACCCATACTACCCTTCCCATTCTAGGTGGCTCCCACTTCCCGTGGGGTTGCGGATCTGCTCCTGCCTCTCTTGGGCAGCCCAGCTTACTTCATCCCACAACACTGCCCCTATTTTAGCCCACGTATCCTGGGCGAAGGCAACCGCCACCGTGGGATAAAGCCCCTTGTCTCTTGTCCATACTAAAAGTGACTTCAAAGAGGCAGAATCATATTTCAATCCTCTCATAGAGAGCATATGTTGGAGGAGCTTAACTACAGCCTCTTCTTCTTTTGAGGTTGCAGACCCCATCTCCTCCCGGCCGCCTGCCTGATCAGAGCAGGATTTCCCTTTTTTGATGCGCTAGCGTCTTCCCGAGTGCCGGGGCAGCACTCACCTTTCGACCGCTTCTTCCGCCCCCTCCGATTGCCGGCTGGATTTCTGGGTAGATGCAGTCCCAAAAAACCGATCTGAGGGTCCCTGTTCGGGCGCCACTTGTTGACGCGGAAGGCTCGAGCAATAACATGCAGACCAATGTGATCAGGTTAATGCCACTTTATTCAACCTAAGTGTTACATTTATAGTATTATGATTTCTGTTCACGCGCTCTAACTCCTACTAATTGGCTGCATGTTATCCTCACGAGCTGTCCACGTGCTTAATTCTTTCTTGTCATTGGTCGACCTTTCTTGACGTATGATGTTTTCAATTCCTTTGTTACACTTCTTTGTGGTCAGCACCTCCTTATCTCATGTCCGACAGTGACCTTTCTTAAACTCATGTCAAGGCAGGCCTACACAGCTGCTACCAACTCCTCAGTGCTTGGAGTGTTCATAGGGTGACCTCGTTGTATTAGAAATCCTTCCACACCTCGGTACCAGGAAAGATCATGGAGAGGATCATCTTGAGTGAGCTCTCACGGCAAGTGCAGGATAGCCAAGGGATCAGGGTCAGTCAGCATGGGTTTAGGAGACGAAGGTCCTGCTTCCATGTGGCCCACCTTCTGGACAGGGGGAAGGCTGTGGATGTTGTCTATCTGGACTTTGGTAAGGCCTTTGACACCGTCCCCCACAGCATTCTCCTGGAGAAGCTGGTGAATCATGGCATGGACAAGTGTACTCTTTGCTGGGTTAAAAACTGTCTGGATGGCCATGTCCAGAGAGTTGTGATTAATGGGGTGAAATCCTCTTGGTGGCCGGTCACCAGTGGTATCCCTCAGGGCTCAGTTTTGGGGCCAGTTTTATTCAATATCTTTATCAATGATCTGGATGAGGGGCTTGAGTGCACCCTCAGTAAGTTCGCAGATGACACCAAACTAGGTGGGAGTGTTCATCTGCTTGAGGGTAGGAAGGCTTTACAGAGGGACCTGGACAGGCTGGATCGATGGGTCAAGGCCAATTATGTAAGATTTAATAAGGCCAAGTGCCAGGTCCTGCATTTTGGTCACAACAACCCCAAGGAGTGCTACAGGCTTGGGGAAGAGTGGCTAGAAAGCTGTCCAGCAGAAAAGGACCTGGGGGTGCTGGTGGACAACCAGCTTAACATGAGCCAGCAGTGTGCCCAGGTGGCCAAGAAGGCCAACAGCATTCTGGCTTGTATCAGGAATAGCGTGGCCAGCAGGAGTAGGGAAGTGATGGTGCCTCTGTACTCAGCACTGGTGAGGCTTCACCTCGAGTGCTGTGTTCAGTTCTGGGCCCCTCTGTACATGAGGGACATTGAAGTGCTGGAGCGTGTCCAGAGGAGAGCTACCGAGCTGGTGAGGGGTCCGGAGACCAAGTCATATGAGGAGAGGCTGAGGGAACTGGGCATGTTTAGTCTGGAGAAGAGGAGGCTGAGGGGAGACCTCATTGCCCTCTACAACTACCTGAAAGGAGGGTGTAGAGAGGTGGGTGTTGGGCTCTTCTCCCAGGTGAATAATGACAGGACCAGAGGAAATGGTCTGAAGCTGCGGCAGAGGAGGTTTAGATTAGATATTAGGAAGAATTACTTTACTGAAAGAGTGGTCAGGCACTGGAACAGCCTGCCCAGGGAGGTGGTTGACTCACCATCCTTAGAGGTATTTAAGAAACGTCTAGATTTGGCACTTCAGGGCATGCTCTAGTGACAGAGATTGTAGGTTTGGGGGTTTTTTTTGTGTGTGCATATGCTTGGACTTGATGATCTCGAAGGTCCTTTCCAACCATGAAGATTCTATGATCGAGGCAGATTTCCAACAGGTAATAATTTTGCCTGCTTTATATGGTTCCTCTTTGCTATGCTCCCTGTAGTTTTGATCTGGCATTTATTCTGTGTTTATTTTCTGTTCACTTTCCTGCAGAATTGAGTATTCTCTGTCTGATCATTTTATTTTTGCATTTGCTAATTTGTAATTTCCCCCCCAAAATCATCCTTCAGTTCTGTGAGGAAAGAAACATAGATCCTTCAGTTTTAGGATTGGAATTCCCTCCTCCATTACACATCATTTCTCATAGAATGGATGGTAATTACTTGTTTTCAATCAGTGAAAAAAGTAGTTCCTACATAAAAAATGTGGTCCCCCCTTTCTGAAATCCTTCCTTTTCCTCTGTTCTTTTTTGTGTCATCAAATTTTGTCTGTGCTCTGCATTTTTTTATGCTACATACAAACGAAGAAAGAATTAATGTCTTCATTTCTGTGTGTCAATGGACTCTCCTTAAATTAGGGAATTCTACTGCTATAACTCTTGCACAACATGAAACATTTGTTGATAAAAGCTGTAATAGCATTGCTCAAGGTATGTTCCCTTCTACATGTCTGCTATGTGTGGTTGTGACATCTCTTCTTGTACAGCAGGAAGACCTAACAAGATTTTTTAAAAAAACAGACTTCGTGTAAGCACATGCACCAAGGGAACGTGTCCAAATTACTGAGTCATCACCTGCTGCCTGGGTCAGCGCTGCCAGTGTTCTGGTGGGGTCTCCTCGTGCCATCATCCACGATTTAGCAGTTTGGCTGCTCTACAAATGCCTAGAGCCAAATCAAGCTTCTTTCCACCAACATCCTCATTATGACTGTACACCTGACACTGGTTCTTCTTATTCATGTTTACATCAGCAGGGTGGCAACACTGAGAGTACAGCCAGAATAAGATGTTTCGGATTTGGCGTTTCCTGTTATTTCAGTAAGAATTTTTAAATAGTTCTCTAAATCAAGTAAAATCAGAGCAGATCAAGTGATGGAGCTCTCCCACTTAAGGAAAAAAAAAGATTTTTGTAGTCTGAAAAGACCTAATTTTGGGTGCTTTAGTATGCACAAAAATAAAAAGACATTGGTCTTTTGAAGATTACAAAGAACTGGCCATGAAAAACTTCACAGCTTGATTTGTATTCTGACCACATCAAAGCTGTACATACCCACTGAATTTATGGCTTAGTCCGAAGGATACAGCTGTCTTGGACTTAACATCCCTAATTTCAGCCTTCTTTCTACAGACTAAGTATCATGTAGTGGTCAAAACTCAGTTTGGTGTGCTTGTTTTTTCTTAATGCCTGGCCTGGGGTGTCAGCAATCTTTGCACTGTGCTCTGTTTTGAGGTCTTGGCTCAGCTTTATTTGCTACTTTACTCAGCAAGAAGATGGCTTAAGCTAAGACATGCAGCATAGAAGTCTAAACAAAAAAGTGACACTGCAGAGTAACAGTACTGGCAAACAACAGTACGATTCCAGTTGTACTAACACAAAACCGTATATGAGTCTCCAAGAAAACCAACAGAGTCAAAACAGCAATTGAGGAAGTTCAGAGATGAGGCCTTCCAAGGACTACCTGAAACTGATCTAATGGAGGCCAGCACTGTCCTACCTGACTGATGGCTGCCTGACCACTACAAGTGTCTTAGATTCCTTCAGCAGGAAGAGTGAACATACTCATGTTTTGCGAGCTAGCATGCTCCCCCGAGCCACCTTTTATGTCCGTTAGCCATGAGGTAATTGGTAACATCAATGGCATATGACCCTGCCTGCAGAGTCTCTCTGCAGAGCAAAAGATGACCAGCTACAAATTACCTGATAGAGGAAGGGATGAAATGTGCGCAGGTACTCTGTCTATGGAGAAGAGAAATCAAATGTCTGGTTCCAAGAATTTACCCTAGCCTGTCCCAGATCCTACCCTGAAAAATTTCTTCTTACCCTATACTTCATGACAGAATCATTGAATTCCCTTAAATGTTTGAATAAAGCAAAGAAATTAACACAAGAGTTTTAAGGCCTTAATAAAAATAGAATAGCTCTATTTTTTTTCAAAACTTCATTGGTTTCTTTTTCATGTTTTATGGTCTATGACAGATTTAATTTACTTACTTTCCTCAGGTTTTTACAAGGGTGAAATTTAAACAGGTTTGTATTAGCACAATTAATTCTATAAGGTCCTGAATTCCCAATCTCATACTCCTGTTTAAGTGAATCATTTGCTGGAATAGCTCCAATATCTCCGAAATCTAAGTCAAGGCAATGCTTAAATAATGATTTACCAATTTACAAAATGATTACAAGAAAATCAAACTAATTAAAAACTGAGAACTGTTAAAAACTTGCTGGGATAGAGTTAATTTTCTCCATAGCAGCTCATAGGGTGCTATGTTTTGGGTTTCTGACCAAAACAGCGTTGATAACACACCCATGTTCTAGCTATTGCTGAAGAGTGTTTGCACAACATTAAGGTCCTCTCTGTTTCTCTACGCTGTGGGAAACCACCTCCAGTGGAGGTGCACAAGGCCTTGGGAGGGGACACAGCTGGGACAGCTGGCACAAACTAACCAAAGGGATATTCCATACCATGTGACGTTATGCTCAGCAATAAAAGCTGGGGAAAGAAGGAGGAAGAGGGGACATTCAAAATTATGGTATTTGTCTTCCCAAGTAACCATTATGTGTGATGAAGTCCTGCTTTCCTGGAAATGGCTAAGCACCTACTAGCTAACTTCTTTACCTATTAAACTGCCTATACCTTGACTCAAGAGTTTTTGCATTTTTACCCTTCCAATTCTCTCCTCCAGCCACCAGGGAGGAGCGAGCTGCAGCGTGGGGCTCAGCTGCCAGCTGAGGTTAAACCACAACACGAGCTGGAGACAAACAGCACCACTGACTGCGCTGCTGGACAGATTTGACAAAGCAGTTAGGCACTTGGCTCTTGTTTAAAGTATTCATTCCGAGTAAAATGATGACTGAACAAAGTGGATTAGACACATAGGCACAGACTCAAAATATCTAGACCCCTATCTTGTTGAATCTGTTGACTTCAGCAGAGTCTCAAACCAGGTATCTCATGTAGCACTAAAAACCAAAATTTATTGGTTGTAGAAAAGACAAATGCTTCATTACTTTTGCACCAAAGAAACCTGTCATTTATTAAGATCGTTTGCTGTCGCAATAAGGAGTAACTTGAGTTAGCTGATGGAAGATCACATGGAAGGTATAATAGCAGTTATATCCTGTGCAGTTATTTTATTGGGAAGACATGTAATATAGAGATATTGTCTAAAAACAAATTCTGCCTCAGAATGTCTGGATATGTTGCAAGAAAAGAATGTGTCAGAGCCCAGTCTGAAAACTTTTTTCAGTCCAATTCTTAGATGGTGACCAACACCAAAATCAGAATCAAAACTCACAATGATAAGTTATCTAGCAAAGGGGCAAACAAAATCCAGATAAAAATTTTGCAAATTCAACCACCTCTACTAGCAGCATGAGATGGAAAGAAACAGTAACTAAATCACAGTCTCATGACTCTCTAATTGAAGAGCACTGTAAAGTCCAAAGGACAAAAAGCTATTGGCAATGTAACTCTGCTCTATAATGACAAATAAAAGATCCTGAAATCAGCTGATACTACACATCAGAAAGGAAAGAAAACAACCTTAAAGATAAAATTTCCAACAAACAAAATATTAAAAAGCCAGCCATTCAATTGGTCTTCAGGGCCAATCCCTTCTCTGAATATCTGGCTTGAATAATTCATTAAAAAAAGAAGCTTAAATGTTGAACTCTGTGGACTGCTTCTCAAATAAATCATTTTTTCTCACTTCCGTTTTGTAGTATGGAGAGGTTTTTTTCCTTCAAAACCAAAGTATTCTTAGACAAAAATTAGGAGAAGTGACTAAAATGAAGGAATACAAATGAAGCACTCCAGAAAATGTGTTTACTTGTTTTGATATTACCTCACACATCTGCCTTGTGCAGTCCCCTGCTGGTCATCACAGTATTTTGAAACATTTAAGAATATTTTATTAACTGTAATTGTTAGAAATAAGTGCTCATGGGTGAGTTGGAAAACTCCATTCTTGGGATAACCTTGCCTGGTGTGCTGTATATATTGCTCCAAAAGTAGGTGATAAAAGACTTAGCTAAGCTTTTGTGGCTTGGATTTCAGAAAGAGTCTCAAGAACTATGTTAATAAATTTTAATCCTACAACTACAACCAAAAAGCCTACTAATGAGCCACATCAGCTATAGAAATAACATACTACTAATCTTTATTGGCAATTAATTATGCAATTTAAAAAAAATATCTAGGCACAGCAGTGAAATAGTCACATCTGGTGCAATACTCCACAGAAGGAAATAACTGTTGAAGATACAATCATTATTTAGCATTTCTAATGTCCTGTCTGTGTCTTTTCCTTTTCTTTTAGAAGGTATGTTGTATATATCACTGTAAATTTGTTGTGTCTATTTACATGGCAAGGTCATCAAACAAAATATTTTGTCTTCCTCTTTGCCTATAAAGCACCAAAACCTAGTTCATTTAATATATATAGGCAGCAAAAAGAACTTTTAAGTATTATTCCTTCCTCTGGTAAATAACAAACACAAATTTCAGGACAGTAAGCACAGGCTTTTGATAGCATCAGTGCTGTATGGAGACACAGCAAAACTAAGAAGGCTTGGCTTTGGAGGTAGCAAACAATGTAAATCTTATTCCAGATGGTAGTAATTATTTAAAAGTTCAATAGAAGTTATTTAAAAAGAGGGAAGAAGCCAAACTAGGTAAAGCAGTCCAGAGAAAGCATTAGCAAAACTAAATCATATAATAAACCCAGGCTAGCAAGCGAGACCATCACGTGACTTTACTTCAGCTCATTAATGGCTTTGTCATTATTGTAGTATTATATTAGACCACTACATGGAAAAAGGAAATGCTGCTTTATAGTCAAAGTAACGGATAACCCATGCAGCTGGATCTCCTTTGAGGCTGATAAATTCAGCAACCAATGCCCACTGGTTTCAGCTGGCATATGTCACCACACAAAAAACCTCCCAGACCCTTTGTGGTTTCTCACAGGAGGTGTTTTATGGGACCCTGAGGCAGAAGAAAGGGGTTTCCAGGATGATATCAGAGGTACCACCTGCCACTAACTACCTGCAGTGATTTCTGCTACTCAGGTAAGGAGGAAAAAAACTTCTCCGCAGTGATCAGGATGGGAAAGATTCATGCTATGTTAGACTGAACAAAAGATACAAATTATTGTCACCACCCCACAGTCAGAAAATGCCAGGCTCCTATAGCATTTTCTCACTTACAACCCGGGTGCCTGGTGAAGCCGGAACCATAAATAGCCTCAGTGGGATAACCGCCTTGTGGGGACTGCTTGTAAGCAGAGCCCTGAGGTACACGTGCCTGCACTTCCAGCATTCATCCCCCAAAGGCTGCATGAGGGAATAAATATAGATTTTATCACAACAGCCTAGAAGGACAAGTCTAAGAAGGGCTTGTTTGAAACAGTTCCACAACAGGCAGCATCTGCTGCTCGCCACGTCCCTGCAGGCATCTCCTCCCACCTGGGCAGCTCTGCCACTTGACCAAGCTGCTCCTGGCTTGGTCTGCAGACTGCTCCTGCCAAGATCACCTCCAATGACAGCAGCACCTTCCTTCCCTTGGATTCCCTCTATCACTCACAGCAGAAAGTGCGAGGGCTACCCCAAACCCAATGGATCAGGCACACATGGTCACTCAGAGGAACATCCCAGTTATCGCTCTCCGAGTGCACTGGGGGGAGCACGCTGTGCCACATGCCAAGGTTCCTGTGCAGTTTCACGGCAGTTACTTTGTGCTGCTGTCCTGGTTTCGGCTGTGATAGAGTAAACTTTCTTCCTAGCAGCGTCTGTGGTGCTGTTTTGGATTTAGGCTGAGAATAATACTGACAACTCACTAATATTTTTAGTTGTTGCTAAGTTTCCCATAGAAGCTGAAAGGGAGCATAGACAGAACAACCGACCCAAGCTGACGGGAGGAATATTCCATACCATAGACGGAATACTCAGTATATAAATGGGGGTTGGTTGCGGGGACAGGAATCGGCGATTGCTGCTCAGGAATGGGATGGGCACTGATCAGTGGGTGGTGAGCATTGGGTGTCACTTGATTTGTATATACTTTTATCATAATGATTGCTATTATTTTCTCTTCCTTTGTGCTGTCCTATTAAACTTTTTTTATCTCAACCCACAAATTTTACATTTTTTTCCCCTGATTCTCTCCCTCATCCCCCTGCGGGGTGGAGGGAAGGGAGTGAGCAAGCAGCTGTGTCACGTTTGGCTGCCTGCTGGGTTAAACTACAACAGCTGCATTTTCTTTCTGTCTGATCCAGCAAGTCTGAATCAGTGTATAAAGCAAAGTCACACCAGCTCCTACATTCCAGTATGGCTTGACTAATATTTCTGAAGTCAGAGAGGTCCTTGGGCTTAAATTGCACTTTTAAATGCATCAACTTGGTTCAAAAAACAGGGCAGGTGACACAATTTTTTTTTTCAAATATCATGGTACAGGAATTTATATCAGTGTATACACGCATGTACATCTCAGCATATGTATAAATGGAACTGAGCTTTCGGGGCACTTACAAGGTTAACTGAACAGCAGTTTAGTAGCTCCCACAACTTACAAAAATCTATGCTCCTTGAAAGAAAGAGTTATTTTTTGACAGTTCATTGAGGAAGAAATACACACACTCATTGGAACCTGGCTAAGGTAGGGTTGTGTGCTCATGTTTGTTTCTTAATCACTTGCAACCCAGCTTTAAACATTAGTTATTGCTTGAATATGAACATGTTATATATAGACTCCAAGAAGAGTGTTTGGTACTGTGGTTTAGATGTTTCTTTGCACTGCAAAAGCTTCATGTAATAACTTTTTAGATGTCAAGAAAAGTCTAAATATTTCTGATAAAGCTCTGTATATGTGTCTTTTATTGCCTCACCAACTATACCTACTAGCAACAGTGATTCACGTAAAAGGCCTACTATAACCTACAAAAAAAATAACTTTATCGCTTAAGAGGTAGGCCCAGACCCTCCAGACAGATAAACTGGTCCATTAACATGAGCTAAGGGCTTGACTCATAGAGTATCATACGGATTATGTGTCCTGTATTCTGCTAATGGTCTACTGTTTGTATATGTGCAGGAAAAAATAGTATCTAATAAAAGAAGGCAGTAAAACCTTCTGAAAAACCATTTACCAACACTAACTGCCTCCATCACATCAAAGAAATGTTCCCAAGTTATGTGACAGTCACTCAGAGTATGACAAACAAAAGAAAAAATGCTCTATTTAATATTATTTTGCTATCTTAGGACAATACTGCAAAGACAAACTGGACATCTATTATAGTATCTGTGTCACTGTAATAACAAATACTCTAAAGGAGAAAAATAGCAACTGGAACTTTGGGGGGCATTTCTGCTAGGAATCAACCAGAAGGTCCGCCCAATTTCTGTTCCCCATCTTGTAGCTGATGTCCAAAAATTTATACATAGAGTCTCAGGTAGAAATCACTGTATTAGCTGACTTTTCCACTGTAGCATCTGGCTAAAACATCTGCAGAGATATGCATACAATCAATTAATGTGATGAAAGGAAGAGCAATTAAGTGAGAAGCGGTTAAACCTTCTCCAAGATCATACGTGACTCACCCCGTATTTCTCCTTTTCTAATCCAGTACTTAACCACAAGAACACTGTACCACTTGCCCAAGTACATTAGATGGACAATAATGGTAACTCTGTAGTGATAAATCACTGAAATTTGTATCACGACATTTTGTAATTCTATTGCATTGTTACTGCTGTAAATCTTATTTTGCAAATGAAATAAGTATCTCTCAGTAGAATGACCTTTTTCTGTAGGTGTGATATTAAAACATGTGGTAGGTACTGTTTGGTGCATCTCTCTTGTTCAAACAGCAACAGTTTGGAAGCCTCAAGTCATTTTAGGTCTTTTTACTTTTAAAACATGAAAATACTTTCAATGTTAAAAACCATGCAGAAAGTGGTTACTATGCAAAACAATTTCCATTGTAACCTGTTGTTTCCAAGTCACTCAAAATTTCGACCTTTTTAATGACATTTTCCGTATTCCATCTGTGCCTAAAGGTGCACACTTTAGAAACAGTTAAATAAAATCTAGTTCTCTTTCTAAAGGAAAGCATCTGGTCTTTGGTTTTGTTTTGGATTCTTTATTTCTTTCTGCTGGACTGACTAAGTGTTTTATTCTACCACATTATACAATGCCTCCTCTGCTTTTCAAGAATACCACAAAATGAGTAGCTTTATGCTTCTTCTTTCAAAAATAAAAATGAAAAATTAATGCAATTTTATCGGGGGAACTTCATAATTAATCATAATAACAATCTATTATTCATAATAATATTTGTCTTTAAAAGAAAGAAGGATTGTGCATGTTCATTCCAATCTTGGTCTGCCAACTTTGCAAAGTTGTTCTTGGCTGAATGCTGACTGGTTAAAGGATAAGAAGGACAAGTGGTTATTTTTCTCTATGTTTCCAGTTGCAGGGCAGGATGTTGGAAGAAACAGGAAGATCAATCTGATCAATACCTGGCTCCAAGACTGGTGTCACTGACAGAATTTTGACTTTTTTGATCCTGGCCACCAATGGGGTGAACCTTTCTCAAAGCGGGAAAACGATACGGGTGCAGGAGTTAGCAGGGCTCATTGGAAGAGCTTTAAACCAGATTTGAAGGGGAAAAGGGATAAAACCAAGCTCACTAGAAATAAGCCTGGGGGCAGCACGCTGGTGTTGGAGGGACAGTGTGTTACAAGGTCCTTCAATCTGCTCCATGATGCACTGAGTACACTGAATCACGTTTGAAATGTCCCTGCACTGATGCATGCAGCACCCTAACCATGTCAGTGGGGGCAGAAGATGGAGATCCATGTGGCAGCAAAGACACAAGGGTTGTTGATGTGTTAGAAAACACAGAAGCACCTGAGAACAGTCACATAGCAATTAAGTCCCCCAAAAAAGTATGAGGACCAATGTCCCAACTGAAATGCATCTACACCAATGCACGCAGCATGGGCAATAAACAGGAGAAGCTGGAAGCCATTGTGCAGCTGGAAAACTATGATGCAGTTGCAATCATGGAAACATGGTGGGATGACTCAAACAACTGGAGTGCTGCAATGGATGGCTATAAACTCTTTAGAAGGGATGGGCAAGGAAGGAGAGGCAACGGGGTAGCCCTCTATGTTAAGAAGTATTTTGACTGTCTAGAGCTTGACGATGGTGATGAAAGAAGAAAAAGTGTTTATGGATAAAAATCAGGGGAAAGGCCAATAAGGCTGATATCACAGTGGGAGTCTGTTATAGACCAACCAACCAGGATGAAGAAGCAGAAGAGATATTCTATAAGCAACTGGGAGAAGTAACACAGTCACTGGTACTTGTTCTTGAGGGGGACTTCAAGTTATCAGATGCCTACTGGAAATACAACACAGCAGAGGGGACACAGTCTAGGTGGTTACTGGAGTGCGTGGAAGATAACAACTTCCTGACACAGCTGGTGAGTGAGCCAGCTAGGGAAGACACCCTGCTGGACCTGTTGTTTGTGAACAGAGAAGGACTTGTGGATGATATAATGGTTGGAAGTTGTTTTGGGCAGAGCGATTGTGAAATTTCACTTTTCAATTCTTGGAGAAACAAGGAGGGAGGTCAGCAGAACTGCCACCTTAGACTTCTGGAGGGCAGACATTGGCCTGTTTAGGGGCCTGGTTGACAGAGTCCCTTGGGAGGCAGCCCTGAAGGGCAAAGGAGTACAGGAAGGCAGGACATTTTTCAAGAAGGAAATGTTAAAGATGCAGGAGCAGGCCATCACCATGGCAAAAGACGAGCCACCAGGGAAGAAGACTGGACTGGCTGAACAGAGAGCTTTGGAACTCAGGGCAAAAAAGGAGAATTTATGATCTTTGGAAGAAGGGGCAGGCAACTCAGGAGGACTACAAGGATGTCATGGTGCTATGCAGGGAGAAAATTAGAAGGGCTAAAGCCCAACTAGAACTTAATTTGGCTACTGTGGTAAAAGACAATTAAAGATGTTTCTATAAATACATTAGCAACAAAGGGAGGGCTGGGGAGAATCTCCATCCTCTATTGGATGTAGGGGACAACACAGTGAAAAAGGATGAGGAAAAGGATGAGGTACTTAATGCCACCTTTGCCTCAGCCTTTAATAGTAAGTTCTCAGGGTACCCAGACCCCTGAGATGGAAAACAAGGGCAGGGAGTAGAACAAAGCCCCCGTAAAATCCAAGAGGAAATGGTGAGTGACCTGCTACACCAGTTAGACACACAAGTCTATGGGGATGGATGGGATCCACCGAAGGGTACTTGTAATTATTCATTTTGGCAAATTGATGGGTCTTTAACTGTCATTTATAGATTTTTAATTCATGTATATCATAATTTCAGTATAGTGCTGCTGGGACAAAATAGAAAATTATTCAATTCAGTGCAAGGGCCGAATTCTTTATTAAAAGTAGATTTTTTTTCTCACTTTTTTTAGTAGAAGATTTAATTTTGTATCTGAAATCTAGGACTGCACACTAGAATTATGTTTATCTTCAAACTCTATTAGAGGATGTCTGCCTTTGTACAGGAAGCTGGATACCTCAGTTAAGATCTCTGTTCCGTGGTTTCATATTCTGTAATATGAAGATAAAAATTCAGTCAGGTAACTTTGGAATACAAAAGCTGTAATTATTGGCTTACATCAGCAAAAAGATCTTTTAGTTCTTTTGATTTTACCATGGACACCAGAAAACTGTAAAAAATATTTTAATTTACATACATTTAATAAGCAGTCCTCTTTATTTTCTGTATCTAGTAATAGTTTCCTCTTATCATGTTTTCTGTCTTTATTTGTTTTGGTTTTTTTTCCTGCTTCTATGTTCCTTAAAAAAAGCAGAAACCATGATTCTACATGATCAGATGTTTAAGAGTTAAGTGGTATTTTTCCCTCGTTCTAGATCTGAGTCTTACAGAGCTGTGTAGTTCTTGGCCCTTTGGAGTAAAACACTTAGCTCTGATCAATTGAAAGTTGCTCAGTTAGGTCCCAAAACACATTTCTCTGAGGAAAACGTGATTTAAGAAAAAAAAAAAAAAGAAAAAGATGGATGTTGAAAAACTGTTTAGCAAAGCCTGACATTTTACTTTTTAAATATTAATTATACTTTGGGCTTCTTCTTATTTACATACTTAAGTGCTTGCTTGGGACATAAATGGTACTATATTGTCTTGAGGAAGCCGCAGAGCAGCTTTGTTAGATAAAACTCCTTGCAGCTGGTAATTTTTCACAATTAATATTACGAATTCTTGTCACAAGGGGCTTGGGGAAGGCACTTCCAGGTTGCTACTTATCTCTATAAAACGAAGGAAAATGTCAGAAGTGGTGGGTTTGCTGAGAGGATCATTTCTGGGAGGAAAAGAGGTGGCAAATGTTAAAATTACCATATTTGTGGACACTATGGAAAATGAAGGTCTGAATGAGCTGCTTGTTTAGAGTAAGTGATAAATATTTTTTAAAACTTTCTGGACAGCCTAATGTAACAGAAACGGTAACTACTCCTTTCAGAGATGCTGCACTAGTAAAAATCTTGAAGTCTGATACAGTTTTGCTTACACTACTACTGTTTATGAATAATGATCATAGAGGGAGGAAAGAGTCACTTTCCAGGAAAATGCACTTCTCTGTCATTCGTAAATTCCTATTGTTGGGTTTGGTTTTGGTGGGGGGAGGGAGGAATATGGATCTTGTTTTCCCTCTCATGTTCTCCTCTAAGGTTAAAACAAAAAGAATTTTTCTTTTTAAAAAAAAAAGAAGAAAAAATTTGTGCAAAAATTTGTTTTAACTTTTCTATTCCAGAGCAAGCAATATGTATACATCATGTGTGGTGGGTAGATCCCGGTAAACAGATAAACAACACACAGCTGATCACTCCCTCCCCACACTTAGCAGGATAGGGGGCAGAATAGGAAAAGCAAAAGAGAGAAAACTAATGGGTCAAGAGTAAGACATTTTAATATGCAAAGGAAAGAGGAATAAGAAAGAGACAAAAAAAAAAAAAAAAAAAAAGCCCAAAAAATAAGTGATGGAAAGATAATCACTCACCACCTCCTCCAAGCAGGCTGATGCACAATGACTCTCCAAGCAATACCTACCTACCCTAACTCCCCATTCCTCCTTCCTGGCCAGATGTCACGCAATATAGAATAATTCTTTGGTTACTTTGGGTCAGCTGTCCCAGCTGTGCCCCCTCCAAATCCCTTGTCCACCCCCAACCTGCTTGCTGGAGAGTCAGAGTGAGTGCCTTGACCCTGTGCAAGAATTGCTCAGCAATGGCTAAAACATTGTGGTGTTACCAAAGTTGTTGTGGTCACAAATTCAAAGCACAGAACCATATGAGCTACTATGAAGAACATTAAGTCCATCCCAGCCAGACCCTCATGAATACCAGGACACCCTCACATTCCAGTAATATGTCACTTTTGAGTGACTTTTTTTTTAATTCTAGTGCTGCTTCACCAAGAAACACCATAGAAACGAACTTTGGAAACACTGTTGTGCAGAGGGAGAACAGGAAGGAAGACAATACTTAAGCAGCCACACACACTCATATATTTTTCACACTGCAGGTACAATTGCAAAGTCAGGTCACTGTTTAGTGTGTCTTCTCTGACTCTGTTGTGCGCTGGTGGTGTATAATAGTAGTATGCATTTTTCAGGTGAAGTAACAACTACAGCAGGTTACTACTGTGGCCATATGGTCTCAGGGCCAGAGCTACAATATGATTGTCCTCCATCTAGTCACATAAATATATACACCAGCTTCTGTAAGAGGTCAGACTGGGACAGAAATATTCCTCTATTTCTGGTTTTACCTTTGCTATTAGCAACTAGGCTTAATAGTCCTATAGCGTACAGTTTTATTTATTGAAGTCTCAAGCTCTGATATTATCTTTGCTGGCAGCCAAAAATGAGGACAGCTGTTGCTGAGCAAAAAGATACAAACAGTAAGCTGACATAAATGGGATGGATAGACACATGGTAGTAAAATGAATTGGTTTTATTGGCATTTTGCTTTTGCAAATAACATAATCGAACTCATGCCAAAATTACCTCTATAAATTGGCAAAACATGCCATTCTACTTCCTCTCCTCTGATTCCTTTGGCAATTTTTGAAAGGCAATGGTGGAGGACATGCTAATAACTCAGCAAGCTTGGGCTTTGCGCCATCAGTCAAAGTCTCATAGAAACCTACAATGAAACCAGCCCAGGGCTGCCAGCAGGGAATAGACTGTAGAAAAGGCTTGGGAGGCAACGCCACTGCGATCATTGCCATCTTGGCTGACCCAGTGGGAACTGACCCAAAGACTTAGAGTGCTAAAAGTCATGGAGAGCCATGACACTGTACCTCAGGCTCTGTCTGCCATCTTTCCACTGAAGCTGAGACCTTGGTGATGATCTGGAGCATGCCTCCAAGGCTGGTGTATAGTATGAATAGGGCTGGATGCTGGGATAGCATTATAGGGTGCCTGGAAGATGGCACCTAAATGGTAGATCACAAAAGCTATGGCAGGAGCTCTCTTGGTTACTTCAGTGCTGCAATTCTGTTCTTTTTATTTTTTTCTTTTTTTACCTCTGTACAAAAGTGTTGTAAATTAGATGTACATGATTAAAGGTTTTCAGATATAGTCAGAAATTCAATCTTAAAGCTTTGAAAAAATGACTGAACAGAATCTTGACAGAGTTTGTTCTGTGTCTGCCATCACTGCATCAAAGCACTACATGGTAGAGAATTTTAATCGCTCATAAAACAGCTGAAGTGTGCTTTCTTCTTTTCATCTTCCCTGATTGAGGTTTGGGCTGCTTCAAGAAAAGAGCTAAAAAGTTACATTTCCACATGCGTTCCCTTGTCTGCTTACTTTGGTGTTAGCTGTCCATATAGTTTTGTTCTGGGGGATTTCCAAACCACACTGAGCAAAACAAGTGTTCCTTATTGCCAGTCAGCCTTTGTGCTTGTGCAGTTTAGCTGCCTGCATTTTAATGATGTTACAGTATCCAGACTATATCAAATAATCCTACACTATAAATAGTATACACATTTGTCACTGATTGTTTCCTAGGTCTAAACATTAGGTAGAAGCCTAACAGCAATTACTGTTACTGTATAAAAGCTGCCGTGCTGTTCAGTTCTTCTTCCCAGGCTAAATTGGATTGCACTATCTGCCATTAGGCATCAGACACATGCATATCTCTGGCTGGGCCAACTGAATGTTCCTCCTTCTGTTACCATTCATTTTCTTATGGCAAATGGCCTTTAAAAAACAAGCAAACAAACAAACAACCCTCCCCCCCCAAAAAAACCCAAACAACTTGCTACTACTTTTTAAAAAAAATATTATCTTGCCTCAACAAAGCAATGAGTCAGATATGTAACACCAATTTTTTCCCACAGGAAGACACTTCAATTTCCATTTAAAACCTTCAAATTCTTTCTGGTCTCATGGTATTTCTACCATCTGGAACACTGGAACATTTTGTGAAATGAGATGTCCTTGAAGATCTTCAGCCACAGGAACAAAAGTGCTAACCTTTACATATGCATCTGACTCTGAACTAATGTGTTTCAATTCTGAACCCTGAAGGCTTTGTACTGGAGGACCCAATATTCCGAATCTGACCCTTCTGTAGTTTCTGCTGTTTCCTTGATTGTCAGCCAGACAGAATAAGCCTCTTTCAGTCTATAGATGTGGGGTTGTTGTTTTGTTTCTTTTTTTTAACCTAATACTTCAAATGGTTTTTTCATTGAAATTGTGGAATTAACTAAGCAGCAATAATTTCTTAGTAAAATGCCTGTCCAACTTTTGTCCAAATTAAGCAAACATCAGAGAAGAGGAAAGGAGGTGAATATCCTTAAAAACCTGAACAGCAGGTTATATGGAACTTTAGAAAATGTCAGAGACACAAGTGCTACAATAAGAAATGGCTATTGGATCACTGCTTTGACAGGTGATGTATAAAGAATCCTAGCACAGAGTGGACAAGGGCCAATACCTATGGAAGTAAAAACAACATGTTGCAGTTCAGTGCCCTGTCTGTCAGACAGAAAGTACCTGTTGCCAGCTAATTTGGAGTCAGTTATGTAGGATATATATGTAGTCTTTAAAATACAAAGTACTACTCCTCATTCCATGCTGTTTACAAAGCAGCAGACTGAAGTTATAGAAGATGGTCTTGTATGAAAAAGTTCTTGTCCAACCATTCTACATTTAGCCTTGACAGGAAATATCAAGGGCCTTCCACGGCCACAAGTTAATATCTGTGCATGAGCCTCCTCCCATCTCCCCTTTCTAATAACAGGTTCCTGGGGTCTGACACATAAATGTGATTTCATGTTACATGCATGAAAGATGAAGAGGTTAATACTGTACAAATGCACCCTTTCCATAGCCAAATTTCCACTGTCACTCTAATCTTGCAGGTGAATCTTCAAACCGTGCAGTTCTCTGCACCTTGCTCACTCCTGTCTGTGTAACTTGGCCAACTGTAATTAAGAGGTATATAATATGAAAACACCAGTTAAACTAGCCCAGTAGATTTCCTCACACACTCTATCTGATCCAGATAGTGAGCTACCAATGAAGTAATAAGCCCTGGAGACACAAACACGTTTACACTTGCAACAATAACATGAGAACAATGCAAATCTTTCTACTTTCATCAGATGTTTGTTTAACAGAACATAATTTAGGGATGTGATAGTAGCCTAAGTCTGAGAAGACCAGGGTAAATACAACATAGAGCATCAAATGGCAAAACCCTGTATCCCTTGAGTTCAGACAGAAATATACCTGTGAATGAAAACCAGCAATGGGAATCCTGCTTGTAACTGTTTTTCCTGCTGGTGAAAACATGCCAAAAGTTACATTTTAATGGATAGGTGCTATACATAAATGATAAACCTGGGAGCTGAGGACAATACGCCAAACATGACAGAGATGTACGGTGCACAGTGGTGCAAAAAATCCACTTTGCTCAGCCATGGCAAATTTATGTCACAAATCTACATGTACATGTGCTGTACTGAAGTATCAAGGTTTCTTTGGGTATGTAAAGTGAGGGTTTTTTTCCCCTCCTTCTTTTTTTTCTGCAGTTAAGCAGAAGAAAAATCATCTCCTTTTAATGAAGCAACAGTTCTTTTTTCAGCTCAGGATCAAAGCTTCATTCCAAAGAGGTTTTCCTTTACCCTTTTCTCCTTCTTGCCTTTTTTCCCTGAGGGTTTCATTAAATTGTTTAAAATTGTATGTTCTTTATTCATGAATGAATTGGATATGTTTTGTAGCTGAAATTACCATAATAAAATAGACTTGGAAAAGTCTTTGCATCTGGGGAGTAAACTAGTGGTTACCCGGAGTTTCTACAAGTGTAGTTAATAAATTTCTCCCCAGTTGAGTTCAAAATTGCTTAAGTGTTTCTTTTCCAAATTAGTGTCCATTCAAGAAAAGCCAATGATAAGAACAATTTCCAATGATATCCGAAGGCCGGGGGGGGTGTGGGGGGGTGGGGGGGGTGTGCTACTCTGTGTACAAATGCAAGACAAGACCCTTCAAGGAAAGGAAACATGCAGAGACATCCAGCACGATGTCTCTGACTCTTCCTCACACTTTAAAAGACTGTTTAGTGATGAGAGAACAGCTTAGAAGAAACATACTTTGGCAAGAAGTTTTCATCTTGCCTTCATGCAATCAATAATAGGATACATATGTATTTTTGTTGTTTGATTGTTAGGCAAGCACAGATCTCTACATCCAGTACTAAAAGAATCGATCTCCTAATCATACTCTAGCCATACAGTAAGTCCAGTCATATTTATTTTTATAAATCCGTAGTGTGGTGACAGCCTTCGGAGTGGATGTTACTACAGTTAATTTTTCCTCTTAGGGCTTTCTTTTGTTCTGGGCCAGCAAAGTAACACAGGAGGGGGGGAAATCTGAGAAGACACTGCTGATTTCTTTTCAGATCATTTCAGATGTAGTAATCCAGTAATTGCATGTGTGTAGGAAATGTTCAGAAATTTGGGGTCATAATTTTTGAGGACTAGTGTTCAGCAGTGCCCAACACTGGGTAGAAGTGAGAACATGTGAATCACAGTTATGTTTGGAGAGAAAGGCTGAGGACATCCTACTTTGGTGAGCGAGAATTGTTCAAAGCAGAGTTAGATGGTATATGAATTCCCTGTCTAAATACCTGTGCATCAAGTAACAAAAGCAAGTGCGACATGGTGGCCGGTGTCAACATGCAAGTTAAAGTCTTCTCCCTTCCTCCAATCTAAGTGCTACTCAGACGCTGCCTTATATTAAACCTGACAATAAGAACTGAGTGGTTTTTATTATGGACCATTCATTTAAGACTCCAGTACACTGAGGATGGGAGTGGGGAAGTGCTGTGTGTGTCTACCTGCAGCCAGGAGGAGAGGACTCACCACAAAGCCAGTTTTGATCCAGCTATCATAGGCAATGGAGTTAGACACCTAGTACTCACCTAGTACCTAATACCCAACTAAGTGTACAGTGTATGCAATGTGGAGATACTTGTGTAGCATAAACCTTTCAGAAGAGAATATTTAAGACTGCATCTTAACATGCTCTGGGAACTTGACTCTGAGGCCAGGTCTATAGCTAGACGCAGAACAGTTGTAGAGCTTGGAGCTGCAAATATTTTTCTCCTCCTTTAGTGACTGGTCAGTGTTGTGCAATGTGCTTGATGAGGACCAGCAGGATATCTTTTAATGCTTGATTCCTGCAGGGTACTCAGTTCCTTAAATCACTCTTCTATCATTCAACCTCCTTGTTATTCTGATAGCAGTGTGACAGCCTCTACTTCTTAGACATCTTTCTGGTGTTTTATAATCTGGTTTTAGGAAAATTGGGTGAGCAGTTAGATGGCAAGGTGACATGAACAAATCAAAACTGGGAGTAGTGAGGCACAGAACAAATGATCAAAAAGTTTTACATATTATTTTTAAAATTTATTCAATTATTTAAAAAGTTACGAGTGGAGAATCACAGATCATACCACAGGAAACTTGCCACACAGCTCCACAGGAAAGTGTTCCCAAAGGCTTCTTCTGGTTTTAATAGAAAGTGCAGTTAGAGTAGGAATTCTTTTGTGAACAGGTTATCTGTCGGGCATGTATAATGAATGCCAGATGAAAAACTCCCCCATTTGAAACTGTTGCTGTGTTCAGCTTGAGCTCCTGTACTATGTGTGTTGTGCTATATTCCTCTTCCATCCCATGTGAAATAAATGCTGTTGTCTAAGGAGGACTGCCTAGGATGAGTGCAGTTCCTATTTGTCCTCGTCTTCCTAGAGATTAACGTGTGACAGATTCAGTGTCATTCACTAGCCAGGTACAAAACTGAAGTCACACAATACACGCTGACCATTTTGGAACACTTTACCAGTTTATCACCTCGAATATACACTGTTGTGACCAGCCTGACAGAGATTACTTTTTTTTCAACTGTCCACAACTAAATCCAGAGTATTGCCTTGTCTCCCTCATCTAATCATATTCTTCTACTTCCACTGATAAATTATTTCAGTGAACTATCATAATAAGACCTTCTACAATATTATTGTAATACAGCTGAAAAGGCTGGATTTTTTGAGTGATTTGAGGTTCACAGAAGGAATAAAATCCAGTTAAGATGACAGGAAATATAGAAGAGCTTCCAAACCTGAACTTTTTACCTTTCTCCTTTTCATTTTCTCTGACATTAAATTTTGGTAGTGGTGGGTTGGTTTTTTTGTTTTTGTTTTTTTGTTTGTTTGGGTTTTTTTGGTTGGTTTTTTTTTTTTTTTTTTTTTTTAATTAGTTAACAGAATTTATGTCATTAAACCCTGGTTTAAAATAGCAGTAGGAAAATTCTGTGTTTATACTCTTAACTTGATAACTGTCTTTCACTTTTTTTTTCTTTCCTTTCCTACCGTCTCCTGAATGACTCATATTACGATTTCACTTATACAGCATTATTACATATCTACAAGAATGGAACAAATAAAAACTATCCAAGGATGTGGAAAAAAGTAGTGTTTTAATGAAATGAGACAATGAAGCCACAAATCTTTATATTATGTCTACGTTTTCTAAGTTTCAAGGAGTTATCAGCTTGTCTTTATTCCAATATTAATAGCATCTCTCTATCATTCAGTCCCTTTGAGATCACTATTCAGTCAATAAATTTGTTTCCTTTTTCTAGCACACAAGCTTTTGTGTTAGACCTCTGCCACCCATTCTTGCTGTTCTAGTTCAATGCATTGGCAACTTTTCCAGCACAATATGTAAAAATTTAAATTGTCCTTGTAGCTAGAAGATAGCTTCTTTCTTCTGTGATCCAATATGGGAGTCTCCAAAGAAACACAGCTAAATTGCATTTGGATGAGAGCTAAGTCTACACATAAAGATTTTTGGGCGTGTGCTTGTACATCGATTCTCCGATAGCTGCTCTGTTATTCCTATAGGTGTACCTTTAGGAATCTGAAATCACTCCACACTTTTGAAAATCTGGTTTTCAAATTTAAACTCACAGTTTTATTCAGTTAGTGTTTGGATAGCATTATAGTCTCCTCTTGCTTTAGAAACTGAAACAGGATAAATTTAAGTGGCATTGTATTAGACTTACAGATGAAAAATAAAACCTGAAAGGGCCCTACTATTGCTAAAACAGCTTATCAGGCTGGAGCACAGGTACTGCCTTTTCTTTTGAGCATTGTAAACTTTCACAGCACTGTTGATCTTGAATGGCCAAACTTCAAAGAAGAACACTGCATTTGTCCCTTCTCCACAACTCCACTGTAGCCTGTCCCATGTATGTGACTGTGTTTTGGGGATGTAAAGGCTACTTTCATTGTTTTGTATTTAATAGGCTAAAGTGTGAGTAGTTAATCACTTCCAATAATACCAGTTTGAAAATAAATTTAGCTTGACAAGCTGCCCAGGTTTTTCAGTGATTTTTCCTGAGTACTTCGTTTGGCTAGATTTCTTTTTGACTGCATTCCTGATTTCAATTTTTTAAAACAGGAAAGAAAAGCATGTATCAGATTGTTCTCTCAACAGAAAATAAGAGCTAATAAGCAACTCACTATTAAACATTTCAGTGAACAAACCAGGAAGATGCGGGATTAGCTAGACAGTGACTTTGTCTTCTACCCGTCTAGGAAACTGCACAAATCGGGTATGCGGGAAATTTAATAACAGTCAATTTCAGTTAATGTAGCAGTTTATGGATCTTTTTTAAAAACTGGTGATGATTTACCGAATTCCTAGCGGATATCTGTGCTAGATCCTTGACCAGAGTACATTCTCTACCACTGACTTTTCTAAGGAAAGTTTCTCACGCAGACTTGGGTACCTGAGGTTTATCAGCACTGATGGAAATGATACACTAGTTTTCTCTTACTGAACCAGATAAATTTCAAGACACTCAGTTTTCCTAGGATAATTAAGCTCTGAATAGCAGCAGCTATTGAGGACCAGTGAATTGTCACAAGTGGTAGAAATTCCAGTCAGAATGAGAGTACAGACAACCTAAAGCTGGTTAAAAATTTAAAAATAAAAGTAGGTTTTTCATAAGGATACTTCAGTCACTCAAAATGGATTGCATCCTTCTTTTGCTGTAATTCACATGAGGCTAAATAAAGAAATGTGTCCAGCTCCTCACTATGTGGCACAAAATCATATGAAGTAGATTTTGTCTCCTTTGAAACATTTGCTCTTTCTGCAGTGATTCTGAGCATCAGATGAACCTGCAAGTAAAAAGCAAGTAGAGCATCCACTATGCCTGAAATTTCTTTTTATTTTATGACAATTCCTTGTCATCTTCTATAAAGCTTGACAACAGAACAGTCTAGGTGAAATGATGCGTGAAAAAGCTTTCTCGTCCCTCTGCCCTGCCCTGGTTAAATACAGTTAATGAACTGGAAAACTGATATTGATAAAACTGGCTCTGGTTACCTATAGGGCACATCAGATTTGAACTGGTCAGTGATTCATGTTTAACCTGATTAAAGTTAAATTAGCCATGGTTTTTCTTTCCTTGCCTTACCCCAAATACTCAAAGGATGGCATGTCATTGTCAGCTGACCATAAAAGTATGGTACAGGAAATGTCTCAGAATGAGTTAGTTAGAAAATGTAGAATATAATGAAAAAAGGTTAAAAATCCTGTGTAAATAGTCATGTAATATCAAGCATTCAGACTTAAATTTATGTCATGCAATGATACATCGTTGCTACAGCAATGATCTCTTCTTGCCTTTTAAAAACTTACTGTTTTAAAATAATTTATTTTAAAATGCGGATCAGAGCAATCGGAATACACTTACACTTGCTTACTGCAAATATTCATGAAGAAGTGCTCTAGTGTTGAACCATATTTTTTAGTTTAGCATTTTACTTCCATTCTAAGAATGGTAAATATATTACATGGATCAATCTTTGTCTTCTTTTTGTTGGATGACTTATTATAACAAAATAATTCATCAAAAATTATTAAAATTGAAATATGCAATAAAATCTGATATTCACGTTCTTTTAGATATTACCAATGAAGTGTCATGATGAACAGTGAATTGTATTTTCATTTGCAGTGTCTGTTCAGGAGACTAAAAAATATTTTCTGAAGAATCCCACATATTGTGCATGAACTCCCTGAAAAAGTTCACAATATATTCTTGGAAATTAATTGCAGAATAATAATTAAGTTACGATCAGTTCTATTTATCTTAAGTGAGACAAATGTTTAAGGGTATGAAATCACTATAATACACATTTTTATATGAGTCCGAAGGTGCATGAACTTGTATTTAAAATTAATTTTTAGTAATGCCTCAATTACTAAATATGAATTGAGAAATGTTTGAAATTGTGAAAAAAATGTGAAATGCTGAATATGAGCCGGCAGTGTGCCCAGGTGGCCAAGAAGGCCAACAGCGTCCTGGCTTGTATCGGGAACAGTGTGGTGAGTAGGCCTAGGGTAGTGATGGTCCCGCTGTACTCAGCACTGGTGAGGCCCCACCTCGAGTAGTGTGTCCAGTTTTGGGATCCTTACTGCAAGAAAGACTTGCAGGGGCTGGAGAGTGTTCACAGAATCACAGAATGGTAGGGGTTGGAAGGGACCTCTGGAGGTCACCTAGCCCACCCCCCTGCCAGAGCAGGGTCACCCAGAGCAGGTTGCACAGGAATGTGTCCAGATGGGTTTGGAATGTCTCCAGAGACGGAGACTCCACCATCTCTCTGGGCAATCTGTTCCAGTACTCTGGCACCCTCAAAGTAAAGAAGTTCCTCCTCATGTTTAGGTGGAACTTCCTATGCTCAAGTTTGTGCCTGGTGCCCCTTGTCCTGTCACTGGCCACCACTGGAAAGAGCCTGTCCTCATCCTCCTGACACCCATCCTTTAAGTATTTATAAGCATTGATAAGAGTCTCCCTCAATCTTCATTTTTTTCCAGACTGAAAAGACCCAAGTCCCTCAGCCTTTCTTCAAAAGAGACATGTTCAAGTCCCCTAATTCAGAGAAGAGCAGCAAACCTGATGAAAGGTTTAGAGTGCAATTCCCATGAGGAATGGCTGAGGGAGCTGGGACTGTTTAGCCTGGGGAAAAGAAGGCTGAGGGGAGATCTTCTCACTCTTTACAACTACCTGAAAGGAGGTTGTAGCGAGGTGGCGGTCAGTCTCTTCTCTCAAGCAACAAGCGTTAGGATGAGAGGAAATGGCCTCAAGTTGCACCAGGGGAGGTTTAGGTCGGATACTAGGAAAAATTTCTTCACCAAAAGGGTTGTCAAACATTGGAACAGGCTGCCCAGGGAAGTGGTTGAGTCACCATCCCTGGAGGTATTTAAAAGACGTGTAGATGTGGTGCTGAGGGACATGGTTTAGTGGGCAGTGTTTGGTGATGGTTGGACTTGATGATCTTAAGGGACTTTGACAACCTAGATGATTTTATGATTCTGTGATTAAAAAGCACATTACTTTTATAGTGCTAGAACATGAATCCTGAGTAAGCCAATAGGAACCTCTAAAAAAATCTACTCAGTAAATAAAATAATTTAAAAAGAAGATCAAAAGGGAGTTTTCTACCAAATTGTGAGTATTAGAAAATAAGTGGCTAATTCATAGCGTTGTTTTTCAACTTTTGCTATTTGCTAGTAAACACAGACTGAAGTGCTAAGAGGATCTTGGAAAGAACAAATGAAAGGAGCATTCAGGGCAGAGCTACTCCTTCACTCACTGTGGTGTAATAAAAGGGTGATCCTTCTGCTATGAGAGGTGAGTTTAACCTCCAAAACAGTATCTGAATTCATCCTACCATTGCCTGTTTGTTGTTTATTTATCGCTAGAATGAGCTGTCTTTCCACTCACACTTTGACCCCTTTTAGAGTGATAGTCAATCTCGCAGGTAATGCAAGGAAATGCAATATTCATGACTTGAGGCCAAGCTGTTTACATTTAATATGTTCCTCCTACTGCAGCCTGTTGAACCATTTAAAACTGTATCTATTTCTTTGGGGAAATATGTGGAATCATCATCACTCATAAGTTACTATTTTTGCCTCCATTGTTGCTAAACCTGCATCCATTTCTCTTGACTATTTGTCTTCATGTATTAATCATTGTTTCATTTTGAGGCAGCAAACCTATTTGCTCCATATTCTTCAATATGTGGGAAAGGGCATTGAAGAACGGTAAATCATTTCAAGAGTGATTTAACCCACTTGCCCTTAGCTTTCAATGGAGAATTTATTGAACAACTCAGAAAAATATCTAAGAGTTACCTTGTAATTGAGGCAGGGAACTGGAAAGCAACATCAGTTAAGCAGCAGCACTTATATCTAGAGATGTGCCAAATGGATCTAAAACATGCTATATTAAAAAAGGAGAGAGAAAAGAGAGCTAGATGATTTAAAAGTTATCAGACTTCTGTAGTCAAAGTATCCTTTGGGGAGATACCTCAGAACAACAACAAATATAAATAAAAATGCAATACTGCTTACACTAGTGAGAAGGAAGCAGAAAAAGACAGCTATGACAAGGAAAAGCAAACATCAAATTTCTCTCTGGTAGTCTCCTTTTAATTATCTTTTGCAGTAATTCTCTTTAGTGCAAGTGTCACACAGCCATTCTCCTATAGCAGTGTAAAAGGTGAACAAAGAAAAGGCATTCTACCTTTCTTCAAGAAGCATCTACCCTAACTTCAAGAAGAAGTCTGCCAGACTAGCTTGAAGGTTTTGAATGTGGGTGTTTAAAGCATGCAAAATAGGAGAGAAAACAAATACTCCATGCACAAGCATTCCTTATCACATTGATTTAGGTGTTCTCTTTAAGTTTCTACGTAAAACAAAAAAGTCTCTTCCAACAGTCTGACCTTCAGAAAACAAGTTAAACTAGTGTGGATATGCTTTCCTTACCTGGCTATTCTTGCTGTCCATAGGATACAAAGTTGGAATTTTTTCTCATTTTAGTGACTGCTTGCAGATGTTTTAATGGCAGGGGAAGCAACAAATGGCTTAAATATCCCAATCAAAATCAAATTACATTTCCAAGAAAATGCAAGCCACTGATCAGCTTTTCATTTCAGGTCTCATCTGTAGAAACAACAAAAAATCCAGTAGAAATGGGATGAGTGTTTTCTTTCCAGGAAAAGGTTAGGCTGGAAGGCAGGCATGATGGGATGTTACAGCTAATTACATTGAAATTGGATAAATATCTGAATTCTGAATGGCTTTTTAAACTAACAGTCCAGCAAGCTCTCTCTCTTTCTACAGTAATGTCTTTAAATAGGAACAGGGTTACAGTCACTTTGACTTTAAAGAAAAAAACCCAACTTGTTAATATCGGTGCCTGTGATCTGCCAGCTTTCCACTTACCCCAGCAGATTAGCCCCAATTTCTGCCAAAGCATGGGAAAATCATTGCTCTAATTTGTTTTCCTAATACTCCCCATTATGGTGATTCATCACATGTCATACAGGCCATAGTTCACATATGTAGACCCTGGCAATTTATAAATTGTGGAGGCTATGTCTCAAGCCTATTCTTTTGCATGAGCCACATTTTTCATTTCGCTTGACGGTAGCGGTTTCTAAATTTCTATTCAAAATCCCAAGCCTCTTGCTCCTTTCACAATTTACAATGAGAAAATAGATCTGAGATCTACAAGTAATCTTCACAATCATCTAAAAAACAAATTATAGGGTAAAAGAAGAATATTATTTTTTAAAAAAAAATGTATAAAGGAGAAATAGGAGGAAAACACACTGAGTAAAAGACGTTTTCCTAAGTGCTAAAAGAGAGGGTGATACAGTTAACAATAGATATTCCCAAAAGGTCTCTGACAGAGACTTCAGGTGCTGATCACCAAGTTCAAGAGAGAAGCCCAAGAAAAACAAGCAGGTAGAAAGTCCTTACAAGCAAAATCCTCCTCTATGCAAGATCAGGAAGGATCCAGAAGGCACTGTCCTGTGCTATACTCTACATTAGAAAAACAAAAAAAACCCAGACCAAGTAGTATATTCTGAGGTATTTTACCCAATGTGAGTCCATTAACTTCAATGCAATTGTACTAATTTGTACTACTTAAAAACTGGTGTTACACAAGGGCAAAAACCTAGATTAGAACACAAGCAGTGATAAATACTGCTTAGGATATCTGATGGTGTTATTTTCCCTTTTATACCTTTTTAATTAAACATGGGATTTTTTTTCTCCCTCCACAAAAAAAGAAATAAAATAAACATATTTACTCAGCATCACAGGCATAGGAAATAATAATCCTAGGTAAGTTTAACACATTTTTTTAATGAAGGTGCATCAAAGAGTACTATCAAAATTTGCTGCAACTTTTCTTCTAGCTTTCAGTAGCAATTTTTCAATGTATTCAAAGTATGAATAAACTGAAGCTATTTTTAGGCTTTTTTTTTTTTTTTTTACTGTAATTATAGTATGTACTCATTTCTAACTTTTCATTAAACCCTATTTCTGAAAAGACAACAATTTAATCTAAGGTACACAGGGTATCCTGTAAAACTAGAGAAGATTATGGACACTACTATTACCTTAAAAAGTGCTTGGGATGCAAGCACACATTTTTTCTGAAATCAAAAGGACTAAAAGCATAGTTTATAATTTGCATGTGAGGTTCATTCTCCTGAATGATTTCAGGACAGGAGATGTTTAAGAAAAACTGTTAGGTATTTTAATGATTCTCAGCACAAAGTGAAATACTACTACAGTGCACAAACACGATTTATTACATGGAGGTTGGTATGAGGATATAAAGTTGTAACAAATAAATGGCATATGAAACATTAAACTTAAACATAAAGAGGTTCAAAGAAGCCGTTGAACTTCTTACCCTCTAAAGGTTCATGCACTGCATCAGAATAGCAGCAATCTAATTTTAACAATGGTCAAAAAAAATCAGAGGTCCAGCTGAGGTTTGGGTATGAAAGGTTTGTGTCCTCTTGCACAGGGAGAAACTGATTTAACTAGAATGCTACAACCTGAACTGGTTCTTGCAGCCATAACAGAAATGTGTTTTTTCAACGTGCTTTCTCCTGGACAGTGCAATAACAACCTTTGGATATTCATCTAGAACCCCCAGATTAGTTGAAAAGTTTCTGAATTCAACCTAAAATTACTCAGAACACTTGTTCCTTCATGGCAGACACATGAAGACTCAGTATCAGTACTTTTCAAGGTTCATGTCAAATGTTTCCTAAATTCAGAACTGGCACTTTAGCACAATTTTTGTTTTTCTCTTTTCTGATAGCATTTCCCAAAGCAGGGAATTTCAGCAGACAAGTTTTACATTCATATTACTGTGCCTAGTAAATACCTGAACCAACCTATCAGGTCCAAAGGGGGAGGAAGGAATACCCGGTTCTACTCTTGCTCTGTCAGAAACACATGAGGAAGGTGCCTTTGTGCATTCAGGTAGAACATTCAGCATAAGGAAGCCCGGCAGAGAAACAGCATGGATTGCAGAGACAAATCTTGACTGGAAAACTCGAGAATGTTCTCCCAGAAGAATACATCAATATGTGGTTCCTCCTGTTCCAGTGCCTCCATGGGGTAAGATGTTCTGTTGCATTTTTCCAATGAAGAATAAGCAAGAGTAACTGTCAAGCCTGCAAGTCTCTATGCGCTGAAGAATAATCCATCCTTTTCCCCTTTTGTGGCCTGTGGTTTTGTAACAGCTGTTATGTCAGCCAGTTGACAGACTAACTTGAAAATCTCTGGACCTAAAACCCACATCTACGTTTGAGCTAAAGATCTTTCTTATACCCAAGGATTGTGATAGAGTTGTGTACTTTTGGGACAGGACAGGCACAGTCCATTTCACATGATTTCCTCCTCATTCTTGTTCAAAATTCGTCCCCTCAGAAAGAGAAGTCATTTACTCTGTACTGATATAGTAGGGATCTATAGAAAAGCAAGCCAACTATCAAGGGATGAAAATGTTATTGATATTCCCGACACATATCCCAGCTGCTCTAGGCTAAGCTTTCTCTTGGGGAAAAATTCAGAAGGATTAAAGGAAATGTATTGACAGGTTTTCTCCACCAAATACTCACACATGCTCAAAATGTTTAGGCAGAGCTGTACCTCCTGAAAAGGAAAAAAAAAACCACAAACCAATTTTGGTTTTAACTCATAAAAGAAAAGGAGATTCAGGTGGTAAAGGGCAATACTTCAGAGGCAAGCTTCAGACTACTGAAAGGAGAAATTCAGACTGAAACCAGCGCCGGATATGTTGTAACTCAAAACTACATCAAGAATCTGACTTTTTTTTATTTGACTATTGAAATTATTAATAAAGTGACCTTTAATTTCCTTCTCTCTCTGAGAACTTACAATGGGAGTTTCTGATGAAGACGTCTGGGCACCTTCTAATTTAATAAAAACATGTAACAGAAATCCAGTAAATACATCCTTTTGTCCCTGATACATGTCATGAAATTGAAGTAAATAGATTTAAAACTCTAGCATTGCAGATGATGAGATTAGAAAGCCATTAGTAGCTGTATAGAGTATTAGAGCACTGGGCACCAAAAAGCTGTTATGGAGAAATTTCTTGAACAGATAAAAACATATTGATATCATCCTTCTTCTGTTATTCAATAAAGCATTTTGTTTCAAGACCTGCTGTGTTTTGTGCTGTCCCTTTGTGCAGCAGAACCAATAATAGAAAACTTTCTAGATTTCTTGTATCTTTAAGGAACAAGAAGAAAAGAGACTTCACTTCAGTGACATGTTCTGCCATAATAAAGTCCAGTTTTGGACAAGCAGATAATGTTACCATTCAAGATTCCCTTTCAGCTACTAATTATTTGTCTCTCCTCCCTAAAAATTCCCACCCTTTTCCAGACTCTCAAGCAATTTGAATAGAGTACTTAATCATACCGATTTGTTAAAAGAAGAGAGGGGAGGGAAGGCAAGTGCAACTCTGAACAGGTGTCAAGTAATCTTGCTTGTAATCTGCAGTAATTTGAAGTGAAAAAAGATGTCTAACCATATGCCAGTCAAGGGTCAATCCCAGTTGTGGGAGGACAAAAAAAGACAAAAAACCATGATAGGTAGTTGCTTCAGTCAGCAGTCCTTTGCAAGACCAGCTATATGTCAGTATATCTGACAGCAATGAGAAGAATTAAAGGAATAATCCTCTGGCATGACAGTTCAAAGAACAAGCTAGTTTACAACTGATGTTAACAATTCAGATGACTGTCCTAATCTATCTCTGATGTAACAGAGGGATTTTCCAGGCTGGAAACTGGTGGTCTACCTTTCCCCCAGGAGGAACACAAAGGTGCATTAGGTATTGTCAGTGGCAGTAAAAAGGAATGCAGTTGGTTTCCCAGCCAGGCAGAAAAAAAGTAAGAAGGTGTCCTGGTTTGAGGTAAAACAGAACCAATTTTCTGATTTGTAATTTTACTTTTTAGCTGGGCCTCTTCTAACTGACTAAAGTCTGAAATTAACAGCATATTGTTCAGAAACTGTTCACTCTCAGAGTGATAAGACCTGATTATACCAAGGAAAGGTATGCACAGAGGCTTGTGCTTATACTTATTGCTATAGCAACCAAGGTCAGGTAACTTCGCTGTTTGCCCTGTTAGAAGGTTGGAAGCAGAGGAGCGTAGAGGGGTCCCACCTGCAGGGAGAAGCGGATGGGACAGGTGACCCAAAACTGACCAACAGGGTATTCCATCCCATCTGCATCACACTCAGTATAAGAGCTAAGGGATAAAAGGGGCAAGGGGCCTCTGGCTCGTCTTTTCTTCAATGGCCGATGTCTGAGGAGGACCCTGTCTGTTCGTCTGCCTTTGATCCCGATCCGAGCATTCCTGATGCTAGTTCCGGAATTCAGCTCCTGACCGTCGCTGACTCCAGTCTGGGACTTTCCCTGTGTCTGCTGGTGACGCAATCGTCATCCTGGGAGCTGGATACGGTTTTGTATATATTGTACACTTTTTTTTTCTTTTTCTTTTCTCTATTATTATTTACTATTTTCTTATTTATTATTGTTTTCATTAAAGTAGTTTATTTCTTTTTCTAAACTCGTAAATCGCCTTATCTCTTCCTCTCATCTCTGAGGAGAGAGGGGGGGAGGGCCATCTGTCGTTCTGATGGGCCAGTCCAGCCAAAACCACGACAGAAGGACATGACTGAGTTGTATCTACAATTGCTTTCTAATAAAGAGAAATATTAGGAAGGTACAAAAATAGGGGAACAGTTGCCTCTTCTTCCCGTACAAGGTCTGCTAACATCAAAGTAAACCAGGAGCTCTCTGCAGACTACAGTGCAGTGCTATGCAAAATACTACTGGCTTGTCACCATACTTGTTTTATTTCTGTGCTAGTATAGTGCTGTCACTCTGTGTAACATCCCTGCAGTTGGAGGAATGCTTAATTAAAAAAAAACAAAACAAAACAAAACAAAACACAAAAAACCCACAATTCACACTAATTTCCACCAGTTCGATGTAACACTGCAATATTGGACAAAATTTGCTTGGGTTTAACTTCTTATGTATCGGAAAGTACATCAACAAACTTTAAGATTCCAGATTTAAAAAACGATGTATTGTATTTCTTTGTAAAAGAGTGAAAACAGAGGCATAAAATGTGAAAGACTACACAGACACCTTAAAAACATGCATATTTGAATAAAGGAATCTACCATATTGTTGAATCTTTATTTAACGGGATTAAATCTGTTTGGAAGTCTCCTCGTGAATGCCTGTTGGAACTCTGTTGTATGAAATTGCCCATTATCAATACTCATAGATGGCTGCTATCCCCCAACTGTCTGTTGGCTGCTATCTGTTCCATAATATGTATATTGAAGTTACGAGGAGTACCTGCATTGTATTTACAATAGCTAAAATAGATGGTATGCTTGCAAGATGCATTTATGATTAAAGTAAAATATATAGGGGTTTGTGTATATAAATGATGAAAATCAAAGATATTCATTGGCTTAAAAAGCATTTACATTTGCATACAAGAGAAAGGACTTTGACTAAAGCCAAATAAGAAATGGTTAAATCATTTAAAAAGAAGTACGTTTATATCTGTAGCAATGAGACACTGTTTTTATAAGCACTTTTCTTTCTTTGCATTATCAAGACAAGTTCAGATCTTGCAAAAACTTTTGTAGAGTCACTTTCCACATGTAAATGTTGTAAGTGGACACTGTGCGAATGGTTGCAGTACTGATGCCTGGGTTGTTCACGTTCAAATATACATACTTACCTTTGATATTCCATGCATTTTCCTTAAAAAAATAATGTAAACTCTTCACTTTATATCAAGGTTGATGATAGCTTCCTCTTTGGTTTCATGAGCCCGCAGGAGTCTCTGTGGCCTTGTGAGTTGTGCTGCCCCAATAATGGTGAATTGTACTTGGCTAATCTTGGTTGCAGGTTCAATGGGATGTGAATACATCCACAGCTGACGGCAAACAACGATGGTATCTGTCTGCCATTTTCACAGCACCCTTGCACTATGCCCTGCTGCTGACTTTCTCTTCTTGATTTTGCCATTCTTAAAGAGAAAAGTCATGTAACTCTAACCTGGATAAAGAATAAATAAACCTGTTCCAGGAGAAATAAGAAATGCATTAATTTAGTACTAAACTCTGATTTAGTTTTGCAGCGGTGGTTGGCTTTGTTTTTTATTTGTTCAGTTTGGTTTAACAAGGATCGGAAATACTTAAGTATTGAACTTTTGTTGCTCTTTTTCTTGTTTTTCTGGTCTGCTGGGTTTAAGCAAGGCTTGAAAAGATTCCTTAACCCTTGAAATTCAGATACTTAGATAGCTATCTAACTTTGACATCACTAGT
Source organism: Fratercula arctica (assembly GCA_947846985.1). Lineage (NCBI taxonomy): Eukaryota > Metazoa > Chordata > Aves > Charadriiformes > Alcidae > Fratercula > Fratercula arctica. The sequence continues at coordinate 71,759,274 of CANTUZ010000026.1, read as the reverse complement.
GGTCTGGTATGTCCTTAATGCTTACAAATCAGGATTTTATTAAAATTGCCATAAAGCCAGTTTGTATTGAGAACCTTGTGAAGGTTCTTGTGGTGATTGGGGATCCATGACTTTCACATTCATTGTAGCTGAGCTCCTTACCATGCAGTTTATGGTGACAATAACTTTCAGTCATTTATACAAATTAACATTGGTCCTGTGCCCAGCTCTGATACCCCTTTTGTGTTTAGGTTAGGTCTATATGACACCCAAGTCTGTTTAAGCTCTTTATGCTCCTAGCAAACGCTACAGGAGACTGCAGATCCCAGTTTTTGACAGCTAATGGCCGTAACATCCAATGCATACCAGCAGTTAAACAGTATTTTAACTATGTGTTGAGGAAGATTAAATGAACAGTAAAGAGGACCCTGGAAAAAAAGGGAGGTGGGGGGAGGGGGAGAAAATTATAGCAGAGTCAAGACAGAGAGGAAAATGAGAGGAGAAAGAATACCTTGTGGAGCCTTGTTTAAAGCAAGCGGACATAAAATAAAGCCTGACCAGTGGGTTGTTATAATTCAGATGACACCATGATGGTTTAAAGAACAAGTTCATCTTACCCCTATCAAAGAGGGCAACGAGTGTGAAATGATTTCCATTGCAAGGGCAGGAGCAGATGTAGATATTGCCAATGCTTCAGTAAATCTGTTTACATAAACAGATGTGACGATCTTATTTTCTAAAATGGGATAGTCTTTGCCTCATCTTCATCCAGGCTAAGAAAAAAAGCAGGGTGGGTAAGGTAATTTACTTGCATATATTCTGCAAGTTCAACACGCATTTCATATTTTGTAACCCACTTCTTCCTGCAGTCTAAATGAGTCATTACAAAACAACTCTGGACTGTTATATAAGAAGTATAATACTGTTTTACTGAGTTTAATATTTTATTTCACCCAGGTTATGATCCAGAGTCCACAAATATAAAGTGATGTTTCTCTATTGATCTCAGTGGGTAGCTGATGAGCTTCGGTAAGTCTGTAAGGAGAAAAAATGCATCCACTCCTCCACTCTTCATAAAATGTTTAGACTTTCTTATTAGACATTTTTATGCTCAAATTTTGCCCCAGTTGGTCTGTTATGGAGAAATGAGTTCCAAAAGGCCTACAGAATAAATATCGCTGTATTACCATCTTCTCAACAACTACTTTTCTTTCCCCATTTCTAATTTTTGGCCTCTGCTCCCTATTGCTCTGATAGGAACGAAATATTTTTTTTTGGTTATTTTACTTAATAGTTTTGTTACATCTTTGTCTAGACCTCGTTTTGCCTGATAACCGTCTACTTTATATATTTTTTCCATTTTCCACATTACACAGACCTATTCAGCACAACTTGTAAAATGCTTTTGTTTCCATGTAACTTAAAAATCTCTGATTGTAACTGCTATTCTCAGTTCCTTCCTTTGTCTTCTCACATTATATCCTTGAGAACTGTGAATTGTCACTGAACCGCTCTTTTACTTTCATGGCTTATCTCCAACAATTTTCCCTTTTTTATGGAGTAATGGCAAAACTGCAGAATGCTTATCTCAGTTTAAGTTGCAAATCTGATATACAACTGTAAATAAGAATCCTTACAAAAGCTTAGCCTGTAATTCTCAGATCCTGAACTTTCTTATTTACCCAGCATTAAAAAAAAAGTGCCACGTAAAGCAAAATTACTCATCTGATGGCAGTGATATTCCTATTGTCTTGGTTGCTTACGATTAGTGGAGGACTAACCACTTCAGCATCTGAGAACTGTCTTACATGTAGTGCTGATCCCAAGAAAATCTTTACTACTTCAGTAGTGCAGCAGATAATCCTTAATGTCTATAAGGTTAACAAGATATTTTGTAGTGACACAGCAGAGAAAACCTACACCTCTGCTACTGAGCATGGTGATTTATGCTTATCCATTGCGTATTAAACCACTGGATTCACTGGATTAACTTGTTTCCTTAAAAATAAAAACCATATTACATAGTCATAAAATTAACACCTAATGAGCCAGTAAGCATCTCAGAGGGAAACAGAGTTCTTATAATAAATTCACTAATGCCACCACCATGGAAATAAAATCATTTTTTCAAGTATCAGAACATATACAGTATCCTGAATGAGGCTAGCTTGTTCTTTTCAAGGGAAGAGTAATATGCCTGACATAAGATTTTAACTGATAAAATTTAAATCTATATAACACAAAGGGCCTTTTTTCACTGAAATTAATTTTTTTTTTTTTTTTTTTTTTTTTTTTGAAAGTAGGGCCAAATCACTGGCACTGTAAATTGACACAGAAGGCAACTGAATAATGTCGAAAATATTCCCAATTCTGGACTTTGCAAGATGAGTACTGCAGAGTACTATGTGTTGTATGTGTGTACATGGATTTCAGCTTCTTGCATACATGGCATAGAGGATTTAGGAACAAACAATGTCAGCTCAATGGTAACAATCTTTATAAGATTTCTTACAAAATAACACACCAATTATTTCATTAATATTTCTCCTATGACTAGGAAAAAAGTCAAAATACTCAAACACAAGCAGCCCTATCCTTAAGAACCTATGAACAGCATCAGGCAGAGAGAAAACAAAACATAGGATTATGCGCTTCAGGATAGCTAAGGATAGTTTCACTACTCAAAACTTAATAATTATTCTGTGCATTTTGCCTGTAGTTTACTTGTCTTCTCAAAATTATTTTCTCTAAAACTTACCTAAACCGTGAAAAAAATTATAATTTCCTGCTAGAAAACATCTGGAGGCCAGAGATAAAGAAACTCTAAATATGGGATTTTGCACTTCTGGAACTATTTGACCTGAAAATAAAACTAGTATTCAGAGATTTCCTGGAGGAGACAGCAATTTGAATAAAACATGAAAATTTCAATACCCTGTTTTTTAAACAAATATTTAATTTGAAATTTTGTCCTGAGGCATTGCAATGATTTTCCCACAACTTCAATATTATTCAGAATATGTCCCTAAGAATGTGTTGCGATAGCATGTTTTAGCTTCACTTTTTATATTTGTTACACAAGACAATGATCAGAAATATACATATATAAGGCAGTACCTTAGCACTACCTAGTTAAATAAAGGGCTATTACATGTGTCTTGATATAACAGAGCACGGAAACTTAAAGTACTTCAATCTTAGCCTGTTTAAAGTTGTAGAAGCTGTAATAACTGCATTTAACCTACAGGATTTACGCCAAGTTAAAGTGTGTTCACGTAAGGGTACATCTCTGGGCATGTGTGTGTACAAATTTATTTTCACTGTCCATCAGTGTAATTATATTAATGTAAAGATTTCAATGGCTGTGAAAGTACTTCAAAGGATTTCTAACAGGGAGTGCAAAATATTTCTTAGGCTCAGAAAGTCAGCACTCGAACATGCTTTAATTCCAATACTGTATATCATGACTAAAAGCTCTCTGATTTTCTCACTCATTTTTGATTAACAAAATGAGATATGACAACATCTGATTGAGGTCAACATATTCAATGCATAGTGCGAAATCAGGAAACACTTAATAGAAATTATTTGCATGTTTTCATCTAAGTACTAAAATAAGAAAATCATGCACAAACCTATGTAGAAGTCTATCCTTTAATGTTCATGTAAAATTAATTTGGGGTGTACTATTTCTACAATAAAGGTTGACATTTAGAAAAACATAATGCATTAAAGAGTACAATAAACCACACAGGCCAAGAAACAGTGGCAATTATTATTGATCTGGAATATAAGAAAGCTGATTAGCGAAAATTATTCTGATTGAAGAAAATCTAAGGAGAAAATTACAAATCCATATAAGAATATAGAACACAGGAAACAGAAATATACAGATGTTAGGCTAGAAGCCTAAAGAAAATTAAATAATAAGATAGTGTTATCACACATGCAATCATATCATATAAAAAATATGAAATCACCTTCATCAATTAAATCAATGTAAAATCAGGATACAACTGGCAGACAGCAGGAGAGATTTCACCAGCTGTAATTTATAAAAGCTGCACTTAGGTCAGAGATATTATGAAAAATTGTGCTGCTTGTGGCATTGATTTATACTAATTAAATACTCCCTGCAAACTGTTCAATATTTTGCCTTGAATATACCTTCAGAAGAGCTACCTGAACACACAGTGGTTACAGAAAGCACAGCTGGCTAAAACAAGAAGTATTTTTGGTAACAAAAGACCCCCAATGACATTTTTTTATCACAAATTTTGGGGAATTTTATTACAAGTAAACCAAACAAAAATAGTTGACTTAATTTGGTTTGAACTTACCTTCCTCAGACATTTTAAACACCAAGCCCTGTAAATAGCCAAAGTGCCAAAGCCATAGCCTCGCTAATTCTTTTGTGACTTGAATTTTAAAAAAGTTAAAGCTTTTATAAAGCTGAAGTAAAAGACAAGGAAAGCCTTTACCTTTATTCCCTTATTATTATTCCCTTTTTTTAATTCACTGTCTAAGGACAGAGAAAAAATGAAACCAGTATCAATTTTGAGCTTGTTTTGATTTGTTTTCCCCCCTCTAAACAAACAAAAACCCAAATTACTAGTTTTGAAGAGCTATGCTAATTTCTATCAGCTTAATACCCCACACACCTGCCTGACTTCTGCCTGAATCGCTGCTGTTCCCTGAACCAGAAAGGGGCCAGTCATCTTTCATTCCTACTGAAACCAAGTATATAAGAATATCTCTCTGTGCCTCTCTCACACACACATTCTCACATTACTTTAATAAGGAAAGAGAACAACATCCAGATGTTGAAGATCCTGACACTGGTGGAAATTACGGATATTGTGTTGAAATTAGCAATGCTGTGACAATGTATACCTGGCGAAAATGTCTCCACATCAATGTGTTGTGCGTTTTGATTGTTTGTAGTTTTATTGAGCTAAATTGTCAATATCCTTGCTCTTATTGATACACCAGTGGATACAGGATCTGCGCCAATGGTAACGTGTATGCTATTTGCCAGCAAGGATTGGTCTGTAAAAGTACATTCCTCTGAAACACCTCCAGCTGAGCACTTCACCACAGGGTACATTTAACTAAGGAGAATTTAATTGAAAATTATGAATACATTTATTATATAGATAATTTTCACTGTCCTCATTTGTGGTGACCCCTTTCTTTAATTCTGTAAGTTATAAACAGGGAGCCCAAATAGGGCAATGAATGAAATGGATAAAATGCTGCTTCTGCCACTGTGTCACTGAGGAGGAGCATAAAGTGAAAATAAAAACAGTAGGTCACATGACAGAAGGTAGTGTCTTCCCTGCCACTGAAATCAGTCAATGCCTAAAAATCGTTCTGATTCACTGAGATCTCTATAGGGAACATATCCATCCCATCCTACTTTCTTTTTGTAGATTCAGAGTAAAATGCCACTGATGCTAATGATGATCCAACCTCACAGGATGCCACCACTTCAGTTTCTATGGGGTGGAAAACAAGCAAGAAGCTGAGGTGCACTGAAAGATGTGTTACTCCCTCTGTACCCCTGAAATATGCAGCAATGCAGTTCATCTGTGCCCAGAGACTCTTCAGAGCATGAACAAAAGATGCTTTTCCTTCTGTAGGTACCAGAAACAGGAGCATCATTAAAAACAGCCAGATGATGAACAGACTAAGAAAAAGAGACATGGTGAAATAAAATTCTGATCTTTCTAATAGACCTCTTCCCAAAAGTCCAGGTAGTAATTCAGACTAATAACAGATTAGTTGGAAAAACAAAGCACTAACTGACATGAGGAACATCTTGCGCAACCCAGTTTACTAGCAAGAAACAGTGTGTTATTTATCAAGGAAACTAGGAGAGCTGTTCCTTATAATGAAAAAGGAAGGGGCTACAGCAAATAGGAGGTAATTCTGAACACAAGTGCCACAAAAAACCTAGCAAACTACAGCAGTCCATCTGCAATGTGACATAAACCACACAGAAATGTAACAGTCTGATGAACTGTCTTCTTCTGGACTATAGCATAGATGAGGTGAAGAAAGGCTCAAAAACAAACAGAAGGTCACCTGCAGGGACAGAAAAAAACCCATCAGAGAATAGCTTGGAAGCAAGCTCCTCGCTAAGAGCAGTAGCATACAGAAGAGGAGACGGATTGTTGAGAGGACAGTCACACATGAATGGCCAGGTCGTCTTACCTGCAGCAGGGGGCTGGTGCCAAAGACTGTGTTGCTTGGAACGGGGAGGAGGGAAAGCTTTTCTGAGGTTCCAGTAGGGAAAGATTTAGAAATTGCAGTGGGAGCTTACTTGTGTGTACATCACCCTCTGCCGCTGCAGTATGTTTACTCAATAGAGAACCAGTTCACTTACTAACCCAAATCCACTCTCAGCACACAGCAGGGGATGTTATACATTCCTATCAACTTCCCTAATATCAGGATCTCCTTCAGTACCTTACAGCAGATCACATAATATGGTTGTAAGTGCTGTGCCCAGAGAAATTCCACTTGTAAGATGCAGGGAAAACCGTGTCCTTTACTTAATGTGCTTTATTGAATTTGCTTTTTAACTGCATCCATAACACTAAAGCAAACTCCTCTCTGATGTTTTGAATATATGCCTTACCTACCAGAACTCAGACTTGAATTTAGAAGTGCCATCTTGAAAAACAGGAGAAAGCAGAAGCCTGGTCAACTGAAGTCTTCCACACCTAATCAACAGCAATGTAATTATTATGGCACAGATGCCAGAAAATCATAAAAGGATGAATTTATTATTAATTCTCACTCAGTGAAATAAAATTATTCTACCCAGAAATCAAAGGAGGAGTGATCTCTTGGGGGAGAAAAATACAAGGTGTGTAAACAGCCATATTGAGAAAAAACGGCATGGATTAAAATGACTGTGATTATGGATTAAATTGGATTGGATGGACACATGGATTAAAGTGACTTTTCTAGCAGACTACTCTTTTTAATACAAATACTGATCCTTGTGCTAAATTATTAAGAAACTCTGCCTCCCAAACAAGATGGCAATTTTTTTTTCACTCAGCTGACAAACTTTCAATATTTTCAGGTATTTAAGAGAGCATAGTATATGTGCCTTATATGCTGACCTCCACAGACAACCATAGTAGCTAAATCATCACCAGATATCACCACCTGCTTTTCCTGTAGACTGTCTAATGTGCTGTCATGGTTGCAGCTGGGATGGGGTTGACTTTTTTACTGGAAGCTGATACAGTGCTATGTTTTGGGTTTGGTATGGGGATACAGCACACTAATGTTTTAAGTTGTTGCTAAGTTGCTCACACCACCCCTCCAGCGAGCAGGCTGGGGGTACACAAGAAGTTGGGAGGGGACACAGCTGGGACAGCAGACCTCCAACTGACCAAAGGGGTATTCCGTGCCATGCAACATTATGCTCAGTATATAAAGCTGAGGGAAGAAGAAGAAAGGTGGGGATGTTTGGAGTGATGGCCACATAACTTGTGGCCCCACATAGCTGTTATGCGTGATGGACCCCTGATTTCCTGGAGATGGCCAAGCACCTGCCTGCCAACACGAAGTAATGAATGAAATCCTTGTTTTGCTTCGCTTGCGTGCGAGGCTTTTTCTTTACTTATTAAACTGACTTTATCTCAAACCACACGTTTTTTCTCACTTTTACTCTTCTGTTTCTCTTCCCTGTCCCACTGTGGGGAGAGTGAGCAAGCAGCTGCGTGGTCCTACTTGCTAGCTGGGGTTAAACCATGACATGTGTATGCAAGGAAAACTTGTCCCATTGGCCAAAATGTCAACACACAGGCTTTGATTACAGAATCTTACTGTAGCTTAGAGGAACTAATATTCCTCTCCAAAAAATGGAAAAAAAATGCAAGCACATTCACTCTTTCAGTAATACAGGAAATAATTTTTCTGAAAAGTAGGGGGTTTACAGTTGCAGATCTGACTTGTCAACCTCCTCACTTTTCCTTAATTTTCCTCAATTTTTCTCAAAATTCACACCTGGTGCTTCTGCAAATAGCCATAGATTACTTTTGCACAGAAGCTGTAGAAAACAGAAATCAAGCCACTGGAACTGAAATTGTTCATGTACCTCACTGAGGTACAACTGACCGCTGCTAATTCACATAGTGAAATACCAAAAAAAAATTAATCCAAGAATTTAGGTCTATATCTTTGATGGCTCATTATTCTGCATGCTATATTTTAATTAAAGAAAAAAGTATGTAAGGAGATAATAGACCCAAATATAAGTCAGTATTTGTGAAGCTATCCCTTTTGTGAGTAAGACAATGTGGAATGAATATGAGGCCATAACTGGAGCAGTCCCAAAACATCTAAAAAATACAACAGAAACAACGGTTAATGTACATACTTCTCTCTTAGATGTGGGACTCTAGGTATCTAAATAAAGATCCTGAACATATTTGGCCTTAAGAAGGAAGAGTCCTGGACTACTCGTATTTTTGATTAGTAGTTGATTAGCTTGCCCTTGTTCACAAAGAGGAAGTTGTTTTGTCAGGAGATTAGAAATACCTTGTGGGCTGAAGTACAGTATTGCTCAGAAATACTCACTAATTTTCTGAATGATGAAGTGCAGTATTCAATAAAAGACAAAGCATTTGGTCACGCTGACCTCAGTTCTCTTCTCTTGTTCCGAATGACTTGAATTACAAATACTAAAGCTAGCTAATGGCAATCCTTAGTCATCAAAAGCAGCTACAATGTTTTGATTATCAAGAATGTAAGTATTCTAACTTCTTATTGGTTTTTTTGAATCCCACACTTTTACCAGCCTTAATTAATGAACTTTTATCATATATATCCTGGAAATAGGGAAAAAAGTACACTGCACCTGTTTAAAATTCCTTTGTCTGGAACTAGGAGTTGCCCAGAGATTAATATGTGCTACACCACAGAAAGAGCATGATACACACAATCAGCCTTTGCTTTCCATTTGTGTAGCTAATAAGATGGTGAGTTTATTGACCCATAAGAAACCTTGTCCTCCTGAGCTCTGTGTAAAGGGTAGAGAGTAAGTCTGTAACTGTGTAATTAACTTACAATTATGTAAGCAATAAAGGCATAATTTAAGGTTATTAATATGTTAAAATTTGTAAGGAATTTTCTGGCATTTAATTAACATTTGCCAAGACAGTCTATAGAAAATTAAATACCAATTAATAAAAATACAGACATTTAGTTAGATACTCTATTAGTTGTCACAATTATTAACTTGATATTGCTGCCTTTTTAAAACTCAATTAAGAGCCTAAATATTCGTTACAATTTTTATGTGTGGAAAATCTAATTATATTTGTGTCCTATAATTTTGACTAGATTATACATCATCTTTTCTATTAAAGATTACACATCACCTTTCCTATTAAGTCTCAACAAATGCTCTTTTAACTGTCAATTGAAGCTTAATTGACATCACTGTCATAAAACCACAGGCATTTCTTTCCCTTCATGAATAGGCGAACCGTTGGATGTATTGTTTTCTCCATTCACTGCAGATGAACATCACAGCTTGCTGACTATGCTCTATTTGAGGCCTCTTCTTTGCTAGCAACTCCTTGTGGACCTAATTCCTAAATGATTTGAGGGACAGGGTCAGCCTTTCAGGCCCAAATAACTGAGTGCAGGTGAAGACTAATGACCTGAAGAACAACCATGAGCTAGAGCTAGTGCAATCTCTCTAAACTGAAGAGGCATTGCTGCATTTTATAAATATCTGCAGGAGGTCTGGCCCAGAATTTCCTTTCACAGAGGTTTGAAACAGAATCCTCTTATAAAATTGTACAAAATTTGCTAATTGCCTCCTTGATTACTCATTTCACCCGGTTGCCACTGCACCTTCATTTCCCACTTGCTATTATCTTCCATTTTCTCTCCCCTTGCCTGCCCTTTGCCCTGGGGTTACTGCTGCCTGATTTTTACATTTTTTTGCCTTTAGCTTCAGCTGTCCAAGTTCAGAAGTTCCTCCGGAAGAAGTCAACTTTGCCGAGAGACTTTAAAGTCCTCTGGCCTCCCTGGGTCATAGTACAGGTAGACAGGTACAAGACCAGCACAGATCTGGCAAAATTAACTAGTGACTAGAAGGTGGCCCTTCTCTGGACCCTCTCCAGCCTGTCCACAACTTTTTTGTATAGCTGGCACCAAAACTGAACACAGTATTACAGGTGTGGCCTGACAAATGCTGAGTAGAGTGGGATAATAACTTCTTTATCTCTGCTGGTGACGCCCTTGTTGATGCAACCCAGCAACCAGTTGGCATTCTTTGCTGCTGCAGTACACTGTTCCATCATATTGAGCTTGTCCACCAGAACACCCAGGTCCCTTTCCACAGAGATGGTCCTCAGCCAGGTAGATCCCAGCCTGTGCTGCACTCCTGGATTATATTCTCCCATGTGCAAGACCTTGCACTTGCCCTTGTTGAACTTCCTAAGGTTTTTGTTAGCCCACTCTTCCAGCCTATACAGGTCTTCCTGCAGGGTGGCTCTCCCTTCCGAAATGTCTCCTTCCCCATTCAGTTTGGTGTCATTGGCAAGCTTCATCACGGTACACTTGATCCCATCAACTAGATCACTTAGGAAGATATTAAACAGTGTTGGGCTCAATATTGATCCCTTGGGAACCCCACTGATGACAGGTTGCCAGATTGAAAAAGAGCTATTTACCACCACCCTCTGGGTGCAGTCTGTCAGCCAGTACTCCTCCCCTCAACCTTCAGTGTGCTCAACAGAATCCCAAACTCCACAATATTGTGACCACTGCAGCCAAGGCTATCACTAAGCAAGATACTACAGAGCAGGTTTTCTTGGTTTGTTAGTAGCAAGTCCATCAGTGCCTCATTCCTGGTTGGAACTTCTAACATTTCCATGTGGAAGCGGTCCTCTATGCATTCCAGGAACTTGATAGATGACATGTGAGCTGCTGTATTGTTCTTCCAAAAAATGTCTGGGTAGTTGAAGTCACCCATAAAAAACAAGTTCTGTTGACCAGAAACTTGCTGAAGTGACCCAAATATTGCTTTGTTGGCCTTTTCATCTTAGTTTGGACGCCTACGATAAGATTCCCCTTGGAGGTGACGCCTCTGATCTTGACCCAGAGGCATTCGACAGGGCTTCCGCAATTGCCGTAGTTGACTTATACATTCAATTTATACATCCATTTATACATTCATGTATACATACATTCCTTAACTTAGAGCGTGACTCCTCCTCCTCGTCTTCCCTGCCTGTCTTTACAAAACAGCCTATAGCCATCCATCACAATCCTCCAATCATGTGAGTTGTCCCACCATGTTATTCCTATGATATCATAACTTTCTGACTGGACACAGAGCTCCAGTTCCTCCTGTTTGTTCCCCAGGCTGTGTGTACTGGTATACATATGCTTGAGTTTGTTGGTCTTCCTGTTCGCATCTTGGGAGGCAGCCAAGCAACATTTGTTGCTATTCTGGTTGGCCTGGATTATTTCCCAGTTGGTTGCAATGGCACGAGCCTTGACACAGTGGACACCACCCCCTGAGTCCTTCAGTTAAAGCCCATCTCACCAAGTTGTCCAGCCTGCTGCCAAAGATCACCTTTGTCTCTCCTAGACAGGTGACAAGAACTTTGAGTATCAGTAATTTTTGAAGAATGTGATGAATCCTGTAACATGCAGTAACAGTCATTATTGAAAAAACAGGACAGTAAAAGGCTAGAAAGCTTTAAAGGCTTGTTTTCCTTCAGCAGGTTTTCTTAACCTAGCATTGAAATTAAGGAAAGAGGGGAAAAAAGCCCACAAACTCGTCTAAGGGAAGAAGATTTAAGAAAATGCTAAACAAAGCCCTTCAGGTAATTCTAGGGCTAGTATCCTTGGGTTTTTATCTAGAAAAATAATTTAGAAACTGAATAGGAAAGTAACAAAAAAAGTACTCCAATTAAACCTATGTCCCCCATACACACACACACACACACACACACACACACACACACACACATTGATTATTAGAGAAGCTGGTATCACAGGACTTTCCCATACTTTTTTTTTTTTTTTTTTGCATGCGTAAGTAAGGAAACAAAGAACCAATTTATTCTCATGTGATATAGTCTATAACCATCGCTAGGATAAATAAGCAAGAAGAAAAAAATTAGTTTTATTAAACTTTGCTGCTGACTATATATCAAACCAATAAAAGTAAAGAACTCACCTTTATGAGGCATAGATTTCCTGGGAGCTTTTCTGTCACATAGAGATAAAAGCTATAATTATTACCTTTAGCTTAGATCAATCAGTCAGTCAGCAGTTTCACATATCTGCTGCACACAGAAACTGAAAAAAACAGTTTTTAGTCTTGAACAGTTTGGTTTTCACTGTAGGAACAAGGAAGAGGCAGAGGGGTGCTTTTTAAATAGATAGTTATTTTATTCTTTACAATTTTATTAGCCTGAAAGGGCCTCTGGCAGCACCCTCACAGACCGGAATAGCTGCACTTCTCAGCAGACTGGACATTCACAAGTTACAAATGAGCAGCTGCCCTAATTCTTGATTTCAAAGCTGTGTATTAGTAATATATGAATCAATATATATTCGCAAATTGTTGTGATCATTGCTCAGAGATCATGGTATCAGTTGCAGCTGTGGCACTTCTGAAAGCATTTCAGCCTTACATTCTTTTTCCAGCATAGAAATTATAATCATCTGTCATCCACCACCATATTTAGATGATTGTATTGCTGAATAAATCCTGTCCATGCAGACCTTACAAAAGTAAGCATTAAAAGCGTTAAAACCAGTTAGATTCTGTTTTCCAATCTTCTCCTTTTTCTTTTTTTTTTTTTTTTTTTTTTTTCACCAGAACTAAGCCTAAACTGCTGAAGTTATTTGAAGGTCTTTCCCTTATTGTTTTCACTGGGCTTTTTTTTCTGCTTTTTTTCACTTCTCCTCTCAATTCTCTACGAAGCATACATCAGCAGTGTGCTTAATACATATTCCTGTAAATCTGGAGGCATACAACTGAGCCTTCTTACTGACACTCACTAGAAATTATCACTGTTATTGTATTCTTGCTTATCTGGGTGGGGAAATCAAAGATAAAAAGAGAAAAAATTCCAATGGATAAAATAACCGTGTTCTAACAATATCTATCTCGTCTATCTGGCCTGGATTTTTTGTGTAAAGTACAGCCAGAATCATAAACACATCATACAAAGGAAGCCTGCAGTTGTGACTGCAGTCAATAACTATCAATAAGTTGCTAGAATGACTTGATTACACCTGTCCAGACCTTTTGATCAATCTGAACAATTATAAATGCTGCCAGGCAGCAATTTCTGATTCATTTGCTCCGTCAGCTGGGGTAGATGAATAAATTGTGTGAGACAAGTCACCTTTTCATATACCCTTGCTCAGACAAAATCACCATATTTGAGCAGAAAAGTAACTTCAAAACATTTTTCATTGTTTTTGGAAATGAAAGGATTGATTTTAATTAAGAAACAATCATACAAATTTGCAAAGATATGAAATGCGTAAAAGTGATACAGACAAGCAGGACAGAAGGAAAAAAAGAGAAGATACAAAGGTCTGTTGGATCCTGCACTTAATCTGTGAGTTGTAGTCCCATATATGTATACCCTGGTAATAATTTGGGGTGTTACATTCACTGCATTTGGCTGCCTGCTGATGGTGTCCCACAGTTTACAGGAAACCGTTTTGTTGTCTGCATTTAAATTCTTTTGAGACCTTGGGCCAAGGCCTATGACATCTGAAGTGTCTTAGCAGGAATACTGTGGAAAGGAGACTCTAGTTCTCTTGAAAAAAAGGTAACTAAACCAAGGAAACTAAGGGTTTGATTCCTCATTCAAATTTATTTCCTTATTTATTATTTGCACATTCAAATATTACTAACTACTGTCCAAACCAGTAGCTTTTATCAATAATATTTTAATAATACCAGGACCTTCAGTAAAAGAGGAGTGCAAAAGACAGCACTGAGCTGTTAAAATAAATTTCAGATTTTTGTGATAGATGGTGTTGCCTGTCAAAATGTAAGCATGCAACAGAGTTTGACACAAAGTCTGCACAAGAAATTCAATTATTATTTTTATTTCTGTGATTATTTACTGCAAAATAACTTCATTGTTTATACCATAATATCACCTGAAGGTCACGGCCATGCCATATTGTGCTGTGCAAACCTATAATCATGAACAGTACAGCCTCTGCTCCAAAATGTTTACAGTCTAATTTACATGTTCAGTTAAATATTTCTGATATATTCTATTTCAGTGTTATGCTTTACTGTCTTCTTTACACTAAACAATTGTAAATAGGAATATATGATTGTTTGCTATGCATAATGAATTATAATAACTCAGTGAAATCGAAGGGTAGCTAAGGAATCTGGAATGCTTCTACTTCTCCTTAGGCATAAAATATTGAAAAGAAATATGTTTAGTCCCTATTTTGTTTGAAAAGACAAAATCCAAATGTTTCCAAGAGAGCTGGATGCTGCATGAAATAATTAAAGTGAAAAACAGCATGAATCAAAGCCCAGAGAAATTAATGGAAATCTTTTTTAATTCCTTCCATAGGCTTTGGCTTCAAATAAGCTCATTTCATTTGAGGTTATTTCTAGAAAACAGAGATTTACTAGGTAGCATGAGGGCTGTACAGAGACAGATCCCATATATTTTGTTCTACAAGTAGAAAGATTTGGAGGGTCAAAGTAAAATAATTATTTTGTATAATGTTAAATCAGACACGGTAACAGAGAAAAATAGGAGCAGACTAAGGACTGGCTAAAGGACTCACTAAGCTTCATAGATGATAACTGCCCTACAGGCATGTGATAATTGCAACATCATAATTCTTGGGAGAAAATTGCAAGCTATTGGACTGCCTTCTAGGATCACATAGCATATGCAGCCTGATATAACAAGTGAACTCAGAGCCCCATACTTGCTGATGTAAAAAAAAATGACACATAACATGTGTACACATATATGTATACATGTACACACTTCAGGGTTATTTGGCAGCATCTTATAAAGATGCAAATATTTCAATCTAAAAAATGTCTAAAGACATCACCTGTGCATTTTGGTGTTGTTAATAAAGCACTACATTTTTTTAATTCTCAGAAAGAAATGTTTCTGTGGAAATGCTTTTCAGAGGAAATTTATGCATTTGACCACAGCTGTAAATTTTCTCCTCCAATACTATAAATTTCCTCTAAATGTTTAATGGTTTATAACTGTAATTATTCTTGTGTGCCAGCATTAAACTTTTAAAAGTTTAATTTGGAGACTATTCGGAGAAACTCATCTTTTTTACAGCCTCATAAATAGTTCTTTGATGAAATGAACAGGGGCTCAGTGTCTGCCCAAGGTGAATACAAATGACGCTCTGTAGTATCTCACTTGCAAAACGCAAGCAAATGCTTTGATGTCTCAAGTCATCAGCTAATACTAAGTGCAATAGTGGTGAACAGTGATAGACCACTAGATGGATAAACATGGTGCACTCAAGCTTCATCACTATTTACTAGGAAAGACTTCTGCTAGGGAATCAAAGATGATGTAGAAATGAAAAAAAAGGGCAATGCACACAAAACAGATCCTGCATCCCAGAGCAAAAAAAAGAATGCCAAGACAGCAGCTGGGCTCCAGACATCGCAAATATTTTTTACCTAGCTGACTTGAATTATGTTTAAGAAAAAAAGTATGACTAAAACATATACTGTGTAGCAAGCAACTGTATATGGTCTGATGTTATGCCTAGTTTCAGGAAAGGATGAGAAGGATATTGCAGTTAACAAATCCTAAGACCAAGAGGGTGGACAAAGGCAAGGACAAGTGTAATTAGAACCTGTTTTTTCCTTTCAGCAAAGTTTGTTTAGGATCTGTGTCTGACCCTGGTTCCCCTCAACAGGCCTGCTCCTGATGAGGGGCATAGCTACTTGGAAGAACCAGCACAGAATCAGCAGAATGGACAAGACAGCTACCGTGTCTCCTCGACATTACTACCGAGAGATGTGGACATACTTGAGGACATGTAATGCTGTAGCAAAACTCACACCTTTTACAAAGCAGAAGCTGCTATTCTCAAGGAAATCTGGAGAATATTATATAGGTTTAACAGTTCAGATAAATTGCTCCTATTGCATTTATATATATACATACATATTTACATAATTCCCAAATGGCCCTATTGTGTTAAGTGCTGACTTCTGCAATCACTTCTCAGAAAGCACTCATCACCTAAAAATATTCAAGGAATAGAAGAAGAAAAGGATAAAACTCAATGTGCTTAGAGTTCACTGAGGTTCACAGTAGGTTATATTATTTCTGTTATTAATACACCACCGAATTTTAAATGCAGTGGATATCAAAAACCATGAAAAGCAGATCTAAAATTTATTGACCTTGTATTTCAGTCCAAATGTTAAAAGCTCTGAAGTTACCAAAAGCATATTTTCCTGAGGTAGATAGGACTGTCTGTGGGTGTTGTTTTCTGGTCTCTTCTTTAAAAAACAAAGCACAGCAGAAAAACTTGGGCTTGGGTATAAGCGTCTTTTCTTGCATTTGATATGGGTTGGTGAAGATTTTAGCCCAAACCTCTCCTTTTTTACTTTTTATCTGTGGATATTATGCACAAATAATCTGTTATAAATACTCTCTTACAAACATTGTCTCTGCAGGCTGTTATAAGTTAGAGGTCAGACGTGTGAGAGCAGATGAATTAGGTGGCTGTCTTCCTTAACTGAAAGTGAGGGCAGTAAAAAAAAAAAAAAAAAAAAAAAAAAAATTGCAAGTGCAAAGCATTTACTAGTAGTATTTTATTAGACATCTAAAAATTTCCAATGAAAACTCAAGAAAAATATTTTTTCTCTGATAGAAAAGAGGCCAATGGTGGTGCAACAATCTGTACAGAACCATGTTCCAGCTCCTTCATCAAACTCTAACCAGTGTAAGTATCTGTAACTTGGCAGATTAACACAACTGCATCAGTTTTGCACAGTTATTCTGAGTGAAAATATCTGAACCATTTGATGAGTTCAACTCATGGTTTTCACTCACTCATAATGTTTACAAGAAAAAATAAGAAACAATTGAACCAGTCTGCTGACAACATGCCTTGTTATCATTTCAGGATGGCTACAAGAGGTAAGAGAGAGACACCTTTTACCAAGGAGCCAGAATGTATCCTCCTTGACCACCATTCCCAGTATGTTGCGGAAATGTATACGCTGGTGTCACAGTATGTCGGCAACAAGTCTAAATGCATGGGCTGAAACTGGTAGATTATAAATTTTATTATGATTCGCAGGATTTTAAGTGGAAAGACAGGAGAGAAAACACCCTCCACCGAAAGACATCCTCATCACATATTAACCTCCAATTATTTCATAATCACTTTGAGCATTTAAAGCAATTCCAGCTGTCAGCTATGGAAACAAAATGAAACACACAGTAATTTTTGTTCAGTGTGAGGATTGATGCGGCATCCTGTGGGATTTAGCAAGCCGTGGAAGTGAGACGTACATTGTTAGACAGCAGTGATTCAAAAAAGAAATGGAGATCACAACCTCTGCAAATGAATATTTTCTTTTAAAGTGTGGCCTTGATATATTGATAGTAACTTTTTGTGTGATATATTAGGCAGGTAAAGAGATCAGAAAGAAAGAACAAGAAGCAGGGATGGCGGGGGGGGCGGGGAGGGGGGAGGGGGAGACAGAGTGCTTAGATTAAAGGCATTCTCTGTAAGTGCAAAATATTTTGAGTTAATATACCTTTTATTATTTATGCTAGTAATAAGCAGTTGTAAAAGAGGCTCAGGTAAGAAAGGATATACAGATAAAACTTATTTATTCCCTAAAAAACCTAATGAAATCCAAAACTCCCTCATTCCTGTTAATCTTAACCCTTTAGTTCCAGCAAAATAGGAACAACTTGAAGCTGCCACTTATCCATCTGGAACAGCCTACTATTTGCGGAGTCTCTCCTCTCTTTTTAGTATTTTACTAACAGTGTCCATCTAAGGATGTTTCTCCAACTGAATGCCTACTATATCCTAGATCAGAGCCTTTTAGCTAATGTGCTTGTCTCTTAACAAGAGCAAAGGTATCCTCAGCAAAATGAATGAGCAAAGAGTGAAAACAGGGTAAAACTGTCTTTACATGGTTGCTTACTTTTTCACATAGCTTATACCTCTCATTCACAGAGTAATTACCATAAAAAAAAGCCGTTTAATAATGAAAACCAAAAAAAAAATTAATTAAATCTTCTAGAATTTTTTCAATAGGAGAACCTGCTCTATCTTAGTTAAGTTGATTGTGTGTCTATGTTCAATCTGTACAGACTGATTTCTATCTCAGAAGGGGTTTTTGCAACCCTAATAACAATTAACAAGCCCTGCCACTCTGCAACAACAATGCTTACAACCTTGCAACCTATATGATTATATTAAAACCTGCTCTGAAAGCACAAAAATATAAGAGGTCTCAGCAGTTAACTCTTTGGAGCCACTAAATCTAACCATGCCACCTCCAAAGCAGAATAAGAACAAATAAACAGAAAATACTCACAGCCATTGTGTTGGGCTCCTACACTGACAGAATAAACTGAAAAGCAATACAGCACAATGTCATAAATGAGAACGAGGAAACTCCATCTATAACAGAGCTTAATACTAAGAAATAGGCTTCAAAGACTGAGAAGTCCATGCACAGGAATGTGTGCTTAGACAGAAAAGCAGACATCTCAGGAGACTGGCTTGGCTAGCAGGAAACTCATGACCGAGTTCCAACAAAAAAAGGCACCATAGGGGGACTGGAGGCCTGGAGAGGATATAAGGGAAGAATTTAGAAACATTGCCCAGGCACACAGAGATGGTATGAGGAAAACTAAAGCTTAAATGGAGCTGAGACTGGTGGGTTAGGTCAAGGGTAAAAAGAAAAGAGCTTCTACCTCTATGTTGGTAGTAAAAGGCAAAAGAAAATGCAGGACCATTACTGAATATGGCAGGTGACAGTGACAGTGATAAAGCCGAGATGCTCCATGCTTTCTGTGCCTCAGCAAGGTCTCCTATGGCTCTGTGCTTAGGAACTCAATTCAACGAAGAGAACAACTAGCAATGGAGTGGTTTGAGTCAGGGATGACTTGCATGAATTAGACTCATACAAGTCCATAGGAGCTGGTGGCCTGCATCCAAGGGTGCCAAGCAAGTTGGAGGATACATTCACAAAGTCACTAACAGTTTTGAAGAGCAGTGAAAGTCTGTGACAACAGAGGGAAAGAAGTTGTTGTATCTGTAATCAAAAAGGGGTAGAAGGATGATGCTGTTCAGCTTCACATCAAAGAATAACAAAATCATGGAGGGAATACTCTTGGAGCATATATCTCAGCAACTGAGGAAGAAGACAGTCATGTGGAACAGTGGGCATTGATTTACTCAGGGTAAAAATTACATCACTCATCTGTTTGCTTTCTGTGATAAAATGACTGGATTTGTGGACAAGAGGAGAAGAGGGGATATCATTTATGCTGACTTCAGCAGGGCTTCCAGCACTCTCCCACAATGTCCTTGTAGCCAAGCTGGTTGTTAGAGTCTGGGTGGGTGCCCCACAGGGGTAAACCTCTGGTTGGGTGGTGGGGCTCAGAGGTGGTGGTCACTGGCTCTTATCTACCCGGAGGCTGGTGCCTCATGAGGGCCCACAAGATCTGCCCTGGGGCCCTGCTTAACATCTCTATCCATGACCTGGGAAGGTGCATCCTGTCAGGTTTGCAGGTGACACCAAACTGGGGAGACACCAGCCAATATGCAAGAGGGCAGGGAGTCTCTGGTGGGAGGAACGGACAGGGCCCCTGTGCACTTGGGGCAGGAGCAAGAGCCAGGTAGGCAGAGCCCCGGCAGTGATCCTGGTGAGGTGGGGACAGCTTTGGGCAGGCCCTGGGTCCTGGTGGGCGGTGAGCTGAGCAGGACCAGAGGGGCTGGAGATAAGGGAAAGCTTCCTCCCTATGAGGACAGCCAGGTAGTGTGTATAGGCACAAGGAGATGGTGCTGTCTCCCTCCTTGAAGGGTTTCCAGCCCCCACGGGATAATGTCCTGAGCTCTTGTCTGACCCCATGGCTGAGTCTGTTCTGTGCAGGGGGTCAGAGTGGAGATTTCCATGCTGGCCTGAATTGTCTTGTGCTACTGTAATCTTCCTTTGAAAAAATGATAATAAAAATAAAAGCTATATTTTAAAACTTTGTGTGTACTAAAACAAAAGCCTATGTTTTATTGACTAATCATCATGAAGTTAAAAGTATTTAAATACATGTATTCAATCTTTGCTAATCTGAAACACCAAGCTCTTGGTGGAAAAAGGACCCAGGAACATCCACTATGCAATATTTCTATACCAATTTACCCCTCAGATCTGTGTTTAAAATTCCACTTTTCCAAACCAAAACAATGTTCTCGTAAACCTTTTCTCTCCATCTCTCTCTCTGTCTTTCTGCCTCTTTTCATCTATCTTCCTACATCATTTAATACGTATTTATCTCTGTCCTTCACACTTGATCACCAGGTTTTTTTGAAAACCTTTTTTATAGTACCTGCATTCTATAAAGGCTTTTTAGTGTGTCTGCCTCTCTTTTTATCTCTTCAGAATACCTGTATTTTCCCACTTTCTAACGTGATCATTTATTTCTTACTCCTACTGTCATGATTTTTTTTGTGTCTAGCCTACCCAACAGATTTGAGAAGTTTGTGGAAGAATGTATGAATTAAAGGTACATTGTACATTATCACTTATTCCATTTTCTAAAAAAACCCACCTTAAATAGATTCTAGATCATAAATACACTGCTTCCTTGGATATAACATGTGTGGTTTGATAATACCCAGAAGGTGCTGTAGCAGGAGCCTATTTGTAAACACATAACAGGCCTTACAATGTGAAAAAGAGAGCACAAAAGTGGTACTGTTTTAGACCACAAACTTTGCACATGGTATATTGCTTAGGCAGTCCAAAATATTGTAGTCATTGGGACTGGATTTTTAAAAGTGAGCTTTTCCATCATTCTCCATCTATTTTACTACAATAAACACACTGAAATAGGTACAACCTTGTTGTACACCAAATGGAAGACTATCTACAGTGAAGGTATGAGTAAGTACACATTGTCATACTGTTTCAAAGCCACAAAGAACAACACTTATAGATGCATTTGCACCTTGGGAAAATAAACAGCTTGATTGTCTTGAGGGAGGGAGGTGGACTTGCAAATGTCTCATGTGTAGGTGGAAATGTATCATGAGGCTTCAGCCTCTGTCTGTACTCCCCTCCCTCATCTGTTAATGATAGCACCACGCATCACCACATCAGTCCCACAGTGGATCACTGGCTTCCTAAAGCAAGCAGGCAGGATAACTATCCTTCCTAAGATCAGCTTCCCTTCTGAAGCTGTGTTCTTACACTATTTGCAACATTGGGTTTATTTTTCTATTAGCACCATTTTCACCAAAGTAAGGGAATATTATCCAAATAGAAGTGCTTGCAAATCTGGAATTAATCCTGCCTCCCACTCCTCCACTCGCCCTGCTGCTTTTACCCATGGTAGGAGACATACAACAGTGTGTGATCTTACATGCCATATGTTCTGAAACACTAAAGCAGTTTATATGTGGCAAGAAGTGCTCCTCACCACATGAATTTTCAGAGTGCTGAGCTGAGCAAAATAGAGGATGGGTTTTTTTCCACATTCCTGAAACTGAACTGTTCCTTTTGCCAGCAATAGAACCCCAGAAATTAGAGAAACATCTTTGAGATTGTCTCCAGATTCAACCCTCCCTCCTATTCCATAAGTTCAATATGCATTAATTGATTTTCTGGTACACGTGGACACAGACAGACACACCTATCAGTGTTAGTAAGTGCAAACCCAAGCTTTGACTGTGCATAACATGCAGTGCTTATGGTTGCTATTTTGTAATGTTGCTTGAAAAACATTGCCTAAAGTGTGGGCTAATTTAGACCATGAGTACACAGATGACAGCATTGCTAAATTCCCACAAAGGAACTCTAATACTGGAGTATATTTCTTTCTTTATGGGCTGGACATGTTTTTGTGTTTTTTTCTGTTTCTGTCCCACCCTTGCAGGGGAGGAAAGTGATTGCTTTGATAGCATTCAGTGGCCTAAAGCATCCTGAATATGTTGTAAGCTTGTAGAAGTTAAAGAAAGATTGAGTGTGCTCTGATGCACCACAGAATCTGGCTTTGAGTATCCATGCAGGCCTAAATCCATATAATAATAATAATTTTGGATACTCCAACACTTGGAAAGTTGTCCCTTGCCTTGTAGAGGTGAGTATAGGTGATGAAGCTACAAGGAATTTTTTTTCTACCCTTACGAACCCAAATGGGAAATGGTTGGTGACTGTCATCAGGAAGTGTAGCGTTTGCTTCCTAGGATTTAATGCTTTAGAGAGGTGGAGGAGAAGTAAGATCAACATCTATGTAGAATCAATTCTTGGGTTGCACTGGGGCTTTGTAAATGAAAGGGATAGAACAGGATATATGTCCACACCTGCAGGAAGCAGTCTGTGAGAGAGGCCACTTAACCAAGGATTGGTTCACCAAACCTAGTTCTCAGTATTGTTCCTCTCTTCCACAACTGTGAGAGTCATAAATACACGTGTATAAGGCAGTTGTAAGAACGGGAAGTCACTGAGTACTTCCTTAGGGTGTCATGTTTCTATCCTATGCATTTCTGTCTGTAACACATTATTCAGGAGTTGATTTTTATGTTTAAGTAATTCATCCACATTTTTATGAAGCAGAGTAGAAGCCACGCTCTGTACTTTCAAAGTGTTAAAGATCATCCACTCCTGTACAGAAGATGTGAGACTATAAGGCTGTTGATATACATGCACTTCCTAATCAATTGTAACTGAATGGATTGTAACTACACCTGAAGTGAAGCAGTACGTTGGTTTTCTTAATGAGGCCAATAGAATGAAGGTTGAGTTTCTCCCCTTTGTGAGACTTAACCCAGTGTGAGGTTTTGGAAGAGTAACTTAGGATGAGTCACCTTCAGAAAAGATGAAAGGTTCTCCAAAGACGGAGCAGTTCAGTAACTCCTTTAATTGCTCTGAATATCAGTTTTACTAGCCATTTCTCTTCTTCCAAACTTCTTCTTAATGTGTTCTGCTTGGTCTGAAGGTAACCACAAATAAGTAGACAGCTAAGCTGGGCAGATAGAGGATTTTTCCTTATTTTCTCATTTAAGTAAGTACATTTATGGTGTAATCTCACTACTTATTCCTACTTCATCACCTCCTTCCCTTCTGTTGCTTGTTACCCCTATTTTTGGTACTTTGATTTAAATTAAGTGGCAATATGAGTAAATGCGTGCAAGGGCAGAGGTGTCTCTAAGGGTTTTGATACAGCATTCCTTGGTCTGTTGAATCTAAGAAGACTTAGGCATCCTGATGGGTTTGTAAAACTTGCCCCAAGTTTCCAAGGATTTCCAGGCCACAACGTGTTTATATATGTGTGATAAGAACGGTGGTCATATGTATATTTAGGCAACTAAACCCTTTTCGTTTTACTGATCACTCCTGTAAACACAAAGATGATAACACAAAGGGGACAGTGGCTGGCACTTCCTAGCAGCGCGTGCTATGTTTGAGAGAAGGTGAAAATAAGATAAAAATTATTCTGAATTCTAAAGTTACCATTATGTGACCATATTTTGCATTAATTAGGTCACTTTAGAGTAGATTCTGAAATTTAACATGACTGGGGTTTATATGTCAGCTCAGAACTACTCATTTCCATTTCCAAAAATCTTTGTCAAACAAGAGCTTATTTTAATGCACTGCTAATTATGGACATTTCACCAAAACATTTGTTTATTTCTTTTCCTAGAAAGGATCAAGATTCATGGGTTTATCTCTCCCTCTCTCCCCAATTTCCTTCCCTCCCTCTCTCCTACTTATTTCTTTCTTTTGTTCATTTTCAAGAAGTTTAAAACAGACAAGGTCTGAAATACCTTGAAGTATTAATTGACAATTCACTGTATATAATACCAATGAATCAGAACCAGCAGTCTGAAATGAAATTTTCGATTTAATGACTTATAATCCTACATTTATTGTTCTTGGGAGGAGCCAAAACACATATTCAGCAATATGATCATGTTGCTGAATATCTGATTTTCTGGTGTCAAAAGTGCCAGGTAGAGAAAAGAAATCATTAAATGCCTAGTACCAGAGAAATATATTAGGAACATATCTAAGAGAAGATGTCATATTTCTTGAAACAACTTTTAATTAACATTTTCAATTTTCTATCAAGAAATAGAACATGCATTTTTTGAAGACAGAGACTGTTATTTAGAATTTCTTTAAAGAGTTTTTGCTGAAAATTTTATCTTTTTCTAATTATAACTGCTAGTGTAAGCTCCATTGCCTTAATAACTACCTCAAAAAAAAAGTAAAATTAAGTAGGAAAAAAACCCCTATTCTCTTCTTAGAAAAATCTTTTGAAACTTTATAATCATATATGAACATAAACTGCATAATTCCAGTAGGCTTGCAGATGCTAGTGGGGCTCACACCTTAAGTAAGAGTAAAGTTTTCTAAGTCAGTCCTTAGTTCTATTAATAAGCATTTCAGTTCATAAAAAGTTTAGTACAAAAGAACTTGAGAATTTACTGATCTTAAGGAGGAAAAACAAAGGATGAAAATTTTAGGTGCTAAGGAATAGAGTTCAGGGAGGGTATGTAATGCTCTATTTCATTTAGCAGGCTTTTTATTTGATTCCAGTTGAAGCTTGTTGCAGCTCTACAGTAGAATTATGTCAATACATGACATGAAAAATATAGTACATGTATGCTATATCATTGGGATTTAGTATAAAAATATTCAAGTACATGTGGTAAATCAAATAGCAAGTACACTAGTTATTACCTAAGAGTCCCAAAGCAGGTAATTAGTCTAGATGCTTTAACAACACTGTGGTCTTCAACAAAGACAAAAAGAGAGGTGGAAGAACATTCTTCCCCCATTCTGAAGTCATATTTCATATTACTGCAGCATCAAGTTTCCACCATAACACAGACCACGCATTACAAGGGGAGATGGTGTAGTTTTGTTAGTGATAAAACAGAAATAAATGTTTCCATAATACGCCTCTGCCTGTGGCTCTACACTTTTTGGCATTTCAGAACCACAAATGACCTTCAAGGCACTTCGTATTTCTTTCAGGCCATTCCAAATAGATCTAAGTATTACAATTTAATTAAGTTTTAAATATCTATAATTTAGTGGAAGGTGGTTTTATAGTTGTGAAAGTGAGTTCTTTCAAGCAACTGTGTCATTCTTATTACAGAAATGCATCTTCATGCAGGCAGTGATAATTGTCGTGCTTATTTTTATTTTAACGTTCCTGAGGGAAAAGAAAAAAGAAAAAAGAAAAAAAGAAGTTGAGTCTTTTCCAACATATTTAAAGGTTATGAAAAACCATAACTTAAGAGCTACAACACACAAGGAAACACTTTTATGCAAGAGGTGTGGAGAGATCATGTCCTTTGATTTGCATGCTGCTGTGCATAGAAAATATGTCAGCAGACCACTGAAGTTACCACGTCAGTCTGGATGTACACAGCAGGGGAACTCTTCTTCCCAGTGTTATTCCATTCAAAAAGCTTTACAAGTGTGCAGTTCCCCACTTTCTGGAGCTATATTCCCAAAACATAGAACAGCAGAGATGAGAATACTAAAAAGCAGATAATAATAGTACAACACTTGGAAAAGCATTTGAGTCCAATAGTAAGATGAAGCCAGTGGAGTTTCAGTGGCTTTCAGGTGTGAAAATGGGATATTAGATGTTTTGAAAATTCATTTTTAAAAGAAAATTGGTTATTTAATACTTTCTCACAGAACAAGTGTTGTTACTCATGAGCACAACAGAAGTATTCACACTTTACGCCCTTTGTTAAGATTTAAACAACTCAGAAACACACACTCCACAGTAAATGTTGCTGTCACTTTTCTTTCTTAATTAATAATGTATGGAAAAAAGACTATGAATTCACAAACTTCCTGTCATCTGTAAAATCAATTGAAATTATACATAATTTAAGAGCTTGAAAATGGCTAATCTTTGATGAATAAAAAATATTGGAGTCGGTGCTCAGTTCCCTTAGGAAAGACATTTAATTCCCTGTTTTCCATGGGCCATCATATGTTCCAACAGAATGACAGATTCTGTTATGTCACAGTGATATTCCCAGTATAACTACATCAGCCTTGTAAAAGATTGTGGTATAGTGGTAAAGGAATTATGTAATGTAATAAGACATAAACATATAATTCACATCTGGTGAGTCAGTGTCATTGTTGTCTATAAGATTTTAATTATTCCCCCTCTCCCTGCACTTAGTGATCCTCTTCAAATCATCTTTGACCCTATGGCTGTTAAATGTAGCCAAGTCTTTCCCTCCCACTCTTTTTTCCTTTTTTCTTTTTTTCCTTTTTTTTTTTTTTCCTTCTTTTTGTCAGTCTTTCCTGACCTCCTGATAGTTAGCACTATCAGCCATTTGGAAACACAGCTGGAAATCTTTCCTTTCTTCATGAAAAAAAGGTGTTGATTTAAAACTTTGGGCTTATCTAAGACTCTTAGCCCAATGTCAAGGCAACTATCAGCTAAACTAAGTGATGTCATGGAGAGGCTGCCAAGCCTGGTAAAGCATGGATGAATAGTACAATTGGAGTACTGTGACTGATGGCTATGAACAATTCAGAAGGGACAGGCAAGGAAGGAGAGGTGGGGGAGTTGTTTTCTATGTCAAAAATGGGATTGATTGCACTGGGCTACCTTTGAAGAATAGCAATTCACAAGTCGAGAGCTTATGGGTGAAAATTAAAGACAAGTCAACAAAGGAAACTTTGTGGTTGGTACTTACAGGCCACCCAATCAAGCAGAAGAGGTTGATGAAGAGTTCTTTCTTCAACTGCAGGAAGTATCATGCTCACAGGCGCTGGTCCACCCGAACATCTGCTGGAAAAGTGGCACAGTCAACTCCAAGAAAACTATTGGAGTGCAGAAAACTATTGGAGTGCATTGATGACAGCTTCCTAGTTGTTCCTAATAATGGAGAGCCTGGCCAGAGGAGAGGCACTGATGGACCGGTTGCTCACTACTGCAGAAGAACTTACTGGAGATGTCAATATTGGAGGTAGCTTAGGCAGCAGTGATCATGCCCTGGTGGAATTCTCAATCTTGAGGGGTACACGATGGGTAATAAGTAGAGTCAGGACCCTAAACCTCAGAAAGGCAAATTTTTCTGTTTAAGGCGCTAGTATGGGGGATCTATTGGGAAACTGCCCTCAGAGGCAGAGGCAAAGAATGAGAGCTGGGAGATATTTGAGGACAATTTTCTTAGGGTGCAAGAGTTCTCAATCCTGATGTACAAGGAGTTGGGCACGGGAGGCAGGAGGCTAACTTGGTTAAATCAAGACCTCTTCACCAAACTAAATCACAAAACAAAAATGCATGGGTATTGGAGGCAGGGATCATCCTGGGCAGATTATAGTGATACGGCCTGAGAGCGCAGGAAGGGGGTCAGGAAAACCACGGAACAACTGGAGCTGAACTTGGCTAGGGTCGTGAAAAATAACAAGAAGCGTTTCTTCAGGTACATGGGACAACAAAGGAAAATGAAAGAAAGTGTAACCCCCCAATGACCGAAATGTGAGACCTGGCTATAACCAAGATGGAGAAGGCTGTGGTACTCAACAACTTTTTTGCCTCGATCTTCATCAGCAAGGGCTCTAGCCATGCCATCCAATTCACTGAATCTAAAGGCAGGGACTGGGAGAATGAAGTACTTGCTGCCCACTGTAGATTAGGTTCAAGACTGTCTAGGAAATCTGAATGTGCACAAATCAACAGGATCTGATGAGATGCATCTGAGGGTCCCGAGGGAACTGGCAGATGAAGTTGCTAAGCCACTATCCATCATATTTGGAAAGTCATGGCAGACTGGTAATGTCCCCAGTGACTGGAAAAGGGGAAACATAACCCTCATTTTAAAAAGGGAGAAAAGGAAGACCCAGTGAACTACGAGTCAGTCAGTCTCACCTCTGTGCCCAGCAAGATAATGGAGCAGATCCTCCTGGAAACTATGCTAAGGCACATGGAGAACAGAGAGGTGATTAATGACAGCCAACATGACTTCACTAAGGGTAGATCATACCTGACAAATTTGGTGGCCTTCTATGACAGCATTACAGTTTTGGTGGATAAGGGAAGAGCAACTGACCTGTGCAAAGCATTTGACAATGTCTCTAAACTGGAGAGACATGGATTTCATGGGTGGACCACTGAGTGGATAAGGAATTGGCTAGATGGCTACACTCAAGGAGCTGTGTTCAATGGCTCGATGTCTGGGTGGAGACCAGCGATGAGTGGTGTGTCTCAGGGGTCCATATTGGGATCAGTATTACTTAATATCTTTATCAGGAACATGGACAGTGGGATTGGATGCACCCTCAGCAACTTTTCAGGTGACAGCAAGCTGAGTGGTGTGGTCGAAACTCTAGAGGGAAGGGTCGCCATCCAAAGGGACCTTGACAGTAGAGAGGCGGGCCCATGTGAACCTCATGAAGTTCAATAAGTCCAAGTGTAATGTCCTGCACCTGGCCTAGGGCAATCCCAAGTACAAATACAGGCAGGGCAATAAGTGAATTCAGAGTAGCCCTGAGGAGAAGGGTGTCAGTGTTGTAGCTCAACATGAGCCAGAAATGTGTGCTAGCAGCCCACAAAGCCAACCTCATCCTGGGCTGCATCAGAAGAAGTGTGGCTGGCAGGTCAAGGGAGGTGATTCTCTCTCTCTACTCCACTTTCGTTAGACACCACCTGGAGTACTGTGTCCAGCTCTGGGGCCCCCAGCATAAGGAAGACGTGGATCTCTTGGAGAAAGTCCAGAGGAGGGACACAAAAATGATCAGAGGGCTGGAGAACCTCTCCTATGAGGACAGGCTGCACGAGTTGGGGTTGTTCAGCTTGGAGAAGTGAAATCTCCAGGGACATCTTGTAGCAGCCTTCAAGTACTTAAAAGGGGCCTACAGGTTTAGCAGAGAGTGTAGTGATAGGATGAGAGGACTCAGTTTTAAATCAAAAGAGGGTAGATATAGATTACTGTGAGGGTGCTGAGGCACTGGAACAGGTTGCCCAGAGAAGCTGTGGAGGCCCCATCCCTGAAGTGTTCAGGGCCAGGCTGGATGGGCTTTGAGCAGCCTGGTCTAGTGGGAGGTGTCCCTGCCCATGGCAGGGGGGTTGGAACTAGATGATCTTTAAGGTCCCTTCCTGCTCAAATCATTCTGTGGCTTTATGATTCTAAAGAGGCTAAAGAAAGAAAATGCTGAGTTCCAAGATTAGCAACCCAGTAGCACTGGCAGTGCATGAGCCTCGACTGTGCCACCCCCAGCCTAAATTGCAGAGACTTGCAATGGCCCCAGCACATCATACACACCACACTTTCAAGTGCATAAGTACTTGGATTAATTTTGGTTTGTCTAATTACAGTTGTTATAATACAATCATTTGCTTGAACTCTTTTTGCTTTGTTTTGTTTTGTTTTCCCTGTCACCTTTTATTTTGGTGTAATTATCACAGGGCATTTCTATTCTATGTCAGATACAAGAAGATAAATCTTGCATAATTAATCTGATGATGTTTCTTCTTTGTTCAGCCTATTAGGTACAAAGGCAGAGACCAAAACAGCACTGTGAAGGCCATATTCACTTGCTTTCTTTACAAAGCAAAGGCTGCCTAGAGTCTCACCTGTGTAAGTTGTGATTTCATGGTTGTAGAATCCTCCAGTATTTCTTGCTGCAAAATTTGTGTTTGAGCATTTTGCTTGCAAGAAAAGATTATATGAGTGCTAACACGCTGTGGGTAAATAAGAAATTTTTTGTCCATTTCTAGCATGACTGAGTAAAAAGGAGACAGATTAAAAGCTTCTCCATCTGTGAAAGATGCATTTTTTCCCATGGGTTATAATGGCATGTCTCCCGGTTACGAATGTGACAAAAGATTGTTTAATTTCTAACACCACTTCATCATAATAGCTTTAAGGAAGAAAAGAAAAACAACCCACAACTATTTGCAAGTCCTAAAGCAAACAGCAACGCGTGCAAATATTGAGTGCTCCTGATGTTTCTTCCAGACACTAAAACACTAACCTCAAGCTGACAAATTTTGCCCTATAATTAGAAACTGTTCACACAAAAATCTCTGGTATACTGAAAGTTTACAAGGTCAGGCTGAAGCTGAGTAATTTTAACCTGAAAATAAAGCAAACTAAACATGCAGGCAAGTGAAATAATTGTTCAGTTCAGCTTTTCTACATAATACACCTTTTTGGATTATTTTGGAGATTTTCTTTCATTAAAAGGCTACCAGAGAATTTCCAGTACATTAGAACCAGAAAATTCCCACAAAATTCAAGCCCAAGTTGCAGCACATAAAACAAGACTTTGCGTTTGGCTGTGTTCTCTGTGGCTCAGATTCAGCAAAGCCCAAGAGCCTCTGTTTGAATGCCTTTACAACATAATTTTGGTCCAGTTCAGCATGAGTTTAGAAGTTTTGCTGAATCATGGATTACAACAGCTAGAAAAATTACCCAAATAAAATTCCTTGTGATTATGACTGGCAGAATCTGGCAAGAAAAGCCCTAATTCACAGAAGGTAAAAGTAATTCCTATAGTCATTGGGATCTGCATTGCTGCTCTTTTATACCTGTCCTCTGTCCTCCGCAACTTTCATTAGAATTATAGGAATGTCGCCAAGCATTTTTAGATTAAAGTTTGTCAAGAATAGAGCATAAGTTTTAATACATTTTCATATTTTTTTCAGTCTTTAAAAGGCAAGTTTTGGATTAAAAATATTTTCCAGTAACAATGACCAAATTTTAACATCCCTCTGCTTCTGATAACCTTAATAAAGTGATACAGAATAATGTGATAACTTCTTTTTCTCCTTCCTCATTAAAAAAAAAAAAAAAAAAAAAAAAAAAATTGAAAAAGAAACTTTTACTAAAATGCTGAAATGTTTGGATAAGTATTTTCCACCTACCTCTGCTTATGACTGGTCTTACGGGGATTCAATTTTTTACACAGCACAGGTATTGTTTTGATGTATTGAGCTGGTATCATGGAGGTTTTTACATTCACTGTTCATCACTGTTGTATTTAATAGGAATGGTCTCAGTTTTATAATGAATCCAAGATTAAATCTAACCTTTAATCTGTTTCTCAAAATTCAGTGATTCTGGATAAAATATATCGAGATTGAAACATTAAAAGACCTGGCAGTGAGAAAAAGGTCGTCAAGGGAACACAATATTCACTTAAACATGATCTCTTTTTAACATTAATGCCTATGATTTCATGCTTCTCGTGTCTTTTCTTTTTGTCTTCCTTTTCCACACATGCATGTTTCTTGCAGTGTTGGAAGATTCCCATATAACTGTAGGCAAAATTAATTTTTAACAAAAGATTCATTAATAGTGGAGAAACTAATCTATATGAAGAAATTTTAAATACACTAATTCAACAAAATATTCACAAGGTGAAGATAAACCCACTGTCTTTCAGTGCAGGAAGTCAACTTCAGGCAAAATAAAATAAAATAAAATAAAATAAAATAAAATAAAATAAAATAAAATAAAATAAAATAAAATAAAAAATTAAAAATAAATCACGTTCCATAATCCTTTTAGGCCTTTTATAAGACAAGCCACTATGGGAAATTCGGCACAAATGAAATGTGATCAGGGTTGCAAAGGGATAGTTACAGGCTGTTACCGCCATGTGTTCAGTGCAGCAAAGTACATTCTCAGCAAGCCAGGTCTTTCACTAGTGTAAATCAGCCATTCTCCAGTGACGAATATAGCTACGTAAATGCACTAATTAAAAATAATCTTAGTTTGAAAAACAGTTTAGTTGACAAAAATAGCTTGAGCAGATGACAGTTGGGATACTTGTCCCTGTTGGTCAGTAATTTGGATGCTTTCCTTCTCTGAAATGAGGGGAGTTACAGTGATTTACACCAGCTGAGGACCTCACCTGCAGCGTTTAGTGGGAGGTCCAATCATGCAGCCCAGAATCCAAGGCTTTAGGGAAAAGCAATCACTTGTAAAACTGATTTAAATGTGTAAGGGGTTTAAATAAGTATTAAAATACCAGTTTTTTATCATGATACCAGGGTGTTTTTATCATTAACAGCGGTCACAAACAATGAAAATGCTTATACCTAAGTTTCGTTTTCTCAGCATGAAACTCACAGATTGTCACCTGTTCAAGCTGCTTAATCTTGCTTAAAATATTTCCCTGGCTAAGGCTAATTTTAACTGGTGTCATTCTGTGGTGCTTTTTGGGTAGTGCTTGCTACAAATAGATAATGTTCTCTGTGATTTGAATTAAATCCCACGTAAAAGATTTAGCTTTTTTTGAGGGCTTCTTGCCTTTACTTTTGCCTAGCTGCTAAAATTCCTGTTTCTGCATTTTAACTTTGTAATTATTTGGGCCTTCTGTTCCCTGTCATCCTTATCCTATCCTACTCTGTGTGTGTGGGCATACGTGTGCATGCATGAGCCTCTGTATCTGTGTAGCTACTCTTCCTAAAACAAGAAAATCCCCCAGAGAGAATGAAGAACAGATCTCAAGGTAAAAGCACAAACCAGCAATCCTCTGCCTTTGAACCACAGCCAGCCTGTGGCTAGAAGTGCAGCAGATGTGCCTAGCAGGTTGTGATCATTAAGTTCCAGAAGCAATGAAAATCTATTAACAGAGCACAGTCAGGTACACAGAAGAAACCAGCAGCATCTTTCTGTCTCACACACAGTGTTACTCTCCCATACATACCCGATGCGCTTCTTCATCCTTACCAATGTGGCCAATCCTGCTTCCCTCTGTAGGCGTTCTGGGAAATGTATTATGTTTAGTCTCAGCAACTCTAACGATTATTTTCGTAGATACCTTCCAAATACGTGTAGAATAAACAGTTCATACACAAAAATATGCAATCATTTTCATTTGCGTTCTCTCTTCAGCCAAACAGGACAGCTAGCCTCCTGGTTTGTCATTTCTAGCAACTATGTGCAAAATCTGGGTTACCTTTGTAGCAGAACAACACCAAGGAACTACACTCAGTTCAAGGTATTGCCTCTGATACAGCTGTTTTTCATTCAAAATACATATATGCTTGAATCAAAGAATTGCCCTTTGTGGAGAACCAAGGCAAAAAGGGGATTACTACCTATTTTACCTTTTCAGTCCCTTTTTCAAGAAACAAAAAAAGAGGGATATGTATATAAATGTATGAAAATAGGCATATGAATATAATTTGAAGATTTTCTTTGGAAAATTTAAGCAATTTCTCCATAAATTAATGGAATGACCAAATGCCTTACTCAGAGAGAAATACATCTCATAGCATATGCTCAGTGTGGATACCTAATATGTAAATACTGTGTATTTAATTATCTTCTAGGCATATGTACAGCGCTCTTCACATTGCAGAAGCAGGCTGAATCAATAGTGTGTTACAATAGCTGTGCTGCTAATAGAGATTATCCTTTCTACTTAGTCCTGTTGTTATACTCACTAAGAAATTCTGAAAGGCTGTGGTGAACAGCAGGAGGTGAATTACAGCAAAAAAAAATATTATCAACCTAGCTCAAAGCTAGTAGTACAGGGAAGATTATTGTCCTGAGATTTAACCTCATCTTTGTACACTGGAAAGATCTGAATAATTTAAGTGAAGCCCTGCTATCTGGATTTTTATTTATTTTTTTTTTAGTTACCCTTTACACTGGACCTTTAAAGTTTCACCCATCAGTGGTGTGACTATGAACATGTAGAAGTGCATGACTGTCCCACTCTATGCAAATCACTGGGTAGAAAGTGCATGGAGAGACTATTATTGTGGAAGAATTCAAATTTTCAAGGGAAAACTGGGGAGTTTCCTTTATGCTCAAGCAAATTTGTCCAAATGAAAGCATTGCCTAAGTAATGTTTGAATAGTGTATAAATTAAACCATGAAAGCATCTAGTCACTCATTTTAATTGCTAAAGTGCCTCAAGGGGATTACATTAGATGAAGAAGGGCCCTTGGAAAGATCATAATATCTCTCATGGGCAATACTGGTAGCTAAGAATACAGCAGCAGTTGCTTTTATGCCTCACACAGGAACAAAGTTCAGATAGAGGTACAACAAATAAACTATTCTTTATGTTGATAAGCAGATCTTAAAAGTCAAACATGACACAGATGTGCATTACCTGAAACGGGGGAAATTACCTGAGACATAAATCTCATTTTTGCATTTCCTCTCAGTTCGAGCAAAAGGCTGCAGTTCAAACACTGTTCTGATGATATTCTAAGCAGCAGCAGCAATAATTGTTTTCCTTTTGATGTATAGCTGCAGCAGCAAAAGAAGAACTGGTTTTATTAATTACAAGCTAAAGAGCTGCTGTGTAGGCTTTTTTGTCTTTATAGCCATCTGGTTCAAGATGAAGATAAAAAGTAGTAGAAAGTTATTGAAAAATTAAACAATTTCAAAAGATGTAAGTAACCTAAAATGCAACAATGCAGTGGTGGAGATTAAACAGAAATTTCTAGAAGCAGCTAACAAGACAGGACATCTATTGCATTAGGCTGAACTGAGCCAAGATTTGTAAAAAGGGCATCTCTTCAGTACCTCTAAATGTAAAGACTATGCACAACACTGAATCAGGTTAATATGTACAATAAGATCACTTTAAAAAGAAACTCCATCAAATAGATTTGTGTGTCAGCCACAAAAGAAAAATGCTTACTTGTTACTGACTATTATAGAGTCAGTATGTGTGATTAAACCTGGATGGCAAGACAGAACCCTTTGTTATGCATTAACAAGAGCCTCTGAGTTCACTAAAAGTATCACTTACTCATCCCAGGGTATAATTCAGCCACAAAAAGAATGTACAGCCGAAAAGTTATCCTTATCATCTTTTAAAATCAGAGTGTGGCATTCACATATAGAAATATGATTTTAGGGAGAAATGTGGGAACACATACACATCAGTCTGCAAAGCACCATCGTCACATCCTGTGACACGATTGCTGAAATCTGTCAAAAATCAAGTTATGTTTCCTCGCATTTAAAGGCGGATGCTAAGATTACAAGGAAAATTTCTTGTCAACTGACTTGTGAAGGAATGGGCCTGTGCTCATTACAAAGAGATGAGAAAAATTGTAAATGATGAAGCCTAGATGTCTCACATCTGCAATGCACTGAAATTCTATCATAGCATTTACAACAGTAAGTAATATGAATCATATTGTCCACATCTGCGTTATGAGTTTCAGAACCTATTTCATCTGATTGCTTTACTATTATTTACATCATCTGTCCTAGCAGGCATGGTTAGGAGCTCCAGCAGCTCTCCAGGGCCTGTCTGAATGGCTACCCTACAATCAGAAAGCTGGACCTGGGCTTACCAAAAATCCCATATACGTGTACTTTAACTCTCCATAAGCAGGGTGTCATAGCCGGATTTTGCAACTTCCACTGTTGCATTTCAACATCTTGCGTTTCAAGGTGACTCAGAAAATGCATGTGCTTCTTGATTTC
Source organism: Fratercula arctica (assembly GCA_947846985.1). NCBI lineage: Eukaryota > Metazoa > Chordata > Aves > Charadriiformes > Alcidae > Fratercula > Fratercula arctica. Next base: position 71,723,598 of record CANTUZ010000026.1, on the reverse strand, counting down.
AGGAATACTGTACGGTGTAAGGGAATCTGGGACTAAACATCACAGCAAAGCCCATAAATTCTAGGAATCCCAGGATGAGCAAAATGGGTGTTGAATGCATCACACGGATATAAGATGGATGTGTCAATGTGTTATTACTCAGGGGCCTTCCACAGAGCTCAGCGTAGACGTGTGTTCATGAGAAAGCTGGGACTGCAGTGTTTCTGACTAGCCTGCTTTGAGTTTATAAAATTTACAGGGGTATGTCATTATTCCTGAGCTCCATCATGGTGAAGGACACCACTGCTCTAAAAGCTGTGGTGGTGTAAAGCATTTACAGACTGAACCACAGAAACAAGTCAGGAAAACAGTACAAGAAGTGGAGATAGCCTCATATAGAGCTGCAGTGGTGTGGGACTGGGGGAACCCCCAGGCAATTACTTGATGAGGGTTGTTGTGTTGGTCATGCCTACTTCAAGGTGTGCTTTTATCTCCAAGAGTTGTTAAAGGTGCCTGTTCAGAGACTTTGAAACTCTTCCTCTCTTCCTAAATCTGCTACAGATTCACTGAGCAGCAGCAGAAGGTCCACTCATCTCTCTGTGAACCAATTCCCTATCTGCACATTTCCATAAGTCACAAAGGCATTGCAAAGACAAACTCATCAGTATTCGTGAGACCATCAAGTACTGCAGTTATGAATTTGCTAGTATATAATCAAATCACAAGGTCTGGGTTTCCATCCACTGCCTTAGTTGAAGTATAACAGCTGTGATGCACCTCATCTAGGGAAGTGAGAATACAGTTCACAACAGGTTTGCAAGCATACAGGGCTTTGAAGAGCATCTCTCTATTATTCATGTGCTTTGCTCTTTTAGCATACAATAGCTTTCAAGATTTAATGGCTGATAACAACAAGCAATTGCATGTCACTTACATTATGTGATACGGGATTAATTCATGCTGTTTAAACAAAGTTTTCACTGTTTCTGAGATGCTCCCTCTTCTACTTTCCCATGTCTCAGAGGAATATTTGCTTTTGTCAGGAGTCAAAAGAGAAGGATGAAAAATGAGGAGACATTACTTTGAAATAGATGGCACGTCGGAAGAGATTACTTGCACAACACAGGAGGCACTGAGGCAAGAGACTGGAATTGTCAGCCCCACATCAACAGAAAAACCTTCAGCAGAAAGGCAACTGGTAATCACGCAACCTGAGTGAGTGAAATGGCTTTATGCATAGACACCATGCATGCCAATTGGGAAGGCTTAAAAGTAGGGCCAAAGCTAAAAGTTGTAAAGTGAAAGTGACAGTAAGCAATTCAAATTCTCATGTAATCTTTATGCTGTGCTTAACTACTAGAGAGATGTGGGCAATTAATTATCCATGGTTTTAAACTAGCTGTAAGTTATTGAGCTGACTAGTTTTAGCCTATCTGGCCCACTGAAGTGTCTGACAGAAATGTGGACCAAATGTAGCACCAGTTTCTGGAACTCTCTCCCTCATCCTTTCCTACTAATTCTCCAGCTCTTGTGTTTAAGAGACACTATTCCAATTCCCTGCTGCTATATTCAGTTGCACCAACTACAAGGCAAGTATTGCACTTAAAAATGACATAGTTAGACTACCACTTAGGCTAGCTGTAAAACAGATTCTGTATTTAGAATTGTGAGGGAATCCCACAGTGGAAGATGGAATTAAATTTTATGTTGTCATTGTAGACTGTGAAGGGTTTCTTTTGTACTAGTGTTATTTTCAGTCTTAAATAATTTCTCACTACTTGTTTGTCCAAGGTCTTCTAGTCCAACACCTTTTAGACATAGCTAGTGAGAATACCAACGAACCAGGCCCCAGACTAGGACTATTTGTCTAATTTACATATTAGTTCTCTACTCTGAAATGCAGAGCTGTTCAATAGAAAAAGCTTCAGATGTGATCTGTGACTGGCTTGGTTTTATGAAATAAATTTAAGAGATTTTGCAAAATTAAACTTAGACCCTTCCTTCTCACACTCTCCCTTTTTTCTGCTTTTCTACTGAATGGAGATGGATAAAAATCAAAACTTTATTTTTAAAAGTCCTAGATGCTACATTTGAGATGTATGGACATCTCAGAACAGGTTTTCATATCAGGTCTTATCTAACTTGCTGATTTTCACATGTCTTCAGTGATGCCAAACCAACCTGTGTGGGATGTCCCGTGGAAAAGTTCTCATGTAGAAGACAAACACTTCATTTTTGTCCTTAGCCATCACTTATTACTACCTCTCCTGCAATAGAGTTATAGAAACCTTGCGGCTGTTATAGAGCTTGCCACCTTGTCATCTAATGATACTGATATTAATACTGTTAATACTGTGCCATGGATGTGTTTTGGGATGAAAACCCATGACACCAGAGAGTCCTATTCTTAAAGCATGCTTTCATGTGGTTTAGATTTCCAAAAAAGAAAAAAAATACAACCAACCAACCAACCAACCAAAAAAAAAAAAAATCATCTAGAAGATATTTTCAGGAGAAAAGACATTTTATTATGATTTGCTTTCTCCCTTTTTTGTTTGTATTTTGAAATCTTAATGAGAGGTTCAACCTTTTGTACTGGAAAAATACCAAGCTGAAATTGTATCCTGCGGTGTCCTACTACTTATAGTCAGAAGCAGTTCACAGACAGGAAAAAATGCCTATTAAACCTGAATGTGAATTCCTAAGCTTTGGAGAAATTAAAAATATATTCAAAGCAAACACAGTCTGGAGTTTGAGAGACATAATTTCCAATGACTTGCAGTCTTCTGAGATTTGGTGATTCAAGCATGGAGCAATGGAGAAGAGGAAGGGAGGAAGCAGCAAGGTTAACCACCCACACCTTAAATCTTCTTTGTAGAATTAATCTGGATGAACCAATATATTGTATGAGCATTTTATGTTTGTTTTAGTATGTGCAAACTAAAGGCACTAGGAATTAAATCTCCCACCTAACACAGAAATCCATCATTTCCAGCCAGTTTAGCCCAAACAGCAAGGAAGGTACTTCAGAAAGAGTGTTTGAGTCAGATGGCTTTATAAGAAAGAAGTATCACCCTCAAAGAAATGAAACCATGGCTTATTTTTTGATGTCAAGCACTGACACAATGTAAAAAGGCATGTCTCCACAACTAGTAAATCAAGACTCTCTCTCATGATACGCTAATACCTGTCACTTATTATTTCGCCAAGGTCTGTTTCCCAGCAACAAGAAATACTTGCCTGCAGAACAGCAACCCTACGTCTGCTGATAAAGATCACATTCCTGTAAGAGACAGACAGTATTTCTTTAAGAAATTGAATTTTTCCACTCTGGACCATGTTTATGAGCCCTTTCTTTGTGCTAAGTAGGCATGGATTGAGCATCAATCTGCAAAGAGGAGGCAGCAAACCTGCAAAGGAGCCAGAGAACACAGAATTGGATCCTGCAGAATTTTGTCTATGGCATTTGTAAAGTCTGATCAAAGGGCACAGAAATAGCTAAGGCAGCATATTAGCTAATAACAACTGTCTGTAGATTTTACCCTTCTTCCCTGCACCTTCTCTGTCCCCAAACACAGGGAAATAAACTAACAGTATGGTCAGAGAAGATACAATGGTTTCACCATTGTTTTTTTAACTTTTTAATCAGGGTATTAAGATGAAATAAACACATGCCTTACTTTTTTATTATTTATGTTTATCTAGTACATTAAATCAAGGATGAATATCATTATTACTCTGTAGCTGTTTTTAAATACAACAAAGGAAAATAAATCTCTTCAAGTGGAAGAAGAATAAAAAATCACCCCAAATCATCTTATCCACATCGTAAATAATGCAATTCAGAATTCAGCTCTATTAGTCTCCACTTTTAAAACTCACAATAACATGCAAAGTATGTTACAAAACAGTACATCTTTATAAGCAGTGCTGTTATTCTATCAATACATTTGCAGTCTCAGAAGACAAACAACCAGAGAAGAGATAGTTTTCTTCAGCTTTTAAAACTTTTGGATGTAGGGCATTTAATCTGGTATTGCACAAGATGACAAAGCAAGATGTTTTTTTTTTAAAAAAAAGGTTTTAAATCTGCAGCATTTGAAAGAAAAATCTGAGTTGGACACAGAAAAAAGGGCTTGTTAACGTTTAAGTGAAACTGCATGCCAAAATTCATTTAAACACCACTTTATAATCAGGCCTTTATTCCCTGATCCAAAACCTAACAGTGAATGTATCTATCAGTGGTGTACAGACTAACCAGAAAATCTGGGCCAAACTTTGAAATCTCTGTGGCAGGAATTTCAGCCCAGAATGTTATTAGAAAGTCATTTAATTACTGAATTCTTTAGTAATAAGCAAAGGTTGAGATACTTTCATTTACTTGCAAATCTGTCAGTGAATCACCTAGCTATCTTCTCTTCTCACAAAAGAAAACATAAGAAGGATGTGATTATCAAGCTCCCATAACAAAGTTAAAAAATAGTTAATACACAGAAGTCACAGTTTAGAAAAATCCTTTTTTTCCCCAGGTATGGAATAGGTAAGTACTGTCATGTACCACTTTATTTCTTTTGTGCAGACATTTCCCCCATACATCCTTTCTCATGTGTTCAGATATTTTACTGAATAAAGTTTGATATGTACTTCCAGTGGGTTGCAGGACGTCTTTTAGGCTTCAGGAAAAAAGTATGATTTTTGGTTTTCAGTCAGAAGTCTAATAATAAGATTGAACCAAACTCTGAGACTGTATTACAGCAACCTTCATTAGCACTGAACCTGTTACCTGCTGCAGTGTCCTGTGACCAGAGGAAGCTGCAGGCAATGCCCTGTCTTAAATTCTTACAAAAATTAAAATTAACAAACAATGAACTTCTCCAAGCCTCTGTATACTTCAGATTTTAAATAGGGAATAGATCAAAGTGGGGAGGAACCACACAATTCCTGAGCAAATAACCTTCAGATTACTTCTCAATAAAAAAGTAGGAAACAACATCCAGCCTTAGAAATATTGACAGTTAAGGAATAGCTAACTGAGTGCTAGCTGATGACACATTGGCATAGTTTACAGAGAAACAGCACCCATATCGCTAATTTGCCTGGTGACGGGTTATATCCTTAACAGCTGATTTGAGCCTCTCTGCCACGGTGGATTCAGTGGTTGTTCCTAATAAGCGAACAGCTTTAAACTGGTATCTCTGAAACTGAGGAGCACCCGGGGGAAATCTTCTGAACTAGGAATGCTAAAACTGCAGCTGTGAAAATGTGTGTACAGCAGCACACGAGATATTTCAACATGGGAAGCAGCGTGTGTGCATGTGCGCCACTTCCACATGTCGGGGGAGGGCTCAGGTTTCTAAGGGAACATACGGGTCTTTGAAGGAGGCACCCACAGACACATTTGAAATATATTAGACTTAAAGGAGGAAGATATCACACGACAATGACTTAACATCCACTGTCTTTTGCGGACTACCACTATATAAAAGTCAATTCTTTTCAAAATTTTCTTTGTACCTTGATTTTCCTGTTTTCTCTTTGTCTGAGTATATTTTTCTGTTCATGTTGTTGCTTCAGTGGTCCTTTGAATTATGTTATTGTTTCAAAAGACACTTCAACAAAAAGTAAAACACCATCTGCCAAACGCTGTTGTTCCTGTAATTTGTTTTACAATAATACAGCAGTATGCTGTTCCTAGAAATACTGTTTGCTCTTACGAAATTACACTCTGTTAGATAGTTTTTGTACTTTTAGGGAGCTTTTTCTTCCAGATAACATGTGCAATCAAAGATCTTTTTTTTTTTCCTTTTCTTATTTACTTACAAACTACTTTTTTTCATCATCTTTTTGACCCGTATTAAACTTACGGACCACTCTACCTGTTATTGCCTGCCTGTTTTCCTCTACTTCCTAATGGAGATGATGCTTTATATCATAGAGAAATACTTTGTAGTTTCTTTAGCAAATGTCCTTCATGGATTTTTGGAGCATTTCTTCACTTAATATTAGGTTCATATTTTCTTTCTAGTGACAAAAGTCTTTGCAAGTCTGCCCAATTTTGATGTAGAAGTCTACTACATTTCTTAAGAAAATAAGGAAAATGTGCAAAATTAACACAGTAAAGATCACTATTTCTTCATTTCAGGTTGATAACAACTCACTGATAATTTCCTCCGACTGTAGTTTTTCACCCAGTTGTCCATCAATTGTACAGCAATTTCATTGAGATCATAAATTCCCTTGTTACGCAAGATTCTTACTTCAGTAAACATATATCTTATCAAATAATTGTCTCTTATTAGCTAAATCAGTTATTCTGTAACAAAATAAAACCACGTTGGTTAGACAGGATTTATCTTGATAAATCCATGTTGTAGGTTTCTCATGATCTTGTTATTCTTCAGATTTTACACTTTCATAAGAAGAAATATTTCATTGTCTTGAATTCATCTCTTGAGTGATTTAAGCTATGTCTGGTAGCTCTTCTTGGTCCATTTTCCTCTCAACACTATGTGTCCATATTCCTCATTTCATGGGACTAGTTTATATATTCTGCAGTTTAACAATTTAAATTGAACAATCTAATGATGCTGCAGTTTAAAAAGAATGGTAATATACTTTTAATTCCTTATTAATGTTTAATAATATCTAAAACTAAATTATTTTAATGACATCAAGGTTTTCCTTTAAAACCACAAATGTCATAGTTATTCTAGGGTAATTTTTTTGTTTGCTGTTTGATTAACAAAATGAGACCTGGTATTTGCACTTAAATTTCTTCTGTGCAGGAGCTAAGCATTGTACACCAAGAGATTCATGGCAAGATCCAACTGAGGTTGCCAAGATTCAAATTTGCTTGCAGTACATGGCCATTAGCTTTCTTTCTTACTTACTAAGACAGCAGTCCTTTCTCTGAGATCATCAGTTCAATGTGCAAGAATTATTTAAGAACAAACCCACTGAAGACAGTTTGGTTCCTTTACCACATTTTTTATTCACATTTCCTATGAACACAGACAAGACAAAATGGTAGAAACAGGTTCATAAAGAAGCATGCACATGTTCCTAAGAAGATTTTCTTCTTCAGCATTTGTTTGCAACCTTGTCCATGACTTCTTTGCCTCACACTATATATGTATAGTACATTATAAATAAAAATACTAAAATAGCTCTTCCTTATTGGTAGATGTCAACAGCAAAGGGGATCTATCCGTTGTTTGGACTACACATTTTTCCAACTAGTCTACCACCCACAGTGTTATTAGTGGCACCCAAGAAACACCAGATGACCGAATAAGCCAGAGACACTTATTTGAAAGTTAAAAGATGCAAGACCTACATACTAAAGACTGTAATTGGTGATGGCATTTGACAGTGTGTTGGTAGTTTGAACTCATTAAGTGCAATTGATGGTATCAGTCTTTTTTCTCTCAACATCTACCTCTCATGTTGTTCCTTGTTCAGGCAGAAAGTACCTTCATTGTATAGATATGAAGCGACTGCAAAGGTAGACCATAATCAGTCACTTTGCTAAGCCACTATTATTGCCATCTTTACTTATGTAAATCATCAAGATTTTTTTCAGAAAAAAAAATCCCTACCATTCAGGTTGGGTCTTCTTTTCTGTAAGCAATCTGAACAGCCAGGAAATAATACTAGGGCAAGAGTCCTGTTAATGGTTTCAAAGAATATTTGTCAAGTAGGTCTTACATGGCCCCAGAATATGCTACTCATCATGGTAAAAAATTATGTGAAATCTGAAGTAGATTAGGGGAGGGACAGAAGAAAATCACGTTGACTCCGGAGATTTTATCTCCCATGGTGTAAAAAATGTGTATCAAAAAGCAAAGTACATAATAAACTGTATATAGATTTATTATTTTTTTGGTCTCCTCAGCTCTCAACCTTCAGACCAGTGACAACTTTGCTTGAAATAGGACCTGATAGGAAATGGAATGGGACTTCCATATCTGGCCCAATTTAATAAAAAGTCTGGTTCCTATATCATGTTAGTATGGTTTTGAAAACCATTAATGTTTTGTATATCAGCTTTTTTATCTTCTGATTTTTTTAAACTGTAAATAGTTCTTTGGACACACACTGAATCTCAGGGCTTTGATTTTTTCCTTTTACAACAATAATAAAATACAGACACGATTCAGGTTACCTGAATACATAATAGCTAGAATGAGTAAATCAATCTAAGCAAGCAAGTTGAACCTAGTTTTATAGTGCACCTTCAGCTATTTCTGGTGGCTTAAAGAACCTAAGCATTCATTAAGTGGTGGAAAAATAAGCTTCGATACTATTAATTATTTAAAGGGATCACTACAAAGAAGAAAAACTTCCAGAAAGTGACTTTGTGAAAAATAAGATTGGGAAAAAGAGATAGCTGGTATCAGAAGAATGAATACCAAGGTATTTAGCATCACACATTGCAGGACTTAAAAAGCTCTACAAATCATCATTTGATCTAAGAAGAATGTAACCAAATTTCACAACTTTGCGTTAGTTTCAGGGGAAATTTTAAAGCTGGGTCTTCAGCAGGAAGGATTCAGAAATAACGAGTTCACTTAAGATGTGTATTCAGAGTGCTCTGAAGTAAAATAATATGGTGTCCCAAATGTGGGAACAGAGAATGCTGTTAAAATTACCGTCTCTGATGTTCAAAAAAACACGCACTGCCTGGAAGAATTTTGTAAAGTTTTGATATCATTTTATAAATGAACACTGTATCCAAATTAGCAAAATTGAAAACTGTAAAACGTGTCAAAACCTAATATTTGAAAAAGCAAACTTCTCCCATTTTTAAGAAAAAGCTGAAATGTACTCCTGATACAATCCTGAAAGGTGATGAAAAAACACACTCCTGAGCAAGAACTGAGCACTGATAAGAAGAAAACAGATTTGATTTTCTTTTGTGACTTTTCAGTGCATAAACGTCACGGTAAGATTACTGAAAGGATGCTCCACACTGACGGTCAGAGATTTGAGTGTCTAAAATAAAGATTGACAAGAAAGAGTTAGCTTTTTTTCCTTGCAGTTTCACAGATGCAACAATCAATCCTTAATGTGCAAGTTTAACACCACTAAGTAATGTAATTACCAAGGTGTGTCGCATTGCCCTCCAAATGCTGCAGCAGAGAAATAAAAGCCATTTATTTCTCTTAGGTATTGACTTCATTAGCTCCGGATAGTCTTGTTACCTGTATAAAAGGCTAAGCTTTTTTAAAAAATTCCTGACAAATTCTTACGCTCATTAGCATCTCAGGACAACTTTTTCTACTTTTAAATGTAACATAATCAATTACATCTATTATTAGATGTAACACATGTTAAACAGACAAGTGTGATGAGTTTAAGAATATTTCAAAAGAAATGAGAAGTCATACTGGGTGCATGTAATAAACACTGAATGTCTGTTTGGGCGATAACCCTCTGGACGTGCTTAAGCATGTAATGTTATAGCTCTGCTTCTCAGTTTCTCCTCTATCCTTTTTGTCTCTTTCCTACAGATTGTATGTTTTTCATTTATTAATCCATTGATTAGTATACATTTACTATGCTGCCCAGCAGAGAAAAGCCCAAATATCTGCATCAGACTGTAGGGAAAAATCTAATAGAAATGGCTAATAAAAGCAATGCTTGTGGTAATATTCCCTAGACTCACCATCAAATTTACCAATGGTCTGTTACACATGTGGGCCTCTACAAAAACTTCCACTAGATTCACCCACTTTAAACTTACAACGATCATTGCATTAATGTTGTCTAACCTGCTGCTTAACAAAGACTATTCAGTTTTAGCCAACAATTTCCACGTTATGACCACAACTTCTGGTTGTGTTTCATGGACAAGTAGATACTTTGTTTCATCGAATTCTTATTATTTACAAAATATAAACAGTCTCATACACCTGCTCAGCAAGAGGGCTTTTGAACTGTTTTAAACAGCTTTTGTTGACCTGAGATCAGGCTATTCCAATTCGTTGCTTGCAAGCGTTTTGTTCATTTTCACTCCAGGATACAGCTGAGTGCGTAACTTTTGTTTTAGCTTATGCTGTTTTAAAAAGCTTACGCAACTCTATCGGGGCTGCCTCTATTTTAAGGCATTACAATGTACATGCAAAAGAATCAAGTTACAGCTCTATTTCCAAACTAAAGTATAAATTCTCGGAACACACACGTGGATAGATACTAAAATAATGTTCAAATAGGATTGATTTTACAACAACTTAGACGAGAAAAATCTGTGACTAATCGAAAGCACTAAGGAAGTGTTTCTCTGGTTTCCAAACAGAAACACTTAATGTAACACCATGTCAATTCAGTTACTTTCAAGGTTCAGAACTGAAAATTTGAACAGATCTCTAGATATAACCTGGAAGGCAAGGGTGCCTAATTTTTTAATGTGCCACCTAGAATTATTACTATGCCATCTTTATTATTAATTATTTCAAGGCTGGACTGGATTTACCTTAGTAGAAGTTAAAACAGTTCGGCAGTTATTTACCAATTCAAGAAGAGCTAGACCAAACATTTAAAAAGTTAATCGAACAGACGAAAGCCACTAGTGACACATGGCTGGCTAGTAAAGACTTTTAACTACTGCAGGAAGTTCCTTATAATATCTTGCCACGCAAAGGAGGGAAATTCTGACATATTCCTTTTACTGTGACTTGGTGAACTCCTTTCCAGCCACTAAAAAATATTTTTTCCTGTCATAAATTATGTAACTAGGTTGTAAAAACTGTTTAAAGAATTTTTTTTTTTTTTTCTTTTTGGCTAATTGTGTTCAATAACGCATTTTTTCAAAGAGTTGGACAGAGGCATTGAAGGAGCTCTGCACTTCATCCCAGTACCCTTTTTGTGTTTTTATATCAAACTCTGGACTTTGCTTCCCACTGACATATAAATAAAAAGATACAATCATATTTTGTGAATCATTTCACATATGTTTTAAGGATCATAAAAAAAGAAACAAAATAAAGACAGATTGTAAAAAGGGTTTAGTGAGGAATAAAAGGGGGGGATGAAAGTATATAAAGCACAAATTTAAGATCTATGGTGGCTGATATGGAATCTGACTCAGTGCACTGTGAGTTGCAAGCTGATCTGACACAAACAACACAATGATAGTCTATCCTTACTTCAGGCTGAATTAAAAATTTTTCATAGCTTTTTTAGTCTTTTGTAGACATAGTTTGGTTTTGTTGCTTAACCATGGATGTCATTTATTTTAATGCTTTATTTTTCTGCCTACTCTCATTTGAAGTTCCCATCTGTAAATAATCCTACTGCTACTGTGAGATATACTATTCAAAATCTTCCATTTTCCCTCTTGTTCCTTGGAAAGACTTTAAGTGTCCACATAAGCACTGCAGATAACTGATGTTAAATTCTCCTGAAGAGTTTTTCTCATGAGTTTCTCAAGTCTTTCTAGATTCAGCCAGTTAGGGAATAAGATACTGTGGACAATCACTGTGACTTGTACTAACTTGGATTAATGGAAGAAGAGTACAAGGAAAAGCTGCAGTGCAATTGATTAGAGCAAACCTTGTTGAATCTCCAAAGTAAATTGTTACTAGCTTGTGGGAACTGGTATAAGCATATGACAGGCTTTTCTGTAGTTGAGAAGACTCCCCTCTACGGTGACAAATTTACATCACTTTTTCTATCATACCTTACAGCTGTGTTCCCATTTATGTGAACTCGAGGAACCTATTTATCAGCCCAAAAAAAAGGAATTCCTGTTTATGGTTTCATGACTGGGTGCCTGAACTACCAACTGATGTTTCAGTCCTTTCTTAATCAGTACCTGAGATCTTGGAAAGACATTTAGAATAACAATGTTCTTAAAGTACGATGAAGAGAAAAGAAGTCTTGTCAGTTTGAGGAATGAGAAGAGTTCCTCTCCACTAAGGGAGAAATATGGATACACGAATTGCCTTCTGCGGATTTAAAATGCAATCATGTTCCTTTTCTATCACTGAAGTTCTTCATTATTATTCCTGAAGTTCTTCATTATTATTCATACGTATTATTTATACATTCTTCTGCAAAAAATGAATTATCTACTGTGTGGAAGTTAAGCTAAATTTTGTATATGTCTATGACATAGGTGACTCCTTTTACTGGCTTCAGTAACAGTCTCTCCTCCTGATCCTAACAGTTTTTCCCAAGCAACACTCACACCCATGGTTAAGACTATACTATTACTATTATTCACTGCAATAGCATTTAGAAGCTGGACCAGAAGATCATGCAGTTAAGCATGGCCCAAACCTACTGTTAAAAGACTATGACTGTGTACGAAACTCAGTGGCCAGCTTCAGCAAGGTCAGAGACAATCTGATTTCATTCTCTTATCCTCATCCTGGCCCCTCTGTGCGCTGATGATATTTTTAGCTTTTCACTTTCTGTACACACATTTAATTTTGGATGTTTAATCACCATTAATCATCACTGTTAGCAATTAGTTATTCTAAACCATTTTCTGCAGAGCATCCCTTATCATTTGTTATCATCTTCTTTTTCACCAACTGGCTGAATTTTATTTATTTCAATTTGGAGACCATAAGAGCTGAAGCTGAATGTATAAATACTATCAGTCAATGCTGTAAGCAGTTTCCTTAGAAAACAAAACATAACAAAATTCTGTTTTATTTTTGCCATGTTTGAGTAAAACTAACAAATGTTCTTCATTGCTTACATTGCTTTCATCTTTCTCAGTTGTTAACAAAAGCACAAAACCAAATGGATCCACTACCAGGATCCAGAAAACAGCACAATGGAAAAAAGCTTAAGAAATCTGTCGTATTAGCCCAAAGAGCAGAAAAAAATCGACAAATCACTTTACCTCTTTGTAACTCAATATCCCTAAATAATAATTCCTTCTTATAAACACTTCTATACCTAGGTGGAGTAGTAGTATATATTGTAAAGAAATTGTTCTGCTCCACTATTATGAAGTTCTGACAGATAATAGTTTAGAATCCTTCTGGTCACATACAAGAATTTCTTTCTAATAAAATTTTCCTGTAACTAATGTTATCAAATATTAAAGCAGCACTGAATCAAAAAGACATTCTGCTTATTGGAAAAAAGAAAGAACACATTAAATGAACTGTTAAGTAGCCTTATTGATAGGAAGCATCTGTTAAAATAATGCCTATGCACAGTGTTATTGCCCGCTATGTGCCCTGTCTTATTTGTTCTATATTGTTCTCTATCCCACAGCTTGGAAGCAATTTACAGACAAGGAATTACTGATTTTCTCATCCTAATGCATTTGTTAGAGCATAGATGGCATTTTGCTAATTTTGGGCCTTGATTTTTATTTGCACATAAAAAGAACTATATTAATAGAACACATTAAGGCTGTAAAATCAAGCACTTGAAACCTGGGAAATAAAAAATGGAAAGTTTTGTCGCCACAGAAGGAGCTTTTGTATCTTGTAGTAGTAGTAGTAGTAGTAGCAGTAATACTAGCAGTAGTAGTAGAAGCAGTAGTAAGACTGGACAAAATACAGTAGTCTTCCTAGCTCTGCTTTTTCTGTAGTTTTTGGGTTTTGGGGGAGGATTTTGACCATTTAGCCTGGGGTGCCAAACTGAGTATTTCAATCAAAATGGCTGAAGTATTGCAAAGTGAAAACAGTGAAAAGAGCATCTTGTAATGGGTCAAGTGATCTTAATTCTAACCTCTTTTTCATTAAATGGTCATGAAAAGCCTAATGTGTTTTGAAAGTCAAGCCAAAATACTCATAATGGAACTTGACTGTTCTCCAATAATCTCATCACAGTCACAAGTGAAGTGTACTTCACATAATGTTTGGAAATGAGAATGCTGTCTCCTCACCTTAATGCTAGGGCTCTGGGACACAAAAGATTGCAGAAAAACTTCCTGAGAGAAGTGGAAAGAGAGTTCAGACAGCCTCACTCAGTATTTGAGCCACAAGACACCATTCCCTTAATAACAGCACAAGGCTAGATAATCATATAAAAGATATAGAAAGTCAAGCTGAGAAACCTGAAAATAAATCTGAAATGATGAAAGCTAATAAGAGCTTTGCAGCTGGTGTGAGACAGGCTAAATGGAGCTTGGAGGGGAAAATTGAAAGAATGGAGAGTTGTAGGAAAACTAAACATGTCGGATTGCTGACAATTCCTACACATAAGGGGGAAGAAGTCCCAGAGGGATTCAGAGAGAAATAATAGATGTTGATGAGGAAAATTGTTCTTGCTACAAGAAATACTGTCATAAGAACTCCCACCAGCGACCGAGGGAACAGCAATGAAGTATGTCTAATAACTGAAGTAAAGGCAGCTGCATACAGACTCCGCTCTCATGCAGGGACATATCACCACCAATTGCCTGTACAGAAAGCTCCAGCTAATCCTATTCAGGAAAACACTTTTCATGATACTGTTAATCTTCATTCTGCAGAGCTGTACAGTGAGAAGTCAGTGAGGTGTCTGGACAATGCTGCTGCTGTAGCTCAGAATGGAAATGCTGTTTATTGGCAAAGAAAGCTGGCAGCAAAATCACAAATCACCATCTGTAAGTTAGACATCACCTAACGCACCTCAGTGGGGGGTTTCCCCCTTCATTGGAACACGGCAAAATTACAAATGTGCCCATAATTACCATAAGTCAGACACAGCTACCCTGCAGTCAGGGTAAAATCAATGGTAAAAGAATTATGTACAAGAATACTTTAGCTTAGTTTAGGGTTCTCCATGAATGGACTGTCTGCAATTATCCTTTTTGAGAAGAATGAAAATTTTAACATCTGAGGCTTAGCCCTCTTGCCTCACTGCAATAGAATAGGAGCAATTAATTTTAAAACCAGAAGACTCTAAGCACAAGCAATACAGTCTCATACACCTGACCTTTAAGCTCCAAATTACATTGCTTTACATGGAATGCTACAAAGGACTTTCCTTTGTATTTGACAAAACACTTGGTAAAACACAATCCAGAGAATATAATATGTGACAAAAATATATTTTTGGTATATTTTTCATCTAAAGAAAAAAGACTTTTTTTCTCCTTTTTCAATAATTGAACCATTTGTTACTATGAGAACAAATTTAACCTCTTTCAAGAAACAAGAATTCAGATAATCATGCACATCTTCCAAACAAAATGCTGGGTGGGAAAGCTTTAAAAAGAATACTGACGGTGAAGTTTGTTCCATGAACAGGAGGACCAACAGAGCTTAGATTTCAAAGGATTTGAGTGCACCTCTTCATGGCCTGCTCCAGAAAAACCTCACACTCATTCTGTTCCACGTCTCCATAGGCCACCTCTCCCCCCTGCAGTTTATAGACCTGCTTACCTACTTATATCTCTCCAGCAATATTTTTTGAGCAGTCACCTTCCGTCCACGCTCCCCATGGCTGGGGCTGTGTCTGCTCACTCTACTTGGTAGGACAGTGAGTCCCCTTATGGCCTTTTATTCATCCGACCAATGTTTGTGTGTCTAACCTTCAGCGAGCTCCATAGAGTCCAAAACTTGGTGGAACTTGGGATTCATGAGGTTTATTTGTTCAACACAACTGCAAAAGTCTAATTTTCTTTGGAAACCAGGCTCGAGTCAATTTTTTGTTGGGCTGCAGCAGGCATGCAGCTTGGCCGTAAAAAGGTGAAGATCCATCATTTGAAACCTCTTTGAGATAAGAAGGTCACCTCAGTCAGTTGAGTTCCTAGTGGAGAAGAGTGCCACATCATAGAAAGTGCTTCTGACAAATGACTTTGTGTCTACTACATGCAGAACTATTCCAAAAAGTCCCAGATTGCTGCTACCCACTTCAGTGAATGACAGGTCTTTGCCAATTAAAGTTCCCAGTCATTATTTTGGCATTAGCATGGTAACGCGGATGGGAGAAGACTGTTTTGGGGCATTTGTAGTTGTAAGACCAGCCCTGCCAGCACAGATTTACACAGTCTGTGCAAGCAAATAGGAACATCCCTTAATTTTCACCTACAGATGTCTGTGTTTATGGCCCTACCCTGTCCCCCAGCTTTGTCACTGATATACCCAGACATCTGCCTTGCCCTTGTCATCGCTTAGCACTGTTTAAAATGTCACCCTGCCTTGCTGCTGAATAACAATACATACAGAGATAAGAATTTGATTAAAGGATGCAAGAAGGGAAATGTATGCCACATTTCTGTATCTCTGCCTCCAGTAGCAGAAAAACAGTAATACTGATATGCAAATACCTATATAATGCCTGAAATAATGTGCACAGATAGGCCATAGAAATTAAAATCACTGGGGAAATTGATAGTCAGTGCATCCCAAAGGTTATTATATGGAAAAGAAGAAGGAAATAAATCATAAACATTACTTTATAAAAAAATGAATATTTTATGGTGATTTAGCAGATATAGCTCCGTGTTTCCTTTAGAAAATGTTCTGAGATTTATATTATCTCTTCCAGAATATTTTAAACACATCTTTAAACCACACAAGGTAGCTTATTTTGCAAAGTGAGCAAATGAAATCTTCTAATTTCATTTGCTAAATAAGTTATTTTATAGGCTCTTTGGAAAAGAAGCCAAGTTTCTGATTGTTTTACATAATAGACAGAAGCTGCTGAATATTCTCTAAATGAAGTAGTGAAATTGCCTATTGTACTGGAGAAGCAATTTTTCAAATCATTCTAACTTACACATTTGTTGGCTGAGCCTATCAAATTTACTCACAGAACAGCTTTCAGAAAGTTGCAGACAGTAAACATATTTACCCACAGCTTCTGTGTAATGATTCATGCAAAATCTAAACAATTGTTCATATACCATATCTTACACACATATTATGAGAGATTAAATTTTGTCCTTAGCTTGCTGAAATTTTCATATAAGATGAACAGCCTTTACGAATATGACAGATCTGATCCAAAGCTTCAAAGAAAACCTTTTTTTTTTACAGTCTTCATTGCATATAAAAAACTCTCTCAAAATTTTTTATTCACAAGATTTGAGTTAACATAAAAGAATGCATGAAATTACATGACTTTGACATTTCAGATTATTTCAATATTGTGAACATCAGCTTGGGCTTTAGCCTTAAAGATATTTTACTCAAAGCAAGTTCTGAATCTTAGTTTAAGGTCACAATCAAAACATAATAGAAACATCCAAATGTACCAACCCGCAAGTTATACATGGTATTTTCAAGGAAAGTTCACATCAAACTTTCTAGGCACTACCCATCTACAAAAGTAGGTAGCGCCTGGAGTGCTGTGATGGAGGGATGCAGGTTTTTTAGGTAAAGTGAGGAGGAGAAATAACCCTTTCTGTAACAGACCATCAGGAATGCACAGAGTTCTGCCTTGGGATAGAATAGTCAGTCAAGAGTTTATGCATCAAGATTAGCAGGCAGACCAACATGGGTGTCATTGCAGTGGATATCTCCTTAGACCACCTGATAGGAAAGAAGTAGGTGAGGTTTTCTTCAGACAGCTGAAAGAAACCTCATGTTCACAAGCTGTGGTCCTCAGGGGACTTTAACCACCCTGATATCTACTGGGAAGTCAGCAGAGCAGGGCTCAAGCAATCTGAGAGATTTCTTTAGTGCATTGAATGCAACTTCCTGGTACAGTTAACTGAGGAGCCAACAAAGGAAAGGTGCTCTAATGGACCTGATACTTAATGAAGAAGGAAGAATTTGTGGGGGAGGTGAAAGTCAGAGGCAGCCTTGACTGCAGCGACCATGAGACGGTGGAAGTCAGTACCCTAAAGGGAGATAGTAGGGCCAAAAGCAGGAACACAGCCCTAGATGTTAGGAGAGCAGACTTCAATCTCCTCCAAGATCTGCTTCGGAGAATCCTGTGGGACATCCTGGAGAGAAGAGAGGTACAGCAGTGTCAGCTGACAATCGGTTCACCTCCTCTGAGCTCAAGAAGGACCCATCTTGACAAGTAGGAAATCAAGCAAATGCAGCAGGAGGCCTGCATGGATGAGCAAGGACTACTGACCTAACTCTGACATAAAAAAATGGAGTACAGGAGACAGGAGCAGGGCCAAGTGACCCAGGAGAAAGTATAGAGCTGCTGTCTGATCTTGCAGGGATGAGGTAATGAAGGACAAAGTCAACCTAGTTTTGAATCTTGCACAGGCTGTGAATGGCAGCAATAAAGGTTTCTACAAGCATATAAATGACAGAAGGAAAGCTAGAGAAATTTTGGGCCCACTGCTGACTCAGAGAAGACTCAGAATGATTCAGAGAAGGCCAAGGTACTCAATGCCTCCAAGAAAATGTTTCTAGAAGTATTAAAGTTAGATTAGAAACGTGTCTCTTGGCTACTCAGAGCTTTATACAGCTGTTAGGGGTTACATTAGAACAATACAGAGCCATTCAGATTATCATAGTGACTTTATTACAAACCTTGTGTTGATAAGCTATTTCTTTACTGACTTACATGTGGCCACTGAAGGCTTCACAGTCATCTTTCAAAATGTTATACAAAGATGGATAGGAAGTCTTTTGCCATTTCAGAGCTAGGCAAAGTGAGAAATGCAGAAAGCAAAATCACTGAATTCCGAAACCCTTGGGCATTTGACTGTTCTGTAGAAAGATCTTGTTTGCGAGGGACAGAAGCTTTTGCAATGGTTACGTGCACTTGTGTGCATCTCTCTGCAGAAGGAAAGGTTATCTTCACAGAAGCTGGCTTAAACATTTGCAGAAAGCCAACATTTTTTTGTAGCATAGGCAGTAGATAAATTTATGACAAAAGAAATTGAGTCTGTAGAGGCGTGGAAGTTCAACACATGGAAACCACAATTTACCTGTAATAATAAAAATTGAATCATACCTAAAAAGCTTAATACACCCAATCTTTTCTTACTGTATAGATAGTATCCTGAGAAATAATGAAACATTTTCCTATTGATATATAACAGAAGAGCAAACCATGCATGAGATGATCCCTCTTTCATGGCACGTCCATAGATTTTGCGATTGAGAATTGGTAAATGACCCTTTTAATTTTAGTTCATTGATTTGAATAAAGCTCAGGTCAGAAGTTTTCAGCTTGCTGGTCATTCACAGAAATTGATGGTCTAAATATGGCATATTTTAGGTATATTTAGATTATCATTTATAGTAATTTTTAATGTAGAATTAGGTCACAAGAATAATACCTACTTATTTACATTAATGGAGAAATAATGACAGCATGATAGGTCTAAGCATTTTCAGAGCAGGATTCATGGAGTATATGTCTTTCCCAATTACAGAATGACTCTTTTCAGTCAAATATGCAGGTCTTTCAGAGGACAGAAGCCTTGCTTTCTTCCTTCACTAACACCAAGTTGCAGGTTTATCAGACCAGTAGATGTATTTCTTGAGAGGGAAATTAGGAGTGACTAATGAAAATATAAGATGCTAATTTTATACAGGAAACTAGTGGTTTTAATTGGTGTCAAATTCCATTTTTTACCTTCCCCAGATACTGGTAGTCAATTCATTGGTCCTGCTGGCTTGCATTGTCATTGTCCATCATAATTGCATACAGGACTGTCTTCCCAGGGAGAAAAATAGAAGTTATTCAGCTGGTTGTGCAAAGCACAGTAGGAAGCCTGAAATGAACTCTTTTCAACAAATGACTAGCACAGAGGGCATTGTGATGGGGAGTATTTTACACTGATTTCCTTTGCAGTTCCCATCCATAGCAATTTTACAATATAAAAGCCATAAAAATGTTTACTCCAAAATTCCAGAGCTCTGCTGCTTTTGAAAGATGTACACAACTAAATCAGTCCCCTGTAGTTAAACCGGACACAGAAAAGATTAAATCATCTCTCTTTCTGTACAAAAGCTTAGAATAAATCAGTGATTCCTGTGCAAAAAGACATATGAATAACACATACATAATGGCTGTATAAATCGTCCTTGCCTCAGGGAAGAAAAGCCACTGAATCCTGAAAGCCGGGGATGCATCACCAGTCACTGATGTTCCAGATTCTCTTCACTTAGGTCTTCATGCTAGTGGCTGGGGTATCCCTTTCCCAAAAGCTACAGCTTTTATTTCAGGTGCATTTTCCTTATGGTGGCATGTGGTAGAAAACAACAGGTACAAGGGAAAACAGAGGCCCTTTGCATATTCACCTCTGGCATTCATGGGAAAGTCATGGACTTTCGGGCTCTTATGCCTACACCTGCCTACTTTGTGCTGCCACTCAAATTGTGTGTTGATGTGTTTTCTGGAGATCCACATCAACTGAAAGATCTGAGGAGGGGCAGTAGGGTGTCGGAATTCTGGACGGTTCTCTAAAACAAAGGTGATTTTCTCTTTTCATTTTTCATTTGTCCAACATATTTAGATGTGATATATGAAGCAGTAATTCCAGATTTATATGGGAAATAGCTTTTTTCTTTCTGGACACTAGAGTATTCAGGCTACATACTATTCCCATTCCATATGTAGTGTCTTTCTCTTTTTTATACTCCGAATTTTTTGGGATAGCTACTGTGCTATGTTCTACATTGGCATATTGCCATGCAAAATGGAGAACCAACTGGATACAGACATAATTTAGAAGAAAGAAATAATAAATTTGTGTAGGATATGCTAATAAAAAATGAAAATTCAGTATTAACTATGTCAACTGAGGACAGAATGTGTAACACTGAGGCATTTATCTCATTATGTTTGTTTATTGACACCCATATTCCAAAACAAAAAATAAGAAATCTTAACAGCCTGATAAAGAGAAAATGTAGTGGCAATTAACCAATCAGACAACATACAGCTAGTTTGAGTATAATGTGCAGTAATTAGAACTTGAAATAACAGCTCACAATATTTGTCAATATAGATGTACCACGTATATTATGTGATCAGCCTCTTACTAGCAAGATTTCATTGTTTGTATTTACTTCTGTTATATATTTACAGATGTGATGCACTGTATTTTGGAGGTCTCAATCCATCAAATCTAAATACCAGCAATTTTCAAAAAAGGATGAAGTATGTTTTGTAGTATAGCTTCCTTGTTCATATAGATTGCTGTGTGTACTTGTATGGTTACAGTTTAACTTGAAAAACACCCCTGACAGGTCACCTCATCCTTTCAAAAATTAATAAGAATTTACTTTCTTACTGATAGCACTAATTAAATATATCCAAATACCTACAAGATGTTCAGAATTTGCATCCTAATACATTGAAGTATATAGTACAGTAAATATATAGTTTATATATAGTATAAAGTAACCCACATATTAGGGTTAAGGCAGAGTTATCAGGGAAATATTATTTTATCTTATATTTTTTTTAATTTTATCGACTTCCTTGTATGTGCAGATGCAGAAATGCTTGACTTTCTTGAAAGAGTTAAGCTCAAATACCGTTCCATAGCTCATACCTGTTAGCTTTTTTCACCTGACCTGCAAAAACAAAACATGTACGTTTTTACCAAGTGACTCTTTTTTACCAAGTGTCTTCTTTTTGTGACAACAAGGCTCATTTACTCTGTGTTTTAGATTGTGATACTGAGTTTGTATTCTATCATCATCATCTACCACTACGTTCAGCTTAGGTCCCACAGGTCATAAGAAACTTTTGTGTTCATTCAAATAAACAGATCACCTTTCAGTCTTGGTCCCAGTGAGAGGGGCCCTTGAAGTACCAGAGAACCTGTTTAGCTCCCCCATTTTGTTCAGCCTAAATTTTTTACATCTAGGCTGTAATTTGGGAGAGAAAGACCAGCAACATAAGAGCAGATGAGAAGACAACAGCATTTCTGATCCCATATTGTAAGTATCTTTATGGAGAAGAAAATGGCTTAAAAGGGTATCACTTGTGGATAGTACGATGCCAAGAAATGTTAGCAAAGCAACCAAGGAAATTGTTGTGTCTATACACTGCTATGACATCCTTCTGTGACATCCTTCCACTTCAATAAATATGTGCTGTTTAATGACACGTGTACAGAAGGAACCATCAAGCTAGTGCAGAAATCCAATTACACCACCTTTAGTAAACAATTCCAGGCTCAAGTCTAGAAGGACAAATGGCTTAAACCAGTTTCAGTGATAATTTCTGTTACCAAAAAACTGCCCTACCAATGAGTATAATCGAAAACAGAAAGACCATGCACATGAATGAGACCTGACTACCAAAGCCCAGCTCCAACTGACCACACTAGTAGAGTACCAGCTGGATGTCTTGGAGACACAGATGAAAACCTGATCTCTCTCTTCATTGGTCATTAAGCTACATGGCATCACTTCCTTTTCTTGATTAGATGATCAAATATATTATAAAAAAAGGACAGAAAGAAATAACAATTATAATGGACTTCTGAAATTAAATTACTGGCAAATCACCTTTGGGGAAATTCAGGGTTCACCTGTTAGTCTGATATAAAACTACGGTACTTGAACATGGGTTACTTAACTGCATTTATTCAAACAGGGACTGAAAATGCTTGGCTCCCCGTTCTTGAAAACAAGGACAAATTAAACCATTTTTAATGGAAAAAATAAATTCATTTAAAGCAATCAGAGGTCAACTGATGAGTGAAGACCAAATATTTGTAATAATAATAAGCACAGGTATCAAAACCAAAATAGAATCTAACATTGTAATCAGAGGTATGCAAAATGGAATGGGTTGTGCACATACAATGTGACAGCATTATTTTTCAGTGCTAACCTTTACTATACTAATCCTTTTTGAGATAAGCTTATAAATTTTTATTAACCGGTTACAGGGAAAAACACAGATGCTTTATCAAAAATGTAGCTGCCAGCCCATTCCCGTGATTACAAACAAAGTGATTCTCAGTGCAAGAAGCTTGGAAAAGACACTTTGTGGCAACGAATTCAACTATAACAATTTTTACATTTCTTAAAAAAAAATCTATTAAAATGAAAGAGAAAATGAAACAACAGGTGTGAAAATATTGGAGAGCACTTAAAGCACCATTAACTTGCACACATTTTGAAAAAAAAAAAAAAAGTATAATTAAGAAAGCTCTGAGAGCTATAAAGGATAAATTTTGCATATTTTATAACAAAATTATATAGAAAAAGCAAAGGGATGAATTAAACAAAAAGAGAGGATCTGCTTAAGGGAGTAGCTATGGGAGGAGATGTTCACCGCAGCCCTCCCAAGCTATTTATCTGGCTATCAATACACTGCTAAAAAAATGTTTGATTGAATGTGAGACTCAGTAACTTGTCTCATAATGCTCGTAAGGTTTAGTGGCAATAAACTTAGTATTTAGCAAAGTTTGAGAAAATGCTGTGCAGGCAGATGGTGAATATGTGCCTAAAGTCTATCCCAAAGCTGCAAACACTACCATCTGCTCCTGCAGTGATCTGGGTTTTGCTCAGTGCCATTGTTTAGACCCAGGGAACAAATTTTCACAACATAGCAGTTTGACACATAGAACTCATTTATGAGATTTTCTTTCTTTATCCAGATTTGCATCACTGGGCCCAGTGCCTCGACGGCAGTTCAGAATACTATGATGCAGCTCAGGAGTCACACACAGGGTAAACATCTATCCCCTCCCCCAGTCTTAGGACAATTACATGCTAGGTTGGTGTCTCAGTTTAGCTCATTCCTAAGGAAGAATTTTCAGGATATAATTCTGAAAAGAAGTTTAAAGATGTATGATAACATATACAGTTAATATGTAGCTTTAACATGTAGAAACTTGTAATACAAACACTGTATTGCAAACCTATATATTCAGCAAAATTTTGTTTGTTCAATAGTTGGTGTTTTGTACATATGTTTGTATTTATATTTGCCTAACAGTTTCTCTCCTTCTTGGTGCTATTACTACCTTAGTATTTGTCTAATTCCTGCAGCAGTTCGTGGGTGCAGACTGGTGAAGAATAGGCTAAGGGACAATACAATCCCAGAGAGAAAAAATGTAAATCATTCAGTTTAGATAGTTCAAGAGTGCAGATCATCACAAAACTGACCACATACTGCAGTAGGATGATTCAAGTTGCATGCTTACCAAAAAAAAAAAAAAAAAAAAAAGGAAAACACCAGCTGTTCTCATTAACTTTTATTCACTTTACTAAGTTTGCTGCATTTTGGGTTGGGGCATAAATAGCAAGTGTTCTACAGAGGCTAATAACGTATACTCCAAGACTAACTCACTTTATAGAAAACTTTAAAAAACAAGGTTCATGAATTCACACAATTCGCATTGTCTGTCAAGTATGTATTCAGAACACATATTTAAACAGCCCTAAGAAACGTATACATAAAGGGACATTTACATGTGTGATAGGCAGAGGATTGCCATAACTAAATGCACTTTTTATTTGCATTTGTAAAACTATTCACATGTGCAATTACATGACAGCCCTTAAAACTAGATCTAAATAATCAAGTACCCCCTGTAATTGATTATCAAAAGAAATTTGATTACTATGAATGTTATAGAATATTAAAGAGGAAAACAGTAATGAAATTTTCTTCTTTTAAAAAAGACTATATTTGTGCTACACAGGAAAAAATACATAAGTTTTCTTTCAAAAAGAAACAAAAATTGCCTTCTGAGGGGATAACCGGTATTTTTCTACATCTTTTCCCTTCCTTTCCCTTTCATGGCAAAAATTGCTGTATTTTCTATTTGCTTCAAATAAAATTGTATCATTATTTTAAAATTCAATGTTGATAAATATTAACTTAAAATGGAAATATTAATCTAAAATTAAATGACTGTCAAGATACAGTACAACACAGCAGGAGAAGCAGGCACAAGAAATAGCGGGCAGAGGAAATAAAAACTTCATCAGTATCTACTATTATTATGTGGCATTCTGTAGTCATAAATTTCATTTAAAAATATGAATACTTTCCTCAAAAAAAAATACTGAGGCATATTTAATAAACCTAGTTTAGATAACTTGCCACTGTCTCTCACAGTCAACAAGATATTGATTTAATCCAACCCACAGTTTAATTACACCCATAGTCTCAAACTTTTTAAACTGCACCTTTGTGTAACAGGCAAGACCATGACAAATCTGGGCGATGATGCCTCTGTCCTTTTTGCTGGCTGATGCAACAAGACGACTGCAGAAGCAACAGAGTTAACAAGAACTAGGAACATTAACTGGAATGGTAAACAGCTATCTGGTTATGCATGTTGTAGGGTAAATCACTGCATCACCACCTTTCCCTGTGAGTTTTCTCATGACTATATTGTAAAGATCGTATTTTGATGTATACGTATGCTGTAACTCACATCAAAGCTTAACAGCTGACATACCTACTTTTGGTTTTAAAGCAGCGTGAAAATTTGCCCCATTCAAGCCCATCACCAATGTGATCCAGAGAAGCACAGAAAAGTGTCTAGTGCAGTCAACACTGGCAGCTGTTGTACAGTTTTCACCTGTGGGAAAAGAAATCCTCCTCGCCCACCTAGAAAAGTCATGATCCTGTGGCAAACATCTGAAAACTGGCATTGTTGGTAGGAGGCTGAGTTACTACTGTTGGTTGCTGTAGTAAGTAGCTTCCCCTTACATTTTCATTCAGTTTTTCCTTCGCTTTCCTTTCTTTACTGGGAGTTTTGCAGAGAAAGTGGCCTTTAGCATGCAGTGCCAAGATAGCAGTGAGCTGGGCAGAAAACTGTAGTTTCCTGGAGAATCTCCTGTATGTTTCTGAGAGGTGAACAAAGAGGGATCCACATAAACTGTGACTTACGTGAAGCAGAAGGGTACAAATAGCAATTTCTGGCAGCCTACATCATCAGCAGTTCATGACCTTCTTCCTATTTTCCTCCCAAATCCTACCTTGTACATCTAGCCAACTCTTCCCCTTCCTACAGTTCACAAATCTGAAATGAGCAGACCCGTGGCACTTACTCTTCACTTATGTTTGGACCCAAACCCTGCCAAGAACCTTTGGGAGGATATTCATCACAGGTGGTTTTTTTTTTTTCCACTTGTGTGTAACTAATTCAGTTCAAGGCAGGACATTTGGTAGCCTATTTTATTTGTTCGGTTACCGTGGGTCAGCCTCCAACATTTCAACAATACATCAGTTCCTGTACTCAGTTGCCCCACTGAACTTATCTGCTGCAGTCAAGGAACATGATCCAGTTTTAAATGTGTCATGACAGGAGAACCAGATCTTTAATTCAAGATTTGTTCGGAGCAACAAAATATAAAAAGACAAGTGATTTATTATTAGGTGTTCACTAAAAATTAAAATATAAAGAAAACAAAGTTCCTGATTTTTTTATCTGTTTTATGAAATAATTTTATCCGCACTGAGTGTGGATGTGTTCACATGTTCTGCTTCACAGATAAGATCTCTTTCCTTTAATTGTGAGTCCTTCTGAAAGACAGTCATGGGAAAAAGGGAGAGGCAGAAGATACGTGGGTTGAAAGCATGAATAACTATTTAACAACAACAGAGAACCAGGCTTGTAGGACCTCTACATTTAATCTACCTGTCCATTGTGAGCACACACCTTTTTTTTTCTTGATCTTTATCCTGTTTGGAATTGCTTTTGCATGTCACCTTCCATGTTACACCACCAGTGTCTTTCACCTCCTGTATAACCCAGCTCCTACATTTGATCTTGTCTCATTGACCAAGCGTCCCACAGCTTGGCTGTTTATCTGCGTAATTCCTTGAGAAATTATTGCATCCCTGGCACTCACGTGTCCTTTCTATAGGAAGTCAATTGTCCTTAAGGTGGTTGTCATGCAATGGTGTGCAATGTTGTAACCAGAATACAGAAGGTGAGCCCACAGATGGGGGTCAGTGACTCTGAAAGGGCAATTTTCTTTAGTGGCATGAGTAGGTGGAAAGCTGTAGTTTCTAACTAGATTCTCAGTAACAGGCTGGGTTGGAGTACTTATTCACGTGTGAAATCTTTCGTCATTATAGCTAGCCACATGTTTCTATGATGTCTTTTGGCGTATGTTTTTTGTAGTGCTTCTGAAAAAACCTGGGTTTAGCTCATTTAAAACACATTCTCAGAATCCTTGTGAAAATTGTAGGAGACCGGTTGATAATCCAGATTTTCAGACATGGAATATGGGAAGCTTTATATCAGTTACCAGGTAACAGGGTATAACACCAACAGTTATTATAGAAGTACACTTGTAAGAGTTTCAGAACTTGGGATGGGGTCTTTCTCTGTTATTCAGTAGAATTGTGAGGTGGAACAGAGGAACAAAAGAAAACAAGTTCCTTGGACAACTACAGTGACCTGATTTTGTAGTATGTATGACTTTAAAAAGACAGCAGAGACAAGCCAATTTACAATATTGAAATAAAAACTATGGATGTAGAGGGAGCTGAGTTCCTCAAAGACAGATCAAAATAATTCTCAGAAGTTTAAATCGAAAACCAAAGTGTGACACCCAGGAAGTACAGTCAGATAGCATCTTGAAAACTGCAACCCTGATTTTTAATGAAGGGAAGAAATACACCAATAATTATTCAATTAAAACTTTAAATATTTCTCCTTATGTTTCACTCATCCAGACATATGATACCATGTGAAATGATGGCTTGACATTTATTATGCCAGTGAAACAAATATGCAAAGTCTCATAGTAAAATTTCTCCATTGAGGTTGTGTAACACTTGTCACGGATAGTCTAAAGAACCAAATTTTGAGACAATAGCTTAAAAAGTTGAGGGAGGAGGCTATCTCAGGGTCAGTCAGCAAAGGCAATGCAGGCATGTTCACTTCACACAAAAACTGCTTAAAACACAACATGAAAATTGTTAGGTAATATGGCTGGAGCATATAACAAAACCACATTTTGGAGCTCCTGGGTTTACCTCTGGAAAGAAATAAAATAATTTAAGATATAGTGAGAAAGGCAATGAGGTGATGTGGACAATTTCTGATAGGCTAGACGACAGCCCAGGCTTGTCCAACCTAGAGGATATGGCCATCCTCCAGTCTTTAAATTCTTTATGTCTTTGGGACTTTTAATTTGCTAAAAGAGGCCTATATGGCTAGCTTAGCAAAAATTGCTGTTGAGTACCATAATGCTTGCTATAAAGCACATGGAGGCCTTTAAATGCATATTCAGTGATGCAGATGGCACTCCTAATCTCTGTTACTGGCTCCAAGTCAGGGCAGGAGGTGTTGCTGCTTCACTGCCTTCCTATATTAAAAAAAATGGCGGTTGGTTGCTCTCCTGATTGCATCTCTTTTTCAAGTGTTTGACTAAATCAGGAGCAAAGGACTTTGTGAATGAAAAAAAATAAATTATGCAAAATGCAAATAAAGTTTTAGACTGTCTCTGTGTGTTTCATTTAAATCAAATGCTGTTAATGTGTTATATTTTGTTGTGCTTTTTATATTTGTTTCATTGAAATGGTTTTGGCAACTCCCGTCAGCTTCTCGTGCATACATCTGAATTTTGGTGAGGTGGAGGAAGGGCACCTAATCATCATTTGATTTCTAAACAAGAGTTGAAGTTTTTGAAAAATTAGAGAGTAGATTTGGTTGCTGCTTGCATTCCCAAGGAGCTGTTCATAGAGACAGCACCATAATTTGTGCTGGATGATTGCAGCACCAAAGCTTTTAAGCAGAGATCGCTGAAATTTATATATCCTTTATATAAAATGCAAAATCTGCTCAGTGTGGCACAGTAAAGAAAAAAAAGGACAGACAGTTAATGCAGACTGAGGAGGCTTGAATAAAATAAGGGTGTCTGTTCTCACACCAACACATCCTTTACAATGAGAGGAAAACTGACATCCATATGAGGCTACCTCTTCTAGAAGATGAAACTTCTATGGACAGCTCTATTTTCCAGTGGCCCTTGCTGTGGATTTCTACAGGAGGGACTGCTTGCTGCTGACCACCACTACTATTCCCTCTCAGTGATGTTCCAGAGTATTTCCAAGGGTTTCTTCATCCTTCACTGCTGCAAGCTCCCCCAGAATTTTGTGCACCCGCCAGCTGCTGGTAGGCTGAACACAGCTACGCAACTGTGTGCGTTTTGTGGAAGCTGAGGTACCAACTACATTATCAGTTATACTGCACTGCCTTTCACCTGCTTTGCTCCATTACAGCACTGTGGTTGCCAAAAGCTGTATTTTAATGAGATTTGAATCTGCTAAGGGCAATGATTTGATTACTGCACATACCAAAAACAAAACAAAAAAAACCCAAAAAACCCAAACAAACAAACAAACAAACAAACAAACAAAAAAACAAAAAAACCCCAAAAACCCCAAACAAACAAAAAAAAAAGAAAAAAAAGGAAGAAAAAACTATTTGAAACAACGTATTCAAATGGTTCAGCTAAATGTAGCTACATAAAGTAATGAAAAGCAGTGACTAGGCAGACACTATAAACAAAAAACTCAAGCCATGCAAAACTGAAAGTTTCAGTTTATAAAGTTTTACAAAGTTATTCGCATCAAAGTTATTTAAGCTCTGACAGAATCAAGCTTAACATAAGGACAATGACATTTGTTAACCTTCTAATGAGAACTGTAATGCTCATGGATAATCTTTGATCTGCAACAAGCTGACCATTGGATCAGGCTCAAAAAAAGCCACGGAGTGTCTCAAGCATTAAGATGTTACTTTTTTGCATGGAATTTTTGGTCCAGATAAAGAATCCTTGCACTTATGGAGTCAAATCAGGGCTTGTTAGCACACACTGTTTGATGTAAAAATGAAAAAAAACAATTTTATGTAGAACTACCTTTGATTAAACCATTTTATTGCAAATTTAAGACAAAACCATCTTTTCCTGCATGAAAAGGAAGGTACGGAGTACCTTCTGAAGGAAGGTACTGAGTGCTTTGAGTAGCAATAGAAATTTAGTTGACAGGTGTCATAAGGAACCTAATGAGATACATTCAAACAATGGAACCAAAAGGGGAGGAAAGATCTGTCCCAAGAAGAGAGGTTTTTCCTATCACATGACAGGGGGTTTGTAGAAATTAGAGAACAATATACCCTGAAGAGAGGGCAGCTTTGGACAGTGTGTAACAGACAGACATGAGAGTTAAACAAACTTTAACTTAAGTAATCAGCACTACTGACTTCTTTAAAGATAACAGATTAGCCAATACATTAGAATCTCATGGGTTATTCTGTCATTATGATGCACAAGAGAAAAACAATGCCACTTTTCACCTCATGTACATCTAACTGATGGGTTTCTGCTGTTTCAGAGGATCGTCTGGTTCTCCTAAAGCAAGTTGTCACCTGGTTCTTGTAAAGCAAGTTGTCCCTCTTGACTTTTCCCAAGCTGCCATAATGGTGTCAGATGTTTAGGGAAGAGTAGCCTCTCAAGGGAGGAGACAGATATCAGGAAGACACAGCCCTTAAGAAGGACCAAGGCTGCAGCTGTTCCCAGCTCCCACAGGATAAAGCCTGGTCTGATCCCATGGCTGAGCTAGTTTTGGGACAGGGGCCAGATTGGAGACTCCCCAAGATCCCTGCCGGCCTGAGTCTGCAATTCTGATGTCGTATGACTGCATGTTTTCCTGAGGTTAAATCCCCCTGCAGATTACAGTCTTCTAAAGGATCTTCCTTTCCATTTGTAAATAGACAGATCTGGAGAGGTTTGGAACCATTCTACATTAATGATGTGTCTGCACAGTCACACATTCCACAAAACCATTTGTTACACTGAACTATGCATGTTAAAGTGATATGGGACAAAACTTAGGTGCGTTACCCTACCTTTTTTTTTTTTTTTTCTTTTTTTTTTTTTAAATCTTTGAACAGCAGAACCATGATGTTGTCCATATCTTGGGATCCCGTCTGGCTGAAAAGACAGAATGGGCTTCAGCTTCTATGATAAATACAGCAACCACCTAGTGTCACAAAGGCAACTCCCTTAATTTTGCTATTTCCTCCTTTCTTAGTAGGATGCATAAACAGACCCACAATGCCAAGACCACAGTATACACTTTCTTCATTTTAAGGGGGAGGGTTTTAAGGAGTGAATTGAGGAAAACATCTTTCTTCACACAGCACCACAAATCCGATTGATTTTACTAAGGTAATGTATTTGAATTCATTCTCCTAGTTATTTAACATCTTTTGTCTGTCCCTTTGATTGATCTGTGACTTCTTAAGATGCTGTTTCTGTGCTCACTGACACCTACTGGTATTCAGCTCAGCCTCCATCCCCCCTGGGCCAAAAATTCTTTTTGGGGACACACTTGCAAGCTTTTGGGGTCCCATCTGCTTTTTAATGGCTTGCCCTCAGTTTGTGGGATCAGGGTTATAACATGGAATTAATTTGACTTACTGTCATGGTTTGGTCCAGACTGGCCACTGAAACAAATGACACTTACATCCAAGACCTGCCTTTCCAGATCCATGCAGATGTTTTCATCTCCAGGCATGCTCTCTTCTGTTTACTGGTCTGTAAACCTGTCAAGCTTCCAAATGCAAGAAGCGTTATTAAATGCTTCTCTGAGGGTTTTGAAAAGGATCAGCAAAGGCAGGCTGCCCCACAAAGAGGTGGGGCCTCACTGACAAGGACAAGTCCCAGTATCCCCAAGCACAGGGTGTAGGACAGGCCTGCTCATGGTCTACCAGGAGCTCAGTGACCTTTAAGGTGAGTCTGCAGATGAGGCAGGTCTATGAGCAAGCCAGGAGGCCAAATCTGCATCAGTGGGGTGCCTGGCTGCAGTGTGGCTGCAGCACAGCCCAGGAGGGGATCAAGCACAAAAGCATCACCCAGTAGATGCTTGGGACCCCCTCACTGAGCATCACTGGGCTTTCTTTCAGATTTTTCTTGGAGAGCTTGGAGGACAGCTATGAGCCTTCTTATCTGTGAGTTGGCATGAGCTTGGAGAGCAAAACCGCTGGCAGGGTTGGTAAGGTGACACATGCTCTGGGCCTTGACCGCTCAGATTTGCTCTATGCTCTCTTATTTGTTATCATACCAAAACCAGAGGGTTAGAAACTCCTCCATTGCCATTGTATCATTATTTGCTTACTCTCCCACTGAGTCCTTGCCCTTACTTTAGGTCCTACTGGGTCCAGGACTGCAGCAAACAGGTAACTGTTCTGTATGGAAGGAAACAGAAGGTTCATTCCCATCTGACAAAAGAACATTCACCTCCTTTTGGTGCCCCTTCACATACTAAAGCTTGCATTTCGTAGGTACTCTAAAACTGACAACTCTATTTCACACAAATAGATAAAAGGGACTAGTATTTCTGGCTCATTACTGACTTTTGATTGATTCCAGACATGTCAGTAACCAATTACTTTAAGGTGAATTTCCAATTACTTTAGGGTTTTGGGTGAATTGACCCTAGCCCTGTCATTGATGGATTCAGTGATGCTTAGCTTCTCATTTAACTCCCAATTATGTTACCTCTTTTCCCCATAATATTACAGTGTATCCTTACTGACTTTTTATACAAACTCTCCTCTCTCTAAGGCATGTGTTTTAATGATTTTCTCATCACCACTATTCCATCCATTTAATGGGATATTGTTGTTTTCCTTTTGAGATGGATAAAGCCCTAAACAATAATTTATTACTCCAGCATTTCACAAACTGTTTCTTGACAAAAGGAATTTAATAAAAGTGCTGCTGTGCAACATACAGACACACCCACCAATACAGAGTTTTAGCGTTCTGCATGCAATACTAGCACTTTGAAAACATTATTATAGTTAGCAACTCATTTCATTGAGTTTCAGTGGGACGGACAGCTTATTCCCATAAACTCCAAAAGCATGGGCATTTTGTGTTATAATCAGGCCACTTCTCACACAGTGGTAGCAATATGGTAGTTATTTCTTTCTGAACTGTTCTTCACTGAAAACTTTCTTAAGGATTGTGGTTTTATACAGAAATATATTCT
Organism: Fratercula arctica; assembly: GCA_947846985.1. Classification (NCBI taxonomy): domain Eukaryota; kingdom Metazoa; phylum Chordata; class Aves; order Charadriiformes; family Alcidae; genus Fratercula; species Fratercula arctica. Next base: position 71,690,802 of record CANTUZ010000026.1, on the reverse strand, counting down.
TGTTCTTTGAGATTATAACAGATCATCAGTTTGAAAAGTACAGTTAAAAACTAATATTTTTTTTTACCAGAAAAAATACATGATTGAGCTTTGAGTTAAATACTTACATGTGCTTCACAGAGCGTGCGAGTTACAGAGAACATTCCTAACAAATACTCATAGCACTTTTAGACCAGAGAAAATTCATGATATAAATGTTTTCAAGCATTTTAAGAAGCAGTGATCTACCTAATTTTCAGTATCTTCTGCTTATAAAAATGCAATGCTAAACAACAGAATTTCAAGTGGAAGGGCAGTTGAAGACCGAAAAAACTGAAATAATCAATAATCTGTTTTGTGAATCTCAGAAACAGACTTCAGCTCACAGAGCCACATTGTGAAGGTGTGTAGATATCTCACTTACACTTAAATCTGCAAAAAAGGTGACATCTTCTAAATTCTCAATTCCTTAAAAATGCAACCATTTAACTAAAACGCTGTTATCATTCAAACCCTAATAGAAAGATTCCTGCTTGCAGTCATTATAGTCAAGATCAAAATAAAGACCCCATGTTCAAAATTTACTTAAAGTTTTCTGAATTATAGTCGTATGATTGTGTATATAAAGCAACAGGGCTGAATCAGCTCCTGTTTTAATATCAAAAATGAAGACAAAGAAAAAAAAAAAAGGAGATCTCTTAGGGAATCCAAACGAAGGTGCAAATCAACTACTTCACATTAATTATCTTGATAGTAAGTAGCTGTAAACAGCTAGATTTTGTTACAATTTCTTTGTTTTCTTAATCAGCAGAAGCTGATCACCTACAACTATTTACTACCAGGATATTTAAATGATTTGCACCTACTTGTTTATTTGGATTCCCTAAGAGATCCTTTATTTAGTTCCATGCTAAAGATGGAATTTAAAAAAAAAATCATATTAGTCTTTGTTGCACATAAATTTTAACACTTTTCGTTAGTCTAACCCATCATTAGAATGGTTTAGTGCTAGCAGTAAGATTTATAGCACTATATGCAAGGGTTTCTTCCTATTAGACACACAGGCATTTTAATGTAGAGATTAATTTTTAATAACTCATCTGTTTGTAACACTTACATTATTACAGATGCCAAATCTGACTGTCCTAGAGAGGAAAGAAAGACCTGTCATTTCTTTTCTTGTAGGACAGATTTTCTTAGTTACCCTTTGCTTTTTGGGTTTGGTCTTTTGTCTTTAAGCACCAATGTCACCCACCAAATTATCAGTCAAGACCACTGGCTTAGATGTCCTGACCTCACTAAGGTCTAAAAGCAGAAATATGTCAGAAGTTAGAAACCAGATAGGAATGTAAAGACTTTTCAAGGATGTTTTCTGTTTCTAAGCAGTATTGTGTAATAGCCTTCAGCAAAATAAAAACACTGAGATTCTTTGTGTTCCAAAACTATGTTTAAGTGTGTCATTAACTCATAGATAGAACAAAATAGAAGTTAAAAGCATGAAAGGAAGAAGAAAACAGAATATATGACATGGATGTTCTATATAATTTGCAGTATGCAATATGATCTTTTTTCATTCCTTTCTTTGGATTTTTAAAGGAATTCCCACTACAACCTTTATTCCATTAAACAGAGTAAGTAATATGGTAGAGAACAGGTGGTACATTAACACCTTTGATCATACTATAAACCACATCTCTGTTCTTTAGCAGACTATAGGAAATGTAATGAAAACATAATGAAGGCAAAGTTTTCACTTACCAACTGATAGCATGTAGCACAGCTAATTGGACTGTAGTGTAAAATATTGCAAGACAAAGAGAAATAGCTAGGTTTATTGTTGGAAGAAATCTGCTTTATTTCCAGCCATGAAACTACCTGAGGTGTGCCCCATATTTAACCTTTTAAAATAAAAAGTTTCACCTTATATAGTTTACATGGAATACCATTAGAGCCATTACTGAGAAAGTAATTATTTTAACCTTTTCTATATGATCCTTGAGACCTGCTATTAGGATTTTATGATATTTCATCCTCACCTAATTGGTACATATCAATTACAGGTCATCAAACCAGTTAGAAACTACATAACTTCAACAAGGGTTATTTGTATTCTGTTTCACTGGTTAGAAGTTGTGTACTTCAGCAAGGATCAAAAACAGAAGTACTGGAAGAAATGTTCACCTGTGTCATACTTGGTCTCACTAAGAGAAGGAAATCAGAATTACCCATATTCACTCTTTTAGAGGGTTAAAACCACAAGGTCCCAGTAGTGTAATGTTAAAACTATTATTCACTTTTGTGAGCATATTCTGATCTCCTGTGACTAGTAATTGATCTTCAAAAGTCCAAATGGTACAATAAACATCAAAACTTATTGGGAATAAAATAAGTCTTTAATCAAGTAACCAGTAAAGGTTCCTTATTTTTTCTGAAAAAACTCAAAGTGCAAAATGTGGTGATATGGCTTGAATGGTATGAAAACTGTCTATGGGCAAGCAAAACATGAGCACTATGCTCTACAGACGTAAGAAAAGTAAACAGTGAAGTGTCACTGTTTCACTGTGTGTAGGTCGCATGCTGCTCATGCTTTCTCTCCTAGACTCTTAAACCTGTCTGTTCACATGATATTCTGTCTAGAATAGACAGCCTGTAATGTCTTGCTCTAGGATGCCCTGGTCTTTAGTTTCTTAACAAACCACAACATAAAACAAAAAGACTCTCCTCTTTTGTAAGTTCTTCTTTTTGTCCTATATACTTTTTTTTTTTTTTTCTACAGTGTAGAAATAAAGGAACATATGATCCAATAAGAGACATTTCTTCTTTTTTTTTTATACATTTTTAATGGAGCAGTATCATTTTTTTAAAAGAAAACAAAAAAAAAAAATGGCTGATGTTATAAAAAAATAACGACAATTTGCAATTATACACAAATGTCAACACAATATAAGTATGTCATATAGTTGGTGCCGTGTATACTTTTGCATATGTGTGTGTGTATACATGTATAAAAACAAATTGGAAATATGTATGTATATAAATCTGTTTGTGTGCATAGCCAAACATATAAATACTTTTGTGTATGCATGTATTATGGTGATTCCATAAAGTTTCCTCTTTATGGATCACATAGGACCCTCAAGAAGATCTCAGAAGCACTTTATAGACATCACCAAATTACTGGGAACTAAGACACAAGATGATAAAGTCTCAGGGGAGACCTTATCAATCTCTGCAGCTACCTGAAAAGAAGTTGTAGAGAGATGGGAGCTGGCTTCTTTTCCCAAATAACAAGCAATAGGACAAGAGGAAAAGGCCTCAAGTTGTGCTAGGGAACATTCAGATTAAATATAAGGAAAAATTTCTTCACCTCAAGGGTTGGTTGTCAAGCATTGGAACAGGCTGCCCAGAGAAGTGTCTGAGTCACGACCCCTAGAGGTATTTAAAAGACGTGTAGACTTGACATTTAGGGACATGGTTTAGTGGTGGACTTTGTGGTGTTAGGTTAATGGTTGGACTTGATGATCTGAAAGGTCTCTTCCTACCTAAGTGATTCTATGCTTCTAAGATTCTATGAAGAATCCTCATATTTCTTTAAAGTAAAAACTGCCTTTTTTTTTCGTCCCATTCTTCATCTGCCTTTAAAAGCTCCCAGCCTCAGGATGAATGGCATGAAATCCAAGTAGGTAGAAAATAAGACTATAGCATTTGTTACAAAGAAACTATAAGAGCTACGTTCCCTGAAGCAAATTTGGATTTTAATAGAGATACTGAGATAAAACTATGGTATAGTTTATTTGTATTTATAACTACAGTAAACTTGTCGTAACCACAGTAACAAAGATCATCTTGAAATAAAACATCTTCGGCCATAATTTTATATGAGCATTTGTATAGTTACCATGGTTTTGCTACAAGATGTATAATCCAAGTATAATTTTATGAAGGGGAAAAAATAAGGACATTGTGAACAATACCTGCAAACAGGAACATTAGTTTTACTGTAGGATGAGCAGTAGTGACATTTAGTGAACAATGAGAGCTATTGAATGAAAAGGACTCTTAAAATTGTTTTGAAGATTCTATATACAGAACCTCTAAGAACACTTATTTTTACTTTGCTTGAAATTGCAATTAAATGCAGTGATTTCATTAAAACTATTTGGGTTTTACCAAAGCAAACAAATTCCTCAACACCTTTATCTAACACAATTTATTTTCATTAAAACATATTAAGTAGAGTATTAACTAAACTGACATATTCTAACCACTTAAACAAAACAACGGTGCTGTATTTTTCTCTGGATTTCACACAGGGACCTAGCAGCTATTTCACATTTATAGGATAAATTCCTAAGACAACAAAAAACTTATTGTCTCAGTGAAGGCCACTGTACTCTCAAATGCCCCTAAATTAGGCTTGTGGGCAAAAGCTCCCTTGTGTTTTCAACACTCTCTTGTTTTTTCCTCAGTATCAACATTTGCCTGATTTAGGCTTTCAACCTTCTAAAAAATCTGCAGAGAACATTTTTCTCCCACAGAGGTGAAGTACAACGGAATTTTTCATTCCCTAGAGTGAGGGGTCCATAACCACCTTTGCCGGCTGAGCAACGCAGCAGGACCTCTGCACTCCCATCCCTGCCTGATCTCCTGATCCACCAGCAGAGTGGGGAAGCACAGCAGGGGAAAATCTGTCAGAGACTGTTCTGTGGCTGCAAGGAGGCTTTGCATGCCTTCTTGTGTTCAAATATGTGGAAATATGGCGAAAATAAGGGAGACAATACTTGTATCCCTTCAAGCTCTGTCAGAGATGGGAGTATCTCATGGAACATTTTCCCTGTCCACATTTCCCAGAAGGGATGCCAAACGGTCAGAGCAATAGATTCCCTGGGCTAAAATTTGAACTTGACATCATTACATTTTTCATCCCAAATTTATAAAGCCATCCAAAATGCCACCTTGGCCTCTAAAATGCATATCTTGAGAATCACCTACAGGACTGCTACTGGATAGCAACCCTTCATTACTTAAACATCACCTGCCTTCCTTATACCAGCAAAAGACATATTTGCACCAGCTGCCTGTTTTCCCCTTTTCTGCAGTGGGGCAGTCTTTCAGATATAATGCATTTCATAAGAGCACAGCTGAATGTCTATAAAAAAAAAGTGGAAGGCTTCCCACTGGCTGCAGCATGAAAGTCAAGGTCTCCTTAGTGTTCCAAAACGAGGCTTAAAGCATCACCTGTAAATGAAAAAAAAAAAAAAAACAAAAAACAAACCCAAAAAACTCTGCAATTTTTAGTAAAAATTCAGCACATGTATAACCATTTTAAAAAGGTAACAATTATAGGAAAAGATGGAATTTTTCAATGCAATCCATTTAACTCTGCTCTCAGAAGTGTCAGCTGTCTACTGTCTTCACTTGCAAAAGGTCTATGAAGTGTTTTGGAAAAATGCATTTTTCAGTGGGAGACCTTTGCAGCACAATCACTATTTTCTCTTTCAGGTGAAACTTTCAAAACAAATTATCTAATTAATGAGTACATAAAAGGTGCATTCATGCCTTCACAGCTAATTATGTGAAATTAGTTTTCTTGCATATTTATGAAAGCACGAGTTATAAAGTAACTGGCTGTGACGTTAAAAATGTGAGTGTGTCATCATCAAATGAAATGGAGGGAGTAAAGCCTGGCTAGTAGAAAATACTTGTTAGTATTGAGTATTTCACATATTATGGAAAATGGTACATGAAATAAAGATCAAGTTTACTCCAAAGTGAAAATTTCGCTGTGAAGAAAGACTTGAGTGCTTCCAACTGCCAAAATTTAACGAGGAGGAGGATGTTGCCTAACGTAGCTGTAGAAAATGAAAAGGTCTTGCCACCCAAAGTACAGACATTAATATCAGAACAGTCAATTACTTCTAAGAAGCTGAGCAAAGTCTGCTAATTTCTGCTAACTTGAACAATGTCACAATCCTATTTTGTTACTTTTGAGAACTCAACAAAGAAATTTTAACTGCCAGATTTACTTTTGTTCAGTCACACAGGCAGGAAAGATCTAGAAGATGAAAAACACACAAAACCCCACAACTTTTAAGCACTGCATTGTGTAAGAAGAAGCTTTAAAACATATGAGAAAGAAGTGGGAGGAAAGGGAGGAGGAATTTGGAAACCTTTTTTCAAAGTTTAATTTAAAATAGCATTTTGAGATTCAAACAATTCCTTTCAGCCAGCAAATCTTGTAAACAACAATACAGCAATATGTGTACATCAGGAAGAAAAGGTTAAACTGATCACAAATGAAAAGTAAATTACTTCATAGTATTCATCACCAAAGTAAAAGATTAGAGAGCACAAACCATGTATTTAGAATATGAGGAAATTACCTATTACTTTGTTTCTTGAGTTAAAAGATGGAAGAAGAGAAGGTAAAGATGACTTTCCACTATTTCCATGCTCTTCCACTCTTCATTTGAACCTTCAGGTTATAAGACAACTCCAGTTTATGATCTGTGCCTCCTCCAGTGGCACTCTAAACACAGGCAGAAGACAACAATACGAGGAGTTATGGCTTTGTTTTCTCCAAACATCAGAAAAAGCCCTCATTGGAGGTGGAATGTGGTACAACAAAAAGTCAGGGTACCAGCTGTCTGAGAAGAAATCTGTTCTGAATCTAGCAAAGCTTGCAGTATTTCTCTTTTAACCATTTCTCTTTTCAATAGCCTAAACAAGAATGTTTTACTAGAAATGAGCCAGCAAAATATGTCTGACTTCTGTAAATATCCTATCCTTCCTCTTACAGAATAAAAAACCCCACATTCTTAGTGGTGGGAAGTGATAGAGATGGACAGATTATAACAGCTCCTAGAAAGGTGAAAATGGAGCAAAGTCAAAAGTGGGGTGGAGATGGGGAACCAGGAAAATAAGGTTTATGAATCAGTTCCTCCTGGTGTCACCAAAGGAGCGGAGTAAAATGGCTAATTCTTCAACACTTTTAAAAACAGTTGTAGAGCTTCCAGCCACCCATTTAAGGTATTTTGGGTAAAAGCTATTCCAAGAATTTCTTTAATGACTCATTTATATATAAAGGTCCACAAGGGTATGGCTTTCTTGTCCTAGGCTAGGACATTTACAATTAAATTTTGTCAGAGATGTCTGATCAGGAACCCCTCAGCAGGGATGACTTTGTATGTAGTCAAGCCTTGAACTGCAGAACGACCCTTCAATATCTAATACATCCACTGACTTAACACTGTATCAGACCCATGATTTTAAGCTGACAGAGCTCCATTAATTGGCTTATCACTAATTTAAATTAGTCATTAATCTATTGCATTGTGTCTCCTCTTTATTGTCAGAGCTTCACTTGTTTATGCAATGCATTTTACAGAAACTAATTTGATTTTGTCACACTGCTATTTCTCTACATAAATCATTTTTATTTGAACACTCGTTTTCAGCATAGCCAGGAAAAATTTCACTAAGAGAAAATCATTTTGACACCACAGTATATGGGTGACTCCTCAGGTATTTATTATCTTTGGTTAGCCCTTTGACATTTATTGTCAGTGGAGAAGCAAAGCAGTCCCAGTCCCTTAGGTAATTACTTCATACTAGTGAATCAAAGCTCCCTAATTATTCCTATTCCCAGAATCAACAAGAGGAGCATGTGTGAGGGGGTGTGCGTGTGTACGTGTGTGCGTGTGTGTGTGTTTTGGGGAATATGTGCTTCTGCATACATGAGAGAGAGGGGAAAAAATCTTGCAACCCCATCCCTGCACATATTACCATGTGATCTGCCTCATTTTGCTCTATCCATCTTACCTTATTGGAAGCTTCTTAATTGACGAATGAGGACTTTATCAAGCCTGGCAGGAGTCGTTATGTCTGTGATTTTCCTTGAAATGTACCTGTCATGCAGCTCAAAATTAAATCGCCAGTTTGGGGCCTAACCAGAGACAGGGCAGTGACTCAAAGCACTCGGAAGGGAATGAATGATTAATGCAGTTTATAGACAGAATAGCACTTTCTCTGTCTCATGTGCTTTTTGTATGTAATCTCCAGTGGTTCAGCTTCGGATGGATCTAATGAAAAAGGACTGGATGTTTTCCACCTTCTCTTCAGAGCATGCTGTACGATTTATCCACTGACAAAATGTGCTAATGAAATGTCACCTTGGACAGCTTGCTAAAGGATTGATGGGCTGCAAGTTTTGCACTTTATTTAACTTTTGCAGGAAAAATGAATAAGTCCTCCAAACTCTGTATGATATAGAGACCCATTATGGTTTCCCACTCAGGAAGGAGCTGCTGCACTGGGATGGAAAAGGAAGTTGTGGCAAAGAGGTGAAAATAATGTAAAACAAATAATTACATATAAAGTTGGGATGTATGGCTTCATTGCACTCAAAGACATAAATTTTAGTTGAGCGGCATAACTTTTTAAAACTTCTTTCTACAATATTACCTCTGCCCTTTATGAAATAACATCAGCATCACAAATCTAGTAATTCAATTTAACTGATTGAAATATCATTAAAAAAGCCAAATAGTGATTCCAGCCTTCTCCTACACACAAGCCTTTTACATCCCTTCCCCTTGGGGAAACGTCCAGTGCTTTCAGACTTCCATGGTCAAAGACCAATGAATAATGAGTCATTATACAAATTTTACTATAGCCATTCCAGTATGCTTGATGTTCTGACTTTTCCTGAGAATAAAAAAAAAAACAATACAAACAAAAACAAACCCAACAACAACAAACCAAGAACACTATCTGAATGTTAAATGCTCACCATTGATATCTAAGGGGTCTCTTTATATTTTTTGCCTTATACCCTTTTCACTTCCTCTTTTCTTGGAAGCACGTACAACTTGCCTAACCGAAGAAAGGATCCTCCACCACGTGTATGACCAGTGTGAGACAATAAAGGAACGGCTCCCTTTCCTATGCAGACATACGAATATTTTTCCACTAAGGTCCTGGTTCCTATTATATAGTAAACTCTTTGGGTCAAGACTCGGATCTTTTTGTTAGCAATGCAATCCACATACTTTATGCCACTAAAAAAGTGCTAGTGTCGCTTTTTTATATTAATTACAATTCACAGATATTTGTAACAAACTTTTTTCCAATACACAAGAGTTCACATATTCTTCGAAACTTTAGGCTTTCAAGGGGCAAACAGGACCAGCTCACAAAGCTGGAATCAGCTGGTTCTAAATTTGTTGCCTCCCTCCTGAAGCCAATTACTATTCATCCAGGATGCGTGTGTCTTGTTCTCAGGATTATGCAAGCTGCCATATGTCCACCTCACTGTGACCCAACTCCAGAAGACACAAATTGAATCTAGCAATTTTTTTTTCCACACAGAAATGCTGCAGAGGAACATGTAAACAGGATTCTGCCCTCAAAATGTTCTTCACTCCAGCATTAACGTCAGGGGTTTTCCTCATCTCGAGATTCAGACATCCTTGCTTTGACTCCAAGCAGAAGTGATGTTCTGTGACATTTCTCTTAACCTCTCTTTCTCCCGAGCACTATGCCTCTTAGACACAGAAAAAAGCAGGAGAAATACTTCCAGGGCAAGCCAAAGAATTCTGAGACCTTCATTACTTTCTCTGTTTCTCCATTTGCAGTTAGTTTCCTGCCTCACAGGAATATGCTGCCAGATGCCCAAATACCACACTGAAAAATAAAAGCCCCTTACATCCACTGCAGCTGGTAACCCTGTGTAAAGAAGGCTTCCTTACCTGGACAGAACAAACTTTAAATAAATGGTATAGGACGAGTATTATATTAAGTTATCCCTTCGTGATCTTCAAAGTGAGTTAACAGAGGGACACCTTCTCAGGGCAGTGACATACCTCATCCCTACTTCCTGAAACCCAGCTGTTTCCAGCCATTTTCCCCACAAATGCCTTAGGTCATGGCAGGCAAAAGCTGAACATGCCATTTTGCATATTCTTTTCCCAGAGAAAAATGTTCTACTTAGGACACACCAACTGTGTTCTCTATAAGAATGGCTTCTGGATAGTATTTAGGGAAAGTACATTTCCCATAAGAGTTTTTCTTTTGCCTTTTTTTTTTTTTTAATCAGAAAAATTGTACTAAATATGTGACACTTTTCATACAGATACCGCATTCCTTAAGTACCATACGAGAGGTAAAAATTTGAACTTCATTGCGATTAGAAATAAGGCTTAAACAACAGGAGGGACCATGGGATAAACGCACACACACACACACAAAAGGACTGTCTGCTCTGTTTTGGTCCATGCTCCTGATGTTCCTGGGCCACTCCGACACCCACCTCTTCTACTTCCTCAAAACTTTTACCAGACTGTTTATGCATTGCCATTCAGATCCACAGTAAAAGCCACTGAACACAGGGGGAACTTCTATACAAGAAACACTTGGTTTAGTTGTATTGCCTATAAAAAAAAAAAAAAAGTTATTAAAAAAGGAACTAATGGAAACACTGAAATATGTGCTAACCACACTGTCTACATGTGTTCTCTCTCAGTCACTTAAGATTTATTCCTAATGAGGGAAGAGCATGCAAACATGAAACTTCACAGAGAGAACTATTTTCTTCCCTTGCTTCCCTTTGCTCCCCCTATGCTATGCAAGCATATTCCCAGACACTCCAGAGCTTATTATTTTTAATTTATAATTGCATAAAAATACCATTATCATTAAAAATATATCCATATACTCAGTAAAGGGCTTTGAACAAAAGGTAATAGATTCCTTGCCACAGTTGTAGCATGGCAGTTGCTTATTACCTTAATCATAGTGGATTTTTTAATATGGTGAGTTTTCTAGCTGTCCAATTCTTGCCTCATTTTGTGGCTGTTCTGGTTATAGGCTCTCTGAGACAGACACTAATCATACTTCTGATGCGCACATGTCAGGAACAAGAGGAACCATGACCAGGTTCTTTTGGCACTATCACAATAAAAAACTACAACAATTAAAGTAGTACAAATACTTTCAGGATTTCCAATTGCAAATTCTAACAGTTGGTTTGGAAATAAAACTCTGTTTGCCTTTGACTTGCAAATTACATGCCACAATCATCTTTCCTACACCATTTAACTGCATGTGCAGTAATACCACTCAGCTGGATTTCCTTTAATGTTTTATGACATATATGTGTGTCAAAAGCAAACTAAACCTCTGACATGCTACCTATTCTGCAAAGGAGTGCTATACATATTTGTCTCTGTTTATCTGCATATATGCACAACGTGACATCCTTGAATACAGTGGGGCAAAGAAGCTGCATGGATGCAAAAGCAGTGAAAACAACCTAGTTCATTGAACATATGCTGCTACTGACAATTGTTTTTAAACAACAGAAGAAAAGGAAATCTGTGTCAAACTGTTCATCTGGCTACCTGAAAGACAGAGATAAGGATAAGAATAGCTCATCTCGTGCTGCTATGCCCATGGTACTGCAAAGCTTTTAGACGGTAGTATTATCTTACATATTACTAATGTATAAACTCTTAGAATATTCATGTATAACTGGGTGAGTTAAGGACTAAATTAAAGAAGAGCAACTCCTCTGAACGCTCTTGCGTGACAAGTTAAATATAATCTTTAATTTTATTTTACAGCAGTTTTCACAACATTGTTTCTCTAATCCATTTTGTGGTTAAAAAGAAAGGATTAGAAGTCAAAAATATCAAAAATTATTCCCCAACAGTACCTTATGTAATTCATGCAGTTATGCAGTCTCCATTCTACCACACATACAAGGAAAAGTTTCATAACTAATTCTGTAAATATAGACTATATCCAATGCAAACACACAGAGCCAGGATTAGGGTTGCCCCAAGTATATTTTTGTTATTATTGAAGTTAATCAAACTATGCTAAGCACTAAGACAGACATTAGCAATATCAAAAGGAATTCGGAATTCACATATTTTGAACATTATTTGCAAATTATAAACCTTAGGAAACAACGTGTTTCATATCAGCCTTGGGTTCAGTTCTACAGTCCTCCCTACTTGTTCCTTTACTGCCAGAGAAAGCTGTTGCGTGGCATGGTCTGCTTCAGCACAACCTCGTGCTCCACTACCATGGAGCTCCTACAGGAACTTAATGGAAAAGTTAGTTGCCCTCCTCTAGGACAGAAAAGAAGCCACAGAGAAACAAAAGCTCTCTCAGTCAAGGGCTGAATACTTCTCTGAACACGACATTTCTGATTTATGTGGGGTAAAAACTCTTTTGATATCAGATTAATTTAGCCAACTGGAGTCAACTAACTTCTTATTAACAGAACTGTCAATATATAAGAAAGTCTCCATTACTTGCCATGAAGACACTTAATGGAAGAAAAGTGTTGTTACGGTCAACCCTTTAGCAGGATACTTTAATACCTTTGCAGAGACAACGATTCTATTTCCTAGCCAATCCATCCTACAGCATAACATAGCAATCACTATGTTCAACGTTAATAGAATAATAGTAAGTTTACAATGACACCCCAGAATATTAACATTTTAGAACTAAAATTGACTGTACAACCTTGATTCACACCAATGGATATACACCTTTCAATTTTAACTGAACAAACATAGTTTCCAGTTTGAAGTTCACATACTCTTTTTTCTTTTTCAAAGACCCTTTTACTTCACTGAAAAGTTGATGCTTATTTATGTAAACATCTATTCAGCATTTTTCTCCTTGATGTTTTGTTCATGCTTTACCTAGAGTCCAGTACTAAAATGCTATCTTATCCCCTAGCATCGCACACATATAATAATGAGATTTCCATCACTGCATGTAAGCATCATATATTGATGTTTAATTTTTGTAAGAAAATCTTTAAAATGTGTTGAAGTCTAGCAAGATAAGAGTCAAAAAGTCAAACTCTGATTGTCCAAGTCAAAACATTTATAACTTGGGGTTTTTTTGAGAATTCAATAACATATAGCACATGACATATTTAAAAGATAGCTTGAGTTGGTTTCCATTTCACCAAGCACTCAGCACTTCTGAAGGTCACATTTCAGGACTCGAGTCAGGCATTCAAAAAAAATGAGACATACCAAATCAATTTTGTTTAATTTTGTGATAGGGATGGAATATGGAATTCAGTTTCTCCGTGTAGGAGTACTGCTTATCTCCCTACTGCTCTTCCCTCATTCAGCTTCCGTCTCTGCAATAACTGAAGAAGTCTCCTTCACTAGTGCAGTGTGAAGCACAGGTGAACATAGAAAATCTGAGAATGTGTATTTGTGATGCACATTCAGCAGGACCATCTTAACCTGACCAAGGGAAGATATTTTGCTCCTTCCAGAGCTGACTGCTCCAGAGACCCAGCATCAGTGTCTCCACTTGCAGATCTCTGGTGGGAATCCTGGATGCAATGAAAATGTCTCCATATCTTAAAACTGACATTTGGGTGGGCTTTCAAAGGGAAAGAAAAAAAAAAAAAAAAAAAAATCAATGAAGATAATTTCGGCTTGAACACTTAGGCAGTGGAATACACAGACTTACAATGGGAAATATCAATAAACTTTATTACTAAAATGCTACCTGCATCTTCATACTGGAGGACCAGTTTTTCAGTGATAGCAAATATATTACTGAAATAGAAGATACTGAAATTTCCCATGAGTACTCATGTGCATTAAGAGATCCACGTACTGAACCAGCTATGAAATCTATGAATCAATTCCTGTCTGCTTCTTACTCTGACATTTTTTCAGATAGTATCACAGCCCTGAAAATTTGGTAAGAAGAAATCTGTCTTCAATGTTATAACTGAAAGGCAATGCAAATGAGGGCTTGAGTACAGGTGCTAAATTTACAAGGTTTGTGATAATTACTTCATTTCAGTCTGTTCATGCTGGGTATTCTAATACCTAATAAATATATTATCAAGCACACTCAACACAGCTCACCTTGGTGAATATTAATAGCATTATTAAAACACAATTACAAAACACCATACATAGTTGGTAATAGCTACTAACACCTTGTTTTATGGAATTTGTTCAAGGTCTTGAAATCATTTAGTAGGCAAGTTATCAATTTCAAGAGTCAAACATTGTTGAGCCTTACACATGCACTAGAGCTGATGAAATTCTTCCTCTCTGATGTTTCTTCATAGTTGAAAATTACTTTATTATATTCTCAAGCACTGAGATTTTGTGGAAAATAACAATTCCTTTGCACAGAAAAGCATTCTTCTGGCACTTGCACACCGAAAATGTTCAATGTAAACCCCTTCAAACATTATATTTATATTGCCAGAGACAGACAAACACTATCAGTTTTCACATTTTTTATGTAAGACAGTAACTTAAAAAATAAAAAAAAAAAAAACCAACCACAAAACAACCCAAAAATAAACAAACAAAAACCAAATCAAACAACAAAGAAGAAAACTGTTACTGAATTGTAACCAATATCTTGCTCCCTATTCACACCACCTCATTCACTGATGCAATTAACCAGGACAGAATCAACTTGTAAATGATGTGCTTATGATCATGGTAATGGCACTTCTAAACAGATTGATAATGAGTCTCTGATGCATTTACTGAAGTCCAGATCCTGAGAATATTACTCATATTTTAAATCTTTATACTGGTAATCTCTTCTAAAGCCAAAATTCTGCTTACATGGAATTTGCAAAAATATGAACAAAGATTAAATTTGAGAAAGAGTATATACATGAGTGCCACCAAGATTGTCAGAACAAATCCCTTTAAGATAAATAGTGGAATTATTAGGGTTGTATAATAGCTATTACTAAGAAATGTGGTTCTTGGTTTTGCACAATGCTTGGTCTTTCAGAAAAAGACTGCAAAATATCTTCTGAGGTGAAAAAACTGTGATCAGGTCTAGTAGACAGTAAGCAAGTTCTAGCAGCTAAGGATATCACTGTATGTAGAAAGCTCTTTACAGTAGTATCTGACCTCACTCAAAGGATTCCCTTGAAGTACTATGTATAAACCATGGGAAGAAAAAGAGGAATAAGCAAAAGTCTGTAGTTTATTTAAGCATTGGTTACACTTAGCCTAGTGTCAGAAAAGGGACAGCAGGAAACTTAAATCAGCCCCTATAACTGAGGATATATAATTGCCCAAACACTGCTTTAACAGATAATTTCATGTTTGAAACCATAAGAAGAAAGGTTGCCAGTGAAGTGACGAGAACTGCATAAAGGAAAAGGCTCTATAAGATGGAAAGCGTGTCAGATTACGGTGTTAGCAACAGAGGCATGAACTATACAGAGGTATTACTCTCAGGACACTCAGAACAGCAGAGGAAAACGCATTTCAAATACTAGCAGAGGGAGGCTGGCAGCCTCTGGGTAAAAACAGCACACCAACACACTCTAAAAGTGTTACACCATACTCCCACATGAATTCAGCCTTAGGAATTAGTCTCTGTGGTGAGACTTCTGGGTATATGTACAACTAGAAGGAGTATCCAGTGTCAATACACCCAACTCCCAACTTTTAGAAGTGCCCGTATCAGCTTATACATTTCACAAAATTATCAAGCTTTAGCTTAAACTCCACTGGATTTCCATCCTACTTATTTTTGTGTTCTTCTCAAGTTTCTAATCATCTTCTCAAAACATAATTTTGGAAATAAACAGCTTTGGAACATGAACTATTGGCCATTATTAAAAGGGCGGGGGGGGGGGGGGGGGGGGGGGGGGGGGGAGGATAATCTTTTGCAAAATCTTCAGTAAGAATTAAGATGAGTTACTGGGATGTTGTTTTCAAAAGGTTCAGAAGCTGTATGGACACACTGCAGGAGAATGCCTTCTGTAGAATAAGCTGTGAAGACGCTACCAGTGTCACCAGGAAGAATTACAAGCACGCACAGAAGTGACAGAAAAGTCTGGGGAGTGAGAAAAGGAGAATCATAAATGTGTGGAAGAAATACTGTCAGTACAACCCAGCTAATAGTGTCAGCGAGACTAGATTAAAGGTGCTTGTTCTAGGATACAAGTAGAAAAACTTTAGAAAGCTTTAATATTTTTCAGTGCAGATCAAGCATTTAAACTCAGTTTGGAAGTCTGTGTCTAGAAAGGGGCCTTAGATCTCCAGAGACTCAATTCTGCCATTCCTACTTTCAGTACGGAAGAAATGTGACAAACAACCTCTTTTCATGTAGTCTTCACCCTTTCTTTCATGCTAGGAGCCAAGAGACTAAAATGCAAACGAGGGGTTTTTGATGTACTCCCCTGGGCTGTTTCAAGCCACTTCCTGCAAATAGCTTCCACAAAACAGCTATAATCCCTGTTTTCAGCTAAATATCAGAGACCAAGGAACAAAGCCTCAGTCATCCCAACTCTGATTTTTCTGAGCCTTCTCACTCATTACAGTAAAAGCTGGACTCTACCAAGGTCACCAGGAAAGACATAGTGACATTTAGTGTGTGGACAAGAGTAAATAAAGTTCCCCTCTACCTTTTCATTCCTTTGCTGACTTTGTCTCTGTTTGTGATACTGTTTTGTGTTTTTTTTTAATGTATTTCACAATCTCTCAGAGCATTGTGTCTCTCAGCTCTCTCTGATACACACAATTTAGGCTTGGTTTGGCACTAGCTTGGATGACGTTTTCAAGTTATCATGTGAAAGAAGTCAACTTCAGCAAAGATGCATCAATCCAGATTAAAAATCCTAAAAGGAATGTTAATTAAATCCTAAAGTAAGAAGTTTGTTCTTTTGCAACTGAGTTAGTGGTCAATCATTTGTTCAGGTGAGATTTGTGTATTTCAAAGTGACACCTGAGAAAAGTTCTAAAGACCTGGTAAAACATCCATTCAAAAGAAAGCAAAATATGGGTTTTCACCAAAGCCAGAAGATCTTTGGCACTGACTTTAATGTAAGCAGTAACAAATTCTTTGTCTTCAACACACTGAGAGTTCCCTTAGACAAAAGTAGTTTATGTGAGCAATACCTTGAAGACAGGGAATCTTGGCATAGTTGAGAATGGGGGAAAAAAAAAACAGACAAATTTTCAAAGTAAAGCTTCTGCAAAGCAATTTTACTCCCTGCTCTCTGATCTTCTAAAACACAAATATTTCACAAGGCTGAATGAAAATGCACAGTTATAGCAGAATGCAGTATGCAGGCATTTCTGCATGCATATATAAAGCAGATGTAAGTTGTTTTTTGCATTACTGCAATTTCCTATAGCAGAATGTAGCCTCTCCAAAGATCAGTGCTGACACAGTTTTTCGTGACCACCAGAGAACTTCTGCAAATACATTTGGAGGGCAGAAACTACATAGCCACACAAGTTTGTATTTCCTGTCATTTAGATCACGTATAGAAAAAATAAGTACACAAACAGCACCAAACAGAAGATATGAACAAGAACCAAGTATCACAAGTTACACTGGATACACACAGAATGCTGGGGTGCAGAAAAAATATTGTTTAAAGTAAGTACCTTCATAGTTCTAGCTAAAATATTTGAAAAAAATATCAGCAAAAATCAGTAAGATTCCTACTGAAAGCTGAAATACTAGGAAGGGTAGAGAAGAGGAGAAGAGGAACTGTGGGTCACCCTTTCAAATACTGCTCTAGGAAAAGGTGAACATGGTGCTTTGTTCAATAGCACCTTCAATATCAAGAAGCACATCTTTTTTTTGCACGTTACTCAGGATAACAGCTAAACTGTGCTATTCTGGACATAGCAATTTTAAAAGTCTGAAAAGAAGAGTTCCTGGGTTTATATAGTTTTTTTAAATATGAGTTACTGAAGGTCATTTGAGTATATTCCTGGGACTTAGGCTGGGATCTGATGAGTACCTGCTGTATTAATCTGCTATGTCTAATCACATACTTCTGCTATTTTTCTCTTTTTCTCAGAACCGTTCTCTTTGCTTCCAGCTTCAGATTTTATTTGGCTAATGTAAATTTCTATGTACATGTATTAAAGGGCTTTTGGCAGTTTTAATTTGCACATTTTCCTCTGTGCTTTGTTCCATCTTTTGATTTCTCTATTTTCCCCATGCAAGCTTTCTCTTTGAGCTTCATACAGTTTGTTTTGCAGACATTGTGTACTGCAGGTCTCCTGGAGCAATGCTCAGGTCCCTGTGCTGCATGGTGGCACTTCTGTTACAGCTTCCATTTTCTCTATCTCTAAATGCTGTAACGCACAAAATAAAATCCTGCTTTGTGAAAATAAAACCTGTGGTGAGCTCAGACATAACTTTACCATTTGGGACAAGCTATCTGCTTGCATGCTAGAAGGCAAGAGAGTTCCCCGAGTTCAAAGGGAAGGAGACAAAACCAAAGCTGACTACCTCTGTGCAGTAAGAAGATGAGAAAAGGGTATGTTCTGGAGAAGTGCTTTAGAAGAAGTCAGTTTTGGTTAAAGCACATCGGGGTTCATGTTTTTTTCTCTACAGTACTTTAGGGCCTGTTCCAGCATATTAAGATATATATCTTAAGTTCCAACCCTTAAGATATACAAAATCTCTTAAAGAGACCTTAAAAAAATGGAACATGAAGTAGAGCTCAGTAGTTCTCCCAAACATAATGAAACTGCACATTTGTAGGTACTTTTGGAGGTAAGCATTTGTCACTTTGAGCAAGGGTCTATATAGGTATGCTTTCACTCTTTAATTTTTCCCTTCCACAGCAAGAGAAAGCAGTTGTTACTTAATTTAATAAAGATAAATTTTGCTGACATTCCCCTCATGACACCTCATTGAGAGATGCACATCATTTCTCATTAGGCATCATGCAGATGGTCTAAGCAGTTTAACACTCCATGTCAGAGGCCTTGAGGAGACAAAAAAGTCTCCCTCTATTTTTTATCCTTGTCCTGGTTGGACAACTGTAAAGAAGAACAATGTTTAAACATTAAACAATTGATTAATTTTTAAAGATGACATTTTTCTTCTTAATGTTGAAACACAGTTACAGAATGTTGAAACTCATTTACTGTCTGTGATGGACCCTACTAGTGTCATCAACGTCATCTCTCAGCAAGATGGCCTTCACAAAGTGGCAGTGCAAAAATGACAATTGTGATTATCACAGAATACACCCATGCTCTTCAGTTTCTATTCTGCGGAATGAAATTTCTTTGCATAATCCTCCCTGCCCTGAAAACTGCTATTGTTTAACCAAGAGTGGCGATAATGATGCCTTTCCTTTGCAGAAAGTTAGATCAGTCCCATTCTAAGAAGATAAGTTAAAAAGGCATCACTTCCTATGTACTTGTCAGATGAAACAAGGACCAGTGTTTTTAACATGATGAAACAGACACCGAATTGAATTCAAACACTAACGAAAATGACTGTAAGAATGACAATGAAGGAATCCAAACACTTTGCATACAATTCACATTTATATAGATATACCTCTGCTGTGGACAATAGGATCTGTCTCTTCCACATGTAGATCACAGACAGCTTCACAGAGGAGGTAAAAACGTATGACAAATTATAGATATTGAAACTCACACAGTGGAAAGTGAAAAGGCTTGTTCAATGCCATCTAGTTAGCCAATAGCAGAAAGAAAACATTTTTGAGTTTCGATGCCTGCTGTGTTAAAGAACAAGAGCTAGTGTCTCTGTTACTTTTTCCAACATGGCAGAATTTCCCGACCAACTGTGTCAATCCTCCCAATCAACCACCACCCCGCAAATTAAAATTAGGAGCCTGGATTCAAAAAGTCTTTTGTCTTACAACAAGAAGATGAATCCTGCTGCAAAAACTTGGTCGTCTGACAGATTAATCAGATGAGGGTCCCACTCTGCTAAAGCAGCAACGTGACTCTGCAGGTTACAGCAGCTGGTGTAGCCCTTGGGAGGTCAGACCCAGTTCCCTGTTCTGCCCCACGCCACTGCATCAGATTGGGCAAGCTACAAAGCCTCGCTTTATCCTCTGCCTCTGAAATGAAAATAAAAGCATTCTCTTGCTTCAAAAAGGTGTTGTGAAGACAAGCCTGTTGAATGCTGTAAGGCACGCGGATACCATGGCAATGAGGAATACAGAAATAGGTGTTAGTGGGCGCACATGCATTCGTACCTGCTCTAGATAATTCTGGCAACAGCCTTGTTGATGAAGACCACCCTTCTTATTCGCCAGGCTGCTCCCGGGGAGCAAACTGCTCCTTGCAATTTTTAAAGGAACGCGCAGAAGTACTCCAACTGCAAGAGCTTGAATGACACCTAGTTCATGAAACTATATTGCAAAACGCTGATAATATTTTTAAATAAAGTGGGGAAATAAGAAGATGGAATTTACTCTGCTCATATGTATGTGTATGTATTTGTGTGTATGAGAGAGAGAGAGGCTGAAGGAATAAGAACACCTTTCTCCATATCCGTTCTAGATACAAGTAAAAAAAAAAGTCTTTGAGCAAATGACAAAATAATATCTTCAAAACCAGCACAACAGAAGAAGTGACGAAATTGGAAATTTATCCCAATTGTCTGTTATTCACTTTTCAGCCTGTGCCCTTCTCTAGAAAAGAACTTTTTCTCTTATGACCTTTATATGTTTTTTCTGGTTTCTGTTTATATTCTTTTTAATGCATGAAAGCAAAAAAAAAGAAGATTTTTTTTTAAAATATTATTCTTGCTATCATTATCACAAATTATTTTTTTTTACCAAAGAGTTCAACAATTATTTTATTTACTACAGAGTTTTACTTAAGCATATGCAATTTATTATTGATTGGAAATCACATGACAAAAAAAATCATCAAAATGCTACAACTACTGTGTCATATAAATTATGGCACACTCATGTACACATTGAATTTCCTCTAACTGTGACCTTTACTGTGCTATGTGCTTCTACAAGAAAAACATTTGAATAAAAGACATGATTTGTATGATTGCTTAACATAGTAATGAGCTGAGGGGATTAAACAGTATAATGGACTGTGTGGTATAATGGATGTGTTCCTTAGTTGCCTGATAACAATTTCTCACCATAAACTGAATTAAGGTCAGGTAGGAGTCATGAATTTCATGAACCAGGCAGCACAAAACTGTACAGAAATGAGTCCATGTGGTCTCATTCCAGCCTCTGATGGCTGAATGGGTCCAGACTAGATGGCTAAACAACACGTGCATAGCATTTTGTAAAAGATGATTCTCCAGTCATTCTTTGTGAGAGGTATACGAAGTCACTCTGAAAACAATTACAGAAGACAAACTGTTGTACTAGCTCTTCCATGGATAGATCACCAACCTGTTGGCAGAGAATACTGGATTAGTCTTGTTCTTTTTAATTCAATCATAGTGTTGTCTTGCTATTAATTTCTGCAGTCTAGTGCATATATTAAGATGATGAATAATCCTGGAAGTAAGTCTCTGTAATACAACATTAGAATAAAATACTCAGATCACATTCTTACAGCAAGAAAAGGAAAATAAAAAGAAGAAAAAAGTGTTCTTTACATTTAGCATAGCTGGTCTTTACTCATTTGCTCTATCAGCTGCAGTCACAGACCATGTTATGCAGGTGAGTAGTATTAACATATTGTAATCGTGTGAACACTTCTGGTTTTACAGTTCCGCAGCCTCATCTGACGCTTTGCCTTGGAGAACTGAAACTGGCTAGATCATCATTCAAACTGAAACAGGAAAAAAAGGGGTTTAAGACCACCTTTCATCCTTGTTAACAGTTCCTTGAACTAATAATAAGATATTCCACAGCTTATCCTCTGACATCTTTGCCTTTTCCTCTGCTCAATCTGCTTAATTTTCAATACCTTGCCATTTACTAGCCAGGAAAGGAAGAAGAATTCCTTATATGAGAACTGTCTTTAGTGGTCATATTTGAAAACTCCTCCTAGTCTCATTTATTTATAATTTTTTAGAAGATCTAAAAATCATTCCTTTTTATTCTTATTGAACATCATTAGCTTGCAGAGGAATCTGGCAGAGTTTTTGACATCAAGCAACAACATTCCTGATTAATTCGGAATATTTGTTACAAAAAGATGTGGTTTGAAATGGATTCATAGACATTCATATATGCAGAGGAAGGAAAAATTCAAGGATATTAACTTCTATGCTCAGTTGCACAGACATTTTGTATGCACATGTAGCATATTGTACCTTGGCCCATTCATACCATTTCCATTACCAACAGAAAGTTGTGCTGACAGATTCAGGGCAAGATATGCCCTCTTGGCTGTGCTTTACACCAAACAAATATACCAGTTTCCCAGCCAATTTGGAGCAGAGAGTGCTATTTTGATTTGCAAAAGAGTCTAACACAATTAGGTAACCTGAAACTAATTATTCATAATTCAGACTGAATAGACTCATGCCTAAATTCCTAGTCTATGTTTTTTAACACTGAAAATTGCAGTCTCTATTAATTCATATTTGCTGTTAGTAGAAGTATATGTTACCAAGGATAAGATATTTTTTTCTTAAGATCCCTTAAGATATACTAAATCTTCAGGGTAATGAGTAAATGATTTGAAGTCAAACACAGTCAAATGTCCCAGCAGATTTTCTTTCAGGTCAACATTTGAGATGGATCTGAAAAGAGTGTACAATGTTACTGGTTTCCTTAGGTAGACCAATTACTAAAATATATCCCTCTAATCTTTTGAATTCTTTCCAGTAATAGAAAAAAAAAAATATTTCTCCATCATTAAAAAGTACACTCTAAAGGTTAAGCTATACATTTAAAAGTCAAGCTTACTGTAGAAACTACTTAGTCATATGAAGTTTTATAGTTCCCTTGAGAATGACTTGTGACAACTGTGTGGGGCTATTTCCCTAGCTCACCAATGCTGATTTTTTTCTTCTTCTACTGAAATGTTTCCTGCTTCTCTATCAGAATGTGGATTAGCATACTCATTTCTCAAGTTTTCACTATGGTATATATTCTCCAGATTTGGCCTTTTAGCTCAACCAGGTTGTTTGCATTTCCCACGAGTCTTCTACAGTGGCTTATGCCCAGCTGTGCAAGTCTACTGCTTGGTATAATCAGATCTTGAAGGAAATTCAACAAGAACTTCAGCTCGTGCAGCAGGGAGTCACAGAAGTCGTTGGCACCAGGTGTAGTAGACAAAGATTTGGTGCAGATCTTTGTAGATCATCTGCATATCTTCTGAATTTGTGCTTAAATGTGAGTATTCCTCTCTAAAATTTCCAAAGATTTTCCTAAGCATACTCAGAAGAATAAACCTTAAAACACCAACTAAAAAAAAAATAAAATGCAAGATGCATTTTAAAATAGGATAAACATGGGTTTCTACATTGAAACAAGAATAACCTGCTGCACAAATAGATGGGAGCAAGCCTCTAGATAACAAGTTTGCGGAAAAGAATCTAAAAGTTATCCTGTATCACAAATATGTAGGTAAATAAAAATGTTTTGATATAATGAAAAAAGCATTAATCAGTATGGACCACATAAACTGGAATATAGATTTTAACAGAAATAACATACTCGCGTACTCTTAGTTTCCTCAGCTACTGGGAAATACACTTGGAAGACTTTAACTGTTATATGAAATTATGCACACAGAATCACTGGAGAAATTCCCAAGGAAGGCAAGTATGTAAGTCTAGAAGATAGGAACTTGGGGAAGATTTAAAATTGTACTTGCTTAAAGAACCAGATGAAGGGAAAACAGGATTATAACTTTCAAGTATATATGAGGTAGCTGCATTAAACAAAAAAAGGGAGCAACAATCTGCTCCCTACATTGAGAGAACAGAAAGTAAGAGGATCCAACATGATCTTACTCATGTCCAGATGACTCCAATTTATGGGGCTAGATGGGTCACCGGTAACACAGTAATCTATGCATCAAGTTCCCTTCCACAGCTTGAGTTATCCCCTAAGACGAGTTTCTCAAAAAAGCTAATATCAGTACCTGTACATTATAAAGAACTGACCCCAGATTTAGGAAAACCATATACATTACACAATTGGCATCCTGTTATTATATAGAGTTAGCCCCACAGGTCTCCCTTCATCAGCAAAAAGTTATATTCTCTTCCCAAAATGAAATCTTCCCTAAACAACATTGAGTTGAAAAAAGAAAAGAAAAAAATACTTTAAAAGGGGGTTATTTTCACATTTGTTGGAATTTCAAGCTGTTCTTCTCTGTTGTATTCACCGTATTACCATTTTTTAAATGCAGAAGTTCATTTGCATAGTAATTACAAAGTTTAACAAATAGCATTAATGGCTGAAAGGGGTACACTCCATTTAAATTACTGACAGTACTACATTACACATTTTTAACTGCAATTTAAAAATGAAAGCTTTTCAATCCTAATGTGCCATATAGATTCCCAAAGCTCAGCAATATTTGTGTTTTAAGAAGGTAAAACCTCTTCCCCAGTCCATTGTGAAAGCTCTGCTCTTTAGTGACTTCCAAAACCCTATTCATAAATACTGATTAGGCACTATTTCACCATAGGGTGCAGCATTACTAGCACAGCTCCCTAGCCGGGGCCAAATTGGAAATGTTAGTATAGTAAATCAGGCCAAATGTCCTGGTAATTCTGTACATGAAAGATCATCTTTAATAAATAGATGTTAACTAGGGACTCAGCTCATTTTATTTTTAGTTTGTAAGTGTCAAATGCCAGGGACTGATTTAAGGGGGAAAGCTATGGGCAAGGAATGCATAATGTGATTGCACCATTTAAAGGGAAAAAAGCTTGAAGGCACAGACCGTTTGCAGTGTGGCTGGCTGACAAACAGCAAGGGGAGTGGATCCAAGAGACAAGTCATTCTGCTAAATAAAGGGACACACGGTTATCTGCTGCCTTCTTGAAAGTGCCACAAATTAACCACTGTTATAGCTTGGTATGAAAGGCTTCTGTACGCCTGCAGATTTCTTTGACTGCTCTTTGGACTAGTGCCTCATAACACCCTGTTAAGCATAAAATGTATTAAATGCATCAGGACTTTTGTTTTAGTTGTAGAATGGTTACAGAAGCAGTGTAGAAATTATGGACCCCATTAGCCACCAGTCATACTTTATTCGTACTTCTTGTAATCACTAAATATATAATTAACAGTTCGTTCCATTTTGTTCTTAAACATAGTATTTCATAAGGAAAAAAAACTTCCATGTTTCCACCCAGGATATTTAGGAACAATTACTCTATCAGAGCCATTCTCCTGCCCCTGTGATAGCCTTGCCTCAGGCAAGAACTTTGGTGTCTCTCTCTTGCTTGATGTATGAAGGATTCTTGAATGTTTGGCCGTGCTGGAGTCTATAATGCCCTTGGAGACCACTGGAGGGAGGATGCCCTCGCTTTGCAGCAGCTCCCTTTTCACTCAGAAATGTGCAGGTAAGGTACCAATTAATTACTACACACTTTTCCTTTCTAATAAGCTTCTCTTAAAAATGGCATTTCCAGAAATGACACCACAACTGCTGATAAAGAGCAGTTCCAACATTGTTTCTAGAAATGTCAGTTAGACCTGCAAGAAACACAACATGAACCTGGAGAACTGATTATTATTGCACTTGGAGATTTATACCACACAATATCACTTATCCTTCCATGAGTCTGGGAACCTACATCAGCAGTCGGAAAATAATGCAAGTCTTCAGTGTGGCTGAGTGTACTTTTCCACTGTTGGACTTCATAAAAGTTGTCTACCATATTTGAGAGCATTATTCCTAATGCATAAGAATTTGACAGGTGAGTTAGTGTTGACTGCCCTCACAACTCTCTCCTTCAGCCAAACCCATCTCTGATGGAAAGAGGTGAAGCCTGGAGAAGATAACCTGACTGTACCTTACCATGCTCAAGTTCCCAGGCTATACTGTAGGTCTTACAAAATTTCTTGACAGTAATTGACAAAGTCTTTGCTACAGTAGGAATTGCACTCAAGAATAAAACCTCTCTGTTCTAGTGAAATTCATACCCATGTGTGAGTCCTTGTCTCTTGCATTACTACAACTACTTGCTTCCCACATCAAGTCACTTCAGAATTTATCATAGCCCTAACAGAGCTATGGATGTCCATGAAGTAAGCGTGACAGCACTGATGCCAGACCTGTGACCAACACACCTAGCATTCAAAATAGCACAAAAGAAAAGTGCCTTGCCAAAGTTTTGTTCTCATCTTGGCAAAGAGATTGCTTTTGCAACTTGTGGTGTCTTCAGCACTCTGACAGTTCTCTTGTTACTACTCTCCCGAGAAATGGAGGAGGAAAGCAGCCTTCAAGAGAATCAAGAAATCAGCCTGGTGTGGCAAAAGATCATTAAACATTGTCAGCCATGACAGATCATTCAATTTCTTCCGGGAGTTTCACAGCACTGCACTGTGCATGGAACTAAATACATTGCATTTTGCTACACCGGAAATTTAAGGTTTTGCAGTGCAGAATGCAGAAATTTGTACAAGATGGTAAACAGAGAAATATTATCTTTTCTACAGAAAATACATTTTCCCCTATGTATTCTCTTCATTCCCAACAACAGGAGCCTCAGTTTAACAGAATAAGGCTTGTTCCCTTTTTGAATGATGCAAAAGTCAAAAGGACATTTTAACTCTAAATATGATCTTTTTAGTTAGTTTTATCCGTGGTTCAAAATAGACTGTGATGATCCAGAAAGGAGAAATCCTTCTTCTTCCTCAGAGATCTTTTATCTAGTGCCCATATCACAGAATGTAACTCCAGTGCTTTAATTTATACTAGTTCTCTTTTCAGGCAGAATCGTCTCTGTACATGATACGTATCGGTGGAGGTTTCATATAAATCAGGAAAGCAGATAGGGGTGAGGATGGGTAAAATTAATTAGTATTAGGAAAGCACTGAAGTGCTTTTATTCAGTTTACCTGTGTATAGCTCAAAATGCGTGGCTTACCACTGGAGGAATTAGTCAGCATCTTGCTATTTTTTCACCATCTTGGGTAATATCACCTAAAAGACAAGCTAACTGAGTGATTTTGAGATGACATTGAATGCTACAAAACAGACAAATACCACTACAAAGCAATAGTCAGAACACAAAAGGTATAAACCGGAATAAATTGACTAATCCCTGGTCCTTCACAAGAAATATCATTCTTGTCTTCTTTCTGTCTATGGAGGAAGAAGTATTGATTAGTGACTTAGGCACCACTCACAGCTGCATCGCTATTTGCCCTAATTTCTAGTGTCAACAGTAGCTAAATGAAGGTTGCAGTCATGTTCCCTGATGGTGCTTTTCATGATTGCACACATACACAATCATGTGTAAGAAAAGGAGTCACAGTTTGCTGCAAAATAGTCTCGTTAGAATTCAGTCTTGCCTGTGTAACAATTTAGGAAGGCTGTAAAAGATAGTCAAGCCTCATAGCATAGTTCAGGAAAACAAATATACACCCATATTTTTCCCAATACTGAAAAACTGCTTGTCTCATTTTAGCAAAATACTATTTTGTTTAATGTTATTTGCATTGTAACATAACTATCTTCTACAAAAATATTTTTTTTTTTAATACAATTTCTTCCCAGGCTTGATAATAAAGGATAAATTCCTGTATGCCTGATACCATTTCAAATTTCAAAGGACAGACGGTAACAGCCTTGGCATTGCTTTTGCTGGCATTTGGATAAATTGACTGTATAATGAGTCCTTGGTTGTCCTTAACCAAAACTTTGTTGGACAGGTTCATTTACAATGCTCAAGCAGAATGACCTTCCAATCCGGCTTAGAGGCCCCTAGATTGCTGTAAATGTGACCTGACATTTCCTTATGGGTGAAATATTAGATTATAGCAAGGAATACAATAACATAATTTTATTTCAGAGTCTAAGCGAAAGTGATGGTCGAACAGATTAAGATGTAAAATTCCTTTGTAAAATTAAATTATTTGTAATCTGATGCATGCCCCTTGTTTTATCTGCCATATAATACAATTATTTTATACAGTATAGTGGCTGTATTATTGGTGCTGCTGACAAAACAAAAATAGTATCATTGCCAAAGAGGGGGGGGGTGGGTGGGTGTCAAGAACTTTGGAGGGCATTTATTCTGACTTCTAAAGTTTTATCTTGAAAATAAGAATGCTTGTGATTTTTGCTGGTTTTTATAATGGTATTTGGCTTTTAAGCTGATTTCTTTTTCACCTCTAATATTAGTCAGAACCATCAACTTTTTAGCAGTCATCTTACAGTATCAATGTTTTAAACGACAAGATGTTTTCATACTTTCCATGGTCTATCAGCAGCTTTACCTCAGCCTACAACTGTTTGCAATTTTTTTTCCACAATCAACTGGATGCCTAGGTGCAATCGTTCAGAAGTCTAGACATTTCATAGGTAACTCTCATTCACTGATTAAATACCTAAATGCCATTAATTCAAGTCAGTGAAACTGCAGGATCAAAATCAGAAGCAGTAGCTAAAATTGGGTCCAAGATCTTTGAAACACATTTAAAATTATTTGCTTTTTCTGTGTAACTCTTAAGAGCCGTACCATATTAAAATTCAGAGGAAATTCCTTCAACTGCTCAATTCTCACGCAAAGTACTACTAGTCAGACTACATACTTGAAAGGTATGGTGAATTTATAGCAATTCACCAAAATGATTAACATATATAATGGAAATTTTCAGTTTCTACCTTAAGTTATATAGTGCTGTTTCTTTGTCCCACCTTTTTTCTTTGTGATGTTTGAACTTGTGCAAAGCTTCTTTATAAGAAAGCAGGAGTTAATACAAGCTAGTCAGCTGGAAATACTATGGATTTCCAGAAACTCACAGTTTATTCTACCAGTTCAATACCAACAAAGAGAGAAGTCTGAAGACTCCATTGTGCTTCATGGCTGTGCTGTGTTCTTCTTTTAGTTAAAGTAATACACATACAGAAATTACACGAGAAAACAAGAACAAGAAACCTCAAATACTGGCAATGTTGTGAAATGAACCAGTAAGAACAGGTCATCTTTTGTCAGCCCAGCAGTGCTTAGTGATTGCATCCACTACTCAAAAAGCATTTCATAGAATCATAG
Organism: Fratercula arctica; assembly: GCA_947846985.1. Classification (NCBI taxonomy): domain Eukaryota; kingdom Metazoa; phylum Chordata; class Aves; order Charadriiformes; family Alcidae; genus Fratercula; species Fratercula arctica. The sequence continues at coordinate 71,661,873 of CANTUZ010000026.1, read as the reverse complement.
AATGGTTTGGGTTGGAAGGGACCTTAAAGATCACCTAGTTCCAACCCCCCTGCCACGGGCAGGGACACCTCCCACTAGACCAGGCTGCTCAAAGTCCCATCCAGCCTGGCCTTGAACACCTCTAGGGATGGGACCTCCACAGCTGCTCTGGGCGACCTGTTCCAGTGCCTCACCACCCTCACAGTAAAGAATTTCTTCCTCATATCCAATCTAAATCTCTCCTCCTTCAGTTTTAAACCATTACCCCTCATCCTATTGCTCCACTCCCTCACAAAGAGTCCCTCCCCATCCTTCCAGTAGGCCCCCTTTAGGTACTAGAATGCTGCTTGCTATAAAGTCTCCCTGCAGCATCCTCTTCTCCAAGCTAAACAACCCCAACTCTCTCAGCCTGTCCTCACAGGAGAGATGCTCCAGCCCTCTGACCATCTCCGTGGCCCTCCTCTGGACTTGTTCCAACAGGTCCATGTCCTTCCTGTGCTGATCTGCTGGTCTTTCTGCAATCCCAACCATAAACTCAATCAACAAAAGGGAAAAAAAGTTTCTCTGTTTTTTATCCTGGAATATTTTGACCTTAAAATTATTTGGTATCATTGAGAACCTCCCATGTTGTAATTCTGGCCCAGAAATTGCCTTTTCTCTATGCTATTTTAATGAAATGGGCATATAACTTCCAGTATCAAACACTGAAAAAAAAATTCTAGCCAATGTAATAATTTGTTTAATCTCAGGTAAACACATAAAATTCTGTACTCTTGTCTAAATTGTTACCTCTGTATTTGATCAACACTTCTTCCATGACCTTGTAGGTCTGCATATATTATCTTTGTGTAATGATTTTGAAAGAAAACGTTTTGTTTCCAGTGACACCTCAAGTTTCATGACCTCCTAACCTACTGCCAGTCTGTATTTTTCCATCAGTCTTTAGATCTGACAAATCCATCATTTTTTAAAGATTGTATTTAATAAAATATCAAGGGTGGGAGATCTTCTTAGTAGGGGTTCAGAATTTGAAATCCATTAAAAGATGCTGCCATCTGTATCATGAACAACTGAAGATTCTCTCACTCCCCAGTTCACATCGTTGTGTCGTGAAACTGCATATTCCTGCATGGCACCAAACACTGAGACACAAAAGCTCTGCATTTCATAGGAGTTGCTCATCAAATCTTGCCATAACGTACTAGAGATTCCCAAGGCCAGCTGCGACTGTTACAAGCAAATACCCAAGGACCATTTGAGAAACGGGAAATGGTGTTATTTGCCAAGCATCACTCAGAATCTTAGACATTTGAGATGAGGTTCTTAGTCTACCTAAACAAGGTAATACTGTTGTAGGTTACCTGCGTACATAAAACATGTTTATGAGGTCACAGAACACTAAACATTTTTCTCGTCTTTTATTCTAGTTGTAAAACATTGCCTGCAATGTGCCTGCAATGTCACGTTGCTCGGAAAGGTGAAGGCAACAGCAAATAATATGTATCTTTCAGTTCTTGCCCCCCCCAAAAAAATTACTATGCACAGAAACAGTGCTGAAGCTACTAGGAGCAGAGTGACATTGCCATTGCCTGTTCAACAAGTTCTACATCTCAGGGAACATCTTTCACAGAGCTGTCTGTCACCTTGGCTTCAGACTTTAAATTCCTTCTGTTGGTATCAGACCTCGTTTTCTGTGTAGCATTAACCTGACCTCAGTTACCACAAGTATGGTTTTGGGAAGAGCTTTAGGGATATTATTAAGTACACAAAAATCATTCAGTTGCTTAGAGGAACTTTGCATAAGAAGAAGAAGAAGAAACATTCTCTTGGAGGCTTTAAGAATCTTGAATTAAAAAAATAAAACAAACAAACAATAAAAACCCACCAAAACCCAGAAACTGCTTCTATCGCAACTCTATTGTATTCCAATATGTTCTTCCCACAGCAAAGAAAAGAAAGGGGAAAAAGTCTTTGACTTCCATTTCAAGATTTTCAAATAAGTAGAAGTGTCAGTCACTTATAACACATCTTAATTACATTTTTAAAGAGAACTTGAATTAGTTGAAAGAAACTTAATTAAAACTTTTTTTTATAGTGAACAGAAATGCAAGAAGTGCACATCCTGCAGCACATCTATCATATTACCCTATCTCCATTTCAATTGCATATTCAAAGACAGCACATGGCCAGCAAATTAATAAGGCACTAGAACATTTAAGGAGTGCTGGTAGAATATAGTTTCACTCTGGATTAGTGTTCCTTCTCCTTCCTCCCCTTTACATCCATCTTGCAGGAAATTTGAGATATTTTCCAGTTATACTGGTCACCTTTTTCATACAGACCGCTGTTTGTTTTCTTTATTACAATAGATAACCTGCTTTGGGAGGATAATTACTATTGAAAAATATATTTTACCAAAGCAGGTTCATCTTCAGCAAGTGTATATGTACATCCCTTTTGAAGATTGTTGCTCCTGTTGGTGACAACTGGACATCTTATGAATCAAATCCTCAACCACTTTTAAAATTAAATCCAGCATTGATTTTAGGTCACTCTGAAGAAAAACAAAACAAAACAAAACAAAAAAAAATAAACAAAACAAAACCCAACACTATGTAACCGTTCATGTTATGCTTCAACTTGTTATGCCACCTCTGCGACAACTGATTGCAGAAGAGATCCAGGGAACTAACCACTGTCACTGTTCCCACTCAACCAGTACCAGCAGGGCAAGGGATCCCATCAAAATCCTTAAGCAGCCCAAACTGCACCATCAGAGGCATGATGCCCAAGTTATGCTAAGCCAATCTTAGATAGTAGTAGAAGAGGAGCAATTGCCTCTGTGCTTTGCTTGGGATAAAAGTGTGCACAGAAGCAGTTACTACAGAGCAGGAGACAGGCTGCAACAAACCAGTGGATGCTGAAGGAATGCTGTCGTTTTTTCACAGCCCCAGCAAAAATGAGGACCAGGAGGGTCTGGCATTTGCACGTCTGTTTTTTCCACATATGTAGATGGAAATATTTGTCATGTGACTGCATTGTCTGATACTGGTTGGAGCTCTGCTGCAAGGATTCAGTGCTTTAGCAGAAATTTATTTGATGTGATGGAACATCATGTATGTAGACTTTTGGTTTAACTTTCTATTTTTAAAAGCCTTTTTAAAACCTTGCTGTTGAAACTATTCAAAAATTTCAATGGTATAATGCATAAAGCTTCAAAGGTTTTTATATATGACTGTAATCAGTCTAAGTAATAACATTACACACAATTATCCATTCTGATTGAAATTAGCACAAAAGAGAAAAATGGTTTTAGTATTAAAAGCATGGGTCAGCTCCCTGTTTTAGTGTAGACTGTCATTTGTAAAGGCTAAATAGTCATTAGTGCAGTGACAGAGTAATAATTAAATTAGATTGCCTTTTTACAGTATGACAAAAAAAAGCCATAGCACCATTTTTGCTTCCTCTCTTTGCATTAGCAAAGGTTATTTTCTATTTATTTTATTTATTTTCTCTTTACATTAAGTCAGCAGACTCACAGATATAAAACAAACCCAGGACAAATAATTAACATTTGCTGATTGAAGAAACAGTTTTAATACAATGCATGGTGAATAGCCAACACAATTCTGCAGAATTTGGACCTTCTGGGCATGGGACTCGTATTAAGCAATTGGGAATTCCTGTTAAGAAATGTGAAACTATAATTTAATAATTATAGTAGTAAACACAATATATGTAAAATGTAAATAAAATTATTTTGATCCAAAGAATTTTGTAAAGGGGAAGCTTTACAATGAGTAAAGAGTCTGTCCTACAAAAGTATGTGATGACCTGTAAAAGGCATATATTTTAGATTACACGTGGTAGTTCTACTCATAGTGCCAAGAGATGGAATGAACACAAGCAGATCTTTTTGTAAGATAATAAACATACCTGAATGGAAAATTTCATCTATGTTGATAAGGGTAGAAAAAAAAGAATAAAAACAATATTAAGATTGCACAGTTGCTGTGTGGGAAAAGTGTGTACTGCTGTCATGGTCCTCAAACCAGAACAACGGTGTAGAAAATGTTGTTAAAAGATGATCCAAAAGTCCAAGGTATTATTGCTATATTGTATCAACTACCGTGTATGTAAAAAGAAATCTAAAAACTGTCATCATATTTTTTACAGTCAGCTACTTTCAAAACTCTTTTTCAAAATCCTGACTCAAATTATTAGAAAACTATTAGAATATTTTAAGGAATATAATTAACATTTATAAACTATTAAAAATAATCCAACTTCTAGAGTCTGTTGGAAGGAAATTTATTTCTAAAGTTAACACTCATGGAAACCTATTTATAGCATGTCTTATGGCAGTAAAGGCTTTTGTCTAGTCTGGCATTCATTCTTCATCTCTGATTTGGTGCCAGCGTTAAAGTGCAAAAGCTAAGGATAAAATAATAGTTTACTTCCTGAAGCTAATAAGCCCCTTAGTCTCCTAGCCAGCACTGACATCTGTAGTCTACACTGACAGTGTAGCCAACACTGAAGTCTTACTAGCTCCTGTGTTTTTTTTCGTTGTACCCATTCTATGGAAAGTCGCTGCTGCTGTGGTAGACTGAGATTGAAAGTCCCTCTTCAGAAATGAACACCAAGTCATTCAATCATTGTCCATAGGTAGCAGAAGTGCCCTGTTGTGGTTTAAGTCAGTTTCCGGGCAGGAAGAGCTGAACTGAAATTTTATTGCAAAACAATGAAAGAATACCTTGTAAGTATTCTACTAAATTTTTACCACACACTAAATATTTGATGCTCTCCTCTTCTGATACTTGTAACTTCCCCATCAAAAGCAAACTATCTTTACATGACTGAACCCACTTGCAAGTGATTGGCAGTGGCAAGAGTGTTGTAAGGAGGGAAAGAAAGGTGACAAATTTTTGTAATAAATTTGTAAATGAAAACTAATTGAGTTGAAAAAGTCAGAGTAACAGGTACAGTGAATACATTTTAAAAAACCTGCCTTATTCCCCCCTCCTAAAAAACTTTTCTAAAAAGTCTGCTATGTAGCAATAAGAGAAAAATTGTTTCCTTCTTTTGATTTGAGCAAAAATTGTAATAACTGGAAATAATATTAAGTGTAGAAAAATGTGGTTTTCCTCACATTCTGGCTAAGAGTGTGAGGAAAATAAGCTGCATATAGGAAAAACCTTTCCCAAAAATGGGTACTAGAAAAATCGGAAAATGGAGACCACAGTTACAAATGAGCTCACGTGATTTTGTCCTGAAGCTCTGCGCACCCATGCCCACTACCAGCCCCCCTTCCACTCCACGCTGTGAAGCCCGGTGCTTCCCCAGGTCTGGTACACCTCTCTTGCCAATGCCTCCCCCGTCAGCCTTTTCCTCGTGCTCAACGTCCTGCCTTTCTGTTTGACAGCCGTCACTGGCTGCAATGCAAGCCAGACAACAGCGGCAGCAATTCAGTGATTTTTCACACTGCTGTAGTATTTTGGATCATTAATACAAGTCTCTGTGGACACACCATTTAGAACAAGTGCTTCAGCAACATATTTACAAGGCGCTTACATTTTGTTCAGCTAAAACTATTTCCTCCGCTCTCTCTCCTGCCTCAAAGGAACTATCACTCACATAAGAGTTCATCTTTTGCATACAAATTATTGACAAGATGTAGTGGCATTAGCCAACCCGTTTGCCAAGTAATTATATACACTACCTCAGAAAACACAGGGAAAAATTAAGTGAGAGTTTCCAGATGGTACAAACTTTTTCTTTAGTCATTAAAATTAAAAGGCAAATTAGGAATACGTGTGCAAGTGAAGTTAGTATTTTAATTTAAATGACTAGACATCTGCAATTTGGCCAGGATATACTGAAAGGCATATCCTGTATTTTTTTCAACCAAGATGAGAGCCACTGGCACCAACACCTCTTTTTCAAAAGAGGTGTTCTGTATAAGTCTTCCCTAGTGAAGACATTCAGAAAAATCTGTGACCACACAACAGAAAATTCTGAGCAATTTTTCTGTCTTTCTGAAAGACAATCCATTTTTATGGGTTTCAAATCAGGTACCACATAAGCTGCAGAGATACTCAAAATCACTAGCCACGCTGGAAATAGTGATCAGGGAAAGGAATAGTTAAGGACAATTTTAATACTGTTTACTGTGGTTGTTCTTATCTCTGACTCTTCTGTGAAGATGAGATATGAGTATGTTGCCTTTACAAAAAGGCTACAACAGACCACAGCAGGGTGTATTTTCCCATGTGCTTAACAGTGTTCTTACCCTAATGGATGAACCTCAAACGACTGGGAAATTGCGTCAAGATAAACCTCCATCTGTTCAGGGAACTTATTTTCAGAGGGGCTTATTTTCATAGGATCTTTGTTGCAGAATGGCTTGAGGAGCAAGGTCATGGGACAATAGAGGAGTTATGTGAGATGAGAATAGCGTAGAAGCAAGTTACAGCTCGGTGATGGGAAAGTACTAAGTAAACAAGCCATGAGAATGCAGAAGCAAGAATAAGGAGCTGATAAGAATAGGGAACTAAGGCTGAACCCTGTCGTGTGGACAGAGAATCAATCACAGTGAGCAGATGACTTATAATTAGCCAATATTCAAGCGATGATGTAACCAGTAGCTATATAATGAAGCGTATTCGGGCAATAAACTGAAGCTTGCTTTATCACTCACATTGCGTCGGCTGCTTGTCTTCCCTCGCTCGTCGCAGATTTTAAATGAAGTGGCCAGACTTTCAAAAGCATTCAAGCATTTTTCTTCTCCATGCCTCCATAGGAACCACTCTGCTGGAACAGCCACGGTGCTAGAGCTGAATTCGGTTCCCACTACATAACAGCAGGAACACCTGGGAAAGCAGATCCAGGGCAACCCTGCTGGTTGCCCCATCAAGTAATTCTTGAGCACATCCCGCTTATCAGGATACACCTGAAAGTGTGCATGGTGAGGCTCATTCTCACACAGCACAGCTGCATGGTGGTCTCCAGCACATCTGTCCTGGAACTCTTCTGTGGCCAGTGTAAGGCAGACGTGTGCGTATAAAGGTTTCCCTGGAAAGAGGAACACTGTGCTACACCAGTGGGTAGATAATGCAGTCAGGCTGTCCTGAGTCTGAGTCTGAGCTCCTTAAAGATGACACGGCCACGAGTTTCCAGGCGTCAGGAGTGTAATGACCTTCCTGCAGTCCCCAAAGAGGCAAATGTAAATACAGACATATCTTGTGCGATACTGAGGGGATTTGCCTTTTCCCTGCTGAGCAAAGGCAGTCCCCTGCTCTGCATAAAGTATTCTGTGTGTTTCATTTTCTGATTTCTAAATCTGTCATCACGGCAACCCCTGACACTAGGCATCAGCATGTTCAGCAGTAGTTATGAAAAGCATATTATTGCTTTTGTTTCTTTATTGGTGTTTAAAACTGCATAGTACAAGAAAGACGTTTCCAAATTCCCTTGTTGCAGCTTTTGCATCTGTAGATGGTTCAGGGAGAGTATTTACTGTGAAATTCCTGTCAGAGAGCGCAACCTGCTTTAGTGACGCGGATGTTTTCAGTGGGTTTTCTGGGCTCACAGACCTGGAAACCTAACTATCCTGACAGGATTCACACTAGGGATTCCTTTCAAAAGTCTTGTTTGTGAGATTTAAATCCTTCTTGGATTTAGTTATTGTGAATAAATAAGCCAATAACACCAAAGTGTCCCGTGCATCTTTCTTTACAAAGTACTGCCTGTTCATGTTATGCACCGAGAAGCAGCATACTCAATAGCTGGGATTACTGAGTCAGAACCGAGAAATCTAGGTTTTATCTTAGCTCTGCCATGATTTACTGTGTGAATCTTGGACAATTCCTTCATTTTCCCTAACTTCTGTTTCCTTCCTTTTTTGTGTTGTAGTTATTTAGAATACAGTGTCTCTCATGACAAACACCTTATCCCTTGACGGTGTTTGTACGGCCCTTAGCACAAGGAGATGTGATCCGAAGTGCAACATCTAAATTCAGATTGCTTAAACTGTACTGACACTGCAGTAAAGAAGGAACATTAATATAAATATTCCCTTTTTACCACAAATACTTGTAGCATTTCTTGCTTATTCCAACAATGCTAGCTATTGCCAAATGCAGTCAGGAGTGCAAAGAGAATATCCTTTACTTCTGCATTTGATGCAAAGTAGTTCTTTGGTTTGAAGCCATCTGTTTTTATATTCTGGACATGACTCCCCAGAGCAGGTCACAACTAATTCCCGTTGACCCCAGGACTGAAAAAAGAGATTCCAAAACCTGGGCAAACAAGATTAGTCTTTTGCTGTCATAGGTATTTTTTTCAGATTTGTTAGTTTAGTTTGGGTTTGGGATTGTTTTTACTCACTTCTTACACTGGAAAAATGCTCTAGAACATCCTTCTTTAAACAATTTACTTCTAACATATGCTTGTTAATGGAAATCTGGCTTTTTTCTAAAAGCCAAAAGTAAAAAACTGCCTTTTCCCCTTTGGCAGATAAAGAGTATTTTACTTTTGACATCCAAAATAGTGACGGGATTGGGAAAATCCCTTTGAGGAAACTGCAGTAGCCAAACTCCAAAAAGCAGGAGCTGTGGTGTAGTGTAGACCCACAACACCTGTCCTGAGTAGTGGTACCTCTCTGCCCAGAGCAGCTGAGGATAAATTAGGTTGCACTGACCTGTGCTTTGGCCAGCTCAGCTCTACCTGCAGTACCACCCAGACACTGCAGCATGGATTTAACCTTGCTTATAACATTTTATGTTTCCACTGGATGTTTCACTTCTGCTTTAAATACAACTTTTTGCAAATTGAATAAATTATTCAGACTTTGTCTGCTATAGAAAACTGAGCTGCTTTAATGATCCCCTTTCAGAAAGGGAATATTGTCTTAGTATGGACACCTTATACCATTACAGATGCGCTTTACATGCCATAGCTACTCCTGTACAGGAAGGATAGTGAACTATAAAGATACAGAACAGTTTTAAATCGCTATAAATTCCCCTGTTCTCAGGACTCAAGATGTGGCAACTTTGCAGTTTTAAAAAATAATTTCATATTTGCTTAAATCTGTAATAAAAAGATCAGATTTACTGATTTTAGCTAAATGGAAACAAACAAACAAACATAAAAAGAACAAAACAAAACTAAACATAAAAGCAAAACAAAAAAAAATCAAAACAACAACAACAACAAAAAAGCAACCCTTCCCCAACATTTTGAAAGAAGAAACAGTGTAAGGATTTGCACTACTTTTATTCAATGTATCTTTTTACAAGATTGAAGATAAACTGCTATAAAATTTCTCCCATATACAAAAGTTTACCTCCTAGGCTAAGTCCATTCCTCTTTTAGCATACTAGCTATCATTGTTCCCAACTCTCTTAAAACAATAAGATGAAAAAAAAAAAAGACAGTGTAAATCTCTTTCACTCTACCCAAATATTTCTCTGAATAATATCACCAAAAAAAAAAAAAAAAAAAAAAAAATTGTATGTAAGTTTGTTTGTTCTCTCAGTATTTTCAGCTAATGGCTCAGTTTTGAGAAAATTCATGTAAGAATGCTAAAGTTCAGGAACCAAACATCCAAACACCAAATACTTCATGGTTTTTCACTCTTTGGTGTCAGTATCTGGGAAAGTACATTGCAAATTCACATACATAGGCATTTGAGTAAGACCCAGTTAGGTTAGATTAAATCTAGCAGGCAGTTTTGACAAGTGAACGGGGATACGGATCCTGGTCCTACTTACTACTGTAGTTTAGACCTTCTCCATCAACCCACCCAGCTTCTGTACTGCCCCGTGCCCTTCAGGAGTGTTTTGACCAAGGCGTGCTGCCAAAAGGCTGGGTTTCGTTACAGCCTGAGTAGCACATGGTAAAACTTCCCTTGGCAGCTACACTGAGGCTACACAAAATCCTAAAGTAGCTGAGGGCATCAGCACAGTCCCTAGCAATCCTCAGGCTCTCGACGCTTTTATTTCCACAAGAGCCTGACCTGAGATGTCTCAGATCAATAGGCCTGAGTTGGCCCTGGTGGCCCCTGCACGCCCGTGTCCTCTGCAGGGCTTCCCCCTGTTAGTTGGTCTCTCACGTGCAGCTCTGCAGCACGCTTCATTAGTGATGATGGGTAAACTGCCCTGATCAGCAGTTTGTCAAAGTGCTGCTGTCCCCACATGCCCTCACCCCTGGCGCAGAGGCTGCATGATCCAGAGGTGCGTGAACAGTGTCACGGAGGCCTCACACCCCTTTGCGGTGAACACAGCCCCTGCCTTGCACCAGGCCTTCTCCCCTGCTTTTTTTCATACTTTGGCCTTTCCGAAAGCTTTGCTTAAGTGCTAGTGTTTGTATAATGCGCTGCCTCTCCCACCGATCTGTGATGAAAATGCAGGTTGCTACACTTCATCTTAAGCAAGGCACTGACTGAGTCCCGATTGGTCCCAATACACTAATGCTGGTGTCTACCCTTGACAAAGACATTTGTGTCATTTACCTCACACAAGGTTTTACACACATGTAAAAATAACTACAGCCTTGTGACTTAAAGGTTCTGCATTTTAACAAGAAAGACATTAAGAAATACCATACCTTTGAGGTTACGGAAAACGGTATAGAATCACAGAATGGTTCGGGTTAGAAGGGACCTTAAAGACCATCTTATTCCAACCCCCATCTAGCAGAGCACACTACTACACCTTTATTCAGGATGATATTGACATTGCTCTAATTCATCAAGTTATTATGCATCTACAGATTTATATAAAGTAAATCAGGATCAGAAATTCCTGTGTGTATGGGGAGCTGTTCATTTAACACTGCAGCAACAAACAAGGGTCGGATCTTTAGGCAGGTATAAAGTGTATGATTTTCTTCAGCTCCCAGGAAGAAAATTTGCATACCTCTGAAGATTTTCTCTTCTTTTCTCTCCTAAACTTTTGCATTCTGATTTATGCTATTAAACAATGCAACCTTAGAGCTGCATAAAAGTCATTTTTGATACTTTGTTCATTTCTTGCACCTTCATTTACAGAGCGTATTTCTCTGTGTATACACAGAGTGTATAATGTCACTGGGACTGATGTGTCAGCCAGTGATTCCAGGTCATTTATTCCCCGTGAAATCCTGGAATATTTAATGATTTCATGAGCATCTTTCTAAGGAAAGTATATGATCTAGTTATGTTTTGATATAGAACTCAAAGTATAAGCCATCTTTTTTCAAAATCTGATAGGCAGATGAAAAAAAAAAAATCCTTTCTCAAAATCTCATAGCTCTCAAGTCTTATTTTTGGAGGTTTTGAATGCTTGTGATGACACAGGAGCATTGTGTCGCAAAGATGAAGAAGTCAGGACCGGGACTTTCAGTACAGGTTTCCTGCATGTAGGTAGTGAAGACAGCAGTCCCTTTTCCTTTTTCCGTGCCCACTCTGGGCACATGGAGCAGCAGGAGCATCTCCCCAAAGCCTAGACCTAACCGTGGTCCCTCAGGCTTGGAGAAATATCAACCAGAGGTTCCTCTGAGGGTTGCAGACAATGTGCACCAGGGCAGGGCTGCCACCCAGAGGGACCAGGGCACGGGGAGAGGGGAGCCAACAGGCCCATATGCTCTTGGGGCAGGAGCACGGTGCAGCCCTGCCCCGGGCAGGCAGAGGCCCAGCAGCGATGCCAGTGGGGCTGGGGGCAGCTCTGGGGACAAGGTCCTGTGATTTCAGTAGGATTAGGATTGTGCCCTAACAAATAAGCAAATTCTTGACTAAGGATGCAAAACCATGAAGATTTTATGGAGGTCTGATTTTCCCCTTAAAAATTTCTAATGGAACCCAAACAAAAAACTTTTGAAAAGGTAAGGTGGGAAATAGGAAGCTTGTGATGCATATTTTCAACTCATTAAGCTTTCCTTTTTGGAAAATATTTACTACAGTATATTACAGCTAAATTAAATATGGTGAATGGATATCTCCTAAGGGGATAAACTAAATTAAACCAGGAAGAAACCAAATCTAATTTTATTGCCTTTTGTGTAATGAAGCAGCAGGAATTCCTTATTCTGACTCAGTTCTTTACCTTTGGTAAGATTTACACTTCATCAATTAGAATAATATTTTTTTCATTTTAAACCAAAAAGGCAGGCAACGAAAATAACAGAAGACAAAATATCTTTCAAATCTTCCTGTATTTTATATTTGAAGGATGTATAACAAGTTAACAAAAAGTCTGAAATTCCTGCTGGCAAATTATACATTGTACACATGTAACCCTTGTATAAGTTATAGAGAAAAATATATATGATCTAGTTAACAAGATTACACTTTAGCTTTAAAAAATACATTAAGTTATAAAACATGACTCCCCTTACATCAGGCAGATCTAAAACACAAGAATCATTATAGTGTATCTACACTCCAGAAATAGACCTGTAAATAGACAGAAAAAGAGGACACAGTAAATAAGAAAAGCTATCTTCAACATCACATGGAAAAGTGATATAACAAGAAGGTTATCTCTTAAGAGAAACGGATGTTAAAAAAATACATAAACCCGTGCCGTTCACAGCTTAAGAGGCACACATTAGATATAGCATTAAGTATCCAAAATTCTTCAGTGCTTTTCAACCATTGTGTTTTGGGGAGGGTCACTGGAACACCATGAGAGGGCTTGCTAACTGATCTGAAGTGCCCAGAGCCTGCTTCACCCTAACCCCACCACCCTGAAATGGCTCCAGGGTTGGGCAACACTACACCTCCATGGTCAGAATCTCCATGCCAGCATACTTGTGTCCTGTCTTGACACACTTTTCTGAGATGCTCTGTTGGAAGTACTCAGTAAAGGACGGGTTATTTTTTGTGACATTTTAAGCAACAGGGACATTGAACACTGAACATTGACCAGCATTAAGAATTTGTTAAACATAGCAACAGTCAAGTATTTCCTTATTAGCATATTGACAAATAACATTACTCCAAAAGTGTCTATCTTCAGTGTACTTACTTCTCCAAGTACAAACCAACCTCCATTCAAACAGATTTGACCTTATAAATTGTGAGATTGAAAGAATATTAGGCTTTCCATGAAAATATCCAATACGTGATCAGATTTGCCATACTCCTGGGAACACACAGTGCATAAAGAGAGTCTAAGAGTCACTGTTGAAAAAGTAGGCAAACAGGTAATACCCATATACATCAAATTGCACTAAGTACTAAAGCTGATAAGCGTGGAATAGGTCCACAGTTTCTACTTTTCTGGTTTGCAGACCAGAAAAAGTAGGATGATCCCTCCAAGTTCCCATTTTCCTGATTTATTGCTTCTTTACTGGAAGTGTGGGGTCGGTTCACAGGCAGCTAAAGAAATTAGGCCCACTGAGGTCAGTGGGAGCAATATTCTGGGGATGACTCGGTCTTCTGTGATTTATCCAAAGCGCACAGAAGAGCTAACAGTAAAATAAATTTGTTTATTCATGTATATACTGGTAAGGGACCACCCATATATACATGCAGAACATATGAGTGGACAATAAAAAACTTTGGCATCATTTTAGATTGTTAGTATTAGAGGAGCTTGACAGGTAACTGGAATGAGAAAGCATTTTGTGTAACGTCTTCAAGTCCTCAGTGTTAAACAGTGGACTTGGTCTGATCCAACACTTACATGAAATCACTGAAAAAACTTTTAGTTTTAGTAGTCCTTAGGGAAGTAATTTTGGGTATTTAATTATTTTTTATCTGTAAAGTAGACATTTCTTAGATTCAATTATTCTGGCATTACTTTTTGCAGAAAGAAACGTAAACAAGTTTAGGTTTCCTCCCACCACCACTTTTACTAGTTGCTGAGATGAGTAAAGCAGAATCAATAAGCAAGCAACAAAGGAATGGGTTCAATGAATGCACACATTGAGTTAGGAGCCTGGGAAACAAAATGTATAATACAGCTCTGCTAATGTGCATTAGTTGACAAATTATGTGCTGGGGGTAGGGGTAATATAACATATGCTCTGCCATAAATGCAATGTTCTGTTAATTTATTTTCAAAGCTCTTGCAGAAAAATGAATATTGCCCACTCCTTCTGGCATACTTTGTAGTGGCAATGTCATAACTGAGAATCCTGCTCTTGTTGGGGCAGACTATTTGCTTGCAGCACACAAGTCTAAAATGTCTATATCAGCCAGTTTTCTATTCAGCAGGGGAAAAAGGTGACACCTGGCACCTAGGTGCCAGCAAGCTTATTAAAATACATACTTTTCATCTACATATAAGGAAACAACTTCTTACAACTGTGAATTTTGGGCTGAAGACATCAGTTCTCAGTCTGAATTTATGCCTCATGAGCACTAATAGTTCGCCCACCAAAGCATATTTATGGTCTGACACATCTCAAGGCTGTATTGCAGCTCTGTGATTTAGAATAATCCAGGTTAGAAGTAGGTTAAGAGGAGGAGCTCTAACACAGGTATAAAATCCCCAATAAACCTTACTTCATAGAGATATGACACAATGCTGTTTGTTGTAGGGCATGTCCTTGCCATCATACGTGTGTGGACAAAACTTCTGGTTCCAAGTCCATAATGCAAACATAACAGAACAGGTTTTTAACAAGAGAAAGTCTCTCAATGGGCATTTATCTGCTTTGACAACAGGAAAAGAGGGGTCACAAAGTCCTTTGCCAGACTGATGACCCTTTCCTTATTTGTCTAATTAAGGGCTGCAAAACTGGAAATTGCACACAAGAAATACATTTCATGGTGGTTCCACCTGTTTCATGGTGTTTCAATACGTGGCTCCAACTCTCAGCACCACTAAAACTGCACAGAGTAGAGGGTCCAGATTTGTGCTCCCAGTGCAAGAGCACTGGGATGTGCTCAGATATGTCAGACCCTGATGTACGGCAGAGTCCAGCCCTGATTGTGTTGATCTGGGTTCTCTCATAAGAAAGTCAATGGCAATGCCAACAGCAGACATGAAAAAATACACCTTTATTTAATACCATTTGTCTTCATGTTCACCTGCTAGTTCAAGTCAAATGTACCTTAACTGTTTGTGTTGTACCTTGACATAAGCCTTGATGGCATCAATTATTTATGCAGTATGCCATATGTCTGAAGGTTATTCTAAGACATGATGGATGCAGACTTTTTTCTTTTTTTTTTTTTTTTTAATCGGAACAGCACCTTTGCCTCAGTGTGCAGAGTAAAAGGACAGAAAGTACCTGATTAATCATTTAAAGAAATCCTGGTAAGGATTTAACTACTTTAATATTTTACTGAAAAGTATTGTTATGAACAAATATTGTTGGTTTCTTGCTTTTATTCAGAAGCGAATGAATTAAGAACATTAATAAAGCTTAAATTAAACAATTTAGTTTGGCATCTGATCCCTAAGGTTGAAATTCATTTCTCACCACACACACACAATTAGTTGAGTATAACATGGATAGGGTTAATTGGATACATTTATAGAGCTCTATAAAAATGAAACACTGTACAACCCTCAGATAAAAAAAAATAAGGAAATATAACTATAAACATATTAGTGTAATGCTGTGACAGAGATTTTTAAATGTGCAAGGGTTGGAAAATTCTAAATTACACCTCCCACAGCAACCATATCTCAGCAATAATGCATATATAAAAATGTCAAGTCTAATGCTACATACTGTACAGTATTAAAAAAATGTCTCTATAACTGAATAGATTTATTTGGGGCTATTCTGGGATTCAGAAGCTCCACAAAATGTCTCAGGGACATTTATTCCCCAATTCAGCAACGTATTTAAGCAAACATCTAATACTCGGCATGCAGCCAGTCTTTTTGGTCACACCCTCAATCACACAGTTAGAGCCAGCAATAAAGTTAGTTTCACTGAAATAGAGTTATGTAAAACTTGTAAAACATGTTCTATGCAGCCAAAGTCTGACTCTTGCTCTTGGGTGGAAGCAGTTGTATAATGCTAAGCATGCTATGTACATCAGCGTTACTTCTTTTCAGTGGTGTTTATATAAGCCCTGCCGTATTTATCTGTATTGTGTGACCCACAGAGAAAAGCTGCATTCAAGCTGCACCTATTATAAGGCTTGATTCTGCATTTTAGTCAGCCTCTGCTGCTTCCAATGTCAAGGGCAGGCTTCATAACGAAACAGAGAGTGTTAATCTGCATCACATGAGGTATAAGGCAAGCCATAGCTTTCTAAGAAATGCATGATTAGTACAGGAAAAAATGACACTGAAGACAGACAGACACACACATTTTAGTAAGCACCATGACAGCCATAGGTATCTTCTGTTTACACACTGTGAGATGACCCCACCTAGCCACACTTATGAGTCATCAGAAACTCCAAATTAGGGAAAGGCAGAGGAAACCATAACTTGAATTCATCTTAACGACCGCCAGTAACTTCATAGCTACTGGATGAAGAAATTCTGATGAGATTGTGGTGTGACTAAAGCAAACATTGCAGGAAAAATATGCGTAAAGAGAAAGTTAAATGCGAGAACGTAATTAAAACAATCTTTCTGGAAAGACTGCCCTGCAGAGATAGTTTGCATCTATTATATTCTTTACCTTCTTGCTCAAGAAACATCTGCATATCTTGGAGGCTGAGGAATACAGATGAGGAGGGGGGGGGAAACCCACAAAACCAACAACAAAAGTAAGGTTTGGTACAGATCTAATAATAGAGACGTACGTGTGATTCTTTTTCTTATGCACATAACAGCCTCTGAAATAATTCTGAAAATATTTAGCTCATTTGGCTAAAATGTTTTTTGTTTTTTTTTTTAATTTTTCCCAGACATAGGTAAGATAAGATACGCCTTAAGATAGCTGCATATTAATGAGCAGTCATTTTAAAAGGGAAGTCATGCCTTGTCGTCTGCCTTTAACACTGAATCACTTTCACAGGACCCCATCTCCTTCATTTGGTCATTTTCAGTGACACCCAAAAAAATAACAGTCAACCCTTCCAGAGGCTGAACAGTGGGTTAATAAAAGAGGAGCTTGGTGCAGAAGAAAAGCTCTGTGTTGGCCAGATTTAGCAAGGACCTCTTTCATGAGGTTTCCAGCAGCGCAGGACATACAGTTGGTGTGGGCAGACCTTGTCTTCCAGTGGCAGCACCGGCGCTGCCAGTCCTGCCTCCAGACCCCGGAGCTGCCGCCCTGGACTGCTCACAAGCCTTGCCCAACACCCATTGCAGATCCCTTTGCCTAAGGTGTCCTAACACCAAAGTCCAGACCTTCACACCAGCCATATTCCTTTGTCACTACTGCTTCCATAGGCTGACTCCTAAATTTTGCACTGCAAAAAACCTGAGGAGTAAAACCTTTGCATGTACAGGATTTGGCCTGTCACTCGTAGCATCTCAGTGCTCTTTGCCTGCCCTAATATACACTGATGGTCCAGAGAAGAGATACTGAAGCAATCAGAGTCCTAACTGAGAGATGCTGAGCCTCCTCTGTGCCCTTCGGGGGTTTGGTGGGGTGTTTTGAGTGCTTGGCACCTTGCAGGATCCAAAAGTTCATCAGCCACAGAAAGCCTGAGGGCTGTAGCACTCCTGCTCTACAGAAGTGAGAAGTACCTCTGAACTACTACTCCAGAACAACATCTGCAGCTGGGATTTTGAGTTTATGACAAATGCTGAAGCATTTGTGGGGGCAGTGGGAGGGGACATTTTCCTCAGCTGGAGGGTCATTTTCAAGGGAAAGAAACCAGACAATTACCGACTGCAAGACAATTGGAAAAGGTTTGGGGTTTTTTTAATTGTTGTTTTAAATCATATGCAGACAAAGCCTAGGCTGTACTTTGTTGATGTTTGGAGGAGGAGGTTAATTAGTGTTGGCAGAAGTCTCAGTAGCAATGTATAGCTAGTCATAGGGTACTGTCTGCTCGCAGCTTTATAGAATGGAGACAAACAAGCTAAAAAGGCAGGGGGAGGAAGGAACGGTTTCTTCTCCACAATCCTTGACAGAAAAACCATTTAGCAAAACAAACATAAAATAATTGGATCCTTTTTCTTTGCTTTCTTTGTCTCTTCTCCAGCTAAGTGTTCGATTTAGCTGCTTTCTTTACTTTTTCCAAGTCTTACATGTGTTGAGTAGCAATAAAGGTGCCTGTACCTTTTTTCTGAGGCAACTACAAAAGCACGTTGGGAGTTATTTCAGTGCTCTGTATGGCACACAGAACATGTGTGAAATTCTGATAATATAGATCAAGGAGACAAATTAGTCAGATTAGTCTGTATTTCCTCTTTAATAAATCCATCACACCATACAGTATTTTTTGTCCACAGATTCTTGTGCTTTGCTTTTTCCATAATAAGGACTTTTTATCAGAACACTCTTGAGGGTGTTTTCTGTTTCCTCAAGGAAAAAAAAAAATAATTCTTCTGTAGTGTATTTGCATTAGAACATGGGTTTTTAAGTGCTAAGTATAGAGTCTTGCACTATTATTTTTCATTATTTTAAAAATAGGTTTGATTTCCTTAGATGTCTAAAAAGTAGCTGAACAAAAATTTATTTTTATCTACTCAACATTTGGAAATAGTGTGCTCCCTATGATTCCTATTGATTTCCAAGTCCTGCAGATTTTGCCCTACAGATCTCAATCAGCAGCACTTTTAGATGTGAAAATATCTGCCAAGGTAAGACTCTTCATTGAAAGACATCACCTACGGTATCATTTATTTAAAACATAATTGCTTATTGGTCATTATCACCTAGATTAGTATGAGAAATTTTTATTTAACTAATTTCTAAGAACTCCCCTGTTATTTATTTGCCAGGAAGGGCTCCTGCCTACATAAAAATCCTGCAGAAAAAAAGTAAATAGTGTCCTTTTGGTAATGATTACATTTTAGGGTCCTATAGGCACCCAAATAGGCCCCTCCAGCCCCCAGCTGCCACATCATAAATTACTGCAAAGCCTCATGCCTGTGTTTTGATGGCTAGTCACTTAAATCTACGCTGTTCCAGACCGTACTCCCTTTTTCATAAAGCAGTGGAACTAGAACCTCTAGAATGAGTTTTGTATCTCCACTACTTATATTGAAAAAATGCTACAGGGTTTAGGTTTCCAACATAAAAGAGGAATAAAAAAAAAAAAAAAAAAAAAAAAAAGCTGTTATTAATATGTTTCCTATGCTTTAGAAACAGCAATTCTGAACAAAATGTAGGATTCCCCAAATTATGCCCAAGAAAACAGAAATATCTGTGGCTAAGCGTAAGTGGAACAACAAGATTAAAAAAGAGTAAGAACTATGAGTTTTCATGGTGTGTAGCAGTGCTCTAATGAGCATTCACCTCTGTAACGAATATGCTGCCTAGAATGAAACTATTTCCCCAGTCTATTAGCACTGGCACATGGTTTCTCTCTGGCCATTGGAGTCTTGCTTTTCAAAGTTATATTAAGTTATTTATACCTAAATACCTTCTTTTTTTCAAGTCCCTGACATCTCCCAGTTCTATCTGATATACGTGCAAATTTGGTGTTTGTGCACACATAGTTCTGTATATTATCCATTGTACTTGACAGATTTTTAATTCAGATTTATTAGTTGCTATTACCATGGCACCTGATGGAAAAAGGTAAGATGCTGAAGACTCTTAAGTGACTTAGGAACAGCAAAAGCATATGGAAAACGTGCTCCAAAGTGACTTAACCTCACCCACAAAGAGCCCTTACAAGGTTTTTACTGATTCACTGCAAGTTTTGAGGTAGGGAAAACAAAGAAGAGTAAAAATAATGCTAGCGTATGGCAAAAATGCTATGTGAAAATTACAAAAGGTAAAAACCAGAAAACTGAGCTCTACATAGCCTGCCTGACTACTCTACAGGCAATGTTATATGTGTTAGTGGTGCATATAATCACTATACATACATGAAGTATCACAGTTAATACAATTGTTTTTAAATTTAATGTATTGCTTTATTTTTGCAAATTGTACTACAGAGCATTTATGAGTCTACTACTAAATGCAGTGCTACCATAAATAATTTAAATCAAATTACATTTGTCAACTAAATCAACAGAGTACCTTCAATGATACATTATCCTTGATTTTTTTATTGCGTTTGTTCCTTTGCTTGTTGACTGGTAAAAATCAGTATTCTGTAATTGATCTCCCAGTCATTAGAATGAATTAACGATGCCCTACTAGGTTTCCAATGGAAGGCAAAGATTTTTTCTTTTCATTTCCATTTCACCTGACAACAAGGGTACCGATAGCACTGCATAAACAAGTGCTTTAACACAAATACAGATTATTGGGTGGGGGAAACAACTAAAAACCTTCCCAACAATTAAAAAAAATGCAGTAAATAAATGTTTTCTCGTGGGCATGAGATTTATAAAAACTTCTCCAGTTACGTCAGCTCACATGATAGAGCTCCTCTGCACATGATCCCAGCATCACTCTAGGTCATGGCCAAAAATACCTGACAGTGCAACTGCCCGTCAACGTCCCCACATACTCCACCAACCTCAGGTTACACATTTCACCATTTGGGAGAGCCAAGGAATTGCCCAATCCAGATGTGGACCCAAGGTAGGAGATGACTACAGCTTTTTGTAACCCCTGTCACTGTGCAGCGGGTGGGCGAGGGATTCTGGCTGAAGTTGAACTGTCAAGCAGTGAAGGTTGTGCTCAGCTGCCCCTTGGGGGCGGGGGGCCTCCTGCCCTCTCCTGCTTACTGCTGGCAACCCTTGTGTCAGTGTGGTCAGCTGCTGGTCATGCTGGTCATGCCCAGCAGCTGTCCCCCCAATCTGGGAACTGACACTGGATGCACTTGGGACCTATGCACAGCTCAGGAGTTACAGCTTCCCCATTTCCCTTGTTCCTCCTTAGACATACAAAGACCTCAAGTAACTTAGGGGACTTTCAAAATGACAAGAGTAGTGAAAAATCACTCTTCACCAAGCCACTCCTTTGCTTTATGCTGCAGTGATATCAAAAGCCTCAAAGTCCTCTGTGAAGGACGAACTTGTCATGAGAAGGCTCCGAGCAGCATACAGGAGGAACATCAGCAAAAAGTGCACAAGTTGTGATGCAATTCATTCTTGTAATCCCCGCTAGAAATAGACACCAGGCTCCCCTGATTTCTGCTTACCTATCCTCACTCACTCCTTAATAGAGACCCAAGTTTCCTGCACAAGACTTAGTGCAAGAAAAGATCAGATATTTTTGTATTTACAGCATTTTCACTATTTGCTGTGTGAAGCCATCTGCTCACTACAGCTCTGAAACCAAAAACGCCAAAACACTTTTGCTTAGAGCAGGAAATGTTCCTTGAATCTGTACCCTCAATAATTTGTAATTGCATCTGTTCAGTTGGTTACCCTTCAGAGGTTAAGCATCTTCCAACGATAATCCAGTATTGCTGTTCTTATGTTGAAAATAAGATGTGACCAGCCGAGAGCTGGGAGGTCCTCAGAGCTAAACACTTACCGGCTAAAGCAGAGCAACTATCTTCATCCATCCATATGGCTGAAATGTACAGTTACACCAAGAGCAATTCTTAAAGATTAGCGATGAGCAACAGAAAAAGCTTTAAGAAACCAAGTCTCAGTTTTTTTCTATATTTTGTGCTCATAAATTTTATTTTTAAACTTTAAAATGCACCAAAAAAAAAAAAAATCTCAGAAGGAAATGTTAATTTTATTATACTTTCAAATTAATTGCTGAGACAAATATTTTGGTTTGCAGCAATTCAAATATTTCCATTTGAAAGGCAAAAAGCATAAGCAGTGATAATATTGGTAATAAACTCTGAATTATTGACAATGATTATTTCTGGTAGTCATATGAGATCAAGTTTTCAGTCTGGTATTATCTGACCCTTATTTCTGAATCTCTAAAATGTTGCAAGCAAAGCACTTTGACTTTATATTGTATTATATACTGTTGTTCTTCAAAGAAAAACCCTTTAAAGACTGTTTCTTGAAAATAACTCTTCAGACATCCCACGTGAAATGAGGTAAGGAAATGGAAGTGGGAGTCCGAGCACAGGAGCTCCTGGAAGGAAGGGAACAGGCCTGTTGGGAAAGTCTAGAGATGTCAAAATGGCACATGCAAGAATAAATGAATTGAAATGTGAGGATGCAAGGGAGGCCGTGTTTTCCTATTGCGATCCTGAGACAGAACAGCTATTAATCAGACGCAACCCCTACAATACTTTCATGTGTAATTGCATCATTTTCGACAAAAGTCCAAAATGAAAAAAAAAACATCAGCATGAAACCTGCAGAGATCTAGACAACCTTTGTCTCCCATTTCTAACTGAGCACTACAACAGCAATGCACGCACAAAGATGAAAGTGTTATCACCTGGAGAAAGGGTGGACCTGGACTGTGAGCGTGTAAGAGGCAATAGGAATATGCATGCAGAAAGGGACAGCCAAGGGACAGTGCGGTGGAGAATGAATTCACAAGAGAGACAGCTTTTGGGAAGTGTGCTAGCAACAAAGATGGTTGAAATTCTGAACAAGCAAAAGGTTTTTCATGTTTTTTTATGTAAGTTTTGTAGATATTATTAAACAGAGTTGCACCAAAGAAACAACCTGACTCCATTGTCCATTTCTCCTCAAAAAGTTTTATCAAGCCATTCAGGTCAAAAGGAATAATAAATTACAAGGAGGACATCATGTGTTTTTATATCTTACTCTGGAAAACTGATTTAAATTAAAAAGAAAGTTCCATCAAATGGCTTTCCTTCCCATCCTCCCCCTCCCCCATCCCCCCATGCCCTGTCGTCCCCCCCCCTCCCCCCCCCCCCCCCCCCCCTTTCTTTTAAGAAAAAGAAATAATCAAAGGTTTTAAAATATGTCTGTGGAGTTTGACCAAAAGACATGGAAATCAATGGGCATGACTGTATCGGCTTCAGAGAACAGTGGATGAATTGAAATTATTTTGCTCTTAGTATCTTGATTTTTTTCTTCACTTTTCTTCTGATTCAAGAGCACAGAACTGTTCCAGGCTGACAGCTATGTAGTTTTTCTGAAGGGCTCAAGGCCCAAACTCAGAGATTGATGTGTTTTTCTTCCTTTTTAAAAAGAACTATAATTGGTTAGAATTATCATTTATCTTATAATTTTCAAACAGCAGAAAAAATCAAGGGAATGCATTGGCAGTGGGAGTGATAGTATCTCTTTTCATTTATAAACAAATACATGCAGAAGGGAAGAATATGAACACAGATTTCTTTACTTCAAAGGATTTCCAAATGCTCTTGCCTAGCTGATATTTTCCTAAATTGACTTGTACTGTAGGGATCTGTTAAAATATCATTGCTGATAAATTGCTGCAGGGAAACTGCAAGTCTGGACATGTATAGCCTCATTTCAAGACGCAGTATGTACTCCTATAATTTACTGAACAAAAAGATTAAATAAATGGAAAGTTTAGGAAATAGTTTTCAGTATATCTTAATACATACAATAAAAATAAGGAAAGGGTCACTTTAAATAAGACATTGCCAGGATGGGGGTTTATATGCTGTCTACCTTTATGCATCCATCTCAGGTGCATGAATTAAGGATCTTGGCTCCCACAGATGTAACAAAATCCCCAGAGGATGACAGAGCACTCGGTTGCACTGTGGACTGTGCATATGAGATGAGGTTCCTCACTGATAGACATAAGTTTACCATAGACATCCTTTCTGGATGTCGCAGTGCTCCCTGGTCTGGACACCATAACCAGGCACCTAAAGCAGGCTCCTATCTGTTTCTGGATAAAATTAATCACAGATGAGCATCATCAGCTCTGTTTTGAAGCTCCATTACACCTCTTTGCAGTTCGTGGAAATACACACTCCACTGTTAAACATAAAGGTTTTGAGCAGTTCTTTAGAGGTCACATTTGAAAAACAGAGCTCTGCAATGGTGACTGAGAGGAACCAAGGCCCAAGATTGAGAAGCACCTAGCACTTTACAAGGAACACCTAGGAGCTAACAGAGATTAAATACAAAGCTATATAATGCATCATTCTGCATAGGAGATTTTTATTCTCTTGCATTTCGTGTTCCTTTTGTTGTTCCTTGTTATTCAGCAAGTGAATTTGCTTTTAGACCTCTCTCTATATTGACCGTACTAAGATATTCTGATGGGAAGCAGAAATGTGCCCTCCGTTTCAAACCACTAGGAGCAGCACCTTCTGTGTCATACAAAGATGGTAGCTCATACCATAAAACAGAGAGACTTCTGAGCAATTATTTTGCATCACCACACTCCATGAAATGCCAATCAAACCATCACTAACGCTGAAGAACCTGATCGGTGCCTCCTGGTGCAGGAATGCAACATTTCACCAAGCCACTTAACTTGGCTAGCTCAAGTTGTGAAATCAATATAAGAAAATGACCAAATTCATATTTAAAATACTTCCTTAAAATATTACTCACTATATGCAGGAATAATTTTGCACCTGCAGTTTTCTGCAGGCTTTACTTGATTTTTTTTTTAATCCACTTACTACATTTTTAGCAGCAATATACTATTCAAACAAACCTAGCCCATAAATTATGCAGACATCAAGAGAAACACCAGAGTGAGTCACTACGTAGAAACCAACCCTTAAAATTCTGTAACTAGCACTTTGTAAATGGAAGAATAATACATTCTTTA
Organism: Fratercula arctica; assembly: GCA_947846985.1. Taxonomy (NCBI): domain Eukaryota; kingdom Metazoa; phylum Chordata; class Aves; order Charadriiformes; family Alcidae; genus Fratercula; species Fratercula arctica. The sequence goes on along the minus strand of CANTUZ010000026.1, from coordinate 71,637,261 downwards.
ACCTTGTCATTGCCTTGATCTGTAACAAATGGCTGTATTTTTAAATAAAAGTTTTATTGTCAGAATTAGAGTTTAACCCAAAAGCAAACAAATACATACTGCAAAACAGGTACATCCTTTTTTCCTCTTTGTGGTCAATTTCCCTTTTAGGTCCCTGTGTCTTGATCACTGCTGTTTGATGAATCATCTTTCCTGTTAACTGGAGGTGCAGAGCCATCATCTAATGAAAACACTCTGCGTTTTATGACTCCCTAGACTGTAGTTCTGCATATTAAAATAGAATTTCAATCTCAGTGTAAGAAATAAAATCAAATCTAGCATCTGTGCTTTGAACAGAACAGATAAAAATGCTGCTCATTTAATTTTAACAATATTTTTAAATGTTAGGCAGTATAAAAAGAGGCCCTGGATGTAATTTAAAAATGCCTATAAATTAGAAATAAATTGGTAGAAATCAGCGTAATTGTTCAGTGCCTGGACTAGTTTCATTAAACATACAAACTTGATGGCAAAGAGTTTTGAGTCCTATTTAAAAGTAACAGAACCCCTATTTTGCCATGTATTACATATTGCTTTCATCTATTCAATAAAGGATAGATCTAAGGTGAATGGACTTATCTGATCAATCTCTTTGGGTTTTTTTGTCTCTTTTCAGTGAAAGAGATAAATTTTTGTTAGGATCCCACAGCAGCACTTTATCTTTTTTAAAACTACCACACATGAAAGGCACCAATACAGTCTGGCAGAAAGTATAGAAAATGATGGGATTTTAGGGGATAACTGAATCTTATTTCAATCTGTTCACAGGGAAGACGCTCATCCTTCGTGTGATATCCGCACAGTGATATAGGAACAGAAATACTTAACACTATTGTTAAGGCAAAACAGCCTTATAAAGGTACCATGCATTCAGTCTATGGCAATTACACTATATTGCTCTTTGTCTGGGGGAGCTTTCCTCCCTCCCCTGTACATCAAGGAAAATTCTCTCTTTCTTCCCCCCTTCCTTTGGCTTCCACAGCTTCCTTCCCCCTCCTTCCTTTCCTGCCCCTTCCCGCCCCTTCCCGCCCCTTCCCTTTCCCTTCCTGCCCCTTCCCGCCCCTTCCTGCCCCTTCCCGCCCCTTCCTGCCCCTTCCCCTCCCTTCCCTTCCTGCCCCTTCCCTTTCCCTTCCTGCCCCTTCCCGCCCATTCCTGCCCCTTTCCTTCCCAAAATGAGTTTAGCAGAGCTCTGTAACTGTGATTTTAAGTTTTACAAAGGTCCATGGTCTTTGGACAGGTTAATGTAAATGCTTTCTCCTGTGGCTGAACTCAGCTCTGTAAGGGACAATCTATATCACTGTTTCATTGCTGTCACACTTCATTTTTTGCTAATAATACTTTCCCATATAAATTTTCCTATAAAAAGTCTGGGAATTTAGTAACAAAAGAGTAAGAAAATGCTGCTACAAAACATTGGAACAAATTCTGCTTATTAAATTTTCTGTTTCCTTCAATCGTTCCTCTTTTTAAGAATAGTTGTATAGCAAGAGTGGTCTTTTCTGTAACAATAACCAATGTTGCAAGAAACAGATGGCTCTCTTAGAAACCAGAAAATAAGCCATAGATGCTAAACTTTTCTAGACCACAGGAAAAATGCACATAGAAGACCTGTATTCTAATAAGCTGAAATGTCTATGACATAAGTAGTATATAAACTTATAACGGAAAATTCGAGTGCCCCAAAAGGTTAGGTTAGTATTAATTCTTCTTTGTTACAAACTAAACTATATTTGTGCATAAAATAAAACAACAATAATAAGAATAACAATTAAAAAAAAAAAAAAACAACCAAAACAAAACAAACCATCAAAACCTTCCTCTAGGGATAATCTTTAGTGGAGTATCTGTTTTTATACAACAAGGTTAGCCCTTAAATGCATTTCTACTCCATTAACTCATTTTTCTGCTGTTCCCTCCTATTACAATGTATGATACTCAGCTGCACTAGTTATTGCTTGCAATTATACTCCTTGTTAATCCAATGCAACGTTAATGTGGTGCTAAGGAACATTACCAGATCAGATTCTATGTTTATTAGCAAGTGTTAAAATTGGACCAGATGATCCTTGAAGCTCCCTTCAACCTGGTATTCTATGATTCTATGATAACAGTAACCACAGGATTAAATTTGATATGATGTAAAACGTTTCATGACGTGATGATGGCCTGTCCCTGCAAGATATGGGATGCTATGAGTGTGCCACAGTGCCAGAAATCTGTAGGTTTAGTCAGTTCAGTTGGATGTATGATTTTACCTTCTAAACAAATATAAATCACAAAGTAATCTCCGATAGGAAGAAAAGAGTAGAGGGACTGAAAAAGTCCAGTTATTATTAGAGACAGATGAACACATTTAAACAGTGCACTGCTTCAGATTTTTGTCTGTATTCAGAGCTAACCAGATCCTGAGTGGTTTTTCAGCTTAGAAAAATTTATTTAAGGACTAGCTCAGATCAGCCGTTCTCTACAGCTGTCCACCTTCCCCTTCTGTCCTTATCCCACTTCACTTTTCAGTATACTTGCTCGGTCTTGATTATGCTTACAAAGCAGTTAGGCAGAGAACTAGTGGAATTAATACTGTATTTGCTGATACACCATTGTTTCTGGTACATGTATAATGAAAATTACAGTGACTCGTGCAGGTGGCCAAGCCCTGTTTAAATAATCTTGCCCAAATTTACTCAGCCAGACTACAGCATGTAACACGGACACACTCCTCGCCATTTCTCCTCTAAGCAGGAGAAGGGCTAGGAGCACAGTGCTCCGCGAGGACATCTCTCATGTCAGCAGAGAACAGCGTTATTATTTCTTGTACTGCAGGATGACCACGGAGCTTAAGCCATGGGCAAGGGCCAGTGGCAGGCCCTGGCTCAACTAAAATCCAAGTAAGATTGTCAAGGATCTCTCAGGTAGACAGAAGCTGAGGGAAAACTTCCTCTATATGGGGAAATGAAGTAGAAGATTAAGTTAACAGGGCTTATGAGCAAGCAGGAAAACATCAGGAATAAAAATCTGAAGAAGTCAATGCAAATTCTTAGGTTAGGAAAGATATTTGAGTAGGAAGCAGGTCAGAACTAAAGCAGTTTAGATGTCAGTTAGCAGTACTTGTTTGTGGTTTTTGGATATAGAAAACCAAAATGTTAACGTAATCCGTGACAGCCTTCCTATAAAGGATGAAACATCTCTTAACTAGAGACAAAGATAGGAATGAAATAATACCCATTTCTCCACCATCTCCTTTTCAGCACAATAATAACAATAAAGTTTGATTCGTGCAGTGAACACCCCTTCAAGGAGTTTTACAAAGTAAGAGTGCCACAGCTTCTCAGATTTAATAAAACCTATTATATACGAACAAACAACATCAATCCAGGGAAGCTACAAAAACACATTAGCAATTGCTGAGAATGTCAGCCAGTGATCCTGATCAGTCAATACCAGACACTTCTAAACACTGCCTCCTTTGAAATTAGCTGCTGTTCTATATGTTATGACACAGCACTATACCTGCCCTTGATGTTGCGTATCGATTAACTGCACCGGTACTTGAACACTGCCCATCGTCTGACAGGATAGATGTCTTCGAATAGCATGGAGGCAGGGGTAATACCGTGCCGCCTAAACGTCTTTGATCTGCAGTTATGATTATTTACCATCATCATTATCTGCTTTGATAGTGATAACAGGAAAATTGCCACACAGCCTCACGTGGTTTTCTTCTCACCAGTTTGGTAAGATGTGGGGATTGATAAGTGGATAGTAAAGTGAGTGGAAAATTGCCTGGGGTGCTGGGCTCAGAAAGCTACTACCACTGCTGCAAAGAGCAGCTCTGTGGAAATGCCCTGGAGGGCAGCAAGTTGCCAGGAGGCAGCAGTGCCCTTGGGCAGCAAAACTGGTGCAGACCCATACCTGGGTGATCATTCCCCACTGCTTGGCACTGGTCAGATGTACAGGAAAGAGTCCAGTGGAGTGTCCCTGCGATGGTCAGGGTTGGAGCTTGGGATGTACAAGAGAAGGTGAAGGCTGCTGGGCTGGTTCGTCCTGGGGAAGAGGAGTTGCCTGGTGGGAAAAGACAAAGCCAGAGTGTTGGTGCAGATGTATGGTGATAGGACAGAAGCAGCAGGCAAAGGCTGGAACATGCAAAAACCTGATAACAAAAATTACCGTGAGGGTACTTACATACTGGAGCAAGTTTCCCACAGAAGTTGTGGGATGTCCCCTAATGGAAGTGTTTAAGACTCAACCAGACAAGTCCCTGAATGAGGCTTGCTTTGAGCAGGGAATTGTACTAGGTGACCTCCAGAGGTCCCTGCTGCCATGAATTGTTCTAGGTGATTAGGTGATTCTAAATATTTAGGTTACGTGCATTCAGAAAAAAAGCATATTTAAATGTTTCACTGCAGTACCCTTTTTCTTTTTTTTTTTTGTTAAATTTTATTACAGCTCATAGTTTTCATAGTTTTGCAAGGCAGATCTAATTTGCGCTTGTCAGGTTTCCTTAGAACATATTGTGAAACTGTCTTGTAATCATATGAATAGAATTCTTTATAATTTAAGCCACAAGATCTTTCCAAAAACATGATTCCTTCATCAATTAGACCTCAAGTTGCTTCCTTGGCAGACTGTGTGTCATGTGGACTGTTCAGTCCATATATTCCATCCTAAGCCACAAACTACTGACTCATTAGGAGAACTCACATTTTTATTTTTTTTATTTCAGTGAGGAAGGACAGATTTGGAGATCAATCAGTGACATGCAAGTGTGTCTGAAAAGAAGGGGAAATGTTTATCACAATGTCACATTCATAGCCACATTATGTAATTAACTAAAATATAATATCTGCTATGGAAGATTACTTTGCTCATTGTAATATAATGAACATTTACCCTATGGGAAGTAGTCCCAAATCTAGTGAATTTAATTGAAAGACTGTATTCAAATTTAGCAGTCTTGATTTTTTCTAGTGCATTTTTTGCTGTGCTTTTTTTTTTTTTTTAAACTTTAGATAATAATTTGGGCTTAAAAATCATCAGAAAATCCTTCCTAACTGAACCTTAGCGTGTGACAGCTCTTATTTGCAAAAGAATCACAAAGTGATAAAGTAGTAACCTTTTGTTACTCAAAATCATGTCCATCCAAATTTACCTGTAGATATGAAAACTGGGAGACAGGGATGGCTTGCCACCATGATGATTTGGTCGGTATGGATTCACCAAGGGGAAAGCATGCTTGACCAATCTGATACCCTTCTGTGATGGCATGACTGGCTGGGTAAATGAGGGGAGAGCAGTGGACATTGTATATCACAAATTCAGCAAGGCTTTTGACATTGTCTCCTACGACATTCTCTTAGGTAAGCTTAGGAAGTGTGGGTTAGATGACTGGACAGTGAGGTGGATTGAGAACTGGCTGAATAGCAGAGCTCAGAGGGTGGTGATAAGTGGTGCAGAGTCTAGTTGGAGGCCTGTAACTAGTGGTGTTTCCCAGGGGTCAGTACTGGGTCAAGTCTTGTTCAACATACTCATCAATGACTTAGATGAGGGGATAGAGTTTACAGTCAGCAAGTTTGCTGATGACAGCAAGGAGGAGCTGAGAGAACCTAGTAGGGAATGTCAGTCTCAATGGCGGCCTTGGCTGCAGTGACCGTGAAATGGTAGACTTCAAGATCGTTGGGGCAGCGACGAAGGTACACAGCAAGCTCACTACCCTGGACTTCAGGAAAGCCAATTTTGGCCTCATGAGAGATCTACTTGGAAAGGTTTCATGGGAAAAAGCACTGGAGAGGAGAGGGGCCCAAGGAAGCTGGTTAGTATTCAAAGATCACCTCTTCCAAGCTCAGAACAAGTGTATCCCAAGAAAGAGGAAATCAGGCAAAAAAGCCAGGAGGCCTGCATGGATGAACAAGGAGCTCCTGGACATAAAGGAGGCCTACAGAGGGTGGAAGCAAGGACAGGCAGACTGGGAAGAATACAGAGAAACTGTCCAAGCAGTCAGCAACCAGGTTAGGCAAGCTAAAGCTTAGAAAGAATTAAATCTGGCCAAGGACATCAAGGGCAACAAGAAAAAATTCTGTAAGTATGTCCGAGATAAAAGGAAGACTAGGGAAGATGTGGGCCCTCTCTGGAAGGAAACAGGAGACCTGGTCACCCAGGATATGGGGAAGGCTGAGATACTGAATGACTTTTTCACCTCAGTCTTCACCAGCAAGGACTCTAACCACACCACCCAAGTTGCGGAAGACAAAAACAGGGTCTGTGAGAATGAAGAACTGCCCACCATAGGAGAAGATCAAGTACGAGAGCATCTGAGGAACCTGAAGGTACACAAGTCCATGGGACTTGATAAAATCCATCCGCAGGTCCTGAGGGAACTGGCAGATGAAGTTGCTAAGCCACTATCCATCATATTTGAGAAGTTGTAGCAGTCCAGTGAAGTTCCCACTGACTGGAAAAGGGGAAATGTAACCCCCATTTTCAAAAAGGGAAAAAAGGAAGAATCGGGGAACTACAGGCTGGTCAGTCTCACTTCTGTGCCTGGCAAGATCATGGGGTAGATCCTCCTGGAACCTATGCTAAGGCACATGGAAAATAAGGAGGTGATTAGTGACAGTCAACATGGCTTCACCAAGGGCAACTCATGCCTGACAAATTTGGTGGTCTTCTACGATGGTGCCACAGCATTGGTAAATGAGGGGAGAACGACGTCATTTACCTGGACTTAAGCAAAGTGTTTGACACTGTCCTGCATGACATTCTAGTATCTAAATTGGAGAGACATGGATTTGATGGACGGACCACTTGATGGGTAAAGAACTGGCAGGATGGCTGCACTCAAACAGTTGTGGTGAATGGCTCAATGTCCAAGCGGACACCAGTGAGGATTTGTGTTCCTCAGGGGTCAGTACTGGGACCAGTGCTGCTTAACATCTTTGTTGGCGACACAGACAGTGGGATCGAGCGCACCCTGAGGAAGTTTGCCAATGACACCAAACTGTGTGGCATGGTCGACACACTGGAGGGAAGAGATGACATCCAGAGGGACCTTGAGAGGCTGGAGAGGTGGGCCTGTGTGAACCTCATGAAGTCCAACCAGGTCAAGTGGAAGGTCCTGCACCTGGGTCATGGCAATCCCAGGCACAAATACAGGTTGAGCAGAGAATGGCTTGAGAGCAGCCCTGAGGAGAAGGACTTGGGGGTGCTGGTGGAAGAGAAGCAGTGTGCATTCACATCCCAGGAAGCCAACCGCATCCTGAAAGATCCCCAAAATAAACGTGGTCAGCAGGTCGAGGGAGGTGATTCTACCCCTCTGCTCTGGTGAGACCCCACCTGGAGTACTGTGTCCAGCTTTGGAGTCCTCAGCACAAGAAGGACATGTACCTGTTGGATCCAGTCCAGAGTAGGGCTATGAAGATGATCAGAGGGTTGGAGAACCTCTCCTGTGAGGACAGGCTGAGAGAGTTGAAGTTGTTTAGCCTGAAGGAGACTGTGGAGAGACCTTATAGCAGCCTTCCAGTACTTAAAGGGGGCCTACAGGAGAGATGGAGAGGGACTCTTTATCAGGGATTGTAGTGATAGGACAAGGGGTAACAGTTTTAAACTGAAAGAGGGGAGATTTAGACTAAATAATAGGAAGAAATTATTTAGCATGAGGGTGGTGAGACAGTGGAACAGGTTGCCCAGAGAAGTTGTGGAGGCCCCATCCCTGCAAGTGTTCAAGGCCAGGCTGGATGGACCTTTGAGCAACCTGATCTAGTGAAAGGTGTTCCTGCCCACCCAGGGCAGGGGGGTTGGAACTAGATGACCTTTTAAGGTCCCTTCCAACCCATTCTGTGAATTTATGACACAAAACTGGTAGGAGTGGCGGACACACCAGAAGGCCGTGTTGCTATTCAGCAAGCCCTGGACAGGCTGGAGAGTTGAGCAGAGAGGAACCTCTTGAAGTTTGACACAGAAAAGTGTAGGGTCCTGCACCTTGGGAGGAATAACCCTATCCACCAGTATAGCTTACGGGTTGACCTGCTGGAAAGCAGCTCTGCAGAGGGGGACTTGGGAGTCCTGGTGCACAACGAATTGACCATGAGCCTGCAACGTGCCCTTGTGTCCAAGAAGGCCAATGGTATCCTGGGGTGCATTAAAAAGAGTGTGGCCAGCAGGCCGAAGGAGGTCATCTTTCCCCTCTACTCTGCCCTGGTGAGGCCACATCTGGAGTCCTGTGTCCAGTTCTGGGCTCCCCAGTTCAAGGAAGACTGGAACTACTGGAGAGAGTCCAGCAGAAGGCTACGAAGATGATCAAGGGAGCACCTCTCATACGAGGAAAGGCTGAGAGACCTGTGTCTGTTTAGCCTGGAGAAGAGAAGACTGACAGGGGATCTCACCAATGCTTATATGTACCTAAAGGGCAGGTGTCAAGAGGATGGGGTCAGGCTCTTCTCAGTGGTGCTCAGTGCCAGGACAAGGGACAATGGGCACAAACTGGAAAAACATTTTTCCTTTAAGGGTGCCAGAGCACTGGAACAGGCTGCCCAGAGAGGTTGTGGAGTCTCCTTCTGTGGAGATATTGAAAACTCACCTGGATGCATTCCTGTCCAATCTGCTCTAGGTGAACCTCCTTTAACAGGGGGGTTGGACTCCGAAGGTCCCTTCAGACCCCTAACATTCTGTGGTTCTGTGAGGATTGAAAAATGTGATAGCTTTTGTTTCTCGCTCAAATAGCCCAGATGGGAGAGGGGGGTAGCACCATTCCCTCCAAACCCCTTATCCATAAAATGCTGAGTTTACAGATATTTTAAAATGTTACCATGCGAATAATATTCCTGTGTACATATTCTTACTTTATGGGCACTTGCCATATGGCGTTCCCACAATTCAGTCTTTTTTTTTTTTTTCTTTTCCAACATACAGTGTATGTGCTTGTGTCAGTCTCTTCCTATTGAATTCTGCTCATAATCAATCTCTCGGTTCACGTAATCACCTCTTCTGTATATTCTCCTAGTGAAGGAAGTGAGTTCTCACGGGTGCAACATCTTAGGCAGGGAACAAAGGCTTTACTTTCATCTGTCCATGTTAGAGCGTGCTAATGTGATTCTCTGTAGCTGAGCTTCTTAGCAAAGAAACTGAGGATTTGCAGTCCTCCAGCTTTCTCAGCTAAGGGTTTCTTCGAGGCTTTCAAGAGCTGACCTTGCAAAGGATTGTGTTCTTTTAATGCACTCCCTTTTAGAAGAGAGCTTACCTGTTTTCTCAGCCTGATGCAGATACTACTATTAAAAAGGGTTTCCATGGATACTGACAGCAATAGGAAATGAAAGAGGGCTGTCCTCCTTTCTGACCCACTGGAGTTCCTCACTGTTGCTATGGCAAAGCTTACAGATGTCGCTGGTATTGTTTTGCATAATCTGATTTAAAATCTACAGTCTGGGCAAAAGTATTCTGTAGGGATGCATAAATACTTCTGGGCAGAACAAGTGAAAATTTGTGACTGATGATGGTCTTAGAAGGTTTCTCAAACTTTAGGATAATTTGTAAAACAAATGGATTATTCTACTAAATGTCTTTCTCATGGGTCTCTGTCAAAGCCAGACGTAGAAGTTCAAAAGAGAATGAATCTTAGCACCTTTTGAAGTTCTCTCATAGTAATTATTAATGAATTTGGAATTAAACTTTGTCATTTTACACCAGCTATCCCATATGGTTAAAAGTAATTCTCAAATTACAAACTAGCAAAGGACCACATTTTGGAATTTATTCATTGTGGACCTGGATTAAAGACCAGATAAAAGGAAGCACTTCAGCTGATCTGACCAGGATGTGGATTCAGCTGCAACACCCAATTTAGACATTCATGTTAAATGGATACTAATATTTTAACATCCTCATATCAAATAATGACTTTTGCCGTTATATAGCCTTTGTTTTATTCTTTTCATTTTTGACTACTAAGGTTTTTAGGAATATTCCTGCATTTCTTCAAAAAATTCCTTAAAGAAATCAAACACTCTTTCCCCACTTTCTCCAAAATGCACACATGCAAAATAAAATAACCCACTCCTTTTGATATCCACAAAGCTTTCAAGTGGCATAGATAGGACTTCTCTAGCTGTTAAGATTTATTGCCTGTGTCTCAACACTTGGAGATGGATATAGGAAGTTCTGCCAAAAAGAAGAAATTGAAAATTGGTAGAGGAAATAACTGTAGGGGCACAGCAGTCAAAGAAAGGGTCTGACACCCTGAGAAAGACATTATTTTATCATTTTATGTCACCTGGGTTAGTCTGTTTGTTTGAATCTTCTGTGTGTATGTTTTATTGTTTTACTTCCCATCCTGGTCATAAAGGGCACATTTATTGTTTAGTAAGCAGAATTAGGGTGGCTGCAGTTTACATAGTCAATAGCAGTCAAACACTAAGGTCAGTGTCTATCACATCTTGGAAAAATTGGGGTTAGAGCAGGTGAAATTATCATTCCATTTTGTTTTTATGGCTCTAATAGAAAACCACAGAGTCCCTGACCCTTGCTGCCACTCATGTCCTGCTCTAATAGCAATGCATAACCTTCAGCACTCAATTAAGACAGGAAATAAAGCAAAAAAGGGGTCAGTGTGCATGTGTGTCCAAGCTGAGCCTTTGGAAAAAAAGGTCCAAGAAGGTTTTCAGAGAGGCAGGAAGAGGGGAAGAGGAGAGGGCAGGAAGGAGAGCAGCAGGGAAAGCGGAAAGGAGGCAAGGAAAGCAGAAACAAAGGGGGAAGGCAGAAAGAGGAAAGGGGAAAGAAAGGAAAGCCCTTCCACATTTGTTTGTTGGGTGACCTTAAGTCCTTAAGTGCATTAAAGCATCCTGCTGCATGGCAATTCACACATACTCTGTCTCTCTACCAAAAGCACAGGCCTGACTTCCTGGCTGCCTGAGTGGGACAAGGTAGACATGTGTGGCTTTAGAATTTAGTACACAGCCCTTTAACTAATTTTGCTGTATAAATAAATTACCTATTTTCATCTGATGCATATGTACAAGGGTAAAGCAGAAGAGTCACTTTATTTTGAAAGCTAACCCCAAGTTACATTGCAAGCAATACGGGATCAGCTAAGAGAAATGGTTTGCAGATTAGTCTGATATCTGCCACCGGATCTCAGAGAAAAGGGACACCTATTACTTGCTCTTACTTGAGGAAATAGGGTTTTTTCCTAAGAATAAAAAAGCTTTAACTATCCTCAGTCTAATTCTAAATTTCTGTTGTGGACTGCATACTGATACAGATTTATAAGGCTATACAAATCTACAGCAAACAGATCATCTTACTTGCAGTAAGCCACAGAAGGCAAGCTCACTAATCTCAACATCAAGTCACTAAATTCTGGCTGAGTTACAACGGCAGATTCAGAAAGCTCTTCAGTCCTGATTTAAATAATTCAACTAATGAACTACATGGCATGGCTCTAACTAAACTTTTTCCAAGGGTTAATAGGTCTTGCTGTTAGAAAATGTGTGCTTATTTTCTATTTGCATTTTCTAGCTTCAGTTTTTAATTGCTGAACTGGCATTTTTCCAGTAAATTATTTTTCAGTTTGCTGAACAAAAATCAAAGGAAAAAATCAGTTTGGGACTGAGAAAAATTAAAATTTTTGCTTTTGCTTAAAAAGTGTTTAAATTGAAAACACATTAGTTTTTAGATAGTTTGGAGATTTCTTAAAAGCTGTTTGACAGTGCCTTTCAGAACTAAACTACTGCTATATTTTGCAGTAAAAAAAAAAGAACAAATTGAAATGAAAGTTTGAAATTTTAGGAAAGAGACGAGGTTTTATCAAAATTAGTTAACAGCTCAGATAACATTTTTGAGTGAAAGAAGATTTTTTTCACCATCAAAAAATATTATATCTCTTCCCGTCATGCTTTTTTTAGTGTGAGATTAGAACTGTATATTGCCATAAATCTGCTCCTTTCTCTTACCAAGACAGCAAAGCTCTAGAAGCATTGTTAAAGACTATTTCAAAGGAGTTAAAAACTGCACTTCTGGATTTGCAGCACCAGCACATGATAGTTACTGCAGACCGGCTGACCACCATGCAAGCAAGTGGTGGCAAGTTTAGGTTAGGGATTTCTTCAACCTAACCAGAAACTAAGGGAAAATTCCTCCTACAATTAGGACAGATTGTTACTGCATTTCTGTTTATTCTGTTCTTGGAATTACCATTAGAATTTTGCAAAGGCATCTAGATAGGATCATGCAAAGCATTTTGCCCAGAGGTTTAGAATTACATCTGGGCCCAGTAATGCATTGCTGCAAATTTTCCTGTGAAAAAAGCCCCTAATTCTATGTCTGGGCAATTAAAGGAAAGAAACAGGAACATCAACAATGTCCTGTTTGGCCTTAAAAATCCATAATGTCTCAATACAGGGATACATCTTAACTTAGGAGGCTTTCATAAACTCATACCAGACTTAAGTCTGGTACTCAATGACACAAGTACTTTCCCAGCTCTTCAGGAATTAAAGTGTTAGTTTCTGGGGTGTTTTGCCAAAAAAAAAAAAAAAAAAAAAAAAAAGAAAAAACCAAAGTACCTCTAAACCTAAGCTGCTACTGTGTTAAAGCTGATGTCTTCTTCAGCACCACAAAGGTTAAAATATTTAAAACAAATGCAGAGTTACGAGGTTGTGCACAGTCAGTGCAAAGGGTCACAGAAATCGAGGGGAGTCTGTTCAATGACTTCTTAATCATTAATTTTCTGAGCTGCACGTGTTACTGCAGATCTTTTGTTGTGAAGGATCCTGAATAAGGAAGTAGGGACACAGGTTCTGGTGACTTCAACAGAGGTCAGAGGAAATGATGTTTCAGCCAGCTCAGTTTAAGGTTTAATGGTCTGTTGCTTTTTGAGTATTCCTTTTTTATTCTCACTTTTTCCCCTCTTTTTTTCATTCTTTTTCCCCCCCCCATTTTTTTCTTTCTTCCCCCCCTCCCTCCGCCACCAAAAGAGGCAAAGCCAGACTCTCTGGCTCCTAGTAAACCCTTTTGCTGTGTGAGGCTGACTGGTCGATAGCAAATGATGAGAAATATTCTGAGTTTGGTTACCACAACTATCCAAAACTGATGAAAGGAGTGAAACCTAGTCGTCCAAATTAAGTCGGCTAGCAATAAGTCACACGTTATATTTGTCAGAAACACTTGGCTGCCACTGGGGAAAGCCGGAATAGACCTCTGAGCTTCATGTGGAAAAAAATGCTCTCATTCTCACTTTTAGTGAAGCAGTAAGATCCCCTCTGCAGTGGCTTTCTACTTGAATGGGAGACTAGGAAGAAATAGGGAAGATAAGGCTGCTGACTGCTGTGTATTTTGAAGACTCCCAAGCAAATCTGCCCCCTTTGTTTTCAAGATGAAGCAGTTTAGTTACCGTGGTTACAATAGAAGGTTCTCCACAGGTGAATTTAACAACTTTAGTCATTGTGGACCTCTGCCATTCTAATAACCTGTGCTACCATGTTTTCTGTCTTACACCACAACGTAAACACACCTGCAGATTCCTATCTACAGCTGAGAGGTGAAAAACTTCCAAATAAACTTTAAAGTAGGTGTATTTTTCCTCTAGCTATTTAAAAAAAAAACCCAGACTCTTCCTTGTGACTGCATTAGCTCCTCATTTCTGTATTAGAGAGACTAAAAAGCCAAAAGGCACCATCCATTCTGCTCGTTTTAAAGAAAAAAATTTTCTTCTGCATGCTTTTTTTCCATGGTTTTATTAAATATGTGTAAATCTGGTTCAGTTATCAGCAGTAAACTAATGCATCTGCTTATTCAACCAAGTGCCCACCATTTTCCAAATTTGAAAACCATCTGGAGATGATTTCTTGGAGACCTTGAAGTATGGTTCTCAGGCTTTGCTCTGCTCTCCTCTTCTGTGACTGACGTGAAGCGCACTGCAGTCCATGCAATGCTTTCCATTGACTTCTCACAGCTTTAACTTGGCTGCCAATGGAAATGGCCTCACTTTGCAAGAGGGAACATGATTATTTTGAGAAACTTTGCACTGAGTAATGCTGGGAAGCATTGCATTTTGCCTAACATCTGCCTGCCTTTTTCTGTATGTGGAAACTATGGATTAAGCACAAGCTTCCTTTGAGTTTCCCTTACTTATTTCTACAGTTATAATTATTCTGACATACATTGCTCTGTTCTACGTTCAAGTGTGAAAATAGGAGGAAAAACCAGAAATACTATCTCACTTTAACTCTAATACCATTGCAGCCCTTAGTAACAGTCCTGTCTACAGCTAAGAAAAAGGGGAGGGAGACTATCTATTAATCTTACGTAATGTATAATCCAAATGAGATGTTGTTCTTATGATGTATTAGGTCATGCATCACCAGAGCAAGCTGTCACTCCAATGATCTATTGATGTAATAAATCATAGTGGGACACACTGATAAAGTATTACTCAAAAGACCGTTGTGTCCATGTGAAAAGCAGTACTGCAAAAAAGTCAGACAAAAAAAAAAGCAAAGAAAAATAAATAAATAAATAAAATCAAAGCAACACAAAGCTGTGGCCTGGAACTGGTTTCCCTACCACCAGACAACTTTAAATAGAACTCTTACTAAAGCAAACCAAATTTTACCTCCGAGCAGGATCAGGCTTTTTATGTCCTCTGAGTTACAATTTCTGGCATTGAAGAACCACTTGTGGAATGTTATTTCACACAGTTTAAAGTGAAATCCCAAGTGTCCAGTTTAAAGTCTGTAAGAGGTACCCCGTTGAAATTATTTTCATTTGGCTTATACTCATCATTCAGGAAAAAAGAAAAAAAAAATCTGAAAGAGAACACGGGAAAGAGTTCTGACATGCCAAAGCATTTTGTTTTGACCATTTCAGGCAAAACATTTTGATATTTTATTTTGAAATGCTGAGTTGTGCATTAAATGTCAGAACACAAAATACGAATTTGAACCTAAGTAGGCCTTTTTTTTTTTTTTTTTTTGTGAATATAAAATCTTTTCAATTGCTCTAAAAAGAAAACTTTTTCAATTGACGTTCTTTGTGATCATTTTTGCTTCAATTTGCTTTGGAAACTTAAGAAATGAAATGGAAATTTTACCATAGTCTAATCTCATATGATCAAAGATTCATTTTCTCTGGTCAGTACAGAGCAAACCTTTATATATAAGCAGAGAGACGGATGGATGGATGGATGGATGGATGGATGGATGGATGGATGGATGGATGGATGGATGGATGGATATCTATCACAAATACAGCTTTTGGAGAATTTTCCATAAAATTAGTCTATTTGCTTTGCAAGTACTGCAGCTCACACCACCAAGTGAGGAATTAAATGCTTAGGAGTCTGTTTGGCTTTCACCAAAGGCAACAGCCCAACGTGCCCAGCAGATCAAACAAGCTGTTAACCTGTTGAGAACTACTGGATGAATTTGACACTGACTGTAGGATCTGGACCTCATTGTCTCTGACAGGTGCCTCATAAAGCCTTGCAAAGTCCTACGTCTTTGGAAGATCACAATGAATAACTTTGTTGAAGATTTGCATAAAAATAGCTAATGATACTAACACAAATGCTAGACTATGGTAATTTTTTTTTCTGGATTACTGTTAAAATATAGAACTTAATACAAATGTTACTTACTCCTAAGAAGAATGAAACATATTCCACCTTTAAGAGGTTTCATTTATAAGATCCAATTATAAAGGAATGCAGTTTTATTTATAATATTGATCTCACCTCTTTGCCACAGAACAGCTAATTGAATTATTTCTAATTATGTGAGTGGTGCAGCCAGGCTAATTTCAAAAGACCATTGTACAAAGGCAAGCTGCTGTGGAAAGCTATGTCTCTTCTCTTGCTAAGAATGACAGGCAGGCAGAGGGTCATTATGAAATTAAGATTAAGCAATTGTGATGTTTGTCTGCAATCTACAAACAGGTTTAAATCAGTCCCTGGCATGAAAATTGAAAGTCAAAACTATCAAGGAAAAAACAAACTTAGGCCTTCAAAACCTCAAATAAGTGAAGGATTTGTGGGGTTACAAGACCTGAACTCTGTAACATTTGCATTTTTTACTAAATTACCCAACAAAATAATGCACTGGGAATTGATATGGAGAGCAACTCTTTGTACTAACAAGAACACTTCACTTAGGAAAGTGACATTTCCATCCATTATTATACATTTTGCCTAGGTCAGGCAGCTTTCCATATAAGCCCTGCAAAAACATACTTCCGGATTGTTCAGAAAGGTAAGAGCTTTCCTTCCTCCCTCACTATTACGCGCTTTAGCAACATTCTCAGTCCACTGCATGTGAACTACCAATCACATATGACATGGAAAGAAAATATGGTGACTGGGAGCAGAATTTACCCTAACTTTGTATTTTCTGCATATTTCTATATATTTATTTAAAGGGCCCAGGACACACTCAGATATGTGAGAATCCACTGTACACATTTAGCACCCTGTCATAATCATAAAGGCTGCCTCTCTTTGCCGTATTGAGGATCCAGGAATAACGCAAGTGCTGTTTGGTAAACTTTTGATGTGAGACGTTTATTCTGAAGTATAAATCAGTTCCGTTTTGCATGCACATGGAAGCAACAATTAAGAGTGGTGGCTAGAAATTAGTTTCACATTGAAGTTTGATGTTAGCACAGAACACAAAGGAAACGAGTGAACTCACAGAGATCTGAGGCATGTGAAACCACTGCACACCCCCAAATAATAAAATTTACTCAGTACCACACTCCAGTAGCAGCCTCTTAGACTGGCAAGTCTTGGCTGGAAATCTTGTGAGAACAGATTCTCAGTGCTGTAAGTTTTTGAACATCCTGGTTTATATTAGAAATAATGAGAACAGTATTTCTGATGACGTTGGATACTTCTGCTTCCTACTGGGATGGATGTATAAAGAAGGTAAAAATAAAACATAAATTTTTTTTTAAAAAAAAAAAAGAAGAAAGAGTTACAACAAACAGTTTTGTACCTCAGAATCTACTAGATTCCATTCTAGAGGGGAGGTCTAAACAAGTTTTAGGATGGAGAAAGTTTATTCATCTGTATAATTTGACTGTAATTGTGCTATAGCATGAATGCTACGTAAGCACCATAGAACTGCACATATGCAGTTGTCAATCAATAATTTTCCAAATATATTTTGAAATTGTATAGGAGATTCAAACATTTACTGTTTACTGATTTTAAGAAGACAGTTATTCTTCACATCGCTCAGGAACAGGTCAGGCTATCTATGGTGATGTAGAATCTTAAATATAATCTTCTGTGTTCCTTTTGCTTCACTTTATTTGATTAATATATGCTTTACTGAAAACAACATAACACACTCACAAAGAAATTTTGGTTCCACAGAGAGCAAAGTCTTAAATCCCACAAACTTCTGTAAGAGAGGGATTTCACTTACAACCCCATCCTAAGACAAGATCACACAATAGAGGATTCACGTGGTAAGACAAGACCCTTCAGGATTTTCCTTTATCTTTGGTCACTCATGAAACTAGTCTTTATTTACTGACAATTTTTAGATAAACTTGAGATATACTGTTTACACTAAAAAAAGCCGAGAAAGAACTGCTGTGTAGAAAGGAGGGATAAAAAGAGTGAAATCAGTTTCTGCAATTAATTAAAAGATAATATTCACAGAGGAATGGGGCAGTGCCACAAATAATTATCATTTGAGATTACGCAGTCAAAAAGGCCAATTAAGGCGCAAATATAGCTATTGAGAACTCTTAATTGATAATTTTTCATGCTTATGGATTAGTCTTGTATTTTATCCTTAATTCATCACACATACAGAATCATGTAGTCTGCTGCCTCTGTGCTCACTGAACAAGAACTGTCTCACACAGCGAATGGGCTTTGAAGAGAAAAGACGACTATGTAGCCTGAGAGGAAGAATGAATTATGCTTTAGCCAATATTGTAAAAAGCGTGGGGAAAAAAAACAGCCCAAGAACTTTCTTCTCCTCTCAGTTACATCTGTGAAAATTAGGACTAAGTTCCATGATACCCATGTGGTCATTGCAACATGAAGTAGACATCAGTGAGAAGATACAGCCCAAAGACTGCACTAGTCACCTCTGTACACAGCATACATTTCTCCCACATTTTCATAAGGCAAAGAGACGTCAACAGTAAGGAGTCTGGGATCCCTCCACACCCATCTTCTGCTCTTTGCAACTTGCCAATTTCTTCCTCCCCATTTGTTCAGTCAATATTCCATTCAGGATTTGCAACCTTAAGGCCATCTATTTTAATAATAATTTTATCAAATCAGATGTTGCTGATATTAAAAAAAAAAATGGGGTCCAATTATTTATAGAGAGAAAAGAAAAGGAATCTTTTTTGCTTCAAGCTTGCAAACACATTTCTTGGTTGTCCATAGTGGTCAGATTCACAGGTTCACAGACAAGATATCAGACATAAGCCAAGGCACGGTGACAAAGACATGTGTGCTCTCCATCAAAAGCATAATGAACGGTAGGAAAGTAAATGCATTTTACTTCTCGCTTTCATCCTCTTCCTCCATGACAAACAAAAGCCAAAAATTTAATAAAATATTTTAACCTTAGGTCTCGTGTTAACCTTGGGGCAGGTGTGTGCTCATTGAGTGGTCATGGCTTGGCGGAGGTAGATTACCTCATCAAGATGTTGGAAGCAACCTCTATGCACCCGGGTGAACAGTGCATCCACTCCTGAAAGGATGGAGATTCAGTGTTGGCCAAACAAAACTATTGTAAAGGAAGGAAGAGAGAAGACAGAAACTCTCAAGAGAAAACCTAAGAAAAGTGTAAGTCAAAATCAATGTGTTTTTTTTAATGCTTCTGAACTCAGTCTTCCTCTCACATCTCTGTACAATTTACAAAGGATCTATTCCTTACCAATCTCTCTTTATTTATTGCACCTTCTATGTTGTCTTTGTTTAAAGTGCTGGTTTTCACCTCTTGCCCCAGAAGGGCAGACATCCCTGGTGTCATTGCTGCCACTCCAAGTTTCAGCTTTACCCATTCCCTCTGACAGCCTACCTAAGCACTGCCTCCTGAACATTTCAGCAGTGACTGTCAGAGAGGTAAGTTGTGCTATCCTCAGGCTCAGCAAGCCAGAGGGTAGACTAGGGTGATCTGTTCAACCCTGGTATTCCAAAGAGTGTTTTCTTTGGATAAATGTCCCCATCAGCCCCCAGTCCCTATGGCACCTTGCCATTCAAGGCATGTCTATATGGCTCCTTTGAATTTGCACCAAGTTAAATCAGGAGGCTGTAGGACTAAATACAAACAGTGAATAGCCACATAACGAAAAAAGGAAATCTTGCAAGGAATTGTCCTGAGAATCTTTCAAATAACACATGGCACTGGAGAGCTGCTGCCTCAATTTTAAAAGTCATTTAGCAGCTTAATGTCACATCTGCATGACATAGTGCATGACCAAGCAGCAGTCCCTCAGCTGGTACTGAATGAATTAGCTCTAGAAACAGAAGAAGCATAGTTTCAACATGCAGTCACTGTACAGGGCAACCAGGCTTGCACCAGGCTATGACTGTTCAGCCCTGTTCAAATCATGAACCAAAACACTTATCAGAGCTTCCATTTGAGTCTCTCTGCAGATACTCATTGCACTTTATCACCCGTGCTGGTCTGGAAAACAGCTGACATATAGTTAACATAGCATCAAGTTATATGGTGTAGATGGTTCAATAAAAAACAGTAGGATCTTGCATCCTACCCAGCTTAAAGAATATAATACTTATGTGACATGCAAACCAAATTCTGCCATATTAGCAGAACTGTAACCAGCAGATCAGTATTGCAGAATACACGCAGCAGAAGAAGCTTAGATCAGAAATCTAACACACTTAAATATTTTACATAGGCAATGTACTAGCAAAAGTCACTTGCCCTGCTAAAACAATGTAAATTTTGTTATGAAAAGAAAAAGAAAAAGGAAGACAGAAATTTAGCTCACCAGCTCTAAATTGACCCATAAATTAACTAATGACTTTTTTTTTTTAAATTGTTATTTTCAACTGTTTCCCAAGTTAAAGTAA
The DNA here is from genome assembly GCA_947846985.1 of Fratercula arctica. Taxonomy (NCBI): domain Eukaryota; kingdom Metazoa; phylum Chordata; class Aves; order Charadriiformes; family Alcidae; genus Fratercula; species Fratercula arctica. The sequence continues at coordinate 71,617,175 of CANTUZ010000026.1, read as the reverse complement.
AAAATGTTCTGCTTTCTAATTGCATGTCACTGAGGCTTTGGGCTGTTGCTTGTCATTTCATTTCTCATTAATGGAGATGTTCAAAGGATAAATTGTGTCTCACTTACCATTTGCAGGCACTAATTAGAGCTTCTCTTAGTTGTAGGAGGGACAGTATCAGCCTAATGCCAGTCAGCTTATGTAAGGTCACAGCGCTGCTAATAATCCAGGTGGTGTAACTCTTTCTCTCATGATGCTTAATACCACTGTTGTGTTTTTTACATTATATTTTCAGGTATTATACTATTTAAAGTTTAAAGTTAAGTTATAAAACTTACATTACTGAAAAGGTAAGTTGTGGCAGAAACTATTTTGTTTATCACTCACCACTCTGGGAATTTTCATTCCTAATTCCCTCTCCATTATCCCATGACACCATTGACTCATTCTATGCAAAAAAGCCACTGCATTCCAGAAAAGGCAAAGCCTATATCCTCGTCTGATGTCTGCATGACTCCAAGGCGAAACAACTGACTTGAGTCTGAAACTTGGTCTTGCACAGTACTTTCCGCTCCTTTTAACTCCCACCAGTGTCACAGACTCTACATCTTCAGAGATCAAGGCCTACTTGCAGAGAAGGGGACAAATCTGAAGACTTCTAGAAGGCACCTTGGTTTATCAAGATTATGTTTTCCCCTTTAATCTAGCACACCAGGTAATGCCTAGGAAGGCTATAATAACATCAGATAATGCTTCATGATCTTCTCAAAACTAGTAACTTTAATTAGCAAACAGAGAAATGAATCAAGACTAAGAAGATTTGAAGGAGTACATACATCATTGCCGATTTCACCAGAAATTAGGCTTTATCCTTACAGCAGATGGAAGAAAACAGAGCCGATATTGCCATTTCCCAGCAATGTGAAGCCCTCATCAGCTGGTATCTCCTACTGGGCTTTCTCTGTCTTTCTCTTTCTCTACTCACAGTGGCTTTTATGTTTAAGAAGTCCTGCTCTGATACTATCTTTTAACAACAGTTAAGTACAAGCTATTAAAGCACACTTCCCATGATGTAAAAAGAATCTGTTCCCATGATAACTCCATGGAATTACAATTAAAAAACTCTACAAAAGTGACAGATCCAGACTCACCATTCATTTTTAAATGACCACAATAATCACTGGAGTCAATATATTCTGTATGCTGTCTTTCAATTGGACAAGTTCAAGAGAGACCAACAGAAAACACAGCATGGACAATGATTTCTTTAAATCCTTCTCTCCTTTCATTCAAACACACCTGCTTCCTATGCTGCACCACGAGGGACTTAAAAAGACCTTGCTGCTGTTGGATACGGTAGTGCTTAACTGAAGTTCTGCACCTTGGAAGTACCTACACGACAATGTTCTCAGCAGCATGCACCTGAGGGGTGGTAGCACTCTGAAAATCTTTCCAAGTCTTGGCTGGAGTCAGCAAAGGTAATAAAGGAGTTGCTTCTACTGTGGCTTGGCGTGAATTCACCCACGTAGTAAAGCCAACATGAGAAAGAATTGGATTTTCATTGATAACTCTCCATAGTTAATTACACTGGAATATTTTTATATCAGCTTGTTTTACCTCATGAAGGGGAAATTCTCAGCACCATTATCTCATTTGTATCAAAAACCAAAAAAAAAAAAAAGTATGTAGAGTAACAAATGATAAGCAAAACTAATAACAATGGCATTCGAGGGCAAAAGGAGCTCCTGAGCAATATACTTGCTCAAATAAGAACCAGAAACCCTGAAACAGAAATCTCCATCAGTAATACTGAGCTCCTAGGAGGAAGCTCTCTGTGCATACAACGTGTAATGGATAGAAAAAAAGCCTCAAAGCTTGGATACTTCAAGCAGGTTTTTCTTGTTAGGCCAATGACTATCTGTAAAGGCACTTTCCTATGGATACTGCCCACTGGATGGTAAAATAAAATGCATGAACATGTTGTTTTTCAAGCATAATGCAAGTCCACCTGTGTTTTGCAACCTGGATGGTTTATTGAGTCAGGTTTCAGCAGCAAATACTTGAGACACTATACAATTTTGCATGAATGACAGCGAGAGTTTTGACTCTAGTTCTCATGAAGCTCTGATAGTGTGGTAAAAAGACTCCTCTGTTCTACCTATAATTCATTACTTTGTGTTTTGCTTAGAAAATGATCTGGAATACACTGCATTAACAATATTTGCAGTATGAATAATCTGGGAATACATGGAGGGAGTGCTCAGCAGTAAAAAGCATCCCTGCTAGTAAGTACTTGTAGCACTTCAAAAATAGTCAGTGATCCCATTACTGCTATCAAACTCTTAAAAATTCCCAAGAAAAAAAGGAATTGATAGCAAGATTTTTCATGCTTTTTTCATTAATTTTATTTTGCTATTTTTCCATTAATAGAGTGTGAAGAAGCCTTTTTCTCTTTCTTCAAGCTGACTTTAGGTCTTCATAAAAAACCTAAATGACCAGTTAAGTCAATTTTGAATAAAGAACAAAACACCCAAAACTTTCTGTGTAGTCTGTTCATTCCTTCGGTATGACTTTACTCTTTTAATACTCAATAAACCTTTTGAAGCATCATTACCTTGTCATTTCTTTGACATTAATGTTTGGATTTCCAGGTAACATAATGGTTTCTACCTAATGTTTTTATTTGAAAAAAAAAAAAAAAGTAAGGTTAGACAATATGTCAGTATGTAGCCTACTTTTTCCTATTGACTTTCCACTTAGCAACTTCTTCATTTACCCTTATGTTTTAAAAGATTTTCTTAGCTATTTCCAGTATTTTTTCAGTAGTAAATATATCTTTATTGCCCTTCTTTCATGAGAGTAAGTCCTCTGGCTTATTCAAGGAGTTGACAAGTCACCACTGTTTTACAGGTGACCCATTTTATTAATCAGGTGTTTTTCCTGGCTTTGGTATAATACCATTGTTGATAACTGTTGATAATGCCTTCTCCAAAAGGCATATTTTTTATCAATTTTGCATTGGTAAAATTGCTAGCCTTAACAGAGCACTATCAAACTACACTCTCAAAAAACTAAAATCAAAACAATGTTTGGGGAAAAAAAAAATAAAGAAATGAGCTCTGATTCAGTGCCCAATCCTAGTAAATGTGGCAGTAATGAGATAACTCATTAGCAAGTACTACAGCTGTGGGTCTTTAAATGGAAAGTTCTCTTAACTCTTTCTGGTTTTCTTCGTGGCAGTCATGGAAGAGACAAAGCAGCAGTGAGAGAAATATGTAAAGCATACTAGTCCCAACCTGCTGCGGTACCCAGAAAAGATTTCTCTCCACCTGCAACTCTCAAGAGAACATGGGCTCCACAATGGCTGCCTGCACAGGCCATGCAGGTAGAAATGATAGGTGAAGGCAAGAGGTTCCTCCCGCAACAATCATGAATTTGCTGTGGGAGCAAAACTTATTTTACTGGGCTGTGCACACTTCATACAGTGCGTGCAGCTATGGCTGCTTGCAAGTACTGTGTGGCAGGAGAGATAATATCATACCATCCAGAGAAAAATAAATGTTATTATAGCAAAGCAGAGGTCTGTGACACCTGTAAATTATAAATGTACCCAAAAAGATGTAATTAACTTTGCATCTCAGTATAAAGGTACTTAAATAGTCAAGCTAACAACAGTATGCAAGTATTTTCTAACATTGCAATGGCATAACTAAACACAATTTTGCATAGAATCATAGAATCTTCATGGTTGGAAAGGACCTTTGAGATAATCGAGTCCAACCATACACACACAAAAAAAACCCCTACAATCTCTGTCACTAGAGCATGCCCTGAAGTGCCCAATCTAGACGTTTCTTAAATACCTCTAGGGATGGTGAGTCAACCACCTCCCTGGGCAGGCTGTTCCAGTGCCTGACCACTCTTTCAGTAAAGTAATTCTTCCTAATATCTAATCTAAACCTCCCCTGCTGCAGCTTCAGACCATTTCCTCTGGTCCTGTCATTATTCACCTGGGAGAAGAGCCCAACACCCACCTCTCTACACCCTCCTTTCAGGTAGTTGTAGAGGGCAATGAGGTCTCCCCTCAGCCTCCTCTTCTCCAGACTAAACATGCCCAGTTCCCTCAGCCTCTCCTCATATGGCTTGGTCTCCAGACCCCTCACCAGCTTGGTAGCTCTCCTCTGGACACGCTCCAGCACTTCAATGTCCCTGTTGTACAGAGGGGTCCAGAACTGAACACAGCACTCGAGGTGAAGCCTCACCAGTGCCGAGTACAGAGGCACCATCACTTCCCTACTCCTGCTGGCCACACTATTCCTGATACAAGCCAGAATGCTGTTGGCCGCCTTGGCCACCTGGGCACACTGCTGGCTCATGTTAAGCTGGTTGTCCACCAGCACCCCCAGGTCCTTTTCTGCTGGACAGCTTTCTAGCCACTCTTCCCCAAGCCTGTAGCGTTGCTTGGGGTTGTTGTGACCGAAATGCAGGACCCGGCACTTGGCCTTATTAAACTATATGAGCATAACTATATGAGCAGAGTGGTCATCAAAGTGGGAAGTATGGGTGCAGCTGCCCGGAAGAGACATCCAGGAACAAAGGCTGCCAAAAAAAAGGACAGGATAAACACAGGGGACTGTGAACAGGTAGGACATCCTTCTGAATAGACAAAGATTACTAGAAAGACAAAAGACAAGACAAGATAATTAGTAACAAAGAAGAGACCTTCTTTCAGGCAAGGGTCAATAGTCTAAAACCATCAAGCCTCAGCAAGGAAAGCTCGAGAACAAATGAGGACAAATCTGCTCTGGCTTCTCCTGTCCAAGAGCTCTCAGGCCTGTTCATTGTGATCTTGGTGACCAAGTGCCACCATGTACCCCAGCCATCAGCCCTAACTGTATCACTCCTCGTAGCTCACTCAGAACATCAATGTGGAAGACTTACATCTTTGTATCTGTAGTTATGATGATTAATACTGGGTAGGAACTGATCTTTACTATGGGTCATGTTGCTAATGAACTAATTTAGTAAAGCTTTTATTTAGAGTTTAAAACTGACCTGATTCATCAGTGTTTTAAACACTCCATCACATCAATCTTTGTAACATCTTAACTGATAGATAGATAGATAGATAGATAGATAGATAGATAGATAGATAGATATAAATCCAGTTGCAATATTTTCATCCCATTTACTGGCAAAGACAAGAACTCTAGATGTTTATGCTTTGCTAAACACCTTCCTTCAAGAAGGCAGCAATGACACTTTGATTTCTACTTCTGAAAACAGAATTACAAAGGCAGTTGCTTTTATAACATACATTACATGAAGTGGTTGAAAATCTGTTTGCCTTGTGAGTCCATGCAGCTCCACTCACTTCAGCAGAACTGTAAGATTTAGATCTGTTGAGCTTTGACATCGGTGTCACTTACTATTTTATAAATAAGATATTGGCAAAACCTGTATATTGGCAAGATTACCTCTCCTTGTTGAGCAGCAATAGGAACATATGAAAGCTAAATAGCTATGTCTCACAGGCCTTTGCAGTCCTCATTAGTTAAGAAACATTTGCAGCTAATGGTCTTGCCAGTCAGCACCACCTAATTAACAAAGGAATGGATCCTTTTTAGAAGGAATATTTGTAAAAGGAAGTACTGTCTGGAGCTTCCTTACCTGAAGAATTTCAGTGGCTGTTATTTACCATCTCCTGCTTATCTGTCAGATTTGGTGAAGAACAGGTTCTTTACCCTAATGGTATATAAACCCCATAACTGCACCATTTGGGCAGAGCTCACATCAGCAGATGTTGTTGTGCTGCTGCTGTGTGATCTCTCCTACAGATGTAGGAATAAATTGTTCCTGCTCTGGTCTCACCTAAATTATACTCTTTTTATTATTTATTATTTCTCAAGAAGAGAAAAGAATGAAAAAACTTTTTGTGGTGCTCGCCCATTTATCTTTAGTGAGAACTGTAACTTTAAAAAGGAATCTATTGGTGGTATTATGAAGTAAATTAGTAATTAATGCCTTATCTATAACACATAATTAAACAAAAAGTTTGTTTTGGTATAGTAACATTGTAAATGCTGGTTGTTAACTGTGAGTTGTACTATTTGCATTTCTTCTCCTTTACCATGACAGCCTAACTACCGGATACTGCCAGTAATTAAGCACATTCAGGGACGTTGTTTGTTTCGAAAATTCAGTGTGTTATAAAAATAAAACACACTTTCCAAACCATCATGATGTTAATAATTCAATTTATTGAACTTTTAACCATAAATAGGATGACAGCATTGAAAATTAGCCTTTTTAAAATTAAATGTGTGTTAGACTTTAATTTTTACCACATGAAAAATTGTTAATTCAAATAAATTGGGTTATAGACTAAGTGTTCAAAAATCAACCATTATCATTAAATTCAACATTCTGAGCAACATGCATTCAGGAAGGTAACAAAGCTTTGTGTGAATTCTTAAAGGTGGAGATGGCTCAGCAGTATACAAACAATTAAAATCCTACAGAGGTTTAATGTATCTATGGAAAGCATTCTCAATCATGGAGTTAGGGATTTTAATCTGATCGGTATTTGGCTCTTCTAGATGCAATTTTCTGTGTCGTGGAAATCTTGCTAAAAATATTACAAAAGATTTTTACAATGAAATACTAAAGACAACACAATAGCTTCTGCAGAACTCCACAATATTTTGGATGTTAAATTTTAACACTTAGATCTTGCAAATGTTTACATCTTTCAACAGAACACATCATCTGAGTACTCCTCATTAGTAATTATACATTAATCTTTACTGGACACAAACCCTGACATAGTCCATTGACTCTACATAGCTAGTCTAGCATAGAACTAGTCATACATGGCTATGACTAAGAATAAAGTAACCAGTTAGAGCTGCTCACACACTAGAAAAGGCACAAACACCGCCCACCCACCCCCCATGTTTATGCTTATAATTTGGTTGTACGTTACAGCTGATTCTGTATTTTGTTCTCTGGCTTTTCAGCAGTACTTTTCACTCAACTTTTCCCATATATCTTCATAAGACCCAACTGCAAGTAGCAGAATCTCTAAGCAAGATTTTCTAAAGAAGGTAAGAGACTTATCCTGACGGCAGTGATGGTAAAAGACATTTAGACACTTTGGAAGATCAAACTCTTATTTTCTCATTGACTGCTTTCACCTCCATAAGTTGGTCTGCCAACTGCATATGCAGCACTTAAGATCTCAATTTGAAACAAAAGTGAGTTTTAAATAGAGTCTGGGTCTTGCCAAGCCCTGCACACAACAGAAAGTCTTAGCCTTTGAGCATATAATTTGGACAGAAGGTAAACCTAGTGCATTCACACTACACATGATAACACAATAAACCAGAGCCACTAATACATCTGTCTTCCTCACAGATTTTTTAACGGAGTATTAACATCACTGCTTTTTTTTTTTTTTTTTTTTTTTAACACAAGTTCTTCCACCACCTGAGACATAATTCCTCCTCCTTGAAATAAACAACACTTATTTCAAAATTTCCTCCGCCTCATGTCCAACCTCTGTTAGATACCTTCCCTTGCTCCCTTCTGTGCCTGTTATCAATATATCCTTAATATCCGTGGACCAGAAGCAGCAAATGGGAGCGCTAAGACTTCTTGTAACCCTTCTGGTTTTTGCTTGTTGATATGGACAATGCACATAAAGTCCTCCCTTCACCTTTGCAGAGACATGTACATGTGCCAAGAATGGTGTTTGCAGATTGGAACATAACCCATTTTTGTTTTCATTCAAATAGTTGGCATACATGTGTCCTGAAGTTCCTTGATTAATCCCTCAGTTGAGAGTATATTACTTTTTAAAGAAGCTCTTGCTATTAATTTAAAATGAAAATGACTGAAAGTGGTACTCCCTAAATGTTTTGGAAGTGCTCCAAGCTTTGTTAATACTTAATTGGATTATGCCCAGGGCACTTAACATACATTAACTTCATATTCACTGTTGTTTAATTTTACACAGTATGAAGGAAAATTGTAAATAACAGTATGCTTATGGGCAATGAGACAGGGCAGTGCACATCTAGGGTTAAAAAAAATGACCTTTCATAAAAGTTCTATGGTTAAACTGGATAAAACAAAACACTTCTTTTAAAAGAAACAAAGAACGTCTAGCAGAGTTCTTTCCCCAATGCTGGTAATTAGCAGGCTTTCTGTTGGCCGTCCTGAATCACTATTGTTTTCTTTTGCTAGCTGGTTTGGTTTAAAGCTCATATTTTAAGCAAAGCTAAGATATCAAGTTTCAGCATGTGGGGACACATCTTTACCGAAAGAAAGCTCAGCCCAAAACCCCTGAGTGTTTTGTCTGACCAAGGACTTCACAATCTACTTTTTCTGTCTCTGAAGCCGTACTGTTACATTTGATCCCTTACTAAAACCTGAACAACTGTTTTTTAAGACCTTCTGAAGGCAGAACTGTTTAAATCGCATAAATAAGGCCAGGTGATCATGAAACTACACTTCCAGTCTTCCTCTAAAGTCCCTACAGCCTGGATTTAATTAAATGACGTTTAGCATTTTTCTCCACTCACACTTTTGTTTGTTTAGTCAAAGAACTGTTCACCTCAGACATTAGTCTTAACTTGAGAGTCATTAAGTAACTTCTCAGTCAAAAGTTCCTGATAGTTTCCTGTAAATGTAATGAAAAAGATTTTTTTTTTTCTCCTGACACTACAAAGCTGTTGCAAACACCTAATGGAGAAAAAGAAGCTGGATTCTATTAATACTTATGATAAAAAAAATATCGTAGTAAACATTTTTTACTGATCCACTGAAGCCCATCTGCATCAAGTCACTGCTGTCACTGGGTTTGTTTCATGTCAAGAGTATTACCTGAAAAGTATAGCTTGCTTTTATTAAGAAAAGTTTATTACAAAGAGTTTATTCTGGTCTGCACGCCCACCACCCGTACTGCTGATGATCACACCAGCCTCCTGTCACAATTTTCAGATGAAGCAGCTACACCAGTAAAACAAAACACACACAGTTTTGTCCATGCAAGCACCGAGGCACAGTGTTCTCCCTCAACGTCCAGAGTTTGACATCCAGCTTTCTAACAGCATTATCTTTGAATTTTATGGGAACAGAGCTGTATTAACGTTTAAAACCGACCTTAGTATACAGTGAAATACAAAGCAGAGTAACATTTTTTCTCCCACAACTTCCTACTCGGATGAGTTTCACTGTATATTTCATGTCTGTTTCTATGAAGAAAGTAAAACACAGGCTGTTAATCTAAAGCCAGATTTTGATCTAAACAGCACTAGCAAGATTGACATAAAGCATAAGAGAACTGTGCACCTAGATCTGTGAGTCATAGAGCTCAGCTGTAAACTGTCAGTTCATGAGAAATCTTGCAAAGCAAAACAAAATCAAGCATTTTTGTTCTGATTCAGAGCAAGTTTTTTTTTTAAGGAAAAATAATAAATCAAAGACTTCTGTCTGGGGATCACTGTTACCTTTCTAAGATGTCAAAATGTTTTCTTTCAGTTTCAAAAACACACATTAACACACTCTGAAATGAAATATTGCCCTGTTGCTTCCCCACCAACCTTAACATGTCCCTGTAATTTTGAAGTAACCATGTTGTTCACTTTGACTGAGCAAAGGAATCTGAGTTAAACAGCTAAAACCTGTCTTCCTTGGTGTACCTATAGGCCAAGGAAAAGCTAATAAATCCATCCGTAATCAGGAAATATGATGCTGCTCCTTTGCTCAATGCTATGCAGAAAAATCACTTAGGGCATTAAAGCAATTATACTTTTACTTGACTGAGAAGACCAGTAGCTGGCATGTGAGGATTTGGGGGAAGAAAATAATCTTTCAGATGGATTCTCAAGTCAAGGAAAGACTCCTTTAATTGCACATTTGCTGTAAAGTATTCTAAGGGAGTGGCTTTTTTCATGATGACTTAATTTGAGTTACTGTGTTCTGGTTAAAGTATAGGTCTCTAATCATGAAAATAGCAGACGAGGGGAAAAAAAGGTTTCTCTCTTTTTCCTGAGAAGAAATAAAAAACTAATTTTTGGCTGCAGGCAGCCGGACTGGGAATATTACTGCATAGTTTAAAGTTGAATTAAGGGATCACAGAAGCACCTAGTAAATATTTTTCACAGTGAATCTTCCAGTTGTTACACACACAATTAGAAGGTAAGGAAAAAACAAACATCAGCTGTCATGAAAGATTTTCCCCTCCATTTTTGCCTTCTCAACCACCTTCTAAAGGCTCAGCAGGACTATCAGATGCAGTAGATCTGTACAGTTTAAAGAAAGTAGATGAGTTAGCTTCTGGATGTTTGCTCAACAAGTAAATTTTTATATGTATACATATATACATACATATATGTGTATGCAGATCAGTCCAGTCCAGTGGGTGAATATATATGACTGTGTAGACGTATATGACTGCACAGTCATATGTATTCACCCACCAGACTGGGCTGATCTATGGTACTTACTGAACCTCTCCTTGATATACTGGACTTGGATATATTCCCAATGACAATATGTTTTCCCCTGTCAACAGTGCCAGATTAAAAGGTTTCTGTCCCTTCACCTGTCCCTGGTCAATTGTTCCAACCTCAGTGCTGTAGCTCGCTTCCAAAGAAGCTTTTTGAAAGAATGCTTTTGAAAGCTGGGTGACTGAAATTGCCCTAGGTTAGAAAAAAGGCAGAATAGCCTGTGTCAAAGCAGGTAAAATCAGGAAGAACATAGGACAATATGTTCACACACTCAGATGAGTGATTATTTGCACACTGTCTTTGTGGAAAACCAAGCTAGAAATAATGCTCCCTTTCCAGCCTTGCAATTGCTCACAATTTTACTTTATGCTATGAAGAAGAAGAAGAAGAAGAAGAAGAAGAAGAAAAAAAAATCTTTCTTCAGTTATTATCTTCTGTTCTACCTTTGAAATTTTGGGACTCATCAAGTACTTCTTTCAAAGTAATGAGTTAGCAAAAATATATGCCAAATTGTGGAGGATAAACAATGTGATGGTACTCAAAAGACCTCCTGTGAAATAGCTCTGCAATCTACTTCACCTCAACATCAATGAAAATGGTAATTTTCCATCACTACAACCATCCTATTTTAATTGTTTTGTGCAGTTCGTCTAGAAATCCCAGTTCTATCATGTCAGTACCTTTTGCATCTGAAGGGAAAAAGAAAGTGTGGGAATTGGAAATGCCCATTGTTTAACACAAAAATAATAATCATTGCCACCTCTATTTACTGAAACAGTCTTTTAAAAAAAAAAAAATGTTGCGTCATGCATGTTCTGAAATGCTTTCCTTTCCATATTATAAAAAATTCAGATCAGATTGAGACACTGAGGCCTCTATCAGGTCTTCAGTTGGGTGTATTTGTTGCCATGTAACTTTACCTTCGATGCTCTCAAACTCATAAAAATTTATTAGAAATTTATTAAAATTTATTAAAATTGCATTTATTAAAATGTATCAGAATTTATTAGTCTGCATTTCCCAGACACTAACATACTAACCTACCGATGTCACTACACAAAGAGAGCCCCTGAAGGGATGCCCATGACAGCCTGGCTGACACATGCCCCACGAGGGTGGCAAAGCAGGGAGATATGTCTTTGCAGATCACTTGACATTAAACATAGTCGCTTCGTGCACAGAAAAACCAACAGCAGCTCTACCTGCTCCCTGAGGCAGGGTTCTCTTGTACACCATGGAAATGCCCAGCGTATCAGACTTGGCCTGGGGATGGACCTCCTCCATGAACATCCTTCCTTGCAAAATTCCTCACTATTTGATGTTTCTCAGCAGGAATGCACCACCTTTATTAGCTGCTGGCCCATTTCTGTTGAAAGCAGTCGTGGTTATCTGGGAATACTCGTTGCCCAAAAGGAAATGGGCCAGCACAGAGCTGGCTGAATGCCCGAGACAGCAGACAGCCCTTGGCCCCTGCTCTGATTCCCACCGGCTCCTCCCAGCCCTCTGCATGGTGCCTGTGACGGCGTGGCATGCTCCATGTCTCTCTCATGCGGTACCAAAGTGTCCCTGCCATGACCAGCAGCGTGGACCCTTGCTGGTGTTCCCCTGGGAGGTGCAGGCTCTGATATGGTGATGTCTGTCCTATGGCACAGCCATCCTCACTCAGCCTGCTGAGGCAAGCAAATAGTCACTACTACATTTTATTAGGTGCAGTGCTCAGTTCTCTCCTTTCACATATATACCCTTATTCAGGTGAAGGAACAACTCTGCAGGGTTTGTAGTGAAGAGATTTCTGTATTTGTAAAATATCATTCCTCAATATAAACAACAGTTCGGCGAATATTCAATCATTTCTTACCACAGTTGTCATGTTCACAGTAACTATCTAGATTAGCTACTTCATCACCAATCATAACTGAATTTGTTGGGGAATAATCTTCCCTTCCATATTGATTTGGCTGTTCTCTCCCTGTCAGCAGAAGTTTTTCAGATTAATAAATCAGACTGTATTACCTTTACTTACACAGAATAGAGCCTCACTCCACAATTATCTCCATTGACTTCTGTAGGACTATTCCTGGTAGAAGTTATTTAATAGGGTTATCAGCCTACACATTCAGATTTTAGCATAGTCTGTCTCCAGCTCTTATCATGAAGAGTACCCGTAACAGCCTTGCAGAACCTGTGAGATGGTAACGCCACATTGTCTCAGTCAAATCACTCATTTTACACACTTATGGATTCTATCTATCTATATCGTCTTCCGACACTTCCATTTACTTAATTCTCTGAAGAAGAAGAAAGATTTCACAGATCTTGCAGCTTTCCAATTGACTTTTTTCAAGATGTTACCCTGTTCTACAATTTGTTTTCATCAGCTTGTAAATTTTTTATTGCAAATTTTTTATTGCTTGCATTATACAACCAGCATTTCTGAATTTACGTTCTCTTTTGTGCTCTTTCTCCCTTCTCTTTCCTTATCCATGAATGTCCTCCCCATATCCCAGTTTATCATTTCACTAGCCCCTTTTCCAGTTTGTCCTGTAAATGGTTCTAAAAGTTACAACTTACTTTTATCTTCTGTTTCCTCTTTGTCTTCTTTTTTTTTTTTTTTGCACCATTTTCTCTTTCCCCCTTCAATATCTTTTTCCCCTAACCCTACAACCACCTCAAAGATATCTGAGACACTGATAGCTAGAAGTTGAACAAGTGTCACGGGAGAACTACTGTCTCTTATAATTTTCCCCTATTTTTTCACTATCTACTTTTTTTACAAATTTTTACTATCTCATAATTTTTTTTTTTTTTTTTTTTTTTTAATAAGCTGTAGTTAGTACTACATACTACTTCAGATTGCCTTTATTCTCATGTTCTTGCAAGGTAGGTCTCAGCTCACTGAAACAATATAATGAGAAAGATACTATTATTGCTTCAGTGCAGATATAGTTTCCACCACTAGAGCATCCAAGCCTCTTGCAGACTGCACGTCTTCCCATCCTGTCCTCCCTCCTTTTTAAGCAATGCACTTGCAGTTGAGAACTGAAATGCAGAGGCCAGATCTGGTACTAAGTACATCCCGTAGTAATGTAACACCCTACCAGTGCTATAAACCCAGGGACAAAGCAGGCACTTGAATCTCTGTCTTGTGAAACAGCACCCTAGAAAGGCTTCTGCTTACTCATCTCACATTGTACACTGCACCAAGGCTTGAGAGAACAGCCACAAGCAGTTCAGACTACATTTGCTCTTTAGAGACAAATCCTTCCTTAGACAGCCCAAGGACAAAGTTGTCCTTAGTCACATGTGGAACATGAGCTAAGTTCCAACCTTTAAAATCTTTGTGAGAGAATTTCAGTTTTTCATGAAATCACGTTACTTCGCATATACAACATAGCTAAGAAGTTAGTGTCTTGGATTTCTATAACATAATAGTAATATAAAACCAAATATATAGCTCTGGACTATGGTAACCACAGTCAACTTGCCACACATCCAAAAAATAGTTTAAATTTCTAAGTTGTCTTAATATATCAATTGAAAGAAACACCATAACGGTGTGTCATTATGAATCCAATCTCACTTCCATGATATTAAAATATGACCAGCATTTGAATAATGATTAGGGATTTTTAATTACTAAACCAAAGAAAAGTATTTTTTCTGCATTCCTGAAGAAAAGAGATTTTCAGACAAACTGTTTCTAAATCAGTCAAGATAGAGCTATTTTTTAGAGGTATACAGGAAAATGAGTAAGAAAATAGCCCTTTATGGAAAACCTAAAAGCCGTGGGATTCTTAACTGACAAAATGCAGAATTGTTACCTTGCTTTTAATTGTCCGTAGTTGAAACTGTACTGGTCTTCTCATAGAAATAGAAATACAAATAAAACATTGTATTTATTGTCACCCAACTCAGGGACATGGACTCTCTCTCCCTTTCCTCAGTGTCCATCATCAGCATTTTACTCGAATATAAACATGATTCAATCATTAGTGCCCCCTTCTCTTAACCAGTAAAGCCAGTCACTATTTTAGCAGAGCAAATTTAAAAAGAAACCCTACACTGCTAGGGTAGATTCATTAAGCTGCTAGTGCACAGATGTTATGCAGAGCTGTTCCCCACACACAGGACTAGTCTAAGTCCCTTAGCAAGCAGGAAAACTACAGACAATTTAATGTTAAGGATGTGTAGGTTTTGATTTCTAAGACAAGACAGGACTACCAGACCTGTGAAAGGAATATCCCACTCCTATGATGGCAATAAACCTTCACTTTAGGAATATTTAAAGGCTATTTTTCAGCAATCAATGGAATCATTAACAGACTAAGGAATGCCCACCTGGAATGGATTGGTAGCCATGCACATCAATTTTAGAGCTGATTGCAGATTACAAGTGCAGGAAATACAAAAAAACATCCTTCTGCAATGTTTGTAAAGTAGTTTGCATATTTTATTTCATATTTTTAACAGTTAATTCAAAGTTGAAACCTAGCACAAATACGTGTTACTGTTATCCGTTATCTGTAGCACAGAAAGACTTCCCAGACACTGAGAAACTGCATCCTTTATAGTTCCTAGCTTTATGAGACATTTAGGACAAGTGCAGCACACACAGCTTTCTCAGTTTTCATCCACAGCTTTAGGGCAGGCAGAATTCATTGTAGTGATCACCCCTTTGCAACCAACACAAAATATCAGTATAATACCATCACTTCAGGATGGTCAAATTTTGTTGGCTTTTCTCACATGATTAATTTCACTGGCTTCCAAAAGACTATTGTATGAATAAGTGGGTATGTTTTCCCTATGTCTACCAAAACAGTAGCAATTCAACAGGTGCACAGCAAGAGGGGAAAAAGAAAAACAAAGGCAAAAAAATTCCAAGCTGCAGCCAAGTATAATTACAGACATAAAGCCTCAAACACAATTTAATCACTGGAAAATTAATCAAATCACATTGAAATGAGAATATGACATCTCCAGCATCCTTGGGGGCATGGAAGATAAGAATTCAGTGAATCTCCAGGTGCAAAGCATAGAGGAAATAAATAGTCATCTACGAAATCTTTTGTCTGGACCCCATCATTGCCTCTGGATGTTTGCTTCAAGTACTGGGGACAAGCAGTGGGGATGAGAGCAAGGACAGACCCACACAATACATTTTGCCTTCATAACCCCCACAGAAATCTGTATACAAGTAAACTGACCTGACCCTGCTCCTGCTCCCTAGCTGGACAGGTCCAGAAGGAAGCACCGGTGCTGCAGCCTCAGACAGATCCGTTCTGGGAAGCTGTAGTGCTTCGGAGTAGAAGTGGAACCAGCACAGCCATAGATGACAGATATGCAGAGAGAATATTTTAATCTTGTACTTTGACATGTACTCAGAAAAAGTCTTTCATAAAATTCTATAAAGACTACAGTATGTATGTGTATACCTTTACATACACACACACACTTGTACTCCTACCACCATTGCGAAGATAGGAAACTACAGTCCTTACCCACCCTCTAATTCCCTCCATCCTTTTTCCTCAGCTTATTGTGACGGGTAGGTACTCCTACTCAAGTTATCTGGTAAAAGTTGCCAAGCTGTGAACTTGCAGGAGAAAAGCTGCCTCCTATAGACCTTGTAAAAACGGGACGGTGTGAAACTCTGCAGTGGTGCATAGCTCCACTCTATGACTTTTAATCTTTTATTCCTTCAAATAATCAAGGGTTACTCAGAAGAAAGAATGATGCAGCTAAGGAGAAATGTCCACTGCTGTGCAACATCGTAGTTAGGTGTGCTTAACCAATGTGCATTCAGAACACGCTTGCTTTTAAGCCATTGTCATGGCTCAGATAAGTCAATGAAGTTATACTGAACCACGCTATTTCACTATCTTGTGTATTAGTATAAGAGCACACCACTTTCCCAAAAATTCAAATGTATAAATAACATCCCCTAATACTTTCTGTAGTCCAGAGACTCCATGAGCCACTTAAATCAAAAAGACATGGTATGATGTACTTAACATTCCACATAAAATTATAAATACACAATAAAGTAAGACAAATTTTCTAGTGAGCCAGTAGCACTGAAGTCTGCAGTTAACATAACTTTGCAATTGTACAATCTAGGAATAGCTTCACAAATTTAGCCAAGCCAGATTCCTAACAAGCTGCATCATCACCTGAATTTCATTTAACAAAATTTATGCTACTAGCTGAAAATAAAATTTTAGTTGGACAGCTGCTATCTAAATTATTAAAATACCTGCTTTGAAAAGAAAGGAATTGGTGTAAAAAGTCTGAGACTGCACAAATGTACTTAACAATCAAGGCAATGAAAAGACGTATCACAAAAAGGATAAAGTGAGTTTTCATACCTGTGTTTAAAGAGGGAAAAAATTACTCAAATTCAACAACTGATTGCAGAGACTCCAGATCATACTTTTATGCTGTGTTAAAGCTATGCATACACATAAAAGCACAAGCTTTTTACACAGCAAAACTGGAATCTTTCCTGGTCTGTGTTGTACCTCATTTTGTTGCAAAGAAGAGTGGTCAATGACAACTATTTTGGCTACTTGTCTCTTTATGAATAGAATTACATATTATCAACTTCCACAGGAAAGGATCATAAAAACACATCTTTCTCCTTTTCTTCCTGAGGCAGCAGTGGTGATAATAAAGGACTTTATTTATGAATAACATTAAGAAAACCAGTGTTTTCTTAATCAGTCAAATCAGAAAATCAGTCAAAACCCTCAGGGAAATAGCTCTGTTATCACAAAAATCATCTTTATTTTTTCAGGATACCTACATAATACGTGGAAATCTTTCAAAGAAAGAGGAGATTCCCTACTGAACCTATCCCTGTTATGAACAACTTATCTCAGGAGTTCTAAAGAGAGAAACAAATTAAAAGGTCCCTATGATTACAAACGATGGATGAACCTCAGAATATTTTAAATAGGGTTATTAAAAGGGAATTACATGTAGGAGAGGGGGAAAATCTATGGAGAGGGGGAAAAAAAGAAAGAAAGAAAATAAATAAATGAATGTATCAATTAACAGGTACCACTATTAGAAATCACTGTACAGTAGTTCCCCGAAGGAAAGTCTGAAAACCCAGCACTCTTATTCCCACTTCCCATGCCTTATTCCCACTTTTAATGCCTCTTTTTCATCTCATATGCATCACATTCAAATTTTTTGCAGTGTAGAAGTGTCTCAATAACACAATGCAGTACTCCTCTGGCAAAGCCAAGCAAGCTCTTAGCAAGCGAGAGAATGAGTTTGAATTTCTATATTCAAACCACAACTTGAATAAGCTCTCTAAGCTTTAAGCTGTTGTGTGAGAGTTCCACCTTCATCTGTGTTTCCTTAAGAAAATGGCAGCATTCCTATATTTTGCACTGTGTCTAACGCCTGAGGACTGCTCTGTGAAACTGGTACTGTATGAGCTGCTCAGAATAGCTTAACACATGGGTGAACATAAAGACTTTTGATCCTATTTGGCAGTAGTGTCATTAACACAATGATATCCTCAGCTTTTCTGAGATTACAGTGCTGCTTGGCATACTGAAAGGGAAAACTTTAAGGTCCTGGTGAAGTTTAACGTACAAAGTACAGAAGTGAAACTCGAGTGATTGTAGTTTGAGAGTTAAATGCACGCATTCTTTCCCTGCATTTGAGAGCAGGCACTAATTTAGCTCTAAACACAGTTCTGAATGCAGTTGAAAAGTACTCATTGTGCCAGCCCACTCCAAAGCAGAGCGTTCCCAGGGCATACCAGAATCTGCTCTAGAGGTCTGTAACAGAAAAGTCAAGGTTGGTCTGTGTGGTGGACGACAAAAGAGGTCTGGATGTGGAACCAGTGAAAGGAGCAAATTGCACAAGAGCAGTAAGAATGGCACCTACATTACTGGGTCACAAAGAGCCCACCATACACCTGTGTGCAACTTCTCAGGATGGTCAGGCCAGGAGACAAAGGGAGAGAATGCAGGCCCTGATAATTTACTGGGATGGGACCGAGAGCTCACAAAGGGCACGAAAAACTATATACAAAGGTAGCATATGGCAATCAGCCTAAAAACCCATGAGAAGCAGACTGGTAAAATGGCATCCTGTGTTGTAGATCTCACCCAAGGAGTCCTGAAAGGACCGACTGGGGACCACCAGAGGACCCATGTTTTGGGGCTGGACTGCCAGACACATGCATCTCAGCGCTCATGGGTTTTTCCTTATGAAAGCATGAATCTGAACGAGTAAAGTTAGTTTTCTCTTAATTTTTGGAAATAAGCACCTCTTCCTCTACTGTTAAGAGCTTGCATTCAACTTTGCTACACCATTGCAACAGTATTTCCTACACCAGCTTGCTGGACTCTAGCATTTTTCTTAGCATTTTTTTACACAGAAATCTTCAATGCAACAAGGGCTTCTTACCCATATGGTTAGAAATCCTCTCATCTGTTCTCTACTCAGATGTATTCGCTCTTTTTCTAGCCACTCTTCTGGCCTCTTAATTGGCCAAAGGGAGATCTTGCAAGCTTCTGAGTTTTGCCCTGCTCAGCAGCCACTGAGGAGATGCAGAAATGCCCATTGAGGGCACAAAAGCTTCTTTAGCTAAAAGCTGGAATGAAATGTTCTCTGGCAGAACACAAACAAAAGCTTCTCTGGTACCAAGAGAAGGCTAGCGACCAGGTTGACTGACACGTGAAGCCTCCTCTTTCATCCCTTCTCCAGATGTCCTCCAAGCCACACACTATTCAAATGTAGCCAAGAGCATCTACTCATATCCAGGAGATGAGCTGCTTTTCACACACATTCCTCCAATTCCTAGTGCTTTTTTTTCAGCACTACCATACCAGTCCCAAGCACAAAAGGTCAAATTTGACTTTTACCCTAGTTTCACGGCCGCTTCTTGCATAATAAAGAGGTTTCAAAAGTAAAACAGGCACAACCTTCCCCTGTCAAATGAAGGGAGACTTCCAGGACTGCTTTTGGTAGTAAAGACCTTATATTTAGATTTCTGAGCATCTCTGGTGCTTTTAGTCCCCTATTTTAGATTTTGTGCGCCTGAGACTTTCAGTAGATCCAGTCATATATTTACAGTGCGGAGTAATGAAATATTTAACTGTTATTAAAGCTACAGTTCTTACATAACTAAAAATATTAAAACAAGAAGAAAACCAAAATCTTCCACAGGATTTTTTTTTAAAAACTTCTGCTTTTTTGCATCTGTGATTCTGTGATCTTACTTTTGGACTGTTGAAGTCCTTGGGAAACTGTGTCAAGTATGCTGCTCTGATTCTAAATGATCTTACAGCATCCACCCTGAACCTTTTCTTCCTCAACAGTGCAGCACTCCCTCAAACTGTAAAACCAAGGTAAGATTTTTGTAAATTTAAAAAAAAAAAAAAATAAAAATCCATCACCTCTGGATGAAAAGCAATAACAAAATTCAAAATTATAAGTCATAAAAGCCTCAGCTGGGAACCAGGCTTTCTAATAGCCAGCTAGGATGATCTGACCATCTTCATCATGAAGAATTACTGAACGCCCACGGAGTCACAGTTCTGACTGCGGAATAGACAACGCTATTTCCTTCTTTATAAGAAGAAACACAGGTGCAGCTAATTATTCGCAATTCACACACAAACACACCAGCTGCTGTGTCAGTAGCCCATATAATTTTCGTAAGCAGTCATTATAACAGAAGGCATGACCACGGACGCATTAGTCCTACTGTATTTACACGCTTTGCAGCCACCTCACCTCTGGGGGTGCCCTGAGCTCTCACACGCTGATAATTAGCATCAGGCTGGGTCAGGCGGTTGGAAGCGAGTTTGTCAAAGCGCAGCACCTGGATGCTGCTGGCTGATCACAGCGCGTTCCTCTGTTACTGAACCAGGACCCCACCGCGGTGATGAGAGTTGTACTAACCCAGGTGCTACATTGCAAACAACTGTGTAAAGCACTTGAGGTCACTGGAAATCCTGCAGTGTTTATAAAATGGAGACGCTCAGTCTTCTGGCCCTTCCACACAAACTTTCACATGAAGTAAATTGACCTTACTGAGCACCACTGCTAATAATCTCGGTAGCGGCTAAGGATTGTTGGTAGAGCAGCTCTCCAAAGCTTGCCCGCACTTCAAAGACACAGTTGCATTTTTCTTCAGTACTATCTTTTATTTTATCCAAACTTTGCATTCAGTATTTTTATTCTTTAAAAATACACCAATATATATGAATATAATAATACCAGTAGCTTTTGTTTGACGGTCACATCTTTCCACAGTAATTCTCTTTCACAAAATGTTCTCTATGGATTATCCAACCAACTGCTGCCTTCCCAACCTTACACCACACTCCCTTCTATAAAGCCAGATCTAAACCAGCCTCTTTATGCCCTCTAAATGTGATGCCTTTTATCTTCTCTTCTCCTACTACATTCTGACTGCACAAAGACCCTTGACAGCACAAAGAGCAAGCAAATGGCCTTGAAAGTCATGAAATAATACCAGTAGCAAGCTTCTTTAAAAAGAGCTTTATAAGCATGTGCTGCTATTATTCTCTGAATGATATGGGGCTTTATTTTGGAAGGGATGTAGCAGTAAATTCAATCCCAATATTGTACAGAGGGATGATTGTTCCCAGGCAGTTGCACCTAAACTTCCCAGTATGATAATACAGATATCACTTAAAAATATACAGGTAAGACCTTGTTAATTTGTGATCGCTAAAAATCCATCTTTAAACTGCTACTTTAAATCATTTGCAAGTTTGGAAAAATGGCTTTCTATACATCTTGCAAATGTCTTTGCTGACTTGAACAAAACTGAAAGTGGATACTGAACACAGTGAGATAGGTGGAAAGGGAAGAACAACAGATGACTGCTTTGGTAGGAAAGTAGCTGAACTAAACTAATCTGAATGGCATTAGTTTATCATACAAAGACATTTAATTTATTTCATTATTCTCTGTGGGCAGCTAAAGCACCCCAAGGCCCTAACATATTCAAGGAGATGAGCATAGCGGACAAAGACTCCTTCAGAGTGCAATATTTAATGAAACTTAAATTAGGTCTCAAAAGAGCAATAGAGTGTATATTAAATATGGCACAGTCACTGAGCCATTCTGTTCATACGCATGTGTTTTAAAGTAATTGCTAGCAAATTCACACAGGGCCCCAGAAGATTTTAATACAGTTTTAATATAGCCATTCCATTTTAAAATACACTTTGCAATATTTTGTTAACATGAGGCACAGGACAGAAAGGTGAGGAAAAGTCTGCAGCCAGGACTGAACACTTCCTTAAGAAACAAAAGAAAGTATTTTTATTGTTCTAGCAATGAAGTGAAAGGCTACAGGATTTTTGGCTCTGTTTGCCTCTATGCATATATATATACATATTTGTCAAAAAAAAGTCAAGCGAATATGTACTCTCATTTTAAACACTGCAATTTAACTATGTGATCAGGAAGATATTATTGCCAAATGTTTTATATATTGTTATGTTTCTATGAATTTATGCAGGGAAGAAAAAAAAACCAACAAAACTAAACAAAACACCCAAGGCCTGAAATCCAAACTTGGATTCAATCTATTCTCTAATAAAAAAAACTTACCTGAAAACTAAGTCACTTTCATATAGCACTCTGATGCACTGTAACACAAAATGCTACGCAGTAAAAGGTAATTATAAGCAAAAACATTTTTAAACAGGAAAATAATCCACTAGTCTTCAAAAATTTGGCCTTAGCAAAAATGAAGTGATTTTCTCCCCAGTAACTATGACAAAGAAATAGGTACTTTAAAGCTATAATCAAAAGCATGAAAAAATATATGGCTTTGAAGTTCACAGTTTTGAAACCGGTCAGTATACAACTGAAACAATTTTGAAGCAAAAAAAGTCAAGTTATGAAAAGAAGGACAATAGGACAGCATGCTTCTGTTTGTTGAATATACTGCAGCAATTTTGTTCTGCCATGCAATTTTTTTCCAAATCCAAGGAAGTAGCACTGAGTCCAGCCAGAGGAAGGAAGGCTCAACACGGCAAGACGTTGAAACACAGAGACGCTACTACAATAACTAGAAGAAAAGAAGGACGAAAACTTGTCACAGTCCAGAATGCGATAAACAGAATTACAGACAAGATTTGGGAGTAAGAAGCGAAGACTGGAACTTCAAGATCTGGCAGCTTATTGGACAGAAGGCAGAACAACAGGAAACAAAACAGACCTCAACCAAAAGCAGAGGAAGGTTTAAGCTCTTCATACAACTGCAGTAACATCTCTCCCATCGCGTCAGACGCGCAGATGCTGTGGTGTATCAGGCAGTTCCAGAAATACTCTGTGCTTTCTGCCAACCATCAACACAAGGGGCTTTGCCCGAAATGCAGTTTTAGGGCCAGATATGAGTTTTTGCCTATGGTACCAAGCCACTAACTGTTAGAACTGGCTGTACAGACAAATCCAGACTACAAGCATTAAGGCTTGTATATTGCCTCTTCTCGTAAGTATCATTATTTGTAGTTTCCTGTAGCCAAGGATCATGCAAGTGTGTCATAGAGGAAACTCACCACCTGTAAACCATTAATTGGCGGACACTGCAGTGAAGTTCTACTTTTGCACCATCTTACTAAAGACTCTTCCTGACTCTTGTCTTCTGCTCTCAAAAACAAACTCACAACAACCAGCTCAGATTGGTTAAATGAAACTTTTGCAACTTGACTGAATTAAGTGATAATTTACTGCAGTCCATCTGGAGGCAGCAATATTAGGAAACAGTTAAAATCTCTTCTTTGGCACTCTTCACATTAATTTCAATCTTAGCAAAATACTAATCTTTTTTTAAACTCTGTATTTTGCAATCTGTAGGGCTGTTTTACAATTTCTCTATCAAGATAGAGAGAAAAAAAATAAAAGCAAAGAATCCTTTATGTAAACTTGCATAGAACTCAGTACTCTTGCATGAAAACTCCATTTATCTGGGGTGCCCCAGTTTAATTAAAAAAATTGCATATTGTATCAGAAAAGTCCAGAATCTCATCTCTTCCATACATGCCAGTACTTGAACTTTTAAAAGGATGCCTGGCACAGTTACGCATTTGTAGCATTTTATCTTAACACAGCCCTACGTTGTACTATTTTGACAGACTCTTCATGTTTCTTGAGTACTCATACTTTACTGGAAACTGCTACCAGAGAAACACAATCCTGGTGGTGTGCTTATCGTAGGTACTGTAATTCTTGAGTATTTATCAATTTAAGCATTTCTGGGAACACTTTGTTTATAAACCAATCAAACACCACATCCAGACACCAACACCCACACTTCCTCATTAAGGACAACACCCACAACTTCTCATTAAGGAGAGACTTACTGCACCTTGCCCTTGCTATTTTGTTTTTCCATTTTGAGAATGCACTTACTTGAGGCTACAGATCGAAAGAGACTTAGGTTTAACAAGCACCACAATCATTTTACGATTAGAGGCTTATGCCGACATTATAGGAAGGAATACCAACTACTCACTTCAGAAGCTGTATTATCAAAGATATTGAGAAAAGATGGGGTTTCACCTTTTCATTTTACTTTGAGCTGAAACAGACCATGGCTATTTAAGCTTTAAGGAACCCATCCCAAACCTGAATGCATCAGACATCTTTTAAATGACAACAAAATGAGGGAAGATTACAAAACCAACAGATGTCTCAGTTCTGTACAAGACTTGCTTTCAAGTAGATTTTCTAAAGGAGGAAAGGTCTGAAAATAACTAAGTAATTCGCTTTCAAATAGTACATTTTCTTAAGGAATAAAGGCCCCCAAAATAACCAATTCCTTTGGCTTTGAGGAAGTGCATTACAAAGGTCTGAAAGGCATTTCATCTACAATTTCAAAATAACTCCCAGTTAAAAATCACACTGAAGACAGTCATTTGCTGTGTCATATTTTTATTTTTTATCAGCTGCATTTTTATGTGAAAGTGTGAAATTCAAATCAATATTCGTGTGGCGGTTAACAAAGTCCATCATTAGGGATACAAACACTGTTTTGCGGGAGATGTCCAGACAATTCAGAGGACTTCAAATGATCACCAACTTTTACTGGAGTGCTGACAAAGAACCTCGCAAGCTTTCTCCACTCCCTTTCCTAACAGACATACACAGACTACTAAGAACTGGTCAGAGCCATCTTTTGATAGCCATGGCTATTGAGGTCTACATGATAGTTGCTAACTCAAAGGGAAACAAAGTGATCCACAGCTGGTCCCTGAAGGAAGCACAGTTCAATGCTGCGAGGTGACACGAGAACAACTGTTCTCACCGTGGCTCTTTCTTTTCTCGATGATAACAGCTACTTCGAGGCATTCCTCGACTAAAACGCTGGCCTCTTCCATGTGTCAGTTTTCCAGCCGAATTTGCTTCTCCTTGATCACAGGCAATGCCTCCTGGTCGTACATCTGGGAAAGGGATTAAAAAAACCAACCAAACAAAAAAAACCAGCTCCTCCCTCCTCAAACCCTTTCTTTGGGGATGAAGGGGCCGCCCCGTGTTTCACCGGGGGCAGCAAAGGGAGGAAGGAGGGGATAAGCCGCTTCTCCCCCGCCCCTAGGTCCGGCGGGCGGAGGCGGCCAAGGCCGAGCAGGCCTCCCCTCAGCACCGCCCCCTCACAGCAGCCCTGCCCGGCCGCGCCGCCTTTCCTCGGCGCCGACTATACGGGCGGCACCAGGCTCCTCTTCTCCAGCGGCTGCTCGTCCTCCTGCAGCAGCTCGTCCAGCTCCCCGTCTTCCAGCTCCGAGGCCTCCGGCCCGCCGGCCGCCCGGCAGCGCCGCAGGTGCCGCAAGGCCCGGCGGTGCTTCTCTTGCAGCCGCCCCAGCTGGGCGCGCAGGGCCTCCGCCTCCTCGCCCCGCTCGGCGGCGGCGGGAGGGGGCTGGTCGGGGCCGGGCCCCAGCAGGGTCTGTCGGAAGAGGCAGCGGTTCTCCCGGCGCAGGCGGCGGTTCTCCAGCCGCAGCCGGGCGTTCTCCTGCCGCAGCCGCGCGTTGTGCCACTCCCGCTCCTCCCGCTGCCGCAGCGCCTCGCTGTAGCTGGCCGCCAGGTCCGCGTACCGCTCCGCCAGCTGCTGCAGCGAGCCCCGCGACTGGCCCCGCCAGCCGCCCTCCTCCTGGCCGCCGCTCAGCCCGGCCAACTCCTCCGCCCCGCCGCGGCCGCCACCGGCGGCGCCGAGTCCCTCCCGGCCTCTCCGCGCCCAGCCGTTAGAGCCCCAGCGCCCGTCCGCAACGCGCATGCGCCTCATCCGTGCCGTGCCCGCAGCCCGCCTGCACGCCCCGCCGCCGCCGCCGCCGCCCGAGGAGGGAGGGGCGCGGCGCCGGCACCTCCTTATGCAAATAGAAGGGCGGGGCTTCGTCCGCCCCCCGGCCGGGGTGGGTGGGGGGGCGTTGGGGGTCGGGGTGGAGCAGCCGGGGCGCGGCCGGCGGCGCCGCCATTTTGGGCGTGGCGCCATTTTGGGCGCGGGGCATGCCATGTCAGCGCGGCGGGTGAGCGGGACTCTTGGGGCTTAAGCCCCGAAAGCCGGTCGCTCTTTTCGCGTCACAACTTGTTGTCTTCCACCCTGTTTCCCAGCTGTGTGAGGTGACGGATGGGCCTGGGCCGCTGGGCCATCCTTTCTCAGAGCACACCAATCCACCCTATTACCTGTCTGACAGGGTGGGGTTTCACGGTCTGGCGTGGTTGCGCAGTCTTCCAGTGTTCATGTGGGCCTCGTTTTTATCGTTACTTAAAAGTGGCGGCTATAGCACAGGAAAGCTAGTGAGAGCTCAGAAGTGCTTGTTAAATGACCTGGTTATATAAATGTTTGTCCATGCTAGTCTTGCTAGGTTGTTGAGATTTAAGCAGTAAGAAGTGCAGGCTATAAGGATGCATGGTTAGTAGGTGAACAGTTCTGACAACTTGTATACGGTTTGACTTAAAGTAGCAAGATCATGTGGTATAAATTTGTCCGAAAACTATTTCCAAAAGAAGAGAAATGGGATGTAAGGACTCCAGATGGATGGCATTTCGTAGTGGGTGGTGAAATCCATTAATCTTCTGAAATTCTCATCAGTGGTCTTTGGCTATCCTCGTTTACATAACCATGCATATAGGTAGCTGCACAGATCCTGTTGGGATAGCTGCACAGCTGCACAGTCCTGTTGGGATAACCATGTCGGTCCAGGACATACCACTGTGGGCCTCTGTGTTTTTTGCACTCAGGTTGTAAACTGTGACAGGGATCATGCTTTGCTTTATGATCTATTTAGAGATGTCCCTGCTTATTGCAGGAGGGTTGGACTAGATGACCTTTAAAGGTCCCTTCCAACCCAGCGCATTCTGTGACTCTATGATTCTGTGAATTACCAGCTGAAACTCTGAGTATGGACTGTGTATTGGAAGTTCAACAAACAATGCATAGCAGTAATTGTAACAATTATTTTCAGAACCTTTCTGGCTCTAAATGATGACTGTTTACTTAAAAAGTTTAGAAAAGAAACAGCTGTCGTGGTTTTGGCCGAATCGGCCAGTGGCCAGTGACAGATGCTCCCCCCCAGCCTCTTGTGCATGGAGAGGAGGAGAGATAAAGAGATTTACAAGTTCAGAAGAAACTAGACTAATGAAATATTAATAATAAAATGAAAAGGAAAATAATTCAATAGATACAGTATATACAAAACCTTATTAAGCTCCCAGAATGGTGTCACAGGCAGGCACTGGGGAAGTCCCAGGCTGGACTCAGTGAGGGTGGGAACCGGATTCCAGAGTTGGAGTCAGAAATACACAGATGGGGATCAAAGGCAGATGAACAGGCAGGGTCCTTCTCAGACGTCAGCCTTTGAAGGAAGAGAGTTGATCCTTTTATCGCTCAGCTTTTATACTGAGCGTGGGGCAGATGGGATGGGATACCCTGTTGGTCAATTTTTGGTCACCTGTCCTGTCCGCTCCTCCCCACGGGTGGGACTCCTCTGTGCTTTTCCGCTTCTGACCCTCCAACAGGCAAATAATGAAAGTAGCTGATCTTGGTTGTTACAGCAATAAGTATAAGCAAGAGCCTTTCTGCATACCATTCCTTGGCATAAACTGTCTTATCACTCTGAATGAACCGTTTTAGATTCAACATGCTGTTAATTTCAGAGAGTTAGAAGAGGCCTAGCTAAGAACTAAAATTACTGAACAGAAAGTTGGTTCTGTTTTACCTCAAACCAGGACAACAGCAAATTGCTGCAGGACAGAAGTAATCTTAGTATTACTGTACTTTTGCCATGACTGCTGGTCAGCAAAAATGAATTTACAGGCAGTATTCCCAGCCAGCTTCCAAGGAGAGATTGACTAGGACTTTAAAGTAATTCCATGTAATATGTGCCTAAACTGGTGTTGCACTGAAAGAAACATGTTAATGCTTGCTTATTAGTCACTTCTTAACTTTGCTGGTTTGGAAATCCATGGGTATACCCACTGCCAAGATGCCCATAAAACTTTATGTTGAGCTATAGGCCGAATCCAGTAGAGTGCCGAAACTCTTCAGTGGGTGTGGAAGTGGACCAGGGCTTTGCACTCCTGAGAAACGGTGCATAGGGTAACACAGAGCTTGAGCTTTTGATGACCAGTGAGTTAGATTACACTCAAAATTAACAGCACCTTCAACTTCAATTTGAGGTACGCTGTGCCTCGAGTCTTGTGGTGAATGTTGTATTATGGCTCTCAATTTTGTTTAGTCAGCTATTTTAGTTTTTCATGTGCCTTTATTTTTGTAGTCTGGGAATTACATGCATGTATACAAGCATAAAGATTGATGGGCTGTATTCCTACAAAAATCATACTCATGTATCAGAAGGGAATTCAGTGAATTTCAGATTCCTCGGGCAATATTTGATATTCTTGGGTTGAATGTAGTGATAGGAAGTAGTTATTGGGGAAAGATGATAAATCGGCATACACAAACTTTGGTTGTGAGATAGGATCACACTAGTCAGTGTCAAAGGGGGAAATAAAAAGGAGGAGGAAGCCAGAGAAGTTGTGAGTAGTTGTCCAGTCTTCAATGATTTTTAACTTACAGAATTCCTTTGAAGGCGTTCAATATTTTAAACAGCAGCAATATAGTAGATTAACTCTGTTCGTATTGCGCAGGGTTCCTGTGCAACCCTGTATTTCTTTAATGATATCAGGTCTCCATGCAGGAGAAGAGAAAGTGTCAGTGCTTTGACCATTAGCTGCCATTGATTTTGCAGTCTATCCGACCTGCCCAGGAAAAACACCTCTCAAGGAAAATAAAAACTGCCCACCATTGCCTTTACAACTTGAGACACTGAATTCATATATTTGAAGTCAAAGGAATTCAAGCGGTTTCTATGGATATGAAGGGTTTTTATTCTCTGTGATTCCTAAAGGAGGTCAAACAAAAAGTTAGGCCCAAACTGAGTTTACTTACATTTTTGTACTCCTTTTTTGCTCTTAGAGTCGTAGAATGGTTTGAGTTGGAAGGGACCTTTAAAGGTCATCTAGACCAAGCGCCCTGCAGTGAGCAGGGACATCTTGAGTTTGCTCAGAGCCCTGTCCAACCTGACCTTGTATGTCTCCAGAGATGGGGCATCTACGACCTCTCTGGACAACCTGTTCCTGTGTTTCAGCACCCTCATGATGAAAAATTTGTCCCTTATCTCTAGTCTGACTCTACCCTCTTTGCTTTTAAAACCATTAGCCCTTGTCCTATCACTACAGGCCCTACTGAAAAGCTTGTCACATCTTTCTTGTAAGCCCCCTTTAAGTATTGAAAGGCTACAATAAGGTCTCTCTGGAGTCTTCTCCAAGCTGAACAACCCTAGCTCTCACAGGCTGTCCTTATCGGAGTGGGTGTTCCATCCCTCTGGTCATTTTGTGGCCCTCTTCTGGACGCGTTCCAACAGGTCCATATCTTTTCTCTGCTGAGGGCTCCAGAGCTGGATGCGGTACTCCAGGTGGGGTCTCACAAGAGCAGAGTGGAGGAGTAGAGTCACCTCCCTTGCCCTGCTGGCCATGCTGCCTTTGATGCAGCCCAGTATACAGTTGGCCTTCTGGGCTATGAGTGCACATTGCCAGCTTATCTCCAGCTTTTCATCCACCAGAACCCCCAAGTCCTTCTCTGCAGGGCTGCTCTCAGTCCCTTCATCCCCAAGCCCATGTTGATACTGGGAGTTGCCCCGAGTCAGGTGCAGGACCCAGCACTTGGCCTTGTTGAACCTCATGAGGTTCACATGGGCCCTCTTCTCGAGCTTGTCCAGGTCCCTCTGGATGGCATCCTGTCCCTCAGGCATGTCCACTGCACCACTCAGCTTGGTGTCATCTGCAAACTTGCTGAGGATGCACTTGATCCCACTGTTTATGTCATTGATGAAGGTATTGAGCAGTACTAGTCCCAGTACAGACCCCTGATGGACACCACTCATCACTGATCTCTATCTGGTCGTTGAGCTGTTGATCACTGCTCTCTGGATGTGACCATCCAGCCAATTCCTTATCCACCGAACAGTCCACCCATCAAGTCCATCTCTCCAATTTAGAGAGAAGGTTTTTGTGGGGGACTCCGTTAAAGACATTAAATGTCCAGATAGACGACATCCATAGCTCTTCTCTTGTCCACTGATGTAGTTACTCCGTTATAGAAGACCACCAGGTTGGTCAAACAGGACTTGTTCTTGGTGAAGCTGTGCTGGCTGTCTCGAATCACCTCTCTGTCTTCCATGTGCCTTAGTATAGCTTCTGGGAAGATCTTTTCCATGATCTTCCCAGGCACAGAGGTGAGGCTGACAAGTCGTTAGTTCCCAGGGTCCTCCTTTCTACCTTTTTTAAAAATAGTGGCCCACTGATACCGTCCCAACCTTTGAGAAATAGCACATAGGTAAAGAAATGTCCCATCCAGTTTCTCTTGCACTGTGTCTATTCCTCTAAAGTGCGTGTAATTATAATTCACAGGTTTTTTTCTGAAATTAAGGTAGATCATTTTGCTCTGGTGCAACCAGTGCGATACAGCTTTCAGGCTTGAACTTCATTCAAAGTCAAACCTCTAAAATACTCTCAGTATTTTGAGATAGGTATTTTGTATAGTCCTGAAGATAAGAGCATTGCTGTGTACACATGAAGCAGTGTCATCCAAGGGAGCATCCAAGCGAACAACAAATTTAAAAATACAATAGAGCATGCATTAGCTTTTAAACTGAGTGCCTTCAAAATAGCATGGTTCAGTGATGTCATCTTTCCAGTTGTAACGCCGGATTGAGCTGTTTTAATGTGTTTATGTGGTCTTCAGTGTTTTTCGGAATCTAAATGTACATTAACAAACAAAGTTTCTAGCTGCCAGGTTCTGACCTTTCCAAGGGGAAGTAAAGGTTAACTAATAAATACGTTTTCTTTGTGGCTCAGCCTGAAAGAAAGCCTGGAAGACCCTTACTGGGAAAGAATATCCAGTCTCATTAGATTGGATCTTGCTTCAGCACTTCTCTGATGGCATGTGACATGCTAGCATTAATTGCATCACTGATTACATTTCAGTGGACGGACTAGGGATAAATCTTAGTGGTGGGAGACCTGTTGGAAATGAAGGTAATGAAAGAGGTACAGAGGAACAAAACCAACAAAAATTAAAAATGGTGACAGGAAAACAGTGCAGATAAGAAAATAACAGAAAGGGAGAAGAAAAGAAATTGTGATAACTTGTAAGGGGAGCACATTTCCTTGCTGAACAAGAGTGGAAGAGACAATGTGACAGTTAATAAATGATAAACAGAAGCATACTTACAATTCAAAGGGTTTATTCGGCCTTGATCTTTATGCTGACATAACAGGGCGTTTCAGTGTACGATACTGTAGCTCATGGATCACCATTAAAAATAAAACATGGGCTTCTACCAAGAGTGAGATCTGATATCAGTAAAACAGCAATGTGGAGTGCATCAGTAGTTTGCTAACAGTCCTGCAAGTAATGCAGGACAATGCAGGCCAATCTGTGGGTCTGTTTTGAGGTTGAAGGGAAGAAATATCTTCGGAGAGAGCATTTGTTGTCTGGGGTATCAAGAGGAGGTGAACATTGCCTTTCCAACTGGAGAAGATTTGGAAAGATATCCCCTTCCAGCCAATTTCACCTCCCAGCTTTAGTTTTCAGTGCAACAGAACTAAGTAAAGTGTAGTTTAAAGAAAAATATCTCTTTAGAGATGAGGAGGTATACTGCTGTCATACTGAGGGAAAATCTATAACATGATAGATACAGTTCTGATAGCCTTGCAGCTGATGCTTTTAATTGGTCTTCAAAAATATTTTATGCAAGCAGGAGGAAACTTAGTCAGCATTCTGAGCTGATGATTGCTTAAAAAAAGGTATCTGTTGATAAAGCTTATAATGTCAACTGTAACACCTTTGTAAATTACCTTGAGTAGAGGACACAGCATACCTATTCTCAGCAGTCTGCACACTGAATTCTAGAGTGAATAGAGAGGCTATATTCTTATCCCTTTTCACTAATGTAAAGCAGGAATGCTGCAGTCAAAGGCAATGGGATTGTACTTACACTACTGTCAGCCTGGAGTAAATGAGATCAGAAGCAACCTCTGCAATTAGAGATTTGCTGTGCAATGTTGGGAAGAGTAAGAGGGTTTGGAAGCTAATTTACTTGCGTTTTCGCTAACCTGCTTAGGCATTGTGTTTAAGTTGTCATCATTCCTTGACTGTTGATAGTGTTGAGGAACAAGGCCTATTAGAAGTTGCCTTGTCATCCTTGGAAGAAGTGACGTTTTGGGAGTTATGTAAACCCACCCTTTTGCAAGTGTTCTGAGGATGGAGTGGGTGGCTTGGGAAGGTATTTGTTTTTTCGCTGGATTGTGAATCTTTGCCTTGTAAATGTAGACCTGTGGTCCGAGTTGCTGCTTTCTTACACTTTTATTTAATCTTTGAGTTTATTAGTTTCATACATTGAAAAGTTTTATAAAATACACATTAAGTTGCTGTTGATATTACTGCTAATATTCCTTTCAAAACCATCCTTGGGCATAGTTTATTACCACCAGATAGACTTACTAGTTTGTACCAGCAGTTCTTGCTGATACTTGACAGCATAAATACGACTTTAATGAAATAATTACTAAAGAAGTAAGAACAGGTAATATTGATGGCGGTTATTTATTGTCTTTGTATGGGCAACAATATTAAAAGCCATCAAATACCAGCATCTCTGTTTGACAGCACCATTTAATCCTATCCATGTGTTGCCGTAAGAACTGAGTATAAGTAAGGGAAGCTTGGCTTACCAGTTTTAATTAAAATTTATATTGCTGTGGGAAAAGAACAGTCCCTCAAAATACTGTGGTCTAGAGTAGGGAAGCTGAGTTCAGAGCTGCACGTACATTAGTAGAGAGGAAAGAGAATGGTGCATTAAGGATTATTGGGTTAAACTCTAAGAACTTCAGCATGCAACAAACTCCCCTTCAGCTTGGCTTTCTGAACAAAGGCTTATAACCTAAAATAAAAGCACTGATCAGACTCATAAATACAGGCAAGAGGTTGCCTGTACTTTCTGGAAGGTCTCTGTGCCTGTGTGTTGTATGTACATGTGAGATTTTGTTTGTATAAGAAGATGAAAATGGAATTCCATATTTTGGGAGTGAGAAGCAGCACATTAAAAGACAAAGCTTATTGATATTCAGCCCTGAGTCTTTGTTTAGAGTGAAGCTTAACAGTTTGGCCTTCGAACTGGTAATAGGGTCTGTGAATTGCATAGGAATAATAAACTGTAACTCACACAGTTCAGTTGTTTCATCATATTTGATAAGACAGCTAAGGATTATGAGTCAAAAATAAACTACCTAATTACAGGTGGTCGTTGAGGTCCCAATTTAAAGGATGGGAAAACTGAGTTTGAAATTGCACTCATAAAATTAGAGCAAGACATTTGGACAGCTGAAATAGTGAATAAGCTAAGTAAGTGTCTTGCATTTATATATGGCTAATTATGCTAGAAGAAGCCTTAAATATTCAGAGCATGGAAATTACTTTTATAGGTAAAAAAAAAATGTGGGGAAAAAAGTGATTATCAGTGATATTTTCAATGAAGAATTTGTTCTCTGGGGTCAGCTATTGTAAGAAATGTTGGTCATACTTGCTTTCCAGCAGAAACTTAAAAAATACATCTTGAAATCTGGTATCATGGGATAAATTCTCTTTACAGAAGGTGTTGAGGCCATGAACAAACATCAGATCCTGTTTATTTCCTGAATCATCTGGTGAAATTCATCTTGTGTTTGCAGCATGTGTGCTCATATCTAATTACATATGCTGCATTTATGGTCGATTAGATCCTTTTGAACACTGTTCATTTCACTGTAATGCAGGTGTCTAAAAGAGGTCAGGTAGTTCACATTCCAGACTACTTTTCCTTTCTATTGGCTATTAAGGGAGTCTGAAAAATGCCTCTGTGGTAGATGTCCAATATTGGAACACCTGCATCCCATCCTCAGAACGAAAATGTGCAACAGCTGCAGAATATGAACCTGTAAATTTAGTAGAAGCTTGAGCAGAGAAAAAGCATGGAGTTTGGTCATGATGTTCTAGTCTTTGCCTAACAACAGTACTTTACATTTCTGTACAGTCCAGCAGATACAGCCTAAAAGATGTTCTGGTTAAGAATGTGGTTTTTTGGTAGGTTGAGCTGGCAGGTCCAACACAGAACTGATACCCAGAGAAAGTGATTGAGTAAAATAGGAGACAAAATGGGAAATATCTCAGGAGGTTGTGCTTAAGCCTCCAACCAGCCCGTTGTAATTTTGAAGGAAAAAAGCAAAGCTGGCAGCAGCAGACTCTATAATGGCAAGAAAATTAAATTTTTTCCAAGGCTTACTTCAATAGCAATAATCAGATGATACCTTGCAATCTGTAGCAGATTATGTACCTCCTTTAGCCATTCTGTTAAACATAGATTATACAATGGTGCATACTAAAATGTGAATAAAAAGAATTTCTCCAGAAATGCTTATGGTAAAATGAAATCTTGCGATATGTATATAATTGACACAAAGCAATGTATGATGATTTCTACTTTGGCCACATGTTCAAGGAAGAAGGAGTTTGTACCAACAAAAAGGAAACTGAATTCATATATAAATGTCGGTGCTAAAGACTGACACTGACAATCGAGAGTATCTTCAGAAAACGGGAATTTAAGTATATTGTGACAATACGTAAAGAATACCTATATTCCGTCATTAGTTTTTCTCCCAGCTGGAAAAAAATTTCTAGACCCTGGTGTTTTTCCTTCTTGTTTCCTCCAAAATGGTAGATACAGGATAGAAAAATTGTCAACTGAAAAGCTGGAAGGCCCAAAGGAGACTGCAGGTAATGTCTGCAACGAGATTCTCATATTGCTAGCAGTTTACTTGTATGATAGCAGTAGGGCATAGCAGCAAATAGGAGATAATGCAGTAGCTTTTCCCTTTTCATTCAGAAATGGCCACGGTCAGAATTTCAAAATCAATACCTCCAATCCAGGAAGTACATTTCAATTTGCACTGAGCTGACAGAAATGATATCTGAAACCCCCATTCTATCAGTTTATTTGTTCGGGGTATACATTAATTTAGAAACAATACTTTTGCCTATCACAGAGATTAAAGGCTGGAGAATAGTTTTATAGCAGCAGGAATTGAAATAGCGTCTCTTTTAAATGGTTGCTGCATGCCAGGTATGCAGAACTTCATCTCTAATACTGTTCTTCCTCCTCTATTTTACAAACCAGGATAGGAACACAGTAAAACAAAGATTTTCCTAAAAGGAAAAAAAATAGTGTTCATGATGTAAATAATTATTATTTGGTTTATCTTTCAGTTCTCTGACTTACAGCTTTGATATTCTTGATGGTATTGCTAAAGTTGTGATTGCTAAGGAGGTACAATTTGAAGGCCTACATAATTGATTCCCAGATGATGATATTATTTGCTCTGCCCCTGGGCCTCACACCTGCAGACTCATAAAACACCGTGGGATTAAGACCTAATTATCTTTCACAACTGATTGTCGAGAGGTAATCTATTGATATTGGCAAGCAACTGCCTTTAAGAAGAGACTGACTGGCTATTGTAGTCTCTTCTCTTTAAGATGAAAATAATAGGTTTTCTGTTTTCCATGTAACAGGCTGAAAGTTCAACCCCATCTAGTTTTAAGCAGTTCAGAAATAATCGAGCATATCTATCATAGCAAGCATCACTGTACTGTCTGCCAGCTCTCAGGGTGTCTTTATGCTGTTTCTGCATAGTTGAGTAATTCACCTATTGAAATTAATAAAGGGAAAATAAAATACCCTGAGCTAAATTTAAAAGAAAAAGAATACCATGGAACTAAAAGAAGTGATAGTTAAAAGAGAAGTTCCAAAGATAGAAGCAAAGATTGAACACCCAGTTTCCACTGAATTCCAGCAGGCATGGTGTATCTGACTTCTGTGCATCTTTGAACACCACGGTTATCTGTGGGTCACATGAAAATAACATAGTCGGATAGATCTCTTTTTTGTGAGATTGTACATAAGGCATTTGTCCTTTAAACTAGCTTTCTGTTTATAAATACTAATCCATCTGTTTTAAAATTCTAAAAGAGCTGCTTTTAGTTTGCCAAAGTTGCTAACATTACAGTACTATTCAGAAATCTCACTATGGGGGCACCATCATGCTTGCTTATTTGTTAACATCAGTATTCAATACAACAAACAGAAAGCTAGGAAGCAAACTATTGAAGACTGCTTTGTGGGAGGGGAGTTACTTCTAAAGTGTGTAGCTTTTATTTCCAAAAAGATTTAAGAAAAAGTCAAGAACATTAATATTCATCATAGACTTTTGTGTTTGTGTTATGAAACTGAGACCTATAGCTGCTGTCATGGATTTTCATGTTATGCCATTGCATTGCCATCTTGCTTGATGTTGCAGGTTCCTGTGTACTGTAGGAATTGGAGTCTGAGCATTGACCTGAATTTACACTTATTAACAGAAAATTATTTTCCTTCTGAATTTGCACTTAATTCAGAATTGCTAGGACCGTTGCCTTCTGCATCCACCTTAACAAAGACTACTATTTTCCTTCTATTTATGAATATACAATACAAAAATGGGAAAGATAGTGATAGCTTTGAATTGATATTAGTAAAAATGTTTACATTCTTTTCTTCTTTTAATGTGATTGGGTAGTTGGAAGTGCGATGTGTGTATGTTGAGGCAAGTCTTTGTAGATTCTCAGCTGTTTTCTTATGAAAAGTGGCTATCTGCAGACTACGTTTTGTAGAACAAAATTAACCTTGGTAGAGAATGATATTTCAAAATGAGCTGGTAGTTTGTATCCTCTGGGCTTCTGTCTCCTTTCATGCTCTTTATCCCTCTTCCATCTTTCCCCCTATCCCCCCCCCAAAAATGGAGACATTATTCAGATAGAAACAATTACAGAGATGTAGTCTCATCTATCAGACATCTAGCACTTTAAATTCTGGTGATTTTAGGTTTGCAAACAGATATATTTCCCCTTTTTACTTTCCGAGTAATGTAAACAGACCAATCCATATGTGTATCCTATAGCATAATAGAGTTCCATATACCAGTTGTTCACAAATATTAACAGTTGGTACTGAAGCCTA
Organism: Fratercula arctica; assembly: GCA_947846985.1. NCBI lineage: Eukaryota > Metazoa > Chordata > Aves > Charadriiformes > Alcidae > Fratercula > Fratercula arctica. Next base: position 71,580,028 of record CANTUZ010000026.1, on the reverse strand, counting down.
GGACATATAGATATAAAATGTTTCAAAATTATAGTAATCTTGTTTCATCTATTTAAAGAAAATACTGGTTTTAAACAAGCAAAATTTCTGAGTTCTAGAATGCATTTAGAACTAGATAATTTTTAAGTGTAGGGTTTTAGTTCTATACTGGTATATAATTATCAAATTATACTAGTGTAATTAACAGATTCCTACATAGTTGTTTCATGATGAAATCCATTACTATATTACTGCTATAAGCAACTAAATTAGAATGTTCATGTATGTCTGATTGTTGGTGAGTGTGTGTCTGTATATTTATACATAAAAATCAGTCGGGATCCCATGAAATAAAGTAGGTATTAAACTTAATTTTTATAAAAGTTGAAGGCTATCCCATTAAACTACAAAATTCAGACATAGCTCCACTTCAACTTTTACATTTAGTATTATGGCACATAAATTTATCAGTAATGATTTCCTTTATTTTTAATTTTCTTGTAGTAGACAAGATTCTTCCTATATACCTTAACTATTCTTATCCAGTACTTGGATATGTTTAATATTACAGAAGATCAAGGAGTAATATATCTGTAAAAAAATCATAGGATACCTTCAAACATGCAAATAAACAAAGTTCTCACCACATAACTCCTGGTTAAATCACTGGACTCTTTGCCTGAGCATGGGCTACATGAAGTAAAACTGGTTTGGAATATTTTTTATTTGCCAAGTCTCAGTTCAAGTGTGCTTGATTTCTGCAATTCCCTTGTGGAATTTTAAGTCGATCTGTTGTAAATCAAGTAACCGTGAAGATAATATATAACAAAGTAGTAGATCTGAAAATAATATTATAAACCTGAACCTTTTCTTTTCACTGGGATTTACTTCATCAGATCTGATGTCAAGCTCTGTACTTCTCTATTATGGACAATAAAGCTCTTCTGACGAGTGCATTATTTGAATGTGTGTTCCACCTAGATTACGGAATCACAGAATGGTAGGGGTTGGAAGGGACCTCTGGAGATCATCTAGTCCAACCTCCCTGCCAGAGCAGGTTCACCTAGAGCAGGTTGCACAGGAATGCATCCAGGTGGGTTTTGAATGTCTCCAGAGACGGAGACTCCACCATCTCTCTGGGCAGCCTGTTCTAGTGCTCTGTCACCCTCAAAGTAAAGAAGTTCCTCCTTATGTTTAGGTGGAACTTGCTATGCTCAAGTTTGTGCCCATTACCTCTTGTCCTGTTGCTGGCCACCACTGAAAAGAGCCTGTCCCCATTCTCCTGACACCCATCCTTTAAGTATTTATAAGCATTGATGAGATCCCCTCTCAGTCATCTTTTTTCCAGACTGAAAAAACCCAAGTCCCTCAGCCTTTCTTCATAAGAGAGATGTTCCAGTCCCTTAATCATCTTGTAGCCCTTTGCTGTACCCTCTCCAGCAGTTCCCTGTCCTTCTGGAACCGGGGAGCCCAGAACTGGACACAGTACTCCAGATGTGGCCTCACCAGGGAAGAGTACAGGGGGAGGATGACCTCCCTCGACCTGCTGGCCACACTCTTCTTGATGCACCCCAGGATGCCATTGGCCTTCTTGGCCACAAGGGCACATTGTTGGCTCATGGTCATCCTGTTGTCCACCAGGACTCCCAGGTCTCTTTCCACAGAGCTGCTCTCCAGCAGGTCAGCCCCCAACCTGTACTGGTGCGTGGGGTTATTCCTCCCTAGGTGCAGCACCCTACACTTGCCCTTGTTGAATTTCATAAGGTTTATCTCTGCCCAGCTCTCCAGCCTGTCTAGGTCTGTGTGGTGGCACAGCCTTCTGCTGTGTCAGCCACCCCTGTCAGCTTTGTGTCATGGGCAACTTGCTGAGGGTGCACTCTATCCCTTCATCCAGGTCATTGATGAATATATTGAGGAGGACTGGAGCCAGTACTGACCCCTGGCGAACACCACTTGTCACTGACCTGCAGTTAGACTTTGTGCCCCTAATCACGATCCTCTGAGCTCTGTCTTTCAACCAGTTTTCAATCCACCCCACTGTCCATTCATCTAACCCACTCTTCCTAACCTTCCTGATGAGGATTCTGTGGGAGCCTTGCTGAAGTGAAGTCAAGGTACACAACATTCACTGCCCTCCTCTCATCTATCCATCCAGTCATGAGATTACTAGTATATATTTTTTATTTGTGTTATTCAACCAAAATTAAAAACAACTGCTAATATGTAGAAGTATAAAATTCTGAAAAGAAGTCTGTATCAGTGATGATCATCTGAATACAAATCACAGCCAGCTGTGCAGAAAATATTATTTTGTCTTTATTGGCTGAATAGGAAAAGATGAATTGTGAGAGCTGACACAGAAGAAGTGGAAAAGCCATAAAATCTCATAATGTTCTTCAATTTACAAAATATTTAATTGCATGATGTAGAAAATTTGGATAAAATTATGTCATTGTACTTTAAGAAGTTCTTACAGCAGGCTCTTCTCAAGTTAGTCTTGAGCAAAACAGAGGGATTAATTCAGATGATACTCATAGAATCACAGAATAGAATCATGTTATCTCTAAAAATATGAAAATACACTGAGTAATTTGTTAAAAAACAGCCACTGTTCTGAAGACCTGGAAGTAAGTAAAAATTTCAAATATTTTCTGCATATTTAAACTATAAAACGCTTAGTAGCTGGATCAAAGAATTACAACTCAGTAAGACATGGATATACTGAGCAGTCGGGATGAAAAGATATTTAAAATCACTGCAACAGAAAATCAGGAAATTATAGGAATTAAGCAGCATGTCTTGTTAAAAAGAAAATTGGGCTGTATTGATCTCTTAGAAATTATTTATTTTGGCAGTATTTAGTTGATAAGGTACCAGCTTATAAAACTTTAAAAATTTCCTATCCCTAAAATGAATCGCAGGCTGTTAGGCTTCTATGATGTAAGAAGGAAAAAATGTCATGGATCACAAACTAAAATATAGAAGACAGAGCTGGATTAGAAGGTCAGTTTTCATCATGTCTAAAGGTTAACAATAGCATGCCTCAGAATTCCATACCAGGTCTTGTGTTTCATACGTTTATTGATCTGCAAAGGCCAGCAAGGAATGACGTAGCAAAATTTGGGATGACACAAAATTATGAAGATGTTTCTCTAATTAAGTGGTATTAACCACTCTCTGAGACTGGTCCGAATTATCTTCGTTTGTCCAGTCCTGATTATCATAAATACTTCTGTCTATATCATTCAAACTCTTGTAGTGAAAATGTTTGCAGAAGAACGATATACAAAAACATCTACGTAATTCAATGAGAAAGTTGCATAGTTGTTGCATTGCCTATGTGCATGAAGAAGGTGGAGAATAATTTTTTATTTCTTTTCTGCATTGCCTGAGTTTAGTGGTTTGATTGCTACAACTTTTGCTTAATCATAAGTTTAGCAAAATCAGCAAATGAGACCAAAATAAGATGGGAAGAGGTATTGCCACATCGGTATACAGAAAGGTTATAATGAAAAAGCACAAGGCAGGATTTTTATTTGCCATATATGAAAGAAGACAGTGTACGAGAAAGAAACCCCTTGATCCTGATCACTTATGGACAGAAAAACCACCAGATCTATAGAACTAATCAATTAGGTAATTGTTTCGGTAAGTCAAGTATTGGTTACCTAGATCTCACAGATGTTCGTTAAATAAAGCTCTGCTTTGCAGATAAGTTGTACTCTGATCTCTCTTGGAGCTAATGGGTCATGCATCACCAAAAAATTCACTTGGCACCTGTTTCAATTTCTTAAAGCCTTATTGAGGAATTTATCTTAGTTGTTTTAAGGTCCGGAAGTTCCACCTTAATTCCTGTGATGTGTCAGGCAGTGGAAAAGTTAGATAGCTAACTCACTGCTTTCATTAGTAGGAGCAGGGTGCAGAAGTGTGGGGTAGGTACCATAAATCTTTAAGGAAATGCTTCTACTGTCAGCCCAAAATGTAAATAATTGTGAAAACATACTGTTTTTCCTCAAGGATTTGGAGTTCAAGTTGAATTTGTTAACAGAGGGTTCTTCTAGGATACCTGGTGTTTATATATCTGAGTTGGGAAGGTCATTACTTGACATATGATTGAATTGTATGCATTGAATTGTATGCTTGTTTTGACAGCATCAACAGTCACGATTGAAAACTGGATTGCAAATTCATTAAAATTTTCTTTCAAAATTTCTCACAATATTGCATGTTTTCCATGAATTCTTAGCTCAACTACCTTATGTATAGGTATGAACTCTAATTGGTAAAGATTACATATTTTTGTATTAATCCGTGTATTGATGGCATGAAACAGTTGTCTCCACACTATCTCTAAAAGGAAGCACTTTGGAGCCCTTCAGAAAAAAAATGTTCTTCTTTGTATTTTTGTTCTAATTTTAAGAGCAATAAAGTGGTAGTATTGAGTCTGTATTATATTTGGCCAGTAAATTATTCCCAGTTTGGTGAATTATTATCAGTGATGAGAAATTTTGATTGATACTCTTGGATGTATTAAGCAAGCAGAGACGTAGCATGGGTATATGCAAAGCCCAGAGGAATGGGTTACTGTGACCAGAAGACCTGGCCAGAAAAACCCAGAAGAAAGGCAGCTGCAAACACAGAAGCACTGACTTGCAGAAGAGACACGCAGGTGAAGTCTTTTATGCTGGAATCAAAGGAAATTCATGGACAATTAATAAAGCCTCGAAGCACCTAGGTAAGTCAGGTCTGTCATACTATACCAAGTTTTTACGCTGCAAAGCCAAGTCTCTTCTCCAAATTGATGGAATGGGCAGTGGCCACGTGAGCAGGGGCACCCCAAAGTCCTGTCTGCCTGACTTCTATAACCACAAGAAAAATCTTGACTTACATGTTAGGCTAATGGCAAATACGCTAGTTTTAGTACGTATTCCGATTTTTGATTTTTTTCTGCCCTGTTCATGCTTGAGGAAACAAAAAGTGAGTAAAGGGTTTACTTTGCGTGTATGTGTGTACAAGAGACAAGCAGAGGACTGAATCCCAAAATGCTGGTCTGAGATTGATTAATGTGTTTGCTGTGGTTTCTGTTTTTACCCTCTTTTGTAAGTTATCCAGTGGAAAACAAACATGTGCGTTGGTCCTGCTTTTCTAAAAATAAAACGTGGCAATATTATGACAACTTTTTTTCTGATTCTTTGTTAAAGGATCAAGAGCACAGTCACATCTTTTCCTGGTGCTCTCTCTGTCTGTATTTTCGTGCGATTTGCAGTGCCTAAGGGTGACTGTATTTTCCTGCCTCTTTTGATTATATATAATAACCATTAATTTTTGTGAGATTTTAGACCCATTGTAGGGGAAAAAAAAAAAAAAAAAAAAAAACCAACAAAAAAAAAGCCAAAGGAAGAACAGGAAGGAAGGAGAAGAACAGGAAGGAAAAACCGGGTTGAATATTACCTTTTTTTCTGACAATAATCCTTTTGTTAACACCATGTCAAAGAACATATTATGCACAGAAAACCCTACCCCACCCATGTCACGGAGCGTGATGAAGTCTGGATCGTGTTTCAGTTTTAGTATTGTAGTGAATTTGCAAACACACAAAACATTGTGAATGACATGTTGAAATTTTTTCTCAAAGCACTGATCTATAATAAAAGTGCCAAAAAAAGTCTGCATCTTAAGCAGTGTTGTTGCTGTGATAGTCTAAAGACATAAGCAAGGCAACGTTTATAGGGGAAGGAAATACATGTTTTATTGTACTGATTTATGTGGAAAAGAAAAAATACAAAATTTGGGGCAAATAAGTTTTTTTTTTTTTTTTTTTTTTTAAGTCATATGTGACAGAAGAGTAATAGTAAAGACACAAACCAAATGCAATGGGAATAATTCACAATTCACTCATGGTCTTTAATGTAAGAACGACTAAGAAAGGTAAGTTGGGCAAGAGAAGAAAGTTCTGCTAAGCTAAACAATAAGAAATCCTGTTTCAGGAAATGCTGATGTCCAAAATTCAGAAAATTGTGCAAGTACGTGGTTAACTTAAAAGGGCATGTTTGACTTTCGTTAGTGGAGCACATAGTTAAGTACTTCCTAAAAGATGTATAGAGTCTGACTAGAAATGAGAACTACTTTAAAGAACTTTGCTTGCTTTCTGCATACAAGAGCTGAGATGCGGGGGGAGGAAGGTAGTTAATTTCTTCATGAATCTTTACACTTAAAACATGACATTTGGGACATCTTGAAAACAACAACAAAAAAAATCACTGAAATGAGCAGCCCACAGAATATGGTTTCTCATGCAACATCCTGATGGCTGCACTTGTGTTACGAAAGAGTAGGAGAGAAGCGAAAGGAAACAGTGACTCATCCAGAATGGTAGGATTCAAGGTTAGGTAATCAAATGAAATCTCTGGTAGCCTCACTTTCTGTTGTACTTCAAATGAGTCACCAGTTTATTTTTAAAACGGCGTGTACCATTCCTTCTGATCTGAAGAGAATGTGGCAACAAAAGAAAGTTTCATGAAACTTACAGAAAATACTTTTCTTTCCGGAATCATCTGCCACAGGTAACAAAGTATTTCAGTTTGGATCTTGCAGTTCATAACTGAAAACAAATACGACAATAGTTAGCAATATCTGATTCAAGAACAAAAGAAATTAAAGTTCCTCAATAGAAATGTAGACTTTCAGTATTGCTGTCATAAGGATATGATAAAATTAAAAGAAAAAGAAGTCAAACTGTATAAAAATCTATCATTCCTCATCCTTAAACTCCTGGAAAGAGACAAATCTTAGAAATGTGTGGGAATTTCTGTCAAGAAGCAACCTTTGACTTCAGGAAGGATACTCTAGAAACTGTGTCAAAGTGGGTTATTTAACACAGGTGACAGGGCATCTGGAGATGCATCTCTTTGCTTTGACTGTAGAGAAAGCCTCTGGACAACTGTATCTTGCCGTACTGTTAAATTTGCAGATGACTGAAGTTGGGAGAGATTTAATATATTTTTTTTCTCATGATATATGGGAAGAACGTCTGATGCCTACGGTGAGCTGAGAGGGAAGGTTAGCTAGGTGGAGTTTGATGAAGGGGTTGTATAAAACTGTGCTGAAGTAATTTTTACACAGACTTCCACTGATTGAGGCACCTTTTCTTGAAATGCAAAACTACGAGAAATTGCTGTGATAATTTGTACTAATGCTTTGTTCTTCTGTCAGTCTTGGTGAAACAGACCAAGCTGTGGGTTATCCTTAATTTTTGTCATTAAACAGTATCAAAGTACAATGGCTTCAGTCCTGCAGGCTGATCCACTGCTGATAGTTTCATGAGCAAGGCCAGCGGTATTTGCTATTATATTGAGCTAAAAACTCTATGAAGGAAATTGTAATTTAATTTATCTAAAAAGCGCAATTCATTTATGTGGTACTATACAAATGAAAGTAATAGAAGCACAAGGAGTGTATTTTTTATTTCTCTGTCTGTGGATAATGCATTAAATTATGTAGGAAAAAATGGCATTTGAAAGGAAAAGAATGAAAGACGATAAATTAACACTGAAAACGCTGAAAACACTTTGTATTTATTCTTCTAGGGATAGAATACTCTTACTAATATTTTTTTAAATATACTATCATAAAATTAATATGCCTTTTAAAAATAAAATGGTGTCTAGATTTTAAAGATGACTTCACATATAAAATTATAGTGTTTCAATGTTTTTGGAGTCTAATTTTTGCATGGCTTTTTTATTAAATCTTTCTGCAATCACCATATGCCAAGAACTACTTTTTGTTTCCCCATGAGAAACTTTCACCATCAAAAGTATCCATTAAAAAAATCTGCAAGTAAATACCAGTAGTACATATACAGGATAGAATTATTTGTGGAGGGAAGTCGCGCCATGCTAGAACATGATCAGACAGACTGTGGTATACTCCTGGCTCAACAGGAGGCTCAAAGCACAGTGGGAATTACTAACAAAACCAGCCCTTAGTTCTCAGGCTTGGTGTGCCCCGAATTGGTCAGTTGTGAGCTACTGTGCCACTATCGTTGTCCACTCACAGTGAAGCTCCATTCATTTTCCATTCCCTCCCTCTGCAGAAGCGACAGTCTGAACAGGGCACTGATTTTTTGCTGCATTTCTTCCCTATTGCCAAAGGTGTCATCATATTCCTGCTTGAGGGACCAGAAAGGTCCCTGTTATACAGGTCTAGAGGGAGGGAGGGAGGGAGGGAGGGAGGGAGGGAGGAAGGAAGGAAGGAAGGAAGGAAGGAAGGAAGGAAGGAAGGAAGGAAGGAAGGAAGGAAGGGAGGGTGGGAGGGAGAGAGGGAGGAAGGAGAGAGATATCCCTACTGCATGAAAATAAGTCTCGTGGGACTGTCTTGCCTATGGTAGCAAAACAGGTAACAGAAGTTGGAGGGTAGCAGAGACCAATTTAGCAACACCCCGAGGGAGACCAAGTGTGCAATTACACTCCTTTTCTGCAAAGTAACACGCTGTTTTGTGGATGAAGGAGCATGCTGTTGTTGTGAGCCACAGTTGGTTCAGCGATGCTAAACATCATTAGACCTATTATGAGCTGAGACAGAGTCGTGCCACTCACAGCTCTGGGGAACACAATGTTGGGAGTTTGTTTGTTTTTGGAAAGAGGGACAGACAAAGGATTTTACCATGGCAATAGTTTTCAGGCATCCTTATTTTCATCCTTATTTTTTCATACTCACTTTATGATTCTACTCAGCATTTTCTTCTTTATGAACAGCTGCTTCTTCACGTTATTTTGAATGTGTGGGTGGTTTCAGGCTGTAGGCAACGCTACAGCTGTAGACAATACAGGCAGGCATCAGTAGATGTTTGAGAATTCCTTTCTGCAGAGTGCTGTTTCTTTGATTGATTACATGCCAGTTTTTAGCTGGGGACTGATGCTTTTAGAAGCTCACAAATTTAAAACAATCAGAGTAGGCTGAAGGGAATATGATGGTTGGGAATGACAGAAGTAAAGCAACTAGATGTGGATGAGAAATGCAGGTGTTTCACCAACTCATGTACGTTTTACCACAGTGCATAAATAGAATTCATACTATCATTATGGTGTTTGTATCAACAAATGCTTCATCAACATGTGATTTCCTTGTTACGCACCTTTGTACATGCCTCTGCTCTCAAGGTGCTAGGAAAGTTACTGCTTTGGATTCTAAATATGTGTATCAGCAGCAACTTAAAAATGTGCAAATTTTTACTGAAAATTTACCCAAACATCAGAAGTGAGTAACACAGTGCAAAGTTGTTCCATGTTTGTAACATTATATATTCCACCCATAGCTGTGGGATGCAGTCTTTAAGAAAGATGACTGTACTGACTGCCAGTCATGCAATGGAAAAATTACAGCTTTAAGCTTCCTTCAGTGTTACGTGTTCATCAAGTGTTCTGTAGTATCTCACATGCAGCAGCCCTTTTCTTGCAAGACAATCTCATGTAGGAGTGAGTTGATTGATACAGTAGATGTCTAAATTTTTGTTTCCTTTGCTTTTCTTTTTAACACAAGTAATTGTGATGCCTTATCCAGCTGATCTGCAAACCTGTCTTTAAAGCATTTCAGTGGAAAACAGCTTGGGTGTCTGGTATAGTGTTACTATGTGGAGGGTTGACCTTGGATGGACACCAGGTGCCCACCAAGCTGCTCTGTCGCTCCCCTCCTCAGAAGGATGTTGGGGAAAAAACTCGTGGGTCAAGATACAGGCAGTTTAATAAAGCAAAAGCAAAGGCTTCATACAGAAGCAAAGGAAAACAAAAGATTTCATTCACTCCTTCCCATCAGCAGGCAGCGTCCAGCCAATTTCCAAAAAGCAGGGTTTCAGTATGTGGAGCAGTTGCTCTAGAAGACAAACATAATTATGAACGCGCCCCCTTCCTCCTCCTTTCTCTTAGCTTTTATTGCTGAGCAGACATCGTGTGGTATGGAATATCCCTTTGATCACCTTGGGCCAGCTGTCCTTTGTCCCGTCCCAAGCTCTTGCCCCGCCCCAGGCTCCTGGTGAGGGGGATGTTGGAGAGACAGCGCTGATGCTGTGCGAGCGCTGCTCAGCAGTAGCCAAAGCACTGGGGTGTTACCAACACCTGTCCAGCTGCCAATGCAAAGCACAGCTCTGTGAGGGCTGCTACAGGGAAAATTAATTCCACCTCAGCCAGACCCAATACATACTAATATACAGCTATCATTTAGAATTGAGACTAGAATGCCATTCATATAATTCTGGCAGAATACACAACACTTCTAAATGGGGACATAAATTACATCCTGTGTTCATACTCTGTCTTGCTGCTATTACAGAAGCCAATATAAATTCTATACACAGAACTTGTTAGCAACCATCCTCAATAAAAATCAAGCTCTGTGTGCTGATTCCTCTACAGAATACTGCAATACAGACTGCAGACTGATTCCTCCACAGACTATAGTACATTGAGCATTACCCCAATAACAACTCAAATCTAGTGGATTTCCTCCGACTTGCAGTGGAGATGGGATTCATTTGGTCCTTTGCAATATGTTTGTCAAAACAGAGAGGAAAAAAGAAGAATTAGTTCTACTTAGGTGAAAGCTTTTATATGGGAAAACTGTCATTATTGTGTATGTTCAGGATGAGCATTGCCATAGACTTGACTGTTTGCAGAACTGTGAATAATGCCAAGTATCATCCCTTTGGTCCATAACAACATATATTTAAATGGCATGAGTTCCATATGTCTAGTTCCCAAATAATTTGTCATATGCAGAAAAAATTTAAAAAAAAAAAAAAATAGCACAGAACAGCTGCAGTTATTTGGCTGAGCCGTGGGGTTTTTTTGCAGTACCCTAATTCCACCATTTCAATGGCACCACCTGTCAGACAAATAACACTAAAGCACTTTATAACCTCTGCTGGTTTTACTCTCATTTAAGCTAATAGTCTCCTCTGAATAGGTGCTCTAGCCCTGCAGCTCCCAGCGATGTCATTATGAACTGTGGGTGCTCAAAACCTCTTCAGATAGGGCCATGAATCCTTATTTGTGGTGTATGCTTTAGCACGAAGTTGTCAAACTTGTTGGCACAGAAGGTTTTGACACAGGCTCTTTTCCTTTCATTGAAAATAAGTGGCCATTTGTGCTTCATAGCTTTAGCTCGTAAGCTCTCCACTGCAGAGACTGTCTTGATATTTGTGCCCTGTACAATGACAGCAATATTGTTGGCTTTTAAATAGTAAACTAGAAGGATAACCCTTTTACAGCTTCCTACAAGCACTGCAGAGCTTCTTAATCATGCCGCAGCAATAGACATCAGCAGTGATGCTTCGCAAAGAAGCAGAATTAGTCACTGTACAAACTACTTTCCAAAATAGCACTGAACTGGGGAGGAGACGAGGTACAGCCAGTCTGCATCCAGTATCTGTATACCTGTAGCAAGGTGATCAGAGGAGCTGCAGTCTGGGACAAATGAAAATACCTGTGTGGCGTTTTCTGGTTATGGTTTGAAAAGATATGAAATCTTATTAAAACAAACTACAGAATGCTCTGGAATATGGGAATTTAGTGAGATTAGCACAGCATTTGGGACTCTTCCAGGGTGTCATCTAATGATGCTCTTTTGGCATATCTGGTTTAGGACCCAGATGCTAGCAGTGGCTCAGCTTTAAATCTGAGCTCACCCTCACACTTTGTCTGGTTCCTGTGATTCTCATCTTGGCCCTTCTCTGAAAGCCTTTATCTAAATGAACAGATTCTTTTGCTTAATTTCTCTGTCTTTAAATTGCACAGATGGCTTTCAGTTTTAAACAGAGTCAGGGGCTAGAGCTGTTCAGAGATTTGGGTGGCTGAAGGCAGGAGTGATGTTTTTCCCAAATGCTAAACTAAAGAAGACAATTCAAATATAATGGAGCAATAGAGACCCAGACCACAGTCTTTCAGTTGAACTGAACGTAACCATAGGGAGCTAAAAGAAAGAAGCCAAATTTGGAAGGTTTAATGTTAAATACATTCAGACAGGTGCACATATTGCATTGGGACAGTGAGGTCTGTTCTCAGCAGAAATTTGTAAACCTCAGTAAAATCTTCCTGAGTCTTAGTTCTCTCCTGTGTTAAGTGCAGATCGTGCACATGCCAGAACCAAGTTCAGCATCACAGCAGAAGAGAAAATACACTGTTTGCACAGTAACAGCTGAAAATCACTACTACTGGCTCTAAAACCAGGGTGTTCCTTAAAAAAAAAAAAAAAAAAGAAAAAAAAAGAAAAAAAAGAATAAAATAACTAAAATCATATTTCTCCACAACAGAATTGCAGTGAGACCACGCACCTTGAGATAATCCTGGGTCTGTACCAGCGATTGCAAACTTCGCACAGTGATGAATAAACATCAATGAAGCTTGTAGGTACTATGAAAGCTGTGAAAAAATATCTTATTTTAATTCAAGGAGGAAAGAAGCTGCTTCCTAAGTAGCAGCAATGCTGTGTGTTAAAAAAAAATAGTGGTAGGAAGAATAACTAGAATCATAGAACATCTCAAGTTGGAAGGGGCCCATAAGGATCATTGAGTCCAGCTCCCTGCTCCCTGCAGAACTACCTAAAACTAAACCATACGACTAAGAGCACCGCTGGGACACTCCTTGAACTCTGACAGGCTCGATGCCATGACCTTTCGCTGGGGAGCACGCTCCAGTGACCAGCCATTTTCTCAGTGGAGAACCTTCTCCTGATGTCCAATTTGACCTTGCCCTGATCCAGCTTCATTCCATTCCCTTGTGTCCTGTCGCTGGTCACCAGAGAGAGGAGGTCAGCACCTCCCCCTCCACTGCCCCCCTTGAGGAAGTTCTAGACTGCGATGGATTCACCCCTCAGACTTCTCCAAGCTGAACAAACCAAATGACCTCAGCCACTCCTCCTAAGGCTTGCCCTTGTGGCCCTTCACCGTCTTGGTCACCCTCCTCTGGACACACACTAATAGTCTGATGTCCGTCTTGTATTGAGGTGCCCAGAACTGCACACAGGACTCGAGGTGGGGCCGCACCAGTGCAACAAGTCACAGCCGGTACTTTTTGATTCCTGTGTCCAGATCATTTATAAAAATAATAAAGAGCACTGGCACTAACACTGAGCCCTGGGGAACCCCACTGGTAACTGGCCACCAGCCTGATGTAACCCCATTTACTGTAACTCTTTGAGCCTGACCCATTAGCCAATTGCTCACCCAGCGTATTACGGATTTGTCTAACTGTGTGCTGGATATTTTGTCCAGAAGGGTACTGTGAGAGACTGTATCAAAAGCTTTGCTAAAATAAAAAAAAAAAAAACAAACAAACAGAGAGAATGTGTTATCTGGATTGCTAGAGATTTTCACGAACAGACTACACAAACTCCTTGCAGGAAGGTCGCACATAGATGCTTTGATCTAATGAACTATTCAGCCTAATGAACTAAAAAAGTTTTCCTCTGGTTCAGTTTTCTGTAATTCCCTACAACTTCACAATTAAAATTAACTGTATAAAGCTCTGAATAAAACTTCTGTATCATATTAGATTTTCCTTGAAGCTGTTTCTGTCTTGAAAACTGTGGGCCATGCATGTACAAAAAAAATGTGTGTGGTAGAAGTTCCCTTCAGTAGGTGAACAGCTTAGGTGCATACAGACCTAAATATATCAGTGTACGATAAGTAACATCATATGTGTCATGCATTACCATACTTCCTGCTTTAAACAGAGAGTTTTCTCCTGTACATAAATGTGTTCTAAAGGGTCTTGGTTTATTTCAGTTTGGACAGACATACTTTACATTCAGACTGATTTTGGTATTCTGGCTGTGCTTTATCAACAACTTGCTTCTCCAAGGAGTATGTGAGAGGGAACTCACACACTATTACCTGCATACTACCCATGCTGGTAAAATTGCTAGGGCTATGCTGCAGGCACCACTTAAGACCACAGGGCTTGAGTGATACATAGGAATGTGCTGACTCTGTGCTGCGTTGTGATTTTCATTCAGGCAAGAAGAAAACTATCCTTTAGTAGTTGCAGTATAGGATGGGAAATGTCAGAGTGAAGTCAGTCAGTTTCTTGGTGCTTTAAGAGAGATTAATTCAAGAGACATTTGCTTTTCCCTTGAAAAAAAAAATGGAAAATTCACCACCCATCTTTCATGGAAGGATGATTTATTTCTTACAGTTCTGTGTCAGTGAGAGAAGCTTTGATACAGGTAGGTTAATCAAAGAGACTTTATCATCAATCGCAGTGAAACAGTTTTATAAGTGCAGTTTTACCCCATGTTCCCAAACAAAAGGCATGGTGTCGTTGTAATACAAGGACAAAACTGCAACTTTACAAAATACAAAATACAAAATACAGCTTCAACTGTGCATGCTTCAGTAAAAAAAGAGAGAGAAAAAATGGCTTTGTTATCAAATCATTGTAGTTGGATTCACCTTGCTTGTTTTGTGGTGCTAGACTACCACTAGGTACCAGAGATCACCATGGAGCTTTAACTAATGTACTTTGAAATCTACAGTATACTTTTATTTTGCTCTGCTGAAGGCTGGATCAGGACGGACAGTCGTTTGAACAATGGGAGATAACTGGAAACAGACCTGTATTTTGTATGAACTTCCTCAGGGAGTTAGGCATTCTGCCAGTGGGGTGACACATTTCTCTCATCCCCCCAACCCTGACCCCAACAACGTACATGCAAAAATGCTTGAAGTTAAAAATAAAATAAAATAAAAAAAGTTTTGTTCCTGAAACAATGTCCTAGCCTAGTTCAGTGGCGTGCATATTCATATCAATATTTTGGTTCTATATCTGCACTTTTACTGTTTTGGTTATTGCTGAATTTGTGTGTTTTGATAGTCAATGTAACAACAAATCTGAGCTGCAAAAGTGATCTATTCCACAATGATCTAAATGTAGTGACCTTCCAGATGTGCTGCACAAGGCATTAAATCTCTATCTGTTTTTTATAAAGGCTGGAAGATCTGTTCTTGGAACAACAGAATGACAAAAATGTATTTATTCTTCTGTTTTTCTAGTTAACAGACCAACTTTGTGTCTAATTCTGAGGAGGTATCTAAATTATAGTTTGGAATTAATAGGCCACCATCTGTATTCCCCATTTAACAAAAATACATTGCTAAAGCAAGAAAAACGAATAAAGAAAGTAGTACTGTATTGGTCAGGAACTGCTGCAAGTAAGTGGAGCAGATTTTATGATGTAATTTTATACCTTTCTACACTCAACTCTGCTTAGAGTTGCAGTTTTGTATCATCCTACTCAGTTGTAGGACAGGGGTTTTCTCTTGTTATTAAGTTGTAAACTCTTTGAGGCAGATGCTGTCTTTTTTTTTTTTTTCTCACGTGTGGACGTAGCTCTTGAGACAATGGAGTCACGACCAAAGCTTGGGGCTGCCAGTGCCACTGCAGATTGCAGTGTCCTTTAGGCTCTGTAGCAGTGTGCTTTTTCCTGGTCATTGCAGCGTATCACCTCGTCAGTGCTCTAGCATTGTCTGCTTCTTTACACTAGCCTACCAAAGGGTTCTCAGACTGGCATTTGAAGTATGGTTCAAGCTTGCAGACTCCCTTGCTGTCCTTTCGATCTGAAAGGGCCTCTCAATGCTTGGTCACCTTGAGGGCAAATTATTTGCAAATTGTACTGGAAAGGGTCGCCAGTATAGACATTGTCTCTTTCTTTTTAACTAGTAAGATAAAGGTTGAATTCTGCTTAATGTGGAGTACTTTCACTCCCATTGCATACCATTGACCACATTTCCACCCATCGGTAAAAGCTGATGAAGGGGCAGAATCCTCCTAATCGTGTTTTTGACACTGCTGAGTTACATAAGCCTGCTTTATTTGAGGCAATTCTGACACATTTCCAGATAAACCATTGCCCATACATTGGCCACAGATTGCAGTGCTTTGTTACTGAATGTTGTGGAAGGTCTGTCTGCCTCATCCTTTTTATCTGTGGCCAAAGGAGAACAGGGACTGTGTTCATGGCTTGTCAGGTTGCTTTTTCTGCCTTATCATTCCTCACCACAGGATCTTTTCAGAGAGGGTCGTGGGCATCAGCCAGGCACCTCTGTCTTATTGCCTGCCTCTTGGATGGGTTGCTTTCCAATACGCTTTGCTTAGTACATCTTCACTTGTCCAATACAACCCCAGGGATGAGGGAGGTCATAGCAATGTCTTCAACATCCCTGATTCTCACAATCTGCTACCTCAAGATTTATGGAGATGCAATTCCCACAAGAGGGGAAGACATCTGCTCAAATGTTTTCCTGACAGTTTTTGGAAGCCTATCTGAAAAAATGTGGTCTTGTTTTTAACAGGCATACTTGAGGGTGAAGTTTCCAGTAGTTTCCATGGTTTCAGCTTAAAAGGGCTACCGCACAGAGTTTATATTTAGGAATCCTTTCATTTTGGCTTCAGATTTTTGTGTGATTTGAAGATGGGATAGGCTGGCAGGTGGGAGGTGAGTATTTCCTTGCTGGCCTACATACTGTGCTAGCCAAGGGAGTCACAGTTTAGGACAGAAAGTGCTTGTAGAAAAATAATAGAAAGGAATTAACATTTCTCAATTATAAGGTAGCTTCTTTGTTTGCATTATAAATGGACATCAGCCACAAAATTTGTTACAAGCCGTTGTGTGCTGACAAATAAAGGAAAAGCATGGAGATTTGACAGTCCCAAGTTGATCCTCAGGATATTGGACAGCACTGATAAACTTTGCTAATGATCATGTCACACAGAGAATACACTAGGACTGAAATAAAAGGGAGTTTGCTCATCAGAAGTCTTGTTTCCTATTCTAGTCAGGCTCTCTGGGTGACAATGAGTCACCTGGCATTTAAACAGCTGATGGCAATACATTAGCTAACTGAAAATATAGATTATGGAATAGAAATTTATAAACTACATTTTCTACTGATTTCTAAAGATAACTCTTGGAAATCTGATAATTGTAATCATGTAACTACACCTCAATATTTATGTTTAATAAGCTCTACCTCAGAGGAATATTAAGGGAATTAATTAGTTAATGTTTGCCCATGACAATGTGAAGTGCTATATGAACATAAGCTATTGTTATTAGCTGGTTTATTAAATTCACTGTTTACAAGTATCTGGTACTATGAAAATTTCCAACTTGGTGTTTCAACATTTTAGGAGCAACGCGGATAGATTTCAGTGGACTCTGATTCAGAACCCAGTATGGCCACATTTTGCTTTCACATAAACACAGGACGTTCTTTTTTTGGAGGTTTGGGTTGTTTTTATTCTGGGGTTTTGGTTTGTTTTTGTTTTTTTTTCTTTGTTTGTTTGTTTGTTTTTTTCTTTTCCCCCAGCAACAATTTTGATTTAGCTGTGAAACTGCAGTTTTTTGACTCTTTAATATTAGTCCTCAAACCGGGACACCATTACTATGCAGAAATTAGAAATAATTTTTTAGAAGTGCAAAAAATTTACAATGTGAGGAAGAATGGATTAATCCTCAGCACAGGCATGAGGAAATAAAAATGTAGGTTCTCTTCCAGTATGTCAGGCAAACACTTTACTTAAACTTTGGGGCAGCCATCCACAATGTGAAATTCAAGTGTTGTATTCAACAGAGAGTATGAAAGGGTAACAGGAGCTGGAGGGATCCAATTACCTTTATGATGAAAGTGTATCAGTACTGCTTTAGTACTCAGTGTCTATGTCTTTGGGAGAAAGCAAGTGAAGGACATTATAGATTAAAACCAGACCACTTAATACAAAATATTGTTAGACCCTCTCCCGCCTACTCAATGTAATATTGCACGTGTTAGCCGTTGATTAAAGATACTACCTGAAGAGGAAGAAATCAGGGAGCACCTGTTCTTATAAGAATTTTTACTATCATGTTCCTTGAGACTTCAGTTCCCACAGCTAAACTCTGTAGAACGTATTTGCTTTCTTCCGTAAATAATCATAAACCAGTAAGCATGAGAGGCAGGAGCATTTTTTCCTCCATTTTGGGCATCTAAACTATCTCTGTGACTTGGCTTGCTGTAGTTTTCTGCTGTGTGATATGAGGCAGTCAGTGTGAAGCTCTAATGCACTTGGCAAGCAAATACCATCTTTCATCCAAATATCTCAAAGAGGTTAACCAATTAGTAAGACTCTACAATTCTCTGTGAAGTTCTGTGTTAATAGCCATTTTTCAGAGAGTATACCTGAGATATATTGAGGTTACATGACTTGTTCAACAAGTTCCTCCTTCCCTGACGAAGCTGGAGTAGATTTTAAAACTTCCTTTCCCCCCCCCCCCCCTCCCCACCCCGTCCTTTTCATGCTAACTACTCCCTCACCCACATAAAAACACAAATGAAAAAAAAAAAAAAGATGACACGAAAATAAAAAAAAAATACTTTTAATGACAAAAACCAACTCGTGCTATCTGAAAAGACACAGGCTGCGGCTTATTCAGTATTTTTTATCAGTTAGACAGTGCTTTTTTAGCAAAACTGTGTTTTTTAGGAGATAGGCATTTCCCCTATTTTCTATTTTTCATATTAACTCTCCCTTCTCTGAGCTAAGATTCCTAATATTTTATGCTAAGTGATGAAAAGTAGTTGTCCTGCTGTTGCGGGATTTGCTTCTAACTTTGCGTGTCGTTATATCTCAGTAAGTCACTATGGAACATCAGCTTGAAGTCACTGTGTCCATTGTGCTTAGTGTTTATTCATTACTGAAGAAAGTAACAATTTAGGTTATTTGCTTCATCTGTAAAATGTATTTTCATTTATACTTTTCATATCAATTTGTTTCCCGCATCAGCCGAAGTGATTTGTACAGGTGTTTGCAGAAATTACGTATTCATCTCAACATGTGTAAGCAAAGTTTTCTTATTATTAAACTTTTTACAGCTGGTAAAAATAAACTGGATTCATACTCAACATAAATTTAATGAAGATAATAAATTGGTAAAATTTTGAAAAAGTCTGTCCTTCTGAACAATTTGACTAGATAATCTGGAAGCTTTTCTTGGGGCTTTCAGTCTGTTTTACTGGATTTGAGCAGAATCATTAGTTCTCTGGGGTTTTTTTGGTTTTGTTTTTTTTTTTTTTTGGGGGGGGGGGGTGAGGGGGTGGCCTATATTATATTTTGTTACTCAAACTTTCTATTGTTGTTTCCACTGTAGATACTGACCACTTGTAATGATAATGCTGGGCAGAAGATACTAAACTTTAAATCCTTTGTTGGTCAACCTTGTTTGGAGTTAACTTATGTGATTTCCAGGTTTTGTTTTGTTTTCTGGGAAAGTTAATGTGTGTCAGATATTCAGGAAGATAAAAGTTTCTTACTTAACATGTCAGCCATGTAAGAGTGAATGCAGATTGAAATGGTTCTGGCCAGATTAAATCACTGATTCATAGGGCTCAAAACACCCACTGTTTGTTGTTGTGTTTAAAAATTTTTGAATTGTACAAATGACATGCTGATTATAAACATAAAGTTCAGTGGATTTCAGTGTGCCTAGGTGGCCAAGAAGGCCAATAGCATCTGGACTGGTATCAGAAATAGTGTGGCCAGCAGGACTAGAGAAGTAATCATCCCTTTGTACTTGGCACTGGTGAGACCACACCTTAAATACTGTGCTCAGTTTTGGGCACCTCACTACAAAAAAAGACATTGAGGTGCCGGACCGTGTCCAGAGAAGAGCAGCAAAGCTGGAGAAGGGTCTACAGAACATGTGCTATGGGGAGTGGCTGAGGGAACTGTGTTTTTTTAGTCTGGAGAAAAGGAGGCTGAGGGGAGACCTTATTGCTCTCTACAGCTACCTGAAAGGAGGGTGTAGAGAGGTGGGGCCTGGTCTCTTCTCCCAGGTAACAAGTGATAGGACAAAAGGAAATGGCCTCAAGCTGCACCAAGGGAGGCTTAGTTTGGATATTAGGAAAAATTTCTTTACTGAAAAGGTTATCAAACAGTGGAACAGGCTGCCCAGGGAAGTGATTGAGTCACCATCCCTGGAGGTATTTAAAAGACATGTAGATGTGGTATTTAGGGACATGGTATAATGCTGGACTTGGCAGTGTTAGGTTAACAGCGTGACTTGATGATCTTAAAGGTCTTTTCAACCTAAATGATTCTATGATTCTATGATTTTGTTAACTAGCATTAGGTACTGTGCAGTAGTGAATAGATTTACTGTCAGCATCAGATATGAAAGTGAACGTTTAGTTTGATACCTTCAGTATTTCTGGATTTTAAAGTACATGTCCCAAAATGGGGAACTGACTCATATGAAGGCACCTCCAGCTTCTGTCTGTCTCTGTATTTTATCTGATGTTCTTGCCCTTGTAGTAATGGATATACTGTCCTCCTTGGTGTATCAGAGTTGGTTTGGGTGAGTGGGTATTTTGGGAAGAGTGTCTGGGGAAAGAATGTGCATTAGCTAGAGCTCTGGTTGAAACCAGGAAAAATATTAATAATTAATCAGTTACTGAATTCCATATGGTTTGTTAGTGTTTACTGAACCAAAAGTGAAACAGGGGTTATGTCTAATTGTGATTGCCCTTTTTAATGACATAGTAATGTCATTTGTTGCTCAAATGGCCTTTTTGCCATGACTAATTAACAAGGTAATCAATGTTAATACTGACTTTATCATTTACAGTAACTCAGTGCTGATTTTAGGACAAATTAGTGCTAACCTTATTAGAGAAAATGGTAATAACTGGCAGGTAATAAATTTCAGACTTTTCAGTAGATCTAGCAGCACAGTAACCTAGCAGAAGTTGGTCATGTTAAGGGCAATAAGGTCAAAAACAGTTAAAGAGAAACTGTAACTGCTTGATAAGCTCAGAGGAGTGCAAAATGATAGGTCCATTAGAATGCATTGGTAAAGTGCAGAAAGAAATTAACTTGTAATTAAACTCTGATTTGAATTAAATGTATTTGAACCAAATCCTTGAATTTGCAGGAAGTGTGGATGAAGGATTAAAGTTAATATTTCTGGTCTCCAACACATTATTTGGGTGAGATGGGTGAGATGGAGTAACTTTATTTCCATCAAAATATACTGGTAATGCATGTGTAGGGATAGACAAAATTTAGACACGTGTGACTCAGATCCCAAGCCATTTCAGGTCACCAAGATTTTCCCTTGGCTGCGGTATGTTGGGCGATGCCACTGTGTAACACATGGGCTGCATTTTTGTTTAGGGCTTTCTGGGTTGCTAAAAAGGCCACAATATTCAAATGGCAAGCTCCTGCAGACTATTCATCTGTGATTAATCCAGACTGCAGGATTCCAGAGAGGCTGAATCACCAAGTGGGTGTAGCGGGCAGCATAGGAATGGGTGGAAGATGTTAAGGACAACTGAGCAGTGGAATGAGTGCTGAGACACTTCTACATGTTCCTGATTCACTGTTGCCTCAGTACCCGTGCATGGTTCAACACAGACCCAGGCCTGCAGCTGTTAAGATGTAATGCCCAGGAAGTTAATGGACTGTTTTCAAGGTGGGAAAACCTGTTACCTGAGGGGAACACCCTCAGGTAATTCTGATCTTTCTCCCTGTAGTGCAAGGTAGTGAAGAAACTCTAACGTGGATGATGTCATGGGAGTACACAGAGGAGCTCAGAAGACATGAGACCAGGCCAGGGCCCTGTGTTTTTAATGTTTGCTTTCATAACCAAGATTCCACAATCAGAAGCATGTTTTTGAAGGTAGTGTGGGAAACACTGTAGCTGTGCTGTCCCGGTACTTTCTGAGGAAATCAGAATGACATTATCAAAATGCTTCTGATGACTGTCACCAACTCTTTAAGCTCTCAATTATGTTTGAATGATCATGGCAGTTGGGAGAGGTGCCTAAGGACTGGAGGAAAGCAAATGTCACTCCTATCTTGAAAAAGGCAAGAAGGGCACAGGGAGCTACAGGTCAGCCTGCCTCGCCTCAATCCCAGGTGAGGTGATGGAGTAAATAATCTGGAAGCAATTTCCAGGCACATGTTGGACAAGAAGGTAGTTCAGAGTATTCAGCAAGGATTCATGAAGGGGAAGTCTTGCCTGACCAAACCTATAATCTTCTATGATGAAATGACTGGCCTGGTAGATGAGGGGAGAGCAGTGGATGCTGTCTACCTGGACTTCAGGAAGGCTTTTGACACTGTCTCCCATAAGATCCTCAAAGAGAAGCTGATGAATTATGGGATAGATGAGCTGACAATGAGGTGAATCGAAAACTAGCGTAACGGCCAGACTTTCTTAAGAGAGTTGCAATCAGTGATACGAAGTCTAGTTGGAGGCCAGTGGTGGTGTACACCAGGAATCAGTACTGTCTCCAACACGATTCAGCATCCTAATTGATGATCTGTATGATGAGGAAGAGTGCACCCTCAACAAGTTTGCAGATGACACAGAACTAGAAGGAGTGGTTGATACAACAGAGAGTCACGCTGCCATCCAGAGGGACCTCGACAAGGTGGAGAAATGGGCTGATGGGAAGCTCTTGAAGTTCAACACAGGGAAGTACAAAGTCATGCACCTGAGGAAGAACAGTGCCACCACCAATATGTGCTAGGTGCCCGGCTTGGAAGCAGTTTAGCAGAGAAGGACCTCGCGGTACTAGTGGACACCAAGTTCAACATGAGCCAGCAATATGTCCTTGCAGTAAAGAAGGCAAATGGTATCCTGAGCCGCATTAGGAAGACTGTTGCCAGCAGGTGAAGTGATCCTTCCCCTTTACTCAGCACTGGTAGGCCTCATCTGGAGTACTATATCCAGTTCTGGGCTCCTCAGTACACAGGAGTCATGGGCATACATGCTGGAGGAAGCCCACCAAAGGGCCACAAAGATGATGGAGGGACTAGAGCACCTCACAGGTGACAAGAGGCTGAGAGAGCTGGGACTGTTCAGCCTGGAGAAGAGAAGGTCCAGAGGGAGCTCATCAATGTGTATAAATACCTGAAGGGAGGGTGTGAAGATCACAAAGCCAGACTCTTGTCAGCGGAGCCCGTTTACAGGACAAAAGGTAATGGGCACAAACAGAAATGTGCTCCATCTGAACATCAGGAAACTCTTCTTCACTGTGGGTTGACTGAGCACGAGCACAGGTTGCCCAGAGAGGTTGTGGAGTCTCCCACCTTGGAGGTAGTGCTGGGCAAGGGACTGAAGGTGGCCCTGCTTGAGCAGACAGGATTACCTCCAGAGGTCCCTTCCAACCTAAAACATTCTGTGATCCTGTGAAGTGTGTGCCAATGCAGATTTTGAGTTAGTGAACAAAGGTGGGCCATAACACGTCCTGTTTGGTGAAGTATAGTCAGGCTTCTGTGCAAAATGAAGAAATCTAAAGTGAATTAGATCCTATTTATTTTTTTAAATACAAAAATGCAAACAGCTGAACAAACCCAAGAGACTTTTCAGGAATGATGAAATACATGCATCAGCTGCAGTTGTTTTCCTGATATCTCCCAATATTCACTCTATTTTGTATCACAAAGCAATGTAAAAATAAAAACCCTAAACTATCTCATTTTAAGCTGCTGTAGGTGCTATTGATCCCTGGAGCAAATCTTTTATATTAATTATGTCTCCAAACACAGGGTACTGTATTTTCTGCTACTATTCATCAGAAGTGCTTCACTACAAATAGTGGGACTCCAAAAGCAGAAGCTTTCGAGTGACTGTTTTTTGGGAATTTGCTGCTTAATGCAAACAGTTGGTGTTGTAAAGAGATTCCACCATTTATCTTGGTACCATCCACAGACATTTTGCAAGGGAGCAAAACGGCATCCCACAGCAGGTATTGCATTTTAGTCATGAACCTTGGCATCAACTCCATTGCATTTTTATTTTCCAACAATATATGTGGACTCTTACTACCATGGAAGAAAGTTGCTAACAGGTATATCCACAGTTAAAATCCTACAATGGTCAAGAAGATTCGTGCAGACTCCTAATTCTATTAGGATGATTCACATTTTGCCTTGTTTTAGAGACATGAAGGGAAAAGTGACTCTCTGTCCTGCAGTTCTACAGCTTTCTAGTGCAGTCCATGCTCAGCCAAAATTCATTTGTTTTGGATGTATCTGGAAGCCCTCACAAAAGCAAATCCATAGCTGGTGTAAATTGCATTTCCTCTCTCACTGCAACTAGTCTGGTTTACAACAGCTGAGTCCCTGGCCTACAGCTTTTGCATCCTTTTGCATTTAGTTCAGGAGAGGCTTAACAGCTGTACAGGTCCCTAATAAGTCCACCAGTCTACATGAAGGAAATATTCATCACTATGTTGAGAATGACAGTGTGTGATCACCAAACACATCAACTAAATCCTGCGCTGTCCTGAAGGTGCCCAGCCAGACCAGATGTTTATAATTCTGTCAAAGATAAGCTCTCCCATTTCTGCCAACACTGGCTTTTGTCTGCATTATATACTGAGATATGTTTAAATTTTAACATATATTTCATGCAAATAGAAGGTGTGGTTTGGCCATTGTCTTCCTCAGCAAATCTGAATACATTTTATAGGGCTTCCTGGCTAGGCATAAATAGTCATTCTGAATTCATAGTACATTTTTTATGCTCAACATTTCCTGTCAGTATTCTCTGAATGTATTTCAGGAATCATATTTAACTGCAGAAGGAAAATATCGCAGTGATAGTTAGCTGGCCAAAGTCTCTCACCTTTTTCAGGGAGACTAATGAGGATATTGTGGTTTTGCCTATAGAAAGCAGAAAAATGGCTTTCCTGCTACTTCTAATTAGTTGTTGGAATGGCTAATAAGAGTAAGTCCTTAAAGTGGTGGGATTGAGATCATATAAAGAAATTCAGAGCTATATTTACAAATAATGCATACTTGTAGAGCAATGGAAAAGAAATGCAGGACAAACTTAATTTCTTTTGTTTGGTACTAATTATCTCTTGCACAGAATAATATAAATTGGTCTTGTAAGAGCAGAAAGGAAGAAAAATTAATGTTTTTTTCCTATAACATAGAGGATAAATGGTGGCCCACACCATTTGTGATGGCCTATACAAATTCAGACTTTCAGTGGCTTACAAGCAATTTAGTATATCTTTGCCTGAAAGAAAAGATTAGAGGTTTTCAAGTGCAGACTAAACTTCACAAGACTGATTTAGCAATAATTGGCATCCTAATTCATGCATTGTTTAGCGTGGACTAAAGAACCTTGATATGCCAGGTTCTTGCCTGAGGAAAGGTTGAGTTTGATAATATTCTTGTCAACACAGGAAGGGGGAATTTTATCATTTACATTCAGAGACATCTTTGTGTGTGAGCCATTCCATAGATGATAGGTACTGGTAGACATACTGCTGATAGATATCCCGACATATATTTTTCTGTAATTGTCTGTACACAGCATCTGATCAGTGGAGCATGTGGAGAAAAAGAAATCAATGTTCAAAACAAGAAAATATATCTGATCAAGATGGTTTGTAGTAGGCAGCTCTGCAGTGTGAAATGCTACATGTTCAAATATTAACTAGTCAGCTGCTAGAGGTCTAACACAGTAATTGACACTTTGTTTATGTCACTTGATTATAAATGGCCATGAGAAGCATATTGAGTATGAATCATGCTTAAAACATAATATCACCAGATTTCACAGAAGTGGATGAAGTCACCATAGTAAATCAAAGTACTCTGGACAGTTAATTTAGAGAAATTTAGACATACAATTCAGACATGGTGTCCTAACTTTTGGTTTATTCAAATCCTTGAAATTCAAGAACTCAACTGAAATAGAGGTATCTTTCTGCATTTTTGGGGCTGACGTGGTGGGAAGAAGGCAGAAAGCGCATTGGAGAGGGGAGTGAAAGACGTCAACTAAAATCAAAGTGGAGCATGAAAAAGGAAAAAAGTTCTTCAGGTAGCAAGCACACCTCCCTGATATTATTCTGAATGTTTTGTTTACTTACAGATTGATTAGAGTGGTCCTCAGTCCATCTGTACTCTGTCTGACAGTTTATTATTTACTTTGTTTTTGAACATTTTACCCATTACCCTTCACAACCTATTTCAGCTGTCATTCAAATAAATATACGTTTGTGTAAAAAATAAAGACAATTGCAAAGTTGTTTTTTTTTTTCTTCTCTTGGGCATCACTCTAGAAATCTGGAGACTCAGGCAACACTTTGGCAGTGTTTTGGTGATGACATTTGACACTGGGGAGTCACTCCTTGCCATCCATGCTTCCTGAATTAACATGCCCCCAGCTTTTTAATAATCAGAACTGCTTGGGGTGATTTTCACTTCAAAGAGAGCTTGCCTCTGTGCTGAGGTCAGTTCATAACTTAAATTCTCAGAATAATGTGAAATTGATACCCTGATGGTGTTCTGTAAAGCTTCTGCTGGCCTGATGATTAAAAGTCAGTTTCACTCTTTACAAGCAGAAAATATCCTAATAATTATTTTCTCAGGAACAGAGAATGGGACTCTGATTCTTTTTAGAATTTCCAGTTTATACTCAGAAATATTCACAGCATTACGTTGTGTCCTTCTAAGATGTTTTGAGGATGATGCACAAATAAGACATTTGGACTGTATCTTTGGTAAGTATATACCTTTAGAACATCTGTTGTTTGCTGTAACAGGAAAATAAAGAAAATGAAGATTTAGTACACACTAAATACATATTAGGTTGATTTGGTTTGGTTTGGTTGTTTTTTATGACCAAAAAAGATGACCCTCAAACACCTTGATAAGGCAATAGCTAGTTTCTCATTTCTCCAGCATGGCTGAGTCACTGGAAAGGGAATGGACAGCTTCCAGCTTTACTTAAATTGTGTGGCCTCTGCTAGAGCTCACTGAGCAGTCCTGGATAATGTACAATTTATTGACTGTTTGGAGGCTCCTGGGGTCTTGAAACCTGTTTAATAGGCATCTCAAAGCAGCAGCTCTACCATAATAATATTGCTGTAATACAGCTACAATACTGAAGAGTGCTATTGCTGTAATGATGTATTACGGAAAATGTGATGCTGGCCAGAAAATCACCAAGGGAACTCATAAAATGTTATTTAACCTTTTGTTAATTTAAAGGCTCAGACATTATCTGATTTATTTATTATGTGAAGAAAGAGGCTGAAGTCAATTACACAGTGGACTGTGAGATCTGTAAATGAGCTTCAGTTCTCCAGTAAATTATGGATATTGAAAGGCAGAGATTTAAGCTTTAAAACCTGCGTCTAAAAGCTGACAAGGTATAGCATAAGTTTCATTAGTGACAGGTATTGCTGTTCAAATGAAAAAAAAAAAAAAAATGGAAGCCATGGTCACTCCCACTGCAAAATCTATTTAGGAATCATGGATCTAAGGCTTTGGTTTTTCATTAGCAAACTCCAGAGGAGTCTACTGGAATTTTTGTGTAAATAATTCTTTCTCTTTATTTTTTTTGTAAAGGCATTTTAAAACAATTCACTTCAACATGCGCAGTGTTTTGCACATTAGAATGGGATATTACAGTATGTACAAGCTACATTAGCAAGCGTGAACTATTTAAGACAATTGAAGTCCGTTGCACTGTGATACTCTGCAGAAACTGAGGATCAAATTTAGAACGGCTGAAAAGAAAAGGTGGTCCCTTTGGCAAGAGCTTTCAAAGAGAGACAACAGTGGATAGTCTTTTGTATGAGAAATAAGCTACAGCATTTGAGTGATGGGGAATTTCAGTACTTGGCCCATGACTACCAGGAATTATTAGCTGCTGCAGAGCACTGAATTGTCAAACCCACTTATTTTGCTAGCATATGAGCTGTGTATGGTCTTGTAGCCCAGTGGGCAAAGTTTCCTGCTGGTCAAAGTATAGTAGCAGGTTTACTTAAAGTAAAATGAGTGAAATCAACAGAGGGTTTTTGTTCATTGGTTTGTTCATAAGTTTCATGGAGTACAGGGTGCTCGCTCTGGGTGCAGTTCACCCTTGTGCCAGTAAGTGTTTGAATTGCACAGATCAGTTACCTGACTGGATGATGTAAACTTTTTATGCAAAAGTAAAACTCACATGTTTCCATCCTTGCTGTGAATGACATCCCATTTGCACTGTCAAAAGAAGAGTGAGCCACAGGCACACAAAGGGCACTGTACGTGATCTCTCAGTAGCCTTCAGTCACCTCCAGTTTAAATGTCTTAATTAAATCTACCCATTTTTATGTGTCTTAGTTGTAATTACAACTTCAGATGAGTTGCCATCAGCTGATCAAGACAACTCAGAAAATGTCCTAAACTCCATCTTTTCAGACGGTGTTGGAAAGACTTGCTGTCTGAACCTGAGCTGTTCAGATCTCCTTCATACACGCCAACATCAATCCACTGAGATGATAGGAGTTATTTCCAACTACAGAGACTTAAGTGAGGACAAGATCAGTCCTTTCTATTGTGAACAGAAAATGTGCCTATATCGTTGTGATCAGGATATTGCTAAAAAAACCCGCACCCTACCTTGGCCCAGTTCTTCCACTTTTTATATTTTATGTCAGTGTCTTCATGAGCAATTCCAATTATATTGCTAGGTGACACTTTGTGTGAGTACAATTGAAGGTTGTGCCAGTGAGGCCGAAGTTATAATATGTGGGATCTTGGGCTACTTCAGGGTGAGAGGCTCCCTGCTCAGGTAGTTGGAAACAGTTCCAAAATTGGGCATTGAATGACCAAGGGAAACCTGAGGCAGTAGATAATGCTGAATCGTGAGAATGGTGATAACTGATAGGTATATATGCATAGTATGCATATGTATGCATTTTTTTAAGCCCAGATATTATGCAAGCACATGGTAGAGCTGCAGACAAAATCCTCAAGGAGAGTTTTTCAGAATGCTGTCTTTGTTTTGAAATCCAAGGGCTGTGTATATTTGTCACTGGAAGGATTTGAAGCCTCATTTCTTCTTTACTATCAATGTACCAAAGTCAATCTAACCTTTTTTACCTGTATCTAAGTACATGCTCTGTGATGTATCCCCATCTCCATCCTTCTTTTTTCCCTGGTCATGTGGAGTGGGAGATGTGGACACCTCCCTGCATTCTCACCCTCCTGGATTTCCTTCCAGGAGAAACTGTGATAAAGACTAGGAATACCCAAAATGTAGGACTTATTCTAGCATGTGGTCTTCACATCTAGCCTCAGAGATGGGAATCGCAAAGTGCCCCAGCTTCCAGAGTTCAGATGAAGCCTTTGTTCATCAAATTAAAGGGTGTTGTGCATGTAGCTCTTGTACTGTGTTTCACTAAACATAGTAATAGTTACACCCATTTGCTTTGGAACCATTGCCCTTGGCAACTAGTGTAATTAATTGGGAATTAATTAATACATTGTATTTGACCTCATAGGTTGGCAGTTATTAAGGGACAGATTCTGACACCTCCAGCATGCCTAGTTAGAGGGTGTGGAGTTCAGAACAGCACAGCTGCCTTTATATGTGCTTCTCTGAGAGCAGCAGCTAGACTCCCAGTAAGGATCCTCCTTGCAGTCCCATGGGATTTGACACATGGCCG
Source organism: Fratercula arctica (assembly GCA_947846985.1). Lineage (NCBI taxonomy): Eukaryota > Metazoa > Chordata > Aves > Charadriiformes > Alcidae > Fratercula > Fratercula arctica. Next base: position 71,550,561 of record CANTUZ010000026.1, on the reverse strand, counting down.
ATATCCCTTGCACAAATGGAGCATGGCTAGTTAAGGCATGTCCTTATCCCACATCCACTTCCATTTTAGAGGCAGTACGGAGGCTAGAATAAAGAAAGTCTTTATTCTCTCAGTTCCTCAGAAAGCTGCCTGCTTGTTTTGTCTGTGGGCAGAATTCTGCTGGGAACTCCCTGGGGTACGGTGCTGCTCTGAACCTCTCTGCAGTTACGGTTCAGCCCTGTAAGTTAGTGATGATTAGAGCCCTGCGTCTAGAAAGTATATTCAGTGATACAGTTTTATACCTTGCAGACCTCTTAGTGGCGGCACAGATGCTTCTCTGTTTCTCTTTTCGGACCTAAAAATATCTATCTTTGTATATTGAAAATGGTAGATACCAGTCTTTCTTAGCTCAGCTGTTTCATTTTTCCAGAGGAAAAGCAACCATCCAATTATACATGCTCATAAATTAACTTGACAGCCCACATACTGGAACTGCCATGCCTTCCTGAGCTGTTTAAATTGTTCATGAGTTCTGAGCCCATGCAAGAAGGAGCCAGAAAAGAACATTACAAGCCCCCACGGAAACTGTGTTTCTTCTTTATTTTTCAGGCTTACTGGCAATGCACTCGGTGAGGTGATAGTTATGAGCTTCTCTTTCTCAGTGGAGTCATTGTGCTAAAGAAGCCTCCTGTGCTCTCTCATATAAACATATTCTTAGTAAGATAGTTGAGATCTCTGCTGGATCATTCATCATGTTCATAAAAAATGCTGGATATACAGGTTTGAAGACTGTTGAAATTTACAGCTGAAAATAGGGAGCATATTTCTCCCCTCCCTTCTCTCCCTCAACCTTCTTGCTCCCTGGCATCTAAAGTGTGAAAAGAGAAAGATTTGGGCCAATTAAGACCCAAATTACTCCCACAAATATGAACTGTAATCTTCAGGGTCTGCTGAAAGAGTGCAAGGGAATGCAGGACAGTTAGCATCTTGCCCGGCTTGGGTTGCCTACAGCCTGGTTCTACCCTACTCTGAACACCTGTCTCCTTTTCACATCGTCATCCCCCGAAAACAGAAAATAGTCTCAGAAATATCAAAGTAACAGTATGTGTTCTCAGTTCCCACCCTCATTGAAATGCACTATCAGTTCCCACTTTCCTGTGCTTTGTCATGTGTATCTTGATATTCTTCCTTTTAGAAGCTTTTAACTCACACCTTATTTGGACTGTTTGTTTCTGAAAGGCTGAAACGATGCAAAGTGCAGTATGTCATTGCTCGCTCTGATTCCAGAGGACATACAGCTGGGTTGAGTTATGTTTTGCTAACTTCGGATATAGTGGTTCTCTCCTTGGTCATGCTATTACAGCTGTCTTACTCGAGAATCTTTGGGAGAGACGCAGATGCAGAAATCCAGATATTTTTATGTAGAAAATCCCCTTAGTATTTTTGTGAATGGGCTATTTACCCTGAATTTATCCAGCTGTAGACAGTCCCCTGTGCAGTTGTCCTACTGCAGTTTCCCCAGTTTCGGGAAGCTGTGCAACTGTGTGCATTGGTGGTGCTTAACGCAGCGTGGTGCCAGGGGTGAGACGCACCAGCGCAGGTTTGCTGAAGGCTGGAATGAGGGCAAGCCCTCAGGGGTTGAAAACACCTTGGTGTTTGCACCAGGAAAGTCCTCAGCGTAGAATGTGCTGGCAGCACAGTTGTAGACCACGGAGCTACCCTGACCCTGTGCTCTGCAAGGCACCAGTTCACTGCCACGTTTGGATTGGCAGGAGTGGCTCACAGGCTGATGACATGGTTTGCTCATTCATGCTTGCCTGGTGTGAAGTTGCTGAGTCAACAGACACAATAAACAAAAGGGGGAGGGAAGTTCATTTATTCTAATTTTACAGTTGAAGAACTAGAAAGTTGTGATTGGCTGACATTTTTAGATAGCCTCTTGACAGATACCCCTTTCATTTAGCCAAGATGTGAATGGTGGTGTTAAAAAATACTGCAATATGTCAGTTAATTTTTCCTTGAAAAATTGCCTCATGAGAAATTTCTGTTACTTCTTTTCAGTCCTTTGTTCATGTGTTAACCTCTTAAGAAAATTAACGTGAATGGCACAACCTACTGCTTTCATTTCTACTTTGAAAATCTCCTCCTGCAGCTTAATTCTGAGGAGTGGTAAAAATCATAATTTGAAAGAGTGTAGGCACCATATATATGAATATCAGACATTGATTTTTAGAATAAAACTCAGTGCTTCACAAGTTCAAAGCCTGTGGTCTATACATGTTGCAATCTTTAGCCAATATTTCTTTGAATATCAGTGCCGCCTCAAGCCAAAACCAGGGATGTTTGAGGAAAAGGGCAAAGCTGCTGCTGTTACCTCATAGTAACAAATTTTGGAAATCATACAACTGTATGAGAAAAGTAAAAAAAAAAAAAAAAGATGGATAGATAGATAGATGATAGATAGATAGATAGATAGATAGATAGATAGATAGATAGATAGATAGATAGATAGATCGATAGATCGATCGATCTGCAATTAGAGCAGTTGCTACGAAAATAACACAGTGCTTCTGGAAGCTTTTAACTCACACCTTATTTGGACTGTTTGTTTCTGAAAGGCTGAAACGATGCAAAGTGCAGTATGTCATTGCTCGCTCTGACATAGTGGTAGTGCATAAGCTGCTTCATAATTTTCACAATGTGAGCTGTAGAATTGAGAACTTGGCTTGAAACCCATTGTGTTGCCATTACAGCTTCATTTAAAAAGCTGTGACTCGTTTTGTTTGCCTCATTTCAATGATAGCTCTAAATCATAATGATCTAAAATGAGTTTTCTGTTTCAGCCACTGTGCTCTTAATTTGCCTAAGAGCTTCCTTCCAGACCGCAGCTCCTCCACCCTCCGCTGACTCTGAGAATGGCATCGTCTCTGCTGACAGAGCCCAACTGTTTACACATCCTGATGAGCTGAAACTGAGGGAGCACATCTGCTATGGATTTTCAGAGCTACACCCTCGATATTGCAGGAAGCTGAGCCAATCAGTAGGCAATTGGAAATGCTTCTCAGTAGTTCTGTGGTTTTAGCACATGCAAGTGAAGGACGTGGTCCCATAAACTCGTGGGGGTAGCGGTTGCACATGCAACATTCACCGTGTACGGACACTCTCCCATCCTGGCATCGGGAGACCCAAAATTTCTTCCAGGTTAGGGAATTAAGTACAAAATGTAAAGAATCACACTGACTTCATCCATTAATAAGTTGTGACAGGGAGAACGCGGTACGATGCCTTGGAATATAGTTTGTAAAACAAAGAGCGAACAGCATTAATTTTTGATTGTGTTTCTTTTTATTTATATTATATATTTATTTGCTAATATGAACAACATGGCTAAGTGTATTTAGTGCAGCCCTCCCTCAATACCGGACTGCTACTGGGAGTCAGAGCAACACATCAGGAGGAAGGTTGCAAGCAGGATCTGAAATGTTTTTGTTTGGAACCTAAGTGACGCCCGAGGTAAAACTGCACAGTGTTAAAGCAACGATAATTGGCTCCTCCTGGCTTTCCCCACTAAAAGAAATTGAAATTCAATTGACTTTCTGGGGGAATAGTAGCGGAGCAGCAATTGTCATTGCTGTGACATTGTGTATTTCTGCATCAAGCAGTTCTCAGAAGCCAAGAGAAAATGTGGTAAATTAGAATATGATCTAAGAATGCGTTTCATGGAGGGAGGACAGCACATGTGATGAAAATCATATGCTCAGTAGTAGGCTTATGCTGAATGGCGCTGTGCAGGCTGTGCGTATATAGTACAGAGGACACAGGAGTGTACTGATCTGCCAGATGCAGTGATGCTTGGATGATAGCTTCCTTTTTGCGGCATAATAACAGTGTCTCCAGCAATAAATCAGAAGCTGAGGCATTTATTATGCTAGGAGATGGATATTTAAACGGTATTTGGAGATTTTAGGGGTACGTGTTCTGGCCTGATTTTAAATGATAGAGAGCTCATTAGCCCAAGGCAGATTGTATAATAATCTCCTTAGTCAAACTGTTCCAGCTGTTAGCTATTCTCACTGTTAGAAAGCTTTCCGCAGTCTCTGATCTAAATACCTGCAACATAAGCCCATTTCATTCTCAGAAGCCACAATGAAAAAGTTATTCCCTTATTCCTTGCTGAACGTTCTTCAAATATTTTTTGATTATTTAATGCATTTTTTGTCCCTTCAGTCTTCTCTTCTATAGGCTACAGATCCCAGTAAGTTAAATATTTCTCCATTTCATAGACCCATTCATTTCTCCAGCTCATCAGTAGTTTTCTTGACTTGGAGTATCCACACTGGAGATGGCTCAGGTTTTGTATTAGCAATGCAGACCAGAGTGGGAGTATTTGGAGATTCACTTGTCTTCCTGATAACACTCCTATTTATATTTCCCTCTATGGTGAAGGTGTTTTACACAAAAATTCCAGCTACTTCATAAATTTGTTTTCCACTGCATCTTTTTCTACAGATCTATCTCTCTTTTACCATCACATCCCACCCTCCCTCCAGACATATTGTTCCTCCCTACAACTTTACAGATTTTGCACATTCCCTGGTTGAATTAAGTTGTATTTTTCAAAGTGTTTCTCCAATTTTTAAAGGCAGCTTACTCTTCCAGAATGTGTGAGTTCACACCACCCTGAAAAATTTCATGTCGAGTTTTTCATGTCGAGTTTTTAATGATCAATTTTTATACCGAAAAAGCAACATAGTGTTTGACGTGGGGTGAGTGGCAGCAGTAATCTGTTTAATGAGTCCTCGCGGCACTGTGGTGGAGCACTGATAGCTACTGTATGTGCTTTCAAACAAGGACTGCTTCATAGTAGTTTTGTAGAGGCCATATTTCCCTAGCTTGGTTGGAAGCATCTTATAAATGCCAAAAGCTGTACTGAAGCTAAGTTATAGGCATATTCAGACACTTCTCTATCCATAAGGCCTGTTACCATGTCATGGCAAGAAATTAATTAGTTTGATGTTAGATGTTTATTAATTTGCTTCCTGCTACTCATCTTTTTTCATTATTTTACAGATGCTTTATTATTTCTTTCAATGTTTTCTGTCAATGAAAGTTAAGTAGATCATCTATAGATTCCTGACTCCTCTTCCTGTCTTCTTAAGGACAGAAAATACAACTGTGATACTGAAATTTGCTGGACTGTCTCCTGTCTCTGCAAGAAAGGAAAGGAAACTGCCCTTAACTCCTGCGTGAGCAGACAGTTCTCTGTAGTTGAACTCTTCCTCAGTACTCACAGACTGGTTTAGTCTGAGAGCTTATATCTCCCTCTTGTCACAGTCCTCAGATATTTTATTGAAGATGAAAGTTAAAAAGATACCAAACACTCTGGCTTTCAGTGTCACGTTGGTAAGTCTCACTCTTCAGCAAGAAGCAGACAAACTCTTTGGTCTTCTTAATAATAATAATGGACTTGCAAAATGTTTTGGGTTTTTTTTTTTTTTGCCACTGTTTATATTCCTCTGGGAGCTCTGTGCCCTGTGTGCCATCCTACCCAGCGGTATATTGTAGCTTTATTTTTCTGAACTGCTGGGAAGGTGGCTTTGAGGATGGCAGCACATGTATCTTCACCCTAGGAATATCCTCCTGCTGTTAAATACTGAATGGCTTGATTCAAATACTATAATACACTCACAGTGTAAGATGTAATGTGGTTAATTTTGTTTCCCCCATGGTGACAAGTGAAACCCTTTGGTCTTAGTATACTACCAGGGGACTTTGTGCCTCACTCTCTATAGCCAGGTGTTTGCTTATACCTCTCCAAGAAATTTTGCCTGGCAGTTTTCCTGAGCTGACATTTTTTCTCGTGTCTGGGAACGCAACCTTTCATACTCATTAAAGCTAAGACTACTGGGATCATCTTTAGGTGAATTTCACAGAGGACATCTACTGGTGTAGTGTGCTTTATCCCAGTTTTCTGGTGCAGCTTCCCTAACAAGGCAGTTAAATTCATCATAGCAACAGAAAATATCTGCATATTCCTGTGACATTTAGCCACCTGCAAAGAGAAAGAGCATGAAGGTAGGCAGAAGAGTAATTGAGGATCAGCACCATTAATGGAGGGAGCTGTTTTTTCCTAGTTACTCAACTTTTGCTGCATTATCCCTGCATATAGGAGGGAGGAAAATCCTGTTTCTGCTCAAATTGTAATGAACAGCACACTACACGAAAGGTGGAGTCTCCATGTGTTCACCTCTTCCCAAGCTGGGGAGTGTTTCTCTCAAACTTGATGAGATAATAGAATATCACAGAAATTACATTATTGGGCTCCATGTGGGGGGGCGGGGGAGGAACCAACCGAAAAAAAAAACCCAACATTTTCAGGTGAAGCTTTTAGGAACATTTTCTACTATCTTTCACATTTTTCCTGTGTTTCACATAGGAACATAGGAGTTTCCTGAGTGGATCAGATAAGCTGTTCAGTTAATCTGGCATGCTTCTACCCTTGGGAAGAAGGGTCTACAAAACCTTTACCAGGGATAGATTGACAACAGGCAAAAATTTTTCCTCGCTGTAACATGGTGCTTAAGCCTGGAAGCAGAGAATGTCTTCAGGAACACTTTTTCAATACTTTTTACCATTACAGCTCTTAAACGTTTTCATTACTTACTTTTCTGTTACCAACTTATAAGCTTTTGGTTTCATTGATGTCTTTTGGCAAACAGAAAAAACCCCAACGAAATAGTGCTCAGACCTTGCAGTTTCTTCAGTGGTTTAGCTACCTGTTTTCCTCATTCCTCCTGAAACAGTGTAAATCAATGAGGGATATTTTTTTTGCTGTTCATAAGGAGGCTAAGTATGAAATTTGATAGAAGCATATTTTTTGTGAGTTGTTTTTTTTTTCCTACCCTTGAACTGAGGAACAGGCTTACAATGTGAACTGTTCTATTTGCACAGTTTTCCATCTTGCATTTCTGTACAGCTCAGGGTAAACCTTCAATCAGCATTTTCTTTGGAGTGAGCTTGAAGCATTGTTCTATATTTTATATTGAGCTTGGGCTCCTGTCTGCTGCTGACAAATGGCTTGTTAACATATTGTTTCTGAAGCACGATTTGCATTTCTGTGAACCAGGGATTAAGCACTGTGTGTAGATTAGGAATAATTTATGTCTAATTAATAATAGATGTATTTTTTCTCTCCTGCTTCAGATTTTGTTTTGCATGAGAACAGCAGAGTGCTCCCCAGTGATGACAAAGGAGAGCATTTCTCAAGTGCAAATAAGATTAAAACATTTAAATTGGAAGCAATTTGTGTTTTAACCGTTTGCTTACTAGCCAGTAAATTAGTTCTGACCAAGTAACGTGCTCTCTTTTGGAGACTTGAACATAGTTGGATGTTATGTTTGGTTCAGCTAAGTGGGTATGCTTCCAAGCCTATGAGAAGTAGTTTAGCTTAGCAACTAAGTACATTGGCATAGTAAACATTCAGCTATATGTAATTTGTATTGATAGAATTTTTATTTAAATGTGTTCTTAATGATCTGTACAGAAATGTAGTCTGTAAGAACCATGTAATATGCATTTTAATGAAAGTCTTATTCTTACAATCTGTTTTACCCTTAACTTTAAAAATACATACAAAAAAACCAGAACAATACAATAATAGGACTATTAGTTGGTTTTGGTTTCTAAGTATTCAATTATGCCTTTCTTCATTGTTTGACCTCTTTGTAGCTGTAGGCAGAAATAAGTCTTTTATTGTGAATGGTTTATTTAGATTGGTGATCTTTATTTGGTGGGCTTTGCTATAAATAATTTCAATCATTTTAATGGCAACTTTGCAATCAAAGAGAAGCCAAGAACAAATAATATGCATTTGATGACATAGATCTTCTTTGAAATAAATGTTCTTTCTCCCCTTCATTAAGGAAGAAATGGATTATGAAGTGAATTAATGAAGAAAACCTTCCTGCAGTCTGAGTATGGTTTGCTGAAAGGAATTGCTATTTAAATGATGTGTTAAAGCTAGGTCACTTCTGCCCATCAGTAGCATCTGTGTAGAAAAATCTCTCTGTCCTCATAAACCCATCTTTTCCCATTAAAGTGCCTTCTAGTTTCCAGACAGTGCAAATTGTTTATGAGCATTGTGGGCATAATCCAATATTTGCTGAAGTTGAGAAAATAATCCTTTTGGCTTGAGCAGGTAAGGAACCATCACCAGACAGGATTTTATCATTGCTGCACAGTTCAAAGGCAATGGAAGCACACATAAAGCCCAAGCAGTTCAAGGTCTTTCTCAGATGCTTTACTTATCACTGCAGTAAGAAACCAAGCCTCTGTTGCACAAAAGAGCATCCATGTGTGGTGCTGCTGAAGGAGGGGGTGCCATGAGAAAAGAAAAGATGTGTGTCTGCTGTTTCTGTCTCCTCCACAAATCTGTGCTGAATCAGGAAGGTGGGGGCACTGAAATGAGGACAGTGTCTGCTGCATAGCGTGGTCTGGAAATAGCCCTTATGTGAAAGCTCTGCAGAAGTAAACCAAGATGGTTGTATTTAATAAAAAAGAAAAAAGGTAGACATTGCTATGTAGCACTTAAAAGAACATTAAAATTTTTACAATCTTTTGGGGCCATCTTATGAGATAATAATTCTCTGCTGACTTCTATGTAATGGCACTAAACACCTTGTAGAAAGACTAGCATGTTTAACAAGCAATGAATTCCTGCATGTTTCCAGCCTCTGCTGCCTACTTCCACCGTCCTCTTTTTTTCCACCTGTATTCCTGTCAGATTTACGTAGACGAAGGGAGGTATTTTCTGACATAATTATAACAAGTCATCACTACTTTGCTGTGCTGCAGTGGCTGTTAGGTGGGCAGCTGACTTAATTCTGTGGCTATAGTACACTGAGGTGCTTGAATGTTTGGGAACATAGGCTGATTTTCTGTCATCGTGAGAAAGAGCTGCCTGCTGCATTATGGATGCTTTTCAGTGCCTTATCTGCTCAAAGACCTACCCATGAAATACTGGATTGTTAGAATTTTCAGCTTCCGTGTGATCTTTCCTGTCTAGTGTGAAAGGCTTTCTTTTACTGATGAGCAGTGAGTCTTCACTGGAAAAGTAGAAATCTAAGAGTATACATGACACACATATCTAGAAGTGAATTTGTCACTAAGTGAAATATTTGGCCCTAAAAAATTTGGCACAAACAAATGTACATTTTCTGTTAGAGGGCTTTGTTTTATTAAAGTCAACCCTGGGTTCTAATTTATGGGTTTTTTTCCCTCAAAGACAGGCTACTGAGTACTCCTACAGCTATGGTCTGTAAGCATGGCTGATGTAGAAATAGGTTTTACTGCAGATTGCTGAACAAGAGTCATAGATGGCATTGTGCGAGGCTAAAATCCTGCTGTAGTAGGCATTCATGTTAGAAGACAGCACAGGGATGCCTGATTTTTTTGAAAATCTTCTTCTTGTGACTCACCATCTTTGTTTACTGTGGAGTAGTGCTCTAGGTTGTATTAGATTATAAAACGTTTGCTCTTGGAGTGGAGTGCTTCAGTCAATAGGGAAAAACAGATTTTCCTTATTTTCAAGCACATTCTGCATAGCTCTTTTCTGTTTAAAAATGTGAAATCTATATAATACTCTACATAAAATGAACATGATTTATTAATGTTTTAAAAGAGAACAAAGTGAAAATACACTTGTTTTTTATTTAAATAACTTCTGCATAACTATAAAATGTGTCAATTGAGTATAATGGATATCTGATTCAATGCTGCTGAGCTCCAGTCAGTAGAATTATTTTTAAATGTATATAAATAGCTATCTTATCTCATCTTCAGAGGTCCCTTAGAACGGCTGCGTTTTCAATTTTCTTTTTTTTTTTTTTTTTACCCCCTCTCTCAACTCCCTTTTCAATGATAGATTTGGTTCTGGTAAACGTTAGCAGACTAAAAGCTCTTAATAAAAAACCAAGTCCTCTCTTCCCTCCAGAACAGGCGACGACAGTGCTCCTTTCAGCGATTTTCCAGATTTGTTTTTGTGGAACAATGTGCGGGGGTGGCAGGTAATTCGCTAACTCCATCTCATCAGTCCGACTTCTTTGCTGAAGCTCTTCCCGAAGCGCTGTTGCATGGACCTCTGTGGTTTTGTCCTGGGAGCATCGCTCCAGGCACAGATCTCAGTGTGTCTGCCTTCGCAAGGTGTCTGGGAGGCAAGGAAGTGTTGTTCCTTCTCTGCAGCTGGAGGTAACAAGAAATGCCAGGTGGGAAATAGTTTGTCCAAGATTACACCAGATGGTTGTCTTCTGCAGAGTGTTCCCCCTAAAATATGAAGTTCCAGGTTTGTTTCTTCTTCTCCTTTGTCCTCTGCATACAACAAATACAGGACACGGATGGTGGCCGTCGCTTTGCACTCTGGAATTTAGGCATTACTTTCTTTTTCATATTCAGAGTGATTTCCTGGGAATGCAGGTTCCTTATACCTCTGAGCATGGACAGAATTGTCACAGAGGAACAGCTGCAAAGAGAGAAAGCACACCACAAATTTCATAGAATAATAGCTACTTAGCAGGGGAATTAAGAAGGACATTTCCATATTTTGATTGGATCTGCATTCCAGTGGCACAAGTCCTTATTTTTTCTTTTCCCATATATATTTTTTTTTTCCTTTCTTTTTCCCATGTATCTCTTGATTGAGATGCCAGGATGGTCTTTTTCAGTATCAGTGTATGTCTAGCCCTGCTGCTATGTAGTTGAATGTGAATACTTATTCCTCGCAGCTACACCCATCCTTTCTCCAAGCCAGAGCAGAAACTCAAAAGCAATGGAGGGAATTACCAAAGTGGCCTGGAAGTCTTCCCACATGAAATGCTCTTATGAGACTTGCAGCATAGGGAACCTATTTTGTTATGTATTTTACTGCACTGCACATGCAATGTGCATAACTACTGAGTGGTTTTATGGCCAAAATCATTACAGTACAAATGCATAAGAAAAGGGAACTGTTGGATCTGTAAGTGTGGAAGCAGTAGCAGGACTCTGCTCAGAACACCAGTGAAACAGCACAACTGTTGCATGTCTGAAATTCCTATTAAACAGACAATAGAATAGTTTATATGCCTTTGCAACCCTGTATTTAGAGCCACAGGAAAAGCAGATTGTGTGCAAGCTCATATTAAGGTTCCACTGTGGATTTCTTTGTTTATAATTGTTTCCTTTGACTTGGAAATCCATGGTTCTGCTTAACAACAGCATTTCACAGCTAATAAAGAATCACCTATAAATGGAAAGTACACAAAACTCCAAAATATTAACTCAATTTCTACTCTTCAGTTATGGGTTAATAGAAATCTGGAGTGAATTCTTGTGTTATCTAGGTCACTTAATTCGTGCTTCTCTTGTATATGATTCAGATGGGAATACAGCAATTGCCTGGCATTTAAAGATGCATAGAAAATGTATTAATCTTGGCTAAAGAACAGGTGATTTTTCTTTCCTGGCAGGTAGTCTCCTGCTGTACTTTTCCAGCAAGAAGAACTCACGATTACAATCCTTAAATCTCCTTCTTGTTCTCCAGAATCTCTCTTCAAAACCCCCTTCTCTCATAGCACACATCTGTGTTTACTGTTACTGCCTAAAGAAGACTTCCAACTCCATATTAGTTACTCTTTCTTTTTCACTGTCTTCTTTTCCCTGTTCCCTTCTTACCCTATGATCTTTACTTTCCCCTGTTTGTGTGTGTTTAATTTGCTTTTTAAATTTATCTCAAGCTGCCCAACCTTCTCTGAGGGTTGTCTTGTCAGTCTGTTATATTGTACTGCGCCTAGTGCAGTAGAGCCCAACTACTCCTTCCGCGCCACTGTGATATTTATACTAAATGATATTATGCTAATAAGCATATTATTGTGTTCTGTGTGTCATTGGGGAAGTAGCAGTATTGAGACTTTAACATTGATTGCAGCCCAGCTGAGAACCCTTTCTCTGTTCAGGTGGAGTCAAACATTCTGTGAGACATTTCAGCATCCAAAATGTTTCGTCCATTTGTTTTCCCATCAGCTTTCTGAATCGGTGCCAAGGAAGTATTAAGCTCACATAGCTCAAGGAGATAATCCAACTACCAAACAATAAGGGAATTTTTAATTTCCATTGTAAAATTATAGAGATGAACAAATAAAAAACTCTCCGTATTGATGGCACTCTGTGAGATCTACCAAGTGCTACACAAAAGTTATAAAAACAGATGGCTGTTATTTGAAATTCTTCCCCACATGAAAAGTCAGTTGTTTAATCAACATGTATGCGATGTACACATTGTAATGGTGCGAATGGCCAGTTGTGCCTTGCACTTTGACCACTTTCCTTAATAAAACTGGAGCTGAAATAAGTTCATTCATTCATGAATCACAAGGCCCTCAAAATGCAAGGAAAAAAATAAAGGCTTTTAAAGAAGTTGTGCTAGAGAAATAAAAGAAAAAAGGTTTAACATTTTTTTATATTCTCTTTTATGAAGATTGCCAGAATTACAATACACAGTATGGACTACTATGTGAACCTAAATACTGAGAAATTACTTTTAGTTGTTGATGATGGCTTTCACAGCAAATCGGCAACTTGGAGAAGATCTGAGTGTCTCTGTAAAAACAAAACAGTATTACTTTCCATTTACAGAATAGCACAAATAATGTGGGTTTTTTTCATTCTTCAAATGTTTCTAAATCTCTGGATTTATCCGACCATGTGCTTTCTAATTTCTTCACTCTTGGTCTTACTATCCACGTGTCTTTTTGACAAACACAGCTCAAAGAGGCTTTTTGCTTCTTTAGTCTCCACCTGGGCACAGTTATGGGAAACTGTTAATATTTACTTTTTTAGCAGACTGTAGAATAACAAAATATATGCTAAATGTCTTGAGACCTGAGTTAAATACTTCGATTTTGTACCGATTACTCTTTATCTCATTGTATGGAAATGTATGGGGTTACTCTTGGTTGTATTTATACTGGTGTGAGCGAAACCTGCATCTGTACCAGCTTGAAGGATAAAATTTACCACCTATAAGTAATAAAATTTGGTTATTAGAGGTTTACTTGTGGCATGACTGAGTGAAATTTGCATCAGTGTGGATTGGCCTGTTGAACCAAGCACTTCTGGTTTTTTGTCAGACATCTTGACTTTCAGTCAGTCAGTCAGTCTCAGCTAGCATTGAAGTGGTAGGGTGAAGTGGTCTTGTGGATCTGGGTGGAAGTTTTAAAAGCCACCAGGATTAGCGTGGCAGTGTAGTGATAGTTAACGTAGAAAAGATTAGTTTAAATTCATTTCGTAAGTAGCAGCAAGATCTGTTATGTCTTTTCATCTGTTTAGCTGCTAATCCCCAGCTAAGTGGCAATAATGAATTGAAAAGGTGATAGCATACCTGCAGCAAGATCGATGAAGTAATTTTTCTCTTATTCCCAAACCATCAGTACAATGTGCAGTGTGTTGTCTTCCTTCCCCTGATAGCCACCCCATTGCATCTCAAAACATTGAAGAAAAAAAGGCTCCTGCATCAGAAAATTGAGAACCTTTGCTGTCTTCTGTAAGCCTAAATTGGGCTCTGCTTCCACAGCCACAAAAAGTTTTTAGGCAATGTAGGATGTAATATGAAGAGAAGGGCATTACAAGGTCTCAGCTCTGTGCTGCACAAATAACGTACTTTCCAAGTCTTTAACTTAGTCAGATTTACTCTAATGATAATATATGGATTAACATAAATACTAAACTATTCAGAAGGCTGGCATAACATCAGTTTTCAGTCAGTCAAATGTAAAGTGATTGTAGCCTTTAAAATTTTTAACATTCTGCTTAAGAGTCTAGACATAGTGGCTTAACTCTGTTCTTACTAGAAAAAATAATTAATGGAGGCTAGGTCTATTTTTTGAACTTTAAATGAAACAAATAGTGCCCATGTTTTTTTGTGATGTCCATTGCAGTGGAGCATCAATTTTCTATGAATTCTTTAGAGGAAGTCAATTCAAGTTCAAATGCATTTGTTAAAAGGCAAGCCTTCATCTTGAATGCATTTTCATGGTGAGGAAATACCTGTTCTCAGAGCAGTTCACCTTTCCATATGCACTACAGATTTTTTTTTAAGCATAAGTATGTATGGATTACATGGAGATGAGAGATAAAGCCTGCTACAAAGAGATCTCTTGCATAAGTGCTGCACTGAGTGTCACATCACATCCTGTCTTCAAGGAGCTTATAAAAGCGGTTAGACAAGAAGGCTTTTAGGTCTATATTTATTGAAACTCCAGTGCTAGTCTTATTACACAGTGGAATTTGCTTTCGTGCTATGAATTTTCATGGGGGCTTAGATTGTCAAAGAAACTATTTCCCCTTGAGATGGTGGGTGTTTGGATGGCCCCCAGAGCAGCTGCAAAAAGTAAATTTTGAAGGAGCTCATCTCTGGTGTTCTGGAGGTGTATTCCACACCTCTTGCATGGGAGTTACTTTGAGGGAGATGTTGAGGACATAGCTACGATATCTGCTGGCCTGATGGTACCGTTAATCTCTAATAATTCAGCAGGGGGTGCAAAACTGCTTTGCCAGATTAAAATCATAGATAATCTGATACGGATTTCTGTGCTCTGGTCTGTTGGCTGGCGGTTTATAAATCTGCTTTTGGCAATGCACAGGACAAAAGGGATCAGCTACATCTTAAATAGTTATTATATACCTATGACAGCAGAAGGAGGGCAAGTGAGAATCTGAAGGTAAATACAGAAATGACAGCATGCAGAAGATGTTGCAAAACTTTTTGACACATCAGCCTCAAAATACATTCAACACGTGTTTCATTGGTATGTAGAGCTGTTGAAAAGTTACAGGGTTGGAGAGCTATGTGCTCAAAAGCTTGACTGTGCAATGTATAATTTCTTGTGCATCTACTGTGTTGAGTTTCTCATTCTCTCCTTAATTAGCTCCTTAATTCATTCTCTCTCTTGTTCTGCCTACACAAGCAATGCAATGAAAGACTCAGGTTCCAAAATAACATAAAAAAATTTCTATAATAAGTGAATGCATTTTTATTTTTGGCATAAACTAATTATGTCTGAATCTAAAATACATTTTGATTGAATTGGCAGAGCAGCGAAATTTCTAAAATTAATATTACTATATTTTGATCTTTTTTTGTATTAAATAATCTGGAGTTCTGCAGTTTTGTAGATGAAGTTTAGCAGCCAGTCTCTCCGTGGTTTAGACAAATGTTAATGCAGGGACTTATTTTCAGTGATGTGGACAGAATTTCATGACAGGCTCCCAGAATGTCTCGCACATCACAAAATTTTAGGTCCTGCAAAGGCAGCAGGTAACAGTATTCACCAAGGCTATAGGAACATGCCACAGAGGGTGGCATTGTTTGTATGAAACAGCAAGATCACAGTCATGGGCAGAGTGTACCTCCTTCCCAAACAATGTGATTTGTTTAGAAGTGTTGCTAGGAAATGTGACTGTGGTCCTGAGCTTGTTTGCTTCTGTGCAGACTTGTGGATGTCCTTCACTTGGAAGGACATCCCTCCCTTCCATGGAAGTGTTCCAGGCCAGGCTGGATGGGGCTTTGAGTAACCTGGTCTAGTGGGAGATGTCCCTGCCCATGGCAGGGGGGTTGGAACTAGATGGCCTTTAAGATCCCTTCCAACCTAAACCATTCTATGATTCTATGATTCTGTGACTTGATCAAAAGGAGACATGAACAGGACAAGCTTTCTTATGAAACTGCAAACCAGACAGATGGTATATAGTATGACCTTGTCTCTTGTGAAAGAACACAGTCACTGGTACTGAGCAGACTGTTGAAGATATAGGAACAGGAAGAAGAAAAGGGATAGCCATCACATCTGGATACCAAAAAGGTAGCTCTGGAGGTGAACAGGAGACAATGGGATAAGGGGCTTTATTTCGTGTTCATGTACAGCTCCAACAAATTGCCTGCTCTCGTTAATGCAAAGATTCAGATTTATTTTGGTGTCTTGAATCAGGATCACATACATTTCATAGAGATATAATTTTCCTGAAATGTTGTTCTCTTCCAGTTCCTCTGATTATCGTGTCAGTCTGGAATCCAGGCTGGTAGAGTTCTGATCTCCACATTCATTTTGGAAGGACAGAAAAGAAATCTTGCAGAAAAACTAGGGGGGATTTATAAACAGAAAATAAGAAATCATGTAATTCTTTTGCAAACCTTAGGCAAAAATAATTCTTGCTCAGTAAACTTGAAGAATTGATGAATGCTCTATCCACTGCTTGTTTAAATACAAATGATAAATAATGTTGCTCCCCAAATCAAAGCAGCAACTAGTTCTGAGCAATTCTCCACTATACTAGAGGGCAAATGCAGCCCTTGAAGTCTACATTTGGGAATCATGAGAGCAGACTTCAAAGCCTGTTGGCTAACGCTTCTGGTAATCTAAAAGTGTTAGTTTCGCTCTGTGACTTTTTGCTAACTGAGATTGCATAGTGATAAAATTAATAACCTAGAGTACTTACCAGTAACTTACAATATCTATAAAATATTGAATATATAAGAATATAATGCTAATATTGCTGTGTGAGAGAGCTGATGAGAACAGCAATTAACTGGTGTTTGTGAATCTTTGACACCCTTGTATGAAAGATGCTATATACAGCAAGTGCCAAATCTGATGATTGTCATCAGCAATATCTTTCTGACTGTAATTAGATGATTGAAGGGCAAGCCCTTGAACAATGCTGCACAGGACAAGCTGTTCATCACTGAATCTCTTAAAATTTTCTTTTTATTAGCATGTTAAATGAATTAAGGAAACAGTTATGTACTGCATTTCCTTTCTTGCTTAGATTTTTTTTCTCTAATGTAATTGCTGTGAAACCTACCTTGGGATTGGTTTTGCTTCAATTTAGCTCAAAATTACTTGCTTTGAAGGAGTGTAGGTTTTTCTCTGTGAGCAGAAATAGTGATTGATGATCCTTGCTTATTGTAGTCCACCCCAGCACTCAGGAGTATAAATACAGCTAATGTTTGCACGTTTGCTGTAGTTTTAGTTTGGGGACAGGCTTACTGGCTGCATGGTATTTCTCTAAGATTTTTTGCAGTAAATTGCAAAGACCACAGGAGCTCAAAAAAGTCTAACACACTAATACCACATATTGTCTTGGGCCTCAGCTAGGATTTCCTGTCATCTGCCTGCACCTGTGGTACTTAAGGATTATTAATCACAGTGCTCACACAAGTGATATATACTTAAAAAATGAGTTGTGGCTTTAGTCATATGCTCTGAAACAAACCTTGTGTGTTCAATTCTTATGATAAAAGTGCTTAACATGGAGACAAATTCTTCTCTCCTTCCCTCCCTAACAGTGTACTTCGAAGAACAGCTCCGCCTGAGGAATTGCTCAGGGATAAATGGAAAGACTTTTGTTTCAGCTTTTGAACAACACCCACGTTCACCTCAGAGGTTTCAGCTTGGCAGTAAAGATGATGGGCAGTCTATGATATCCCGGTGTCTGAAGAAGGCATGTAATCTCTTTCATATTCTTATATAAGATCAACATACATATACATGTATATGCTCACACATTTGAGTCTGAGAAAGTGGTCATCAACAGTATTGTCTTCAAAGTGAAACTCAAAACATTAGACACAGTAGTAAAAAATACTTTTATAATAGCAGATAACAGTAGTCCCCTACTCAGATCAATGTTTTTTTCCCAGGTCTTCAAGATCTTCAATGAGCAGAATACTCTGTTTTGTAACACAGGGAGGTAGTTTCAGAGCAGGGAAGTTGTCCCCCCCGCACCCCCTTTCCCTCCCCGTATGTATTTTCTACACTGTGATGGTTTCTACTGACAAAATACTGACACAATACTCAGCTGGTAATCTAGTCACAGTTTGTGTTATTCATTAAGAGGGAAGAAACAGGAAAGTAGAACTATCAAAGGAAATCTTGGTTTATCTGCTTGTGTTGTACATCACTGAAACTGTTTATCTGTGCAGATACAGCTGGTAAGATGTGATGTTGTCTAGTGTCCTCTTTCTGCCAGTCAGACCAATGTGAAGAAGCCCTGATGTGCTAGCACACATTATCTCTTCACTGTGCAGTGAACCTTCGCTCCAGGCTCAGTGGAGTGAGCTCCGTGCTGTTTGCAGGACTTGTGTACAGGTGCCAGTGACCCAGTGTTTCTCTTGAACTTTCTAATAAGGCTACATAGGCATAGGCATGTCCATGTCCTCTGAATAAGAAGGGTTATGGTCCTGCCCTGACGTAGCAATACAAGTGGAATGGTCCAAGCAAGAATATGTATGAACATGCTGGATAATGGCATTGAGCTTGTGCCACCTCCTCTGTCTGCTCCTGAAATAGTGTGCCGCAACAATGGAGCTGCAGTTAGGTCATTTTGAGTGGTGGCTTTCCGACCCACACAGATTCATAGTGCAAGATTTCCTGTGTAGATCACTCACTCTCTATGGATTAGAAAAGATCTCCTCTTCAAGACTGTTTTCTTTTGTCCAAAGTAACATATGGCCCTTCCCTCCCTCTGCTGTGTGTGCTTCAGGGAGGAGCTAACTAGATCACTAGCTATATATATTTCCAATGTCTTGTAATTTGGACAGCTTAGTGCTTTCTCTATTTGAGCACTGACTTTTTTTCATATAATTAGCATGGTGATATCTCTGTGCATGTGTAAGTAGAATTACCAATTTTTTTCCAAGTTTCTTTTTCTCTGTTTCCCTACATCACTGAGTTTGTGGATGTATGTACATACATGCATATATAAATATAAATTCTTATAATTTTGCCTTTCTTTATTGAAGAGAACGCTTATTTTATGGTCAGAACAATTAGGAAGCTCTATGTATTAAATCGTTATCTGACATCAACATAAAAGATATTATGTTAACGTTTCCTAAATGTATAGGTTTTCCATATGAAAGCAAATTAGGCTTTTAATTAATATTTTCAGTAGATATAGTCTGGAGTTACTTTCTTTCACATCTCCTAATAATGAAAGCTAACATGGCTCATATTTTTAGGAGGAGGGTGAGATTAGTCCTCTTCTTCCAAAAATGTCCTCTTAGCTCTGCTGATATGAGTAGTTCTGCTACTTCTGTTAGTAGTGCTTCACTTTCTGTGAAGAGAAAAGAGTACTGGGCTTCTGGTTGTTTATTTAGCAAAAATCCAAGGTTCCTTGTCTGACCATTGTCGCAAGAATCCTTAGTACAGCAATGGTACCTTGGATAAATGTTTTAATTTAATTACCCAAACGTGACACTTACAAACTGATTTCAAGAACTGAATGCAGTTTTTTCTGGCACGCGCAGTGGACTTCAGTGGAAAATCTTGGAGAACAGTAGACAAGTTAAGGTTCTCCACTGTGCCCTGTCAAGATACCTCAAGGCTCTTCTATACTAGAGGTAACCAGCACGGGGAGAAAAAGCTATTTTATTCTCCATGTCTTTATTCATTGTCTTTTCACCTAGCCTTGCTACTGTGGATGTGAACTGGTGTAAGATATGACATGGATATTATTGCACTGTAAATAGAAATGGATTTTAGTCATTTCACACAAGCTTCCTCAATGCTGTCAACTTAACATTCAATTCCTGCTGCTCCAGCTGTGTCATTTCCTCTTCTGCTATACTGGATAAAAATTCTGTATACAGACCCATGTCAGCTGCAAGTGGTGGGTTTACTGTTTGAGCTTTACAGAGCTCAAAATAGAGTTTATCCATACAAATGCACTGGTGGTACAAGCTATTTGCTCTTCATGAGATATGGATTTGTGTACTTGATCTGCTTCTATTGTGTTGAATTATTCACAGTTGTAGACTTAGCTACTGTCCCCTGTCTTGCTTCTTGACTACATTTTATCATTAATTCCATGACTGAAGTATGGAAGCTAATTTTTAAATTCTACAGAAATCTCCAAAATCTCCTGCTTAGGCAGACAACTTCTTAAGTAGTCTTACTCATCTATGGCTACAAAGGCTTTTGTTTCCATATTGTATCCTGCATTTTCTAATATATACCCTTTGTTGTAGTTAGTCATTTTTCCACGTGCTTACCGTATATTGTTAGGCTGTGCCCAGTCCCTTTAAACAGCTGTCCAACTGGACTGACCTAATACAAGACTGACCTTATAAAGCCTAGTAGCATTAATTTTTTTAAAAAAAATAAAGTAAAGCAAAATGTCATTTGCTACAACATTTTTTTATTATTTTTTCAAAGACATGAGGACATTTCAGAAGGATAAACTGACACTGATTTTGTATGTCTAAATAGATAACTCATCCATATTGAACTGTCTCCACCAGCATGACAGTGCTTAGCTATGATTTAATTTGCAACCTTTTCTTCCTTTTACCCCCCCCTAAGAAGCAATGCTTAAACAGAGGAAATCTGAAGGTTATAGGGGACCATGCGTTTTAATCAGTACTTCTATAGAAAGCAAGCATAGAAATATTTCTCACAGCAGACATTTTTTTGTCTCCTTTTACTTCATTAATCTGCATTGACTTATGGTGACATTGCGGTATTGAAGAAGGAAATGATCTTTTATGAGAGAACAAAGCAGAGAGATGATTTGATTCCTCTTCTGTGCTAATATGAAGACTCCTTTTCTAGGGCACTGGGTTCAGTAAGGAGGCTTAATAGTCATTTAAAGTCAAGCAGCAATGAAACCCTTCTTCTGTGGGTTTCATTACTTCTATGCAGTAGAACACAGTAGCTTGCCATACAGAGATGACCAAACTGACATAAGAAGGAACTTACTGTTGTCTTGGGTGGGCTTGGAGTCTGATCTGTGGCTTTTCCCACTTCATAGCAGGAAAGACCTTATTTTTATAACAGAAACATTTAGTGTTTGCTTCATCCATTTGGTCCAACTTTATCTAGAGAATCAAGCTTGTTCTTCACAGACTCTGGAAGCAGGCTGGATAGAAGTCAATTAAAAATTGAACACTTTTTCTTGCATGCCAGAATATGGTAGATGATACAGACAGGTAGCAGAGCTCCATGCTAGCATTGTCTCCTAGTTTGCAGAGCAGTATTAAGTAATTCTTCTAAACAATAGTGCACCGCACTACCTGGTGCTCACATAAATGTCCCACAGAGAATGCCATGTTAACTCTTTAGCATATGTAAACCTTTGAGTTTTGTCAGCAAATAAAGTGTATTGTGTACCTTGCTCAGCATCCAGGATTTAGAAAAATCTGCACAATTGATTCAAGCATTTTCTTTTAGTGACCCTCTTTGAATTTATCAGGAACTGTTTCTTTGGAACTCTTTTATTTCTTCCCTGTGCCTTCCTTGTAACCTTTGAATTATATGAAGGCAATACAAAATAACCCAATCTAATCTAGTCATATGGTAACTGTCCCTGTTGCCAACTTCCATATGTTTTTACAGATCAGCCCAATGTTCTTTGTGACACTTCAGTGAATCTGGAACATTTCATGCTACGAAATCATGCAGATGGAGATGTAGCTGTATTTTTCAATTACAGTGAGATCACCAGTCATTTGTTAGGACTTACAAAGAGTGTTCATCTACTTTATTTAGTGACCCAGGTTTTAAAGAACCATTCAAGGAGAAGGAAATAAATACTCAGTTTATATCTCTGTGATGAGTTTGCTTGGGTTTGTTGCTTGGGTTGCTTGACTTTCATAAATTAGTAGCTCCAGGAACCTATTCACCATACTTGATTGAGTGTTATTGCTATTTACAGTGTTATAGTGCAATTTGATTGCTCAGGCAGGGCACAAATAGAAATTACAAAAAAGAGGAATGCTGCTATGGTTAATGATTACTCTTATTAAATATTTTTATTATTACATGCATATAGAAATTCCACTGTTCTGTGAGCTCCAGAAATGCATAGGTAGTTATGGTTCGCAAATTCTCAATTTAACAAAACAAAATTGGAAACCGTAAGTATGTTTCATTCTTTTTCCTCTCAGAGTCTTGTCTTATCATGTGTCAAATAAATCCAGGCATTGCATTCTTGTTTAAAGGGCAACTTCAATGAAGATTTAGACTTGACAGTAATTTTTCTCTTGATTCCTCATTGTCAGTGTATATGAAACATTTTTTTTAAAGATTTAAAGGATGACAATTCCCAATTAGAGAAGTACAAACTACTATTTTGGTGGAATTGGTTAATCAGAACATGCTGATGGATCATGTGTTCAGTATGAGTGAAAAAAGTCCTTTTTCAGAAATTAGAAGTTCAAGAATTTCTGACAAGAATATCACCATAGCAATTACTCACCAAGGAATGGTTTTAAAGTCTATTAAAGTCAAGGAAAGATTTTGGCTTTAATTTTATTTTCTTTTTTTCCCATGGGCTTCAGTGATTTGGGTCAAGCTATATGGACCTTGGAGTCATGTGCATCACAGCAGAAACCCTAGCAGTGTCCTCCAGGAGCTGGCTTCAACCTACAGAGACATATGTGGCATTGTGTCCTGCCAGAGTCCCTTTGAGTCAGTGGGATCTTAGGATGACTTGAGAGATGTTTGCATGTGCTCTCCCAAGAGTTTGGGTCAAACCAGATCCCTTAAAAAAATCCATATGAAGAATTGTTCAGGGATATGTAAGTCTTTCCTTGAAGGTATGTTTCAGTAGCAACTTGGATGGGTTTATTTTTAAGAACACAATTTTAGCAGTAAAACCAAACTTGAATAGAGTATAAATGTGTAAAGCTGACTAGAACATAAAAGTATCATATTTTCTGTATTAAAAAGGAGTGTATTCTTCCTTGGGTCTCACTTTTATGAGCAGAATAGGCTAATTTTTCATCTAACTTGGAAGAAAAAAAATTAATGGGTGTATTAACTGCTGTGATATTTTACCATGTTCAGTATCTATGATTTTTAGGTGTTGGAAGTTTCAATAACTAGACAAAAACAATAAGAAAAATGATCCTGTAATATAGTTTTAGTTTTTAAGCCATGCTTTCTTAACACTACCAAGATTTTTTAGCAAATTTATGTGTAACTGTTATCACAAAATCTTAAATATATTAGCTCCTAAATTTCAGCAAAAAGTTGTTTCTTCATAGATTCTAACTAAATTCTACACTTAATTTATTTGATATTACAGTAACTTAGCAATTGTTCACTATAATATCACTTTCTAAATGAAATGGTTGAAAGTACTGAAATATCTTTTGTGCCCCAATCTGTAAAATAAAAATAATACTAAGTATCAGATCTATTATTAGCTCTGTGGTGCACAATAGCTCAAAATTCTCCATGGTAAAGTTTATATGTCAATGGTCTTTTTCTCCTTTCACCTTGCCCTTTTCCCTGTTGTGTTATCTTTTTTTTTTTTTTTTTTTTTGATTCACTCTTTTCTGCGCTCACATCCATGAAAATACACCCTTCAAAAATAGTTCAAAAATTCCTGATAAGCAGTGGTCTCTTGTGGTCCTGATTGCATATTGAATATGGGGTACTTTGAAGTCTTCTGTCTGAAACAGGAAGAACTCAAGGTTTCCTCAAGGGCAGCAGAAGACATTTGCCACTGTGAAAAAAAGAAAGGTTCCTTTCCTAAGGGCTACATTTTGTCAATCAAAATGAGACATGCTTACAGAAATAAATCACAGCGTGGAGTCACTGGTGTATCAAGTGATCCGTAATCCTCTTTGTGGACAAACTGCTTGGTAGGCATCACTCCTGAGGGAGACAACTGTGTCCATGCTACATCACACAGGTTAACACCATTCATGTCAGATTTGGACACCAAATGTTGAGCTCAATATGTGGGAGTGCTTGTTTTGCTTTGTTGGTTTTTGTTTTTCTTTTTCCTGTGAGAAAACAAAAATAAATTCAAATTGGAAATCTTTAAATTAACTTTATACTTTGAGTCCCTTACAAATTCCTTATGGATGCATTGAAATTTATCTTGACTTTTTTACAGATATTTTCTTTTGAACTATTCATTGCTTCCATTATTTTTCAAAACACTTTTATCTGTTAGTCATATAGATCTGATCCATATTAGTGCAAATTACTGTTGGTAATCTGGAATAACAGGAAGGACATATAAATGCATGCAAGTTTGTCTGGCTTCTCATTTCTAATGACGCTATTACTGACTATGGAAAATGCTGAGTTCCTTGATTAGGGCCTTTTAATTTCAGTGCCATATACATTAATGTTTTAATTGATTTGGCCTCAGTTTGCATGAACCTGTGTGAAATCAAAAGTGAATTTGTAACAATATTCATCTAGTCCCACATTTGGTGAACATATATGAACTCAATAGGGTGCTAAATCCCTTCGGATAGAAAAAACCACATTGATGCAGTGAGAACTAAACTGAGTTTTAGGCTTTTTTCATATCATTAGCATATTTTCTTGTAATGGTGTGTGTCCTATAAAGACATTAAAGAAAACCCAAAACACATCAAAACCCCACAGTATTGAGATGCTACTTAAGTGGTGCTATTTCTCCTTATGCAAGACGTGTAGGTAAGGTGTGAGCCAAATTCTACACCCACATAGATACACAGAAGCATGTGAGAAGTCAGCAGGGTGGGATATGCTTATCTAGCTTACTTTGTCTTACTTTGTCTTTTTTGTATTGAGAAATATCCCAATTTCTCTTTGTCCTTTATTTTTTGTTCCAAAGAAAACAGTCTTGTCAACTTCTGCAGTGAAACAGAAGACCAGACTTTTGTGGGAACTTTCAAAAACAAGTTTTGAAGCATTTTAAGCAAAAAGTGAGTCTCACCTGAAGATATCATTGGCTTCCTTTTTATTTATGTATTAATTATTTTCCAGCTGAGACATACTTAATGTCTAAGTATGCAAACATAATGTACTTCTTAAAATGTAAAATTAGAAAAAGCTAGCTAGGCATATTCAATCTCTAATTTCCTGTGATACTCTTTTTTAATTACAATAAATAACATAGCTTTCAGAGAGACAAAGAATAAACGGTTATCTTGCTAGACACATTTCCCAACAAGTCTTAAAGCAAAAATGAACAATTAACCATTCATATATTGCAATTTAACTTCCTAGTATATCATCAGTGTAATATAAACACAATTCAGAGGATCATTTCATTCCAGCAAGACAATGCAACCACATTGACTAGACAGATAAAATTTTTGCTGAAGTTTTATCTGCTTATACAAATAGCAGACAGTGCTAGCTCATGACTCCAGTACAATTCATGAATAAAGATAAACAGCAGACTTCTGAACAGACATGAAACGTGTATCCAAAATAATAATTTAGTTCAGTTTTAGGGAGGTTATGCGTACGTATCACCCTGGTCGCATTTGCTCCTTACAATCAGTGCAGGACTATCCCTTCCTAAAAGCAGAAGACTGCTTTTAGGAAGGAAAAAGTGAAAGGTTTTCATGCATCTTATTTTTGGACTTTTCAGACAGCAGATGCAAACATCTTCAGTTTTGCCTGGACCTTTATGAAATTCAAAGATGCTCTCTCCTTTTGAATCTCTCTTTGGATGAAATATTGAAGTAAAAAAATCTTATTAAGCATAGTGATCAGAAAACATGGTTCTCCTTTTAATTGCTGAAAATTTAAGCATTTTTGGACTGACTTGTTGGGAAATGCTGTGGCTGTATCTGAGCTGGAAAATGTTCAGGGAATAGTGTCACAATGGAAAACATTAACATGTTAGGACATTATCCCAAAAGAAATTTATTCTCTTCAGTTAAATGGAAATAACAGAAACAGGATTTTTTTGCAAATCCTACTTGTATGAAATTGTATGAAATCAAAGGTTCAAATAATTCAGTGTAAAATCTCTGCAAGTTGTTACAGGAACAGTTGTAAGACATTCCCTTGGTAATGTTAAAAATAGATTGAAGATTTCTCTGCTCAGTAGTTAGGAAATTTTAAATCTCTTCCCCAAGAAGAATTATTTCTGTACTTGATGGTGGCTGCTTTAATCCTTAACGTTTTCTCTCTACTTTTTCTTATTATGTTCAGTTCTTCAGTGACCTGTTAAGTTCTTGACTGCGGTAGTGCCCAGTGCAATGAGTGCCGCCAGCTAATTGAATGTTGCTGGGAAAAAGCAATTGATTAGTTTTAAATACAGACAGTGCTGTCTGGCTGCATTCAAAATTTACGATTTATTGAATGAGGAAGTGAAACAAAGCCTCCCTTTTCTTTTTACGTACCATTTTATTGTTTTGAACAACTTATACTTCCTTTCTAGTTCAATTTCTCCAAAGGTCAGTTCTCTTTCCCATTTCTCTTCTATAGATTTTTTCTCTGTCTCTAAGTGTATCTGTCTCCTGCTGCCAGAACTTCCTAATTTCTACTACATCCTTTCTGTGAAGGGGCAGCCAAATCTGAAGTTGAGTGTTTAAGGGATAAAGTATTATTACTTTCATTAGCCACTTGGATTAGTTAATTACCTCCATCATTCCTCAGGGATTTATATTCTGTCACATGGTTTCCCTGGCCACTGTCCTTTCACAAGTGTGCTCCTTACTAAATCCATCAGTAAACATATTTAATGCAATTCTCAGTATGGAGACTCAGCAGCTTAACTAACAGCATTTTCTCATGATGAAAACAAATCATTATATGAACCATATGTTTGATCATTAGTAGTATTTTAACAGCTTGAGTCCCTACTTTTTACTCAGAACTGTGCCTAAGACCCTATAAACAGACTTTTGGGAAGCCGTATATACTGCCAATTACTCTTGGTTGCATTTTCCATTGCACAGAATTCCAGAGGATGGATGAAGATAGAATCATAGAATGGTTTGGGTTGGAAGGGACCTTAAAGATCATCTAGTTCCAACCCCCCTGCCATGGGCAGGGACACCTCCCACTAGACCAGGCTGCTCAGAGCCCCATCCAGCCTGGTCTTGAACATTTCCAGGGATGGGGCTTCCACCACCTCTCTGGGCAACCTGTTCCAGTGTCTCGCCAGCCTCACACTAAAAAATTTCTTCCTAGTATCTAATCCAAACCTACCCTCTTTCAGTTTAAAACTGTTACCCCTCATCCTATCACTACACACCCTGACCAAGAGTCCCTCCCCGCTTCTCCCGTAGGCCCCCTTTAGGTACTGGAAGGGGCTATAAGGCCTCCTGGAGCCCTCTCCTCTCCAGGCTGAACAACCCCAACTCTCTCAGCCTGTCCTCATAGAAGAGGTGCTCCAGCCTCCTGATCATCTCCATGGCCCTCCTCTGGAGTCACTCCAACACGTCTATGTCCTTCTTATGTTGGGGACCCCAGAGCTGGAGGCAGTACTCCAGGTGGGGTCTCAAGGCAGCAGAGCAGAGGGGCAGAATCACCTCCCTCAACCCACTGGCCACATTTCTTTTGATGCAGCCCAGGAAGTGCTTGGCTTTCTGGGCTGCAGGCGCCCATGGTCTTCTTCCTTCTTGCAAAAACCTTTCTGATTAGACCACATCTCAATTAACTGGCTGGGTCTTCATGATGCAGTATCACTCTTCGCGCTTACTCCCTCCCATCCCCCCACTATCTAATATATTTGTATGGACGTAGGTGTGTGAGCTTAGTCTGTGTGTGCAGACCCTCTGTGCTGCAAGAGTGAAGTTCTGCCTGTGTATATGAAATAGAGCTGAAGGGTTCTGGGCTTCTTCTGACCCTGCTTGAGCAGCACAGAAGGACAGACCTCATACTGTGTCCAAGCAAGCTCTGGAAAGAAGGACATAACTGTTTCCTGTTTAATCAGTGTGATTCTCCTTCTCTTTCCCCAGTCCTTTGGAGTTCTCCATTCTCATGTGCAGTGTTGCACGATTCAGTCCCTGCGACTGTTTTCAGAGATGTTTCCTAGAGGAAAGGAGCTTTTGAGAATTCAGGTGAGGTTCTTTATTTTTTATTTGTGTTATGATGTGTTATGATGCATGTAATTCATTTTGAAATAAATCATTTCTAACACTTTTCTCCTTGGCTGCCCAAAGCATATGTATGTGTCCAGAAATACTTTATGTATTGGATTAAAACGATGGAAGGTAGTGTACGCTTTATTTCTAGTAGTCACAGAATTGCACCATTAAAAGCCTTTCCAATGGTCTTTATTGGAGATGCTGAATAAATGCTGTTACTTGTCATTCTTTTAGTTCTTCTAGCAAAATAGGGGACCTTTACTGTAAATGTAACATTTTTACTGTTGTCACTGAATAGGCTGGGCTCTGGGCTGCACACAGAGTCAGAAAATACTGTTGAAAGCTACAGACCTGCTGAAAAACGGGAACCTGAGCACTGTTGCATGGCTGGTTTTGCTCAATATTGCAGGGCTGTGACGCCTTGGGAGTTCATTCAGCCATGGCAGGCCCACTGTTCTGCATATCCCATATTTCTGAACTAGGAATTTGCTCGTTAAATACCACAATGCATCTTCTTTGACCCAGCAGATGTATTCCATGAGCAATACACCTTAGAAACTCCCTGAGAAATAGATCTCCATCTTAGAGTAATTATTGCAGAAAGGGAGATAGCCCATAACTCTCTATGCTCTGGTAATTCCTAGCTGATGGAAGTAAGGACACAGACATAACTTAGCCCAGCCTCAGGGCTGTGCTGCCATATGCTAAAAGGTGAATTGCCGTTTTGGCAACTGTTGAAGTAAGAAGGTGACAAGATGCCATAGCGGCACTTTTGCCCACTAAATACTCTGTCCTGAGGAACCAGTTTGAGTCCTTTGCTCGTGAACTAGATGTGACACATGATATTTGCCCTGAGAGTTGCTGCTACTTTTCGTTCTTTTGTCTCAAGTATCTGCCCAAGTATCAAAGATATCTCCTGCCATCTTCTTCATATGTATAACCTTCTCTTCCTCAGTCTAACCTTGGGCTCAGCCCCTCGGCTGGTACCATAGGAAGTGTGTAAGATGAAACAGTCACTTCTGAGCCAGCTTTAAAGAGGCATTCTACCTGTTCAGTAAATATCCTGTACATGAGGTTATATGAAAATGTTTATAAAAACATAGTTGTCCACAGCAGGGCACAAAGCAAGTTAACGCTACATAAGAGCTTCCTCACAGCAATGCTTCTTGTTCCATCGCTTTCAGAGCTGCTCTGTATCCTTCCTTATATTTGAAAATCTCCTGTTGTTTTAAGAGGGATAATTTAACTGAGTATTTTTATGTAGAAATATTGGATTTCCACCATTTCTGTGAATTATACTGTATTTTCAGTGTGCTGATAAAATAAAATCAGTCTTTGCAAACCATTATGCACAGAAGGAGTAGCTTTCAAAGTTTATGGCTATTGGCCATAAAGATGTGCTTGGAGCTATTAGCTCATACTCTTTTGAAATCATTTTTGTAAGGTAAAAATACTGATTTAATATTCTGAACACTCTTAAAAGTCTACTATCTCATCTCTAGGCATGTTTATCTCCTTAATCCCAGTAGGAGCTGCTGAATTCAGGTTAAATGAGAAGACGGTGACTGCCTTAAGAGTAATTTCTGTAAAAGGTAGAAGGAAGCTTTCTAAGAGGTTAAATTACAGTACTTAAATTGTTTCAGAGCCAAAGTTTTAATATAGAGATGGAGGTGTTGGACAATGCCATGGCTTGTTTTACACAGGAGCTGCAAGGCAATCTTGTGTCATTGGGTACAAGAGACAGAGAGGGAACACCAGCTGTGAAAGGGTAGAGAGAAGAATGCATGCTTGGAGGAAGACTGCTGTTGCATGAAGAAGAGATTTGCCTGGAGTAAAAGGACTCTCTTCAGTCCAGTTGACATCCCTAGTTAAGAGCTCAGCACTAAAGACTAAAAAATGTCTGAGCTATAGAGGCCTGGATATACCTGGACATGCCTGCAGCAATCATGAGGGTGCTGAATGAGGGTGTCCGTCAACACTCAGGATTCCTGGAAATCATCTGTCTATTGGACTCATAAAGCTGAAGCACTTAGAATGAGAATCTCCTTATGGAAGTTGAGCTGCTGTGATGTGTCACACAGGGGAAAAACAATTGTGGAGACTGAATACATCTTCTGAATCAGGAGCGTGAACTCCTTCAAATTGCTGGTCCTAAAGAACAGACTACACCTCAGATATTGTCATATATATCCTGCAGACAGATTTTACTGTGTAGGCGCATGATACGTTTGCAGCCTAATCCCAGTTGCATTTATTTTTTTTTTTTTGGTTACTTATAATATCTTTCTTGCAGGCTATCATTGATGGCAGCAGTATAAAGGCTCATAACAATCTGGGCAGGGAAGAACTCTATTCCATTAAAAAGGCCCCCCACAAAAATTATGCTAATGTAAATTAAGTATTATGAACACAGTGTGTAAATCAAAATAATGTCAGGGAAAAAGCAGTACTCTTCATCAGAGATACTACAGATCAAACCCTAAAAGATTGTAAGGGAGATTAAACCTATTACAAAAGTTCAGTGTTTACACAACCATTAGTATATTCAATAATATTGATGATGAAAATAAATTATTAAAAACACAGTCACCAATATTTCCAAAGGAATAGTGGCTGTGCCATTTTGTTAGTGGTTTTTAAAGGGCAAACTTTGCCATTAAAAGACAAAATAAATCATTCTGAATTCAAGAGAGGTTAAAAAATCTTTATGGGACACAGTTTATTTGGTAATCATGTTAAATATAAAAAAAAAATCTCAACTTACTTGTCATAAACTTTCCTGAACAGGAAACTGGAGCTAAGTTTTGAGTCTAAGTAACAGAGCCAGAAGAAAACAGAACAAGCAATAAATGGACTGTGCAGAAAATGCCTGGTGAAGGGAGCAGTCACCTCTCCGCCTAGCAAAGCTGCTTGGTGTTCCTGAGTTACACTCCATGGAAGCGCAGACAGTTGGCGTCGTGCTGTCCAGGACTTGGTTGTCTGGTTCAGTGACTCTCAGTGAAGATATAATGTGTTAAGCTTGGAGAAGAGGATGCTCCAGGGAGACTTTATAGCAAGCAGCATTCTAGTACCTACAGGGGGCCTACTGGAAGGATGGGGAGGGACTCTGTGGGGGAGTGGAACGATAGGATGAGGGGTAACAGTTTTAAACTGAAAGAAGGTAGATTTGGATTAGATACTAGGAAGAAATTTTTTAGTGTGAGGGTGGTGAGGCACCGGAACAGGTTGCCCAGAGAGGTGGTGGAAGCCCCATCCCTGGAAATGTTCAAGACCAGGCTGGATGGGGCTCTGAGCAGCCTGGTCTAGTGGGAGGTGTCCCTGCCCATGGCAGGGGGTTGGAACTAGACGATCTTTAAGGTCCCTTCCAACCCAAACCATTCTATGATTCTATGACATTTGCATCCCTGCAAAGGGAATGGGAAGAATATCTGACCCATAATCAAATTTAGTACAATAGGAAACACCAAGAGTAAAGATGTTTAGGTCTTTAAACTGAATCAGGTTATGTGTGCTATTAACATTGATAGTAACAAAAGCTAAAGCTAAAATAAGGAAGCAATCACATTTTTTTTCAGGGAGCAAGCAAATCAATGCTAAGGGTCAGGAAGGAATTCCTTCCCCCTCTGTATGGGATTGCCATTTGTAGGTTCACTGTCTTTGCCTGATACTATATTCAGAATCAAGATCAATCTGTAGATAGTTGGTATGTTATCTACCATGTTTGAAAATTAGTTGATATTTTGACTTGGTGGCACAAGTATTAATTAATTTTCCAAGAAACCTGACCTAGATTGCCTCGATAAATACCCTTCACTCTGACATTTTTTTCTGCATACAATTAGTCTTTTGAAGTTAATAACATGGAGAGTACACAGAATGATACAGCCTCTATCCAATATCCTCATCTGTAGAAACTGATACTCACTTTGACATGTTGGTGTTCTGCACCAGCAGTGATGCCTTGCACTAGTACCGTAAATATTGTGCTTCCTATAAAATTTTTATTTGGAAATTACTTAGCATATGTTCTTTGGAGCTCACTATTTACTGAACAACTGTAGGTTACTCTGATGAAGCCAGAGAATTTTTTTCCATTTCAGAAAATAAATTTCTTTGGGAGTTCCCTCCAGCTGAACTAGTTGGGTAGGTAGAAATCCTGACATTCCCCATCCCACACTGAGAATTCTGTAATAAAACCAGATTCCCCGTCAATCCCATGTGTTCTATTATGCACATTGGACAAAAAGGAAACGTAGCAGCAAAGAAGTTGCCATAAGAGCTTTAAGTCACTACCTGTAAAAGTAGTTTGACAGAAATTGTAAAATGTTGGTGGCAGCATCAAAATCGGGGTATTTGAGTTGTAGTTCATCATCCAGTAAAACTGCTATAAATCTACACTGTATATGTTTATGTCACAGGGAAGACAGTTCCATTTGCAGTCTATACGTACCTTCATTTCCAGGTGATTCACTCAGACTCACAAATCTGTTCAAAGATAAGACTAGATGATATAAAACCATCATGGAAGAAAATTCAGTAAAGAGTATTATTTATGCCAAGGTACGTTTATTTTGGGGATATGCAAATCATTGCACATTTAAATGGTGGTGGAAATCAGACTCAGAGAGATGTGAACATCAACATTTTTGGTACCATATAGTCTGCACAGAGCCATAGCTTTTTCCTTGCTCCAAAAAGAGATTAAATTCCTCATACTTTTTTACATCTGTAAATGCATACAGAATTCTCTGAGTTTTGTGCCTAGTGAAAGAAATATGGAAGCTAAAGAAATGAAAGACTGAAGGTGAGACTACAATGGCACAATTTTTTTTTTACCTCAGTTGCAGCTTCTCAAGGTCATTTGCCTGCAGACCTCTCTTAATTAGTTACACATAATGATATAGGCATAATGCAAAAAAGTGAAATCAATCCAACATGCGAAGACCCATGGGACACTTTCTGTGGGGAGAGGGGCAGATATCATTTACTAATAATATTCCTTTGTCTAAGGAACAAAAATTCTAATAAGCAGGATCAAAAAGGAGGGGGGCGGGGTGAAGCCCAAAAGCAATAACCCCCTCAAAACCTGCCCCAAAAAAGAAACAAGGAAAAACAAATCAACGTTTCCTAGGATTGAAACTCAAACTTCAATCTGTATTTAGTGAGACTTAGAAACATCTGTTCTCTGCGAGCCGTGTATTCTAGAGCTACTAAACTTCTCTGCAGCAGCTGCTGCTGGCCTGTGCCGCAGACAAGGAGAGATTGCTTCTGGTGCAGTATGGCAACTTACCTGGAAGTTCTAGAGAATTATTCACACATTTCTCTAGTTCTTTCACATGTGTTTCCGTTCTTCCTTAGCTAGTTGCAATAAAGATAGAACTCACATTTTGATCCCAGTTACTCCACTGTAAACTTGAAGTGTTGTCCCTGATGAAAATGACTAAATTTATGTCAGTGCCACTGAATGTAATAAAATGTGGCAGTGCAGTAAAAAAAAAAAAAATGTAGGACAGAATGAGGCATGTGGCTCACAAAGCAGTGTATTTTCATCACTCAGCCCTGGTGCCAGGGTAATATACTGTTCCATTAGATCTCTCTCTATATATAACTTTATCTACTTTTTTAACAAAACTTGATTCCTAAGAACTCATACGAAACCAATATTTCTTCAGTTCTCTACTAAGTGTATAGCATATAGTTTGTACTACATACTATATACAATACACGATATACTGTCTACTATATACTAAATATATACTATCTGCTATATAGAACATACTATATAGTAGATAGTATATATTACATAGCATATACTATATACTATGTATATACAATACTATACATATACTACTATAGTATAACTATATACTATATACTATATATATACTAAATATATTATTATATACAGCACTATATAAAGTATACACTATATACTATATATTCTACCATATAAACATAGAGTATATACTCTATATATACACTACATACTATATATACATAGAATACATAGTAATATATACAGCATATACTATATATAGTATAGTATATATTTAATATATCCTGTATATACTACCATATATACATATAGTATATACCCTATATATACACTATACTATATGTACATAGCATACATAGTAATATATACTATATATAATATATATTACAATATATGTTATATATATTACTATATATGCTATATATATACACTATATAGTATATACAGAGAGTGTATACTATATGTATATATACAGAGCATAGTATATACTACTTATGGTAGTATAAGTAGTATATATAGTCTATACTACATACACTATATAGATATACTATAGTGTATATATGTACTATATGTAGTATATATACTCTACAGATGTACATAATATGTATATGTACTATATATAGTATACATAGTGTATATATATGTACTATATATAGTATACTCTCTCTATATACTATATACTATATATAGCATATAAAGCAATATATGCAACACTATGTACTATACATGCATAGCATATATAGTAATATATATAGTATACAGTATATAGAGTATAGTGTATATTTACACTACTATAGTATATCTATACACACTATATACTATATACACTATTATGTATACATATAATCTATATGCTATATGTATACGATATACTATACCTATTGCTATATGTACTATGTATATATAGTAGTATATATATTATATACTATATACTATATATGTACTGTATACTATATACACTACGATATATACATGTAGTATATACCCTATATATAACCTCTACATATAGTAGTGTATATAGTGCATATATATATACACTATATAGTATACTCCATATATACTATATATAGTGTATAGTATACATATATCTACATAAATATAGTATATATAATATATACTATATATACAAGAAATATACTCTATATATAGTTATATATACTATATATATAGTATACTATATACCATGAAATATACTATAGAGGTGTATATACTATATACTATATATATAGTATACAATATATATAGTAACTATAGTAGTATATAGTATATATAAACTATATATATGTTCTAGTGCGTATAAATAGAATATAGATATAGTATATATATACTACTTATACTCTATATACTACTCACAGTAGTATATAGTATATATATAGTATATAGATATACTATAATATATACTAAATATAATATGTATATGTAGTAGTATATAGTATAAATATACGCACTATATGTAGTCTATATGTGTACTATATAGCATATACATATATATACTATATATAGTGTATATATACACTATATACACCATATATACTATCTAGTGTGTATATATATAGACTATATATAGTGTATATGTATATAGACACTATATACTATATATAGTATATATAGCATGTATATACTGTATTTTTAATATATATAGCATATATATACTATACCTATATAGTGTATATATATACTATATATATAGTATAGTTATAGTTATAGTGTATATATATACTATAGTATATATACTATATATACTAGTTATATTATATATACTAGGGTATATATATGCTATACATATCTATATACTAGAGTATATATATACACTCTATATACTATATATATACACACTAGAGTATATATACACACTATATATATAGTCTGGTATATATAATATATATAGTATATTTAGTATATATATACTATATATGCTATATATAGTATGTATTCTATATATATACACTTCACATAGTATATATATAGTATATAGAATACATATACACTATATATACGATCTCCCTATAATATATATAATGTACATATATATACCATATATAGTGTGTGTATATGTTGTGTATATATATACTGTACCATATCTATATACTATATATAGTATATATACTATATGTATATTATATATATTATACACTATATATTGTGTATATATACTATATGTATAGTGTATATAGTGTGTGTATATATACAATATCTATACACTATATATAGTATACTACTTATTCTATACTACTTTTACTATATATACTAATTATAGTACTGTTTGTACATATATAGTATATATAGTGTGTGTATAGAGTATATATAGTATATAGTATATAGTATATAGTATATAGTATATAGTATATAGTATATAGTATATAGTATATAGTAAAACCAAGTGGAGATACTTTTCTGTTGGCAATCGGTCAGAGGCCTTTTAAGTTGCTATTAGACTTACAAAATCAGTAAGGATGGTTAACATCTTCAATCTGCTGAAACTTTCTTGTGACTGTCCATTGGTTTGAAGATGCTTTATTTGCCTGGTTATCAGACGATCTTTTTTTCTGTCCTGACATGGCCTTAACCATTAGTCTTTCCTCTTTCTTCTCCAGAGGGCTTCTCTTTCTCCAAATGTGGAAATCCTTGGTACTTGTGAGTCCGTACTCCTCCCATGGCATTCTCTAACTCTGTTATCTCCTTTCTCCCTCCTTCTTAGGTGCTGAAATGATTTTAAAAATACTAGTTTAGTCTAACTTGGCAGTAAATTTTTTAGTGCTTCATAGTGTCAAAGACAAAACTTGGACTCGTTCAGCTGGGAAAGATTATATTGCTGTTTTGTAAGTTTGAGAAAGAACAAGTTTTCTATGGAAAATTGTCTTTGGCGTCTTCTGTGATAACTGATGAGGCCTCATGCTCTAGAATATCTGGTAAATACTTTTAAAAATTTTTGCTATACAAACAAACAATAGTATTTTTTAAAAAAATATTGTTAGAATAGCTTCAACACAGGGAGCCTTAGCTGTGCCTTTGAACATATCTGAATGTATGGAATATTGTGCGTATCCACAGTGTAGAAGTGCCTGCGTTTGCTCCACGAAGGTTCAAGCTTGATTTAAATCTGTCTTTTCAGAAGAAAAGCCTGTTGTACATTTTTTAGCATGAAAATTATGGTAACAAGATTTCTTATAGTGCTTCTAATAAGTCAGACATTTGTCGTGGTTCCAGTTTTGCCCAGCTTTTGAAGAGAAGAAGGTCCAACCCATATTACTCAAGTCACATTTCTGAGATGGCCGATCTGTAGCTGTCACAAAGATGAGGATGTGAGGAGGTGAGGCATGTGAAGAGTGCAGAAGTCTAAAGAAAGGCCCAGCCTGTGATTTAATCTCTTAAAATATCTTTGGGTCTTTGGCAGTACAATTCCCACAACTGATTTTTATATTGTTTCAAAGTCTGATTATACCATATAAATTTTTTGGCCATACAATACTGAAATGGAACTGCAAATGTAAAGAATTTTTGCCTGACTTTGATGAGACCCCGATTGCTATAGAAATCACTCAACGACTGGTCTTCATCTGAAAACAGAATGGGATGCCACACATTTATTTTATAGTGTTATAGTTACATTGTTCCTAACATGACTGCAAAGGCTAGGCTCCACCAAGCACAGAACTGAGGATCACTACTACTGAGCAGGCAGTATTAGGGACCAACAAGTCCTGGAAAGCTGTGTGGAATGTCTTGGACCTTTCCCATCCCTATTTGTCCCCAGTTTAAAGAGAGTAGGTGGACTAGTACGTGTCCATCCTCAGCCACTGCTTTCCATGTCCTTCCAGTAGGATAGACTGAAAATGTCAGAGGTTTATTTTGATGCATCAGGCTGAGAGCTATGGCACCTGGGGACCTTGACCCACAGTCCCTGTCAGGCTGGAGGGGTAGCTACCTTCAGGTGCCAGACCTACAACAAGCTAGGGTATTCTCAGCCTGAACCACTGTTTGGAATGAACAGTATCTTACATTCTAAGAAGCTCAGTTTGTCATGAAGTGAGGTCTTAATCCATGTGAGCAGGGGAACTATGTAAGTCAAATCAGCAAAATGTGGTGCTGAAGCCTCAAAGGACTAATTGTACATTTTGTGTACAAAACAGTAGAGATGAAAAGCATTTGAGTGCATGCTTATAGAACCCAAAGCAAAATTATGCTATCCAATCAGTCATAAGTAACATAACTTGGGCTTGAGTATTTAAAAAGGCACCATTGGGAACCCACACTTAATCCATGGGTAAATTCAAATACTGAACACGTTCAAGGGAATCAGGATTTTTAAATAAATGTTCAGTGAGCTGAAAAAACATGTTAACTTCATTCAATAAATTATTCATTGTTACTTTTTCAGCTCTAAAGCTAAACAATCAGAAAATATTTTTAAAATCTG